>CM038146.1:67417379-68017379 GCA_021437245.1 Aegilops speltoides | reverse complement strand
TCATCTCCTTGTTTTGATCGGGCACCCCGACGCCCTATACATGTTTTCGCAGGCACCGCCGACGTTCCTTGCACTCTTACGCGCCGTGGGCGCCGAGTTGGTCGATGTCGCCAAGGGCAGAATCGTTCAACCGGCAACCCCATGTTCCACGGTAATCCGATGCCAACCACAATGTATAGGGTTGAAGTGGTCCGGTGCTGCCGAGCTGCGACGAGCTGTTACCTCGATTCGACCAGCGGGGCCGACGAAGAAGATGAGATGACCCTCGGCACTGCGCAGAACTGGCCCTCGCTATGGCGAAGAGCCAGATTCGTTTGGGGCGGGGACACCACCCACGCATAAGACCGCCCGATCGTGCGGCGCCAAGCCATGGCAAGAACGCCGCAATGCTACCGGACCTGCCGGACATCCCTATGGCACAGGATCCGGATAGCCCTATGGCACAGGATCCGGACGGCGACGACAACGATGACGGTACATTTACTAAAGTTGACAAGTACTTTGCCGAACATGGGTACGCTGACGAGTTCTACGGGCCTCTTTCTCAAGAACCCAACCAAGACCACCGCGATCTAGCTGGTACGGCGAAGAAATCCAATTGCAACAAGCGCCGCTGCGGCGTTCAGTTCTCGAGACACGCCCCAGCTCCCGCTTCACCGAGCCTCGATAGCCGAGGCGCGAATATTATCAGCCCCAACACGCTGAAGAAGGCGGTCGTGAGCGAACTCGTCCCATTACAGAGATCAAGAAGAAGGGCCGAAACGAAAGACTAACAAGGGCGCGGTGCGAGCCAGCCGCACCGAGTTCGATCCGTGCTCAGGACGGGGCACCTTCACCTAAGGATATCTTGAGGAGGGTGCATGTGGCGGGTAGGGCGATGCTACCGCCAAATATGCTGAATGCTGCAACCGGTGCTATGCGGAGTCTGCACGACAGTGTTCTGATTTTGGAGAAGCGGCGTCTCAGAGAGAAGGATGTGGCATACCCGGTTTTCGTGGCCAAGGTGCCAGAGAGCAAGGGCTTTGTGGATGGCGACATCGGGGGTATGATCGTCCTGCGGTTTGATGACATCTTTGCTATGTTTAACCTTCATCCGTTGCACTACACCTTCGTTCGGCTGTTTTCGCTGAGCATGCAGATGCGGATCATTAGAGACAATACCCCGGACATCGTGATAGTCGACCCCTTCTACATGCGTGCCAAGCACTTGAGCAGCGCTGGGGACCGCCAAGTTGCGAGTTCACACCTCAAGGCGCTATTTCGCAAACGCAGATAAGGGTAACTTCCTTGTGCCTTACTTTCCGAGTAAGTCATCCCTTAACCGCCCGTAACATATGATTTCTTAGATTTCGATCGTTCTTTTTTTCTAACATTCCGTGTTCGTGCAAAGTGACACACATTGCACACTCATCCTCTTAAGCCGAAATATTCCATGGCCACGATTTCAACCCGAACCGTAACTCCATGATAGACTACACAAATGTGAAGAAAGTTCTTGATGATGTTCTCCCGCCACGCCTAACTGGAGGCACCTTCACCGGTCAGTTCGGCACGGCAAGCACATCTTCTCACAATACGAAGTTCTGCTGCGTCAAGCAGCCGCACCGGGCGGTCGAAGGATGCCTACTACGCCCTCCATCACATGCGGCGATCGTAAGGACCATCATCACCTTCGCTACCAGATAATCTCAAAGATTGGTCCGCGAGCTTGTCGGCAGTCCAGACGCGGACCTCAGACAAGAATTCTTTCGCATCCAGTCGGAGTTTGCGGACATCATCCATCAACATGTCCTTCATACCGCGGGGCAGTTCTTCCTCGATATCAACCATCCAACAGTGAGATAGATGTAACGCTACAAATGCAGGTGACAACGACTATGATTTCATGACCATCACGACAGACGGCGGCTTCACCCACGCCTCCCCGTCCGATGAGTTGAGTCGAAAGTAGTGATGTGTAGTTCGAAACATTGATTGGCTCATGTTGTAATTAAACTTTAATGAATTCAGTATGTCTCTTTGGTTTGGACGGTTGTTCAACTTAGATGTAATGATGCTATTTATTAGTAGGACCATGAATCGTGCTATTAATGTCTTGCTTTTCTCTTCCGATCCTTTTGTTGCATACTTACACATTGCTTATGTATTGTCATTGTTTGGCTTGTGCATAGAGATGCCGTCGTATGTCGGGTACAAGGGTAAGGTTCCCGAGTCTACGATGGTGGGAGGAGTGTCGGAGACAGGTTCACCGTTTCAGCGGTAACAGTTACAAAGGGTACACCACTAGGGCGGAGGCCGAATCTAGATACACCCGCTATCTAGCAGGAGACAGGAGGGAGCGTTGGAGGAATCGGATGAAGACCAGTTTGATCGCGATGATGCTCATCGTGATGACCACAGCTCTCTTCTATGTGATGGTAGTTTAGATGATCGATATCGACTTGTAATGTGAAGGCAAACTCGATACTCGCGGTCTTGAGACTTGTAATGTTTTATCTTTGTCCGGTCTTTTGAATCCGGAGACTAATATGATGAATTGTATTCAGAGACTAATCTTCTATTGTATTTGATGAATCTGATGTTGTTGTGTGCTGCTGTCTATATTCTATGCAATAATATATTTTGTAACCTGTGCAAAAATCAGAAAAGCAAAAAAAATAAAACCTAATATTCATACTAATGGCGCACCACACAAGACACTAATGGCGCACTGTGATCATCACACTAATGGCGCATTAGCTGCTGGTGCACCATTAGAATGCCAAAGCACATTTGTACATATGGCCCGGGAGGCATTCTAATGGCGATCAGCAGCTATACTAATGGCGACTACGTGGTGCGCCATTAGAACACCAGATACTAATGGCGACTAAAGAGTGTGCCATTAGAATTTAATTCTAATGGCGTGATGCGGTGGCGCGCAAAGAGTGCGCCATTAGAAGGCAAATTCGGTGCGCCACTAGCATGCCTTTTCCTAGTAGTGGGATCTCGATCGTAGTGATACACATATTCATAATATTGAAACCAAAAGATGCAAAGTTAATAATGATAGTGCAACTTATTTGTGGCACTGCCGTTTAGGTCATATCGGTGTAAAGCGCATGAAGAAACTCCATGCTGATGGGATTTTGGAATCACTTGATTATGAATCACTTGATGCTTGTGAACCATGCCTCATGGGCAAGATGACTAAGACTCCGTTCTCCGGAACAATGGAGCGAGCAACAGATTTGTTGGAAATCATACATACTGATGTATGTGGTCCGATGAATATTAAGGCTCGCGACAAGTATCATTATTTTCTGACCTTCACAGTTGATTTGAAGCAGATATGAGTATATCTACTTGATGAAACACAAGTCCGAAACATTTGAAAAGTTCAAAGAATTTCAGAGTGAAGTAGAGAATCATCGTAACAAGAAAATAAAAGTTTCTACGATATGATCGCAGAAGTAAAATATTTGAGTTACGAGTTTTGGTCTTCAATTAAAATAATGTGGAATAGTTTCACAGCTCACGCCACCTGGAACACCACAACATTATGGTGTGTCCAAACATCATAACCGCACTTTATTGGATATAGTGCGATCTATGATGTCTCTTACTGATTTACCAATATTGTTTTGGGGTTATGCATTAGAGACAGCTGCATTCACATTAAAAGGGCACCATCTAAATCCGTTGAGACGACAACATATGAACTGTGGTTTAGCAAGAAACCGACGTTATCATTTCTTAAAGTTTGGGGCTGCGATGCTTATGTGAAAAAGTTTCATCCTGATAAGCTCGAACCCAAATCGGAGAAGTGCGTCTTCATAGAATACCCAAAGGAAATAGTTGGGTACACCTTCTATCACAGATCCGAAGGCAAGATATTCGTTGCTAAAAATGGATCCTTTCTAGAGAAGGAGTTTCTCTCGAAAGAAGTGATTGGGAGGAAAGTAGAACTTGATGAGGTAAGTGTACCTGTTCCCTTATTGGAAAGTAGTTCATCACAGAAATCTGTTCTTGTGTCTACTATACCAATTAGTGAGGAAGCTAATGATGATGATCATGTAACTTCAGATCAAGTTACTACCAAACCTCGTAGGTAAAACAGAGTGAGATCCGCACCAGAGTGGTACGGTAATCCTGTTCTGGAGGTCGTGTTACTTGAGCATGACAAACCTACGAACTATGAGGAAGCGATGATGAGCCCAGATTCCGCGAAATGGCTTGAGGCCATGAAATCTAAGATGAGATCCATGTATGAGAACAAAGTGTGGACTTTGGTGGAGTTGCCCGATGATCGGCAAGCCATAGAAAATAAATGGATCTTCAAGAGGAAGACGGACGCTGATAGTAGTGTTACTATCTACAAAGCTAGACTTGTCGAAAAAGGTTTTTGACAAAGTTCAAGATGTTGAATACAATGAGATTTTCTCACTCGTATCGATGCTTAAAAGTCTGTCCGAATCATGTTAGCAATTACCACATTTTTTGAAATCTGGCAAAAGGATGTCAAAACTGCATTTCTTAATGGGTTTATTAAAGAAGAGTTGTATATGATGCAACCAGAAGGTTTTGTCAATCCCAAAGGTGCTAACAAAATGTGCAAGCTCCAGCGATCCATCTATGGACTGGTGCAAGCATCTCGGAGTTGGAATATACGCTTTGATAAGTTGATCAAAGTATATAGTTTATACAGATTTGCAGTGAAGCCTGTATTTACTAGAAAGTGAGTGGGAGCACTACAACATTTCTGATAAGTATATGTGAATGACATATTGTAGATCGGAAATAATGTAGAATTATTCTGCAAAGCATAAAGGAGTGTTTGAAAGGAGTTTTTCAAAGAAAGACCTCGGTGAAGCTGCTTACATATTGAGCATCAAGATCTATAGAGACAGATCAAGACGCTTGATAAGTTTTTTCAATGAGTACATACCTTGACAAGATTTTGAAGTAGTTCAAAATGGAACAGTCAAAGAAAGAGTTCTCGCCTGCGTTACAAGGTGTGAAATTGAGTAAGACTCAAAACCCGACCACGGCAGAAGATAGAAAGAGAATGAAAGGCATTCCCTATGCCTTGGCCATAGGTTCTATAAAGTATGCCATGCTGTGTACCAGATCTATTGTATACCCTGCACTGAGTTTGGCAAGGGAGTACAATAGTGATCTAGGATTAGATCACTGGACAGCGGTCAAAATTATCCTTAGTGGAATAAGGATATGTTTCTCGATTATGGAAGTGACAAAAGGTTCGTCGTAAAGGGTTACGTCGATGCAAGTTTTGACACCGATCCGATGACTCTAAATCTCGATCTAGATACATATTGAAAGTGGGAGCAATTAGCTAGAGTAGCTCCGCAAGAGCATTGTAGACATAGAAAATTGCAAAATACATAACGGATCTGAATGTGAAAGACCAGTTGACTAAGATTCTCTCACAAGAAAAACATGATCACACCTTAGTACTCTTTGGGTGTTAATCACATAGCGATGTGAACTAGATTACTGAATCTAGTAAACCCTTTGGGTGTTGGTCACATGGCGATGTGAACTATGGGTGTTAATCACATGATGATGTGAATTATCGATGTTAATCACATGGTGATGTGATCTAGATTATTGACTCTAGTGCAAGTGGGAGACTGAAGGAAATATGCCCTAGAGGTAATAATAAAGTTATTATTTATTTCCTTATATCATGATAAATGTTTATTATTCATGCTAGAATTGTATTAACCGGAAACATAATACATGTGTGAACATATAGACAAACAGAGTGTCACTAGTATGCCTCTACTTGACTAGCTTGTTAAATCAAAGATGGTTATGTTTCCTAACCATGAACAAGGAGTTGTTATTTGATTAACAAGGTCACATCATTAGTTGAATGATCTGATTGACATGACCCATTCCGTTAGCTTAGCACACGATCGTTTAGTATGTTGCTATTGCTTCCTTCATGACTTATACATGTTCCTATGACTATGAGATTATGCAACTCCGTTTACGGAGGAACACTTTGTGTGCTACCAAACGTCACAACGAATCGGGTGATTATAAAGGTACTCTCAGGTGTCTCCAAAGGTACTTGTTGGGTTGGCGTATTTCGAGATTAGGATTTGTCACTCCGAATGTCGGAGAGGTATCTCTGGGCCCTCTCGGTAATGCACATCACTTAAGCCTTGCAAGCATTGCAACTAATGAGTTAGTTGTGAGATGATGTATTATGGAAAGAGTAAAGAGACTTGCCGGGAACGAGATTGAACTAGGTATTGGATACCGACGATCGAATCTCGGGCAAGTAACATACCGATGACAAAGGAACAACGTATGTTGTTGTGCGGTTTGACCGATAAAGATCTTCAGAGAATATGTAGGAACCAATATGGGCATCCAGGTCCCGCTATTGGTTATTGACCGAGACATGTCTCGGTCATGTCTACATTGTTCTCGAACCGTAGGGTCCGCACGCTTAAGGTTTCGATGATGAGTTTCATTATGAGTTTATGTATTTTGATGTACGAAGGTTGTTCGAGTCCCGGATGTGATCACGGACATGACGAGGAGTCTCGAAATGGTCGAGACATAAAGATTGATATATTGGACGGATATATTTGGACACCGGAAAGGTTCGGGTGAGATTGAAATATCGGAGTTCCGGAGGTTACCGGAACCCCCGTAAGTATATGGGCCTTATTGGGCCTTAGTGGAAGGGAGGAGAAGGAGCAGGAGGGCGCCCCCAAGCCCAATCCGAACTGGGAGGGGGCCGCCCCCCTTTCCTTCTCTCCTCCCCCTCTTCCTTCCTTCTCCTACTCCGAATAGGAAGGGGGGCCAAACCTACTTGGAGTAGGTTTGCCCCCTAGGGCGCCGCCCCCTTGGGCGGCCTCCTCCTCCCTCCCTCCTTTATATACGGGGCGGGGGCACCCTAGACACACAAGTTGATCATTGAGATTGTTCCTTAGCGTGTGCGGTGCCCCCTCCACGATATTACACCTCGGTCATATTGTAGCGGTGCTTAGGCGAAGCCTGCGCGACAGAGAACATCAAGATCGCCACCACGCCATCGTCGACGGAACTCCTCCCCACGCCTCTGCTGGATCGGAGATCGGGTGCGCCATCGAGCTGTACGTGTGTCAAGAACTCGGAGGTGCGAAGTAACGGTGCTTGGATCGGTTGGACCGGAGGACGACGACTACTTCCTCTACGTTGCATCAACGCTTCGCTCGGTTCACGAGGGTACGAGACAACACTCTCGCCTCGTTGCTATGCATCACCATGATCTTGCGTGTGCGTA
This sequence comes from Aegilops speltoides, assembly GCA_021437245.1. Classification (NCBI taxonomy): domain Eukaryota; kingdom Viridiplantae; phylum Streptophyta; class Magnoliopsida; order Poales; family Poaceae; genus Aegilops; species Aegilops speltoides. The sequence goes on along the minus strand of CM038146.1, from coordinate 68,010,094 downwards.
GGAAATTTTTTGAAATTACTACGTTACCCAACAGACACATCACTGAAGTTGCATCCCTGAATTACCCCCAAACAGTTCCTCACTGAGACAAGGTGGAGTGCAGGGCAGGGGGGCTCACGAGATTCATATGAAGGGAGTCCACTCTAACCAGCTGCAATCACACTCAAGGGCACACCAACACCCAGTTTCAATTTGCTTGCTACTGCATTTCCTGCGCTATGGTTTTCATACTACCTTTTACAAATCTGAATTACACCAGCTGAAACCACAAGGGCATGAGATATATGTGCCTGCATGGTGTGTCTCGGGGCTGCAAAATATCATGCCATTTAGGCCAAAACTAGATCAGGGATCTCCGTGTAGTTATTCCGATAGCTGCTGCATTGAAGCCCTTGTAATGCAGGGCAGTTGATACAACCTTCAATAATATGCGTGAAACAACATATTTCATTGCAAAGTTACAATGGAACAGATCAAATTACAACACATCCCATGATCCCAGTTGTTCTTTCCCTAAGTTTTATCTTGAATCATCAAAAGTTCAATACACAGTAAGCACACCAAAATAAATTTCAACAATATAATTGTCTGCAAGGAAGGAGCTTAGCACCATCTATCTACAAACTTTTGCCCAGCACGAAGCCTTAGCACTAGAAGAATCAAGCGTGATCATGATTTCTGATGTAGAAAAGATTGTCCGTTGACGGTCAGAACATGAAAAATTATTGGACGAAGTTGCAGAAAATCACATCAATAATACAAGCACTTGATCATGAGACCATTAGAGCGCCCTGCGGCTTGATCCCAATGGATCGCCCTAGGGCTCAATCCCAATTAGGCGCCCGGTGACTCAGATGACAATGAGGATCCCAATTGTTAGGACTCCTGTGCGGCTCAACCCGTCATGTGTGCCCTACTTGATGGTATGTGATGCCGAGTTCACCTAAGTAGGGGCTTCCGATCCGGCGAGAGTTCTCCAGTGGCTAGCCGGCCTGAATGAGGTGCTCATAAATCTCGAGTCAACCGACATGGAAGTCGGATAAGCACGTGAGCATTGTGCTAACCTTCACGGCCTTGCTCCAAAAATCTGGAGTTGAATTGTGGGTGACCCCTCTTCCCGCGTCGTCTCCTCCGAGGCGACTCGGGGGCCAACCCTAGCCGCCGCCACCTAGTCCCCCCGCCCCCCTCCCTCCTCCGCCGCCAGAGGTGGCCAACGGCGCGGCCGCTCGGCACGCATGAAGGTGGCGCCGGGGACTTTGGAGGATCCACTCTGAGTGGAGAGCCTCGGCATCCGGGGCGGTGGCCCCGGGAGGCGGCCAGCAGCGTGGCCTGTGTGGCGTGCGGCGCCGCAGGGTGCAGGTGGGCCGCCTCCCGGTCGTGGCGGGCGGCATGGAGGCGGCGGGCGCCGGCGGCTGCAGCAACTCCTCGAGGCCACTGTACCTTGGAGAATCGGCGTCCTCTTCCTCGACCGCTCGATCCGTGACGCTTCGCCCTGGTGGCTCCGGCCGCCGTTTCGATGCCGGGTGTGCGGATCTGGTGGTTGAGTCGCGGATCCGGAAACCCCGGCGCGGGCGGCCACACTCAAGATGTCGACGGCGCGTTCTCCTTCTTTCAAGGCCGGTGGGCTTCCTGCACCTCCCACCCCACCCAGCAGCTCAGGTGAAAGCCTCAGTTCCTCGTTTCATGGCGACGACGGCACCTTGGTGGCGTGAACCTTCCTGAAGGCGTCGTCAGGGAAGTGCTCAAGTGGTGGTGGAGTCGGTGGTGGTTCGACGGCGGATTGTATTGGCCTGTTCCTCATCTTTGGCAACTTGCTCAGGTCCAGGTGTGGAGGGTTGCCTCCTATCCTTGACCGATGCGTGGTGCTGCATACTCTTGGCCTTCTCCGGGGTTTTCAGCGCCTTCGTCTCGACAGCTCTCGTCCGGTGCTCTGTCTTGCTGCTGCCGGCAACGGTGACTGGGTGTTCGGCTCCCCGTTTTCGTGTGGGTTTGTTTCCTGGTGCATCTCCTTCGGTTGCTTGGGAATGCTGATCTGGGTTCTAGGGTAAACCACTCGCATGAGCCGCGGCGGCACCCGCCGAGCCCGGTGAAAGGGTAGGGGCCTTTGCGAGGCGGAGTCAGGTCATGTGTTGCCCCTGTTTTCCTTCTGATGGCAATCAGTGACACAAAACATGCACGGTGGTGCCTTCCTCCCATAGCCTTAATAGGTTAGCTGGTTTCGGCTTAGCGGCGTTCGATGCCTTCGAGTTGTTCTACTGAGCACAATGTATCTTTATTTCCGCTCTTTGTTTCTTGTTGTAAGTGGCAGTCCTGTAATCCTGGCCGGTTGATGGCTTTGTTAATTCAAAGTCGGGCTCTTCTTGAGCCTTCGTTCTAAAAAAAACACTGGAGTTGGAGCTTTTTGCGGGATCGTCGAGCATATGGTTCTCATTGATGAATGGTTATCATTTACCTAATGCCTCCTACTCCCAAATGCTTTTCGAGATTCACGAATTTTCTTCTTCTTCTCTTAACTCCTATCTAGGTCGCTAGCTAGCTCCTTTTTATTTCCTATAGCCAAAGCTTTAGGCCTTTTTAATACCAGCAAAAAGATGTGGCTCAATTACCAATACTAGGTGACTTTATATGGTTAATGCTATGTCGAGTATATAGAGTATATGGAGAATTATATGGTATGGCCACTCGTCTTTATGGAGCTCTAGTCATGTGTTTGTTTTACTCGGTGAGCTAGCAGGTGCGGGATTCCTCACTTCACTGCAGATTACACGTGGGATATGAGATCTCATCTTGCTTATTAGGAGACGGTTCGAGCTCAGCCTCTCACCTATAACGCTCGCCTGAGTGGGCCTGCCCATCAGTGGTTCTGGGGAGCTTTTATGCAGAGTAGAGACCAGTAATTGAAGGTTCACTCGTCTGGTTTTTTTATTATTTCCTTATTTCTATGTTTTTCTTTGCAGATTTTACCATTTTTTCATTTTCTATTTTTCTTTTCTTATGTTTGTTATTTGTTTTCTTTTCCATTTTTTCTTATCCTTTTCAAATACACCAAACTTTATCCTCCCAGTTTTAGTGTATGAACATTGTTTTACATGTCATGAATGTTTTCAAAAAATTGCCTGAACAAAATTTTACACTTTCATGAATATTTCTGTAAACATGTGAACATTATTTCACCAATATGATTTTTTAAATGGCCCAGAGAGTTTATGTATATGTTATGAACATTTTCTAAAAATTACATAGGATTTTCTTCAACGCGGGGGGGGGGGGGGCGTCTTGCCTGGTACTACCAAGAGCTGCTTGTGGTTGATATCATCTTCCTCCTACACCCCGAGTCGGCCAACAGGGACTTGTGATAGGCACAATGGCCTTCTCACTCTCAAAATTTGGTGTTCGAGCATTTCGGAAGACCGCCGAGAGTGCGCGACGGTTCTCACGGATGAATGGCCCGATCCATGTCGGATGCCCTCCATGAGGTATTCGATGTCGAGTCCCAATGGTGGCTTTTGATCGGGCAGGATTTTGTAGCGGCTGGCCGACGTGCCTAAGGCGCTCAAGGTCGATCTTGACCGCATTGTAAATCCTAAATCAGACGATAGGGACGTGGGACAAGCACGTGGGCCTCGTGCTGATCCACACCGCCTTGCCCCCAAAAACTGCAGTTGGAGCGTTTTGGGGGATCATCTGGCATACGCGACGGTTCTCATGAATGAAGGGCTCCCATTTACCTGATGCCTCCTACTCTCAAATGCTTTTACTTTCATAATTCTTTTCTTCTTTACTCCCTCCCTATCCGGGCCTCTAGCTTCTTAGTATTTCATATATCTGCAGCTTCACAGCTTTTAAATACCAGCAAAATGGTATGGAGATATATATATGGTGAGATTATATGGTGAATGCTCGGTCGAGGATATGGAGAAATGTATGGTAGGACCACTTGTATTTATGGAGCTTTGATTGTGTCTTTGTTTTACTCGGCAATCTAGAAGGTGCACGATTGCTCATTATAAAATGGGTAAAGTGCAGAACAGGAGGTCTCATCTCCTTTATTACGGGACAAGCTCTCACCTACAACGCTCGTCTGAATGGGCCTGCCCATCAGAGGTTTTCCATCTGGTTCTTTTTTCAATGTTTTCTTTGCCGTTTTTATGGGTTGTTCATTTCTATTCATTTTGGTTATTCTCTCCATTCCTTTATGTAAGATGTATTTTTTATGGCACGATAACCAAGGCATGGAAATTTAATGAATTTAAGACAAAATTACCCTTGGTAAATTTCTTGGTTTAAAGTAAATAAATCAATTAGGCAAGGAAACGAAGAGATACATGCAATCAGCGGAGATATACTTTCCTTTTTTTCCTATAAGAAGTGATAAAGAAAATCTTGAGAGAGATACATTCCTTTCTTCTCGAGGGCTAAAAAGGAAAATGCACCTTACATTATGGAATTTTATCATAAAAAATATTCCTTATGTAATGGAATGGAGGGAGTATTTCTTCACTATTTCATTTTTTCTTCTCCTATTTTTCCTTTTTTGAATTATCCAACTTTTTAATCCTCCCAATTATATTGTACGAACAATTTTTTACATGTCATGAACATTATCGAAAACATGCCTAAACAAATTTTTACATTTTCGTGGAAATTTAGTAACACATCTGCATCTTATTTAACTATTATATTATCTTTAAATGCCACACAAATTTATTTTAGATGTAATGAACATTTTCTAAAAACTGCATGAATAATTTCTCAGATATCATGAACAATTTTTAAAATCTTGTTAGTAAATAACTAAACATGTGAACTTTTTCGAATGTTGTGAATAATTTTTTGAATGACGTGAACATTTTAAAAATTACACTATCTAAAACATTGCATTTTCGTGAACTTCTCAAAAAGTGTCTTGAACATACTTCTAAATGTGTAAACAGTTTTTAAATGTTACAATTTTTAACTGTACAAACATTTTTTTAAACCACACAAAAATTCAATTATATTCCACGAACATTTTAATTCACAGCGATATTTTTTTAACCAATTAATAATTCATAAAATTGTTTAGATTTTTTTAATTAGTAATCAGGTATGTTTAAATCATATTGTGTCTTTTTTCCCAAAAATAATAGAGACAGAACACCGCCAGCAACTCAGGCACAATACAGGAAAAAATAAAGACACGCGCACACAACGATCAACAATGCACGGGCAACTTTGCTTGCTGCTGGGCTGGCTCATGTGCCCTGCAATGTAGGCAAGCTCTAGGCGAGCTATAGACGGGCTCGGATGTGATGCCTTCGTCACTGGCTACTCGGTCGGGGAGATCGTGGAGTTCGTTCCTATAGGGGCCTCCAATCCAGCGAGCGTTCTCCAGCGGCGGTACGTCCTGTCTGATACTGAGGACGAGCTCGTGGTTAATCTGATCCACCTTCTATACCCCGAGTCAGCCATCAGTGATTTAGGATACGCACGAGGTCCACCATTTTCTCAAAATTTGGGGTTTGAGCTTTTCGGGTGATCGTCGAGAGTGTAGAAGTGCATGCTCTAGCCAATGCAACCAAAAGACCGATCTGATGGAAGAGACTAGGCAGCACATTATACGTCAACACTCCCCCTCACGTGTGGCTCCCTCAGGCCTAAACGTGGACCGAAAGTGGGCTGCAATTTTAATTGCACCAGCCGGGTCTTGAACTCAAGACCTCTTGGCTCTGATACCATGTAGAAGTGCATGCTCTAGCCAATGCAACCAAAAGACCGATCTGATGGAAGAGACTAGGCAGCACATTATACGTCAACAGAGAGCGCGTGATAGTTCTCATGGATGAATGGTACTCCTCTACCTGATGCCTCCTAATCCCAAATGGTTTTGGTTTTACGATTTCTTCTCTACTTTCCTCACCTCCTATCCACGCCGCTAGCTATCTCCTTATTTTATTTCCTATCTAGAGCTTTTCAATACCACCAAAAGGATGTGTCTCGACTAGCAGAAGTCTTTATGGAGCTCAGGTTGTGTATTGCTATTTATAGGAAGGAATAATATTGCTCTGTTAGTTTTTTTTTTTTTTTTGCATGCAGACACATGTTGTACACTGGGATGATTCCAAATTAATATGTCTGGCAAGAGATGAAAAGTGTATTAAATACGCCTGGCTATGTTGGTGAGGGAGGACATGTTCATTATCATGTACGTTGAAGTGGTTGAATTTGTGCTGCATGCTGTTGGAGTTTTTATCTCACAATAACTACCAGAACATAAAGGCGCGAATTGCCGCGCCCGTTCATCCTAAGATGAAACGGTAGAATCATCAAGATTATCTGAGGAAAACTGAGATAACTTTATCAATACATGAAAATTGTGAGAGCCGCAATATCTTCCTTCTTCTATGCCAAAGTAGGACGGCTTTGTATCTTTTTTTTTTTTGCGGGGTAAAGGGAGATTCTATTACTTAAGGAGGCAAATCAGCCGAAACAAGTTTTACAATGTCACTCAAACCTGAGCCCAACCATACTGCAGTACGAGGGGTGCTCCTCCCATATGCAGCTAGTGCATGGCTGACTTTATTTTGCGAATGACTAATAGCAGTAATAGAAATCTCCCTAGGGTCATCAACAACCATCCTTGATCTCTTCCACCATCACACGGACCCTCGAGGGATCGATCGTCCTGGCGTTCAACAACATGACAGCTTCGGCGCAGTCCATCTCGATCACAATGGGCAACTCGGTACGGTGTAGCGCGAGCTCGAGTCCCTCCTTGCAGGCCGCTAATTCAGCTTCCAGGCTATTATCACATGTGTGTATTTCTCTACATGCGGTGAAGATAATTTCCCCTCGCTCTGTACGTAGCACCATCCCTCCACCCGCAGCACCAGTGCCGGGTACATGGCTTCCATCGACGTTTAGTTTTGTCCAACCGGCCGGTGGTAAAACCCAACGCTGCTCATACTTCTTCTCTGTGTCATGGTAGCTAGCCGGGGCACCTAGCTGAATGACCATTTTACCTTTTTCCATATCACCTTTGGGCCATTCTTGAATACACAACAGTGAGTTGATGTATCCATGGAGGAACCTGCAGGACGCCTCGGTTGGTGGAGGAACTTTACCATGGGTAATTTCATTACGTACATACCAAGCACGCCACATGATCATGAGGACTACCATGCGTGTAGTTTCGAGAGTGGGTCCAGCAGCGAGAAAAGCCATTCTGGTCCTGTGTTCCGGATGTCCTCCACCTTGGGAATAGGCCAGTCTAGCGCCATGGCTCTCCACAACTCCGCCGCAAGGGGACACCTGCACATCGCATGGAAGCCGTCCTCCCGTCCAACACCACAAAGGGGGCACACATCAGTAAGCTCGAGATGATGATGGCATTTATTTGCCCAAGTTGTGAGCGAGTTGGACACCAGTCTCCATGCAAAAACGCGTAGCTTTGGGGGAGCAGGGCACCGCCATATGGTCTTCCAGATGGCGCGACGACCATCCGGTGCCCTGCTCGTGGCGGTTGACAATGGACGCTCGCGCTCGTCCATGGCAAGGCGGTAGGCTGAGCGAACGGTGAAGATACCGTTCTTCTCCGGAGCCCATGCAATGATGTCGTCGGTAATGCGCGGTGACGTGCGGATGTTGGTGATGGAGTCCATGTCTGCCGGGAGGAAATATTGTCGCAACACGTCCATGTGCCAAGCGCCGGACGCATCTAGTAGGTCCGCCACTCGGCGGAGCCTGCAAGTCCCCTGCTGCGTGATGGGTTGGCCCGTCGGCTCCGTGGGTAGCCAACAATCCCGCCAAATACGAATGCTTTGCCCATTGCCCACACGCCACACTAGGCCCTTCTTCAGGAGCTCGAGTCCATATTGTATGGCCTGCCACGTTGGGGGAGGCATTCCCGGAGAAGACCGTATCGTCAAGACGTCCCTCTGGATAATACCGAGCTTTCAACACCTGCGCACATAGACTGTTAGGATTTATTAAAAGTCGCCACGCCTGCCTCGCAAGGAGGGCTTGATTAAAGAGACGAAAGTCTCTAAATCCCAGCCCTCCTTTCATATTTTGTGCCTGAATATTATTCCACGCCATCCAATGAGTTTTCCGTTTGCCCTCAACAGAACCCCACCAAAAATTCCGTACCATCCTGTTAAGATCATCACATACTGACATAGGCAACTTAAAGACGCCCATAATATAAGTGGGGATCGCCTGCGCCATGGCTTTGATCATAGTCTCCTTTCCTGCAAGTGACAGGGTGTCTCCCCATGCGATAATCCTTTTCAGAAGCCTTGACTGCAAGTTCTGAAATTTACCTCTGCTCATGCGCCCGTCCGGAGTGGGTAGGCCTAGGTACTTCTCTTCAAAAGTGACCAAATCAACATGCAAAATATTTCGGATCATCTCCTGGCTGTCTGCTAGACATGCTTTCCCAAATAGTACACTACACTTCGCTGGATTGATACATTGGCATGTTGCTTTCTCATACGTAGTAAGCACCTCCTGTACCTTACGAGCCTGTTCCTCTTCTGCTTTAAAAACAGTAGGGTGTCATCTGCAAAGAGCAAATGAGAAACACCCGGAGCTCTACGACACACTTTTAACGGTGTGTAATCACCTTTTACCTCTCCATCCTTCAACAAAGCCAAGAGTCCATCAACCACAAGAAGGAACAAAAACGGGGAGAGTGGATCACCTTGCCAAAGCCCACGCGACGGTGCGAACGAATCCAAGAGGGTCACATTAAATTTAACTGTATATCTCACCGAGGTGATGCATGTCATAATCTAGTCCACCCAACGGCGAGCGAAACCCATCTTTTGCATCATCCGATCCAAGAAGGTCCAATCAACCCTGTCATAATCTTTAGACAAATCCAACTTATAAGCACAAAAACTTGTGTTTGGGTCTTTTTCTTGCTGAATAAAGTGAATGCACTCGAAAGCAAGCAGTCATTGTCAGTGATCATCCGCCCCGGGACAAAGGCACTCTGCGCTGGTGAAATGATATCATTCAAAATAGGATGCAAGCGATTTACCAGACACTTTGCCACCACCTTGTAGATGACGTTACACAAACTGATAGGTCGGAACTCTGTGAGCCTCTCGGGGTTATCTACCTTAGGGATGAGAACAATGGAAGTATTATTCACACCTTCAGGCATAATACTAGTGCGAAAAAATTCCTTCACCCCGGCAATAACTTGCTCTCGCATGATTGCCCAATTCCGCTGAAAGAAACGAGCAGGGAAACCATCTGGCCCCGGCGCTTTGAGGGGCCCTATCTGGAATAGTGCATCAGCTATCTCCCTTTCCGTGAACTCTGCACACAGGCCATCATTCATATTGTCAGTGACACGGGCATTAATTAAGTCAATCACCGGATCCGAATAGAGAGTTGCATCGGCATTAAACAAGTTAGAGAAATAAGCCGTAGCCATAGCAGACATAGACTCATGATCCTTGTGTGTCACTCCTGCATCATCAATGAGCGACTTTATGCAATTTTTTCTTGCACGCCATACTGCTTTCCGATGAAAAAACCGTGGGTTGCAGTCACCTTCCCGCAACCACGCCACACGAATCTCTGCATCCAAAGCATCTCCTCCCTGTACAGGAGTTCATTCATCCGGTCGGTGGCCTCCCGAATTTCCTTCCTGTTTGCATTCATAGACATAAGCTCTTCCAAACGTGAGCGGGACTTGTTAATTTCCTTGATAACGTTACCAAATTTTTTGCGGCTCCATTCTTGTAGTTTTTTCATCATATTACCCAACCCGACCGCAATATCACCCAGGTTTAGCATAGCACCCATCTCAGTCCAAGTATGCATAATTACCTCCGGGAGAGCGGGGTCTCTCTCCCACATTACCTCATATTGCCGACACCTCCTACCGGTCGGCGGTAGGGGCTCCTCGAGCATGCACCTAAGCAAGATAGCCTGGTGGTCCGAGCTAGGCGCCACTAGGTGCTCCACCTTGGCATCCTAGAAAATATCCCGCCAAGAGTTGTTGGCGACAGCGCGATCAAGACGGACTCTGACATTTGCCCGACCAGCTCGCGGATTATCATAAGTGTATGGTAGGCCTGCAAAACCAAGATCTCCCAAACCACAAACTTCTAGAACATCACGAAAGTCAATCATCTGACCTGCCGACCTTGGCGTCTCGGAGAAGTGCTCGAAGCTCCACATAGCCTCTTTGAAATCTCCAACCACGGCCCACGGCATGTCCGCCTGCTGGTGAAGATTGCGGAGGAGAGACCACATGTGATGTCGATCCTTCGTCCGGGGCTCGCCGTAGACGCAGGTTAGCCTCCAAGGTGGCTCACCCGCCGCAGCAGTCATGTACGCATCGATATATCTTTCATTAATAGCTTTTATATCGAGATTCAACGACTCATGCCAATACAAAGCCAGACCACCACTAAGACCCACACTATCAAAAGCATCAAAACCACTTAACCCTAAATGAGCACGGTACCTCTTCATTTTATTTTTAGACTGCCTAGTTTCACAAAGAAAGACGACACTAGGGGAATGAGCCTGTACTAGACTCACGAGGTCACGAACTGTCCGAGGGTTTCCACCCCCCGGGAGTTCCAATTTAGGATATTCATTGCTCCTGACGGAGCTCCGCAAGCTCCGTCAGGTCGCCGGCGGCCCCAAGGCCGGCTGCCACCATAGTGTTGGTCTGCTCCTCCGTCCTCTGGTCAAGCATCTCCCTTCCTGCAGTCTGTTGCCCGTTCTGGGTCCCATCTATTTTGCGTTTTTTCGGTATACCTGAAAGTAAAGGCTCAGCCGAGGTGGCTGTGTTAGAGTACACCACCAAAGCTTTGTTGCTATCCGCCTCGCCCGAGCCATTCACATGATCCTCTCCTGCGTTCCGCTTGCCCAGCGTGGATAGATCGTCAGATAGTTCAGCGTCAGCCATCCGTGCATCATGTGACAAGTTTTGCATTGCCGGTATGACGTCCGAACTCCTGGGCTGGGAGCTTGCTCTGGTCTGGGCATTCATGCTCCCAGTTCGGCTTCGAATATCTGTAGCATCAGGCTCCTTCACGTCCACTTCAGCACCATGAGTCATAGTACGCATCTGTTCGGCAATCTCTGCTTCCACCTCTACATCCTCACCTTCAATAAAATCTTCAGGACCATGTACCTCCGGTATCTCCTCCTCTCGGGCCTGCGGCGGTAGCTCTGCCACTCCCATCTTCTTCACCTGCTTCCACACGGCCCAAGGCCGCACTCGCGGATACAACGCCACAACGGCCACGGATCCCCCCTTGGAAGGCTTCGGACGGGCAGCATCCACAGAGGGAGCCCCGTAATCGCCACTACCAACCTCCGGGTTCACCGTGGTCACAATCGGCTCCGTGCCCGCAGACTGCACAGGCGACGACATCGCGTTATGGAGGATCTTGCACGGCGGCGAGGACAGGGCGATCAGGCGGCTCACACGGTTTCTAGTGCACCTCAGCCCTGGCCTCAGGTTGCTTTATGTATATACGAGCCATCCTTCTCTTGTACGACAGGTTGAGAAACCCTAGCCCGTCCGGATTTCGTGATGCACTCGGTCGCCTCCCGTACCCAGAGTCACCCTTGGCCATAGCGGGATCGTATGAGAGCAGCTTTTCTACTCTCGGGTGTAGGTACACCCTTGTTTGTGCACGCATTCAACGACACCAGACCTAACTGCACTCTGCATCCTTAGCTTTCATTTGTCTGACCACTATATTGACATCAGCAACAAACCAAGCTTACATTTTTCAGAAGTGTCTTTGTTATTTTACAGAGTGGCTTCTACAAATGCCATAAGAAGAATCTATCTGCAGAAAAAAGTGGAACCACAATCCTGCAGCAGAAGCAGATTACTCTAACATATATAGTTCTTCATCCCAGCATATACAGGTCGCAAACAGTAATGACTCATTGATGTATAGAGAGTTTTTTTTTCGAAAAGGGGATTGACCCCGGCCTCTGCATCATCATGAATTCATGATGCACACAGCCATTGATGTACAGAGAGTTTTTTTCGAAAAGGGGATTGACCCCGGCCTCTCCATCATCATGATGCACACAGCCATTGATGTACAGAGAGTATAACTAGCTTCTGATCTGCTGAAAACTGGCTACAAAATGCAGGTTAGTACTCGCCTCTGAAGAGAGACTGAGTGAACATACCCTGCAATCAAAAGGTAAAAGCAACACATCTGTCACAGATATACAGCTTAGTTAACTTTATATCCCTTCATGAATTCCAAGAAATAGATGTCCTCGTATACCTGACGGTGCAAACTTCATATCCATGGTATGGTCAATGGCCAGAAGCCCAAGTGTCGACTTGTCTTGCGCCCTCATCGATTTCGCAGCATTTTCGCCTGATTAGCCATTGTGGTGCATACTTGTACTTAATTTACATTGTCGGTCCATGTGAAGTGTACGACTCTAGCTGGCCGCAAGTATTTATCCATATATGGATATTTTGTTTGCTAAAAGAGACTTCTGATCTGTTGATTTCTGCAGGCGGCGGTGATGATACTATTTGCAGCAATGGAAATAAACAGAAGTCCATCTCGTTACTTGGCAATGCTGGTCAAGTGGTCTCTCAAGGCATTTCCAAAGAAGACACCTCCGTGTGCAGGTCCTTTCTGTTACTGATGCCCTTGGTGCATTCCTTTTCGGTGTTAGAATAAATCCGAGGCATACCGCCGATCATCCGAGGACCAAGCAATCACATGAGCACAACACCGACATCTGTTAACGAGGTTAACCGATATGGCTACATCCCCGGGGCCTGACTATGGGCGCTCCTCCCCATGATATCGCTACAATACCGCACCCGGTCGCCCTGGGACTGGCACATGCCGCCGGCTTCCCTTGCGTTCCGGTGCTATTATGTTGGCATAGGTTACATCGTGTGTCTACCCCCCGCTATATATGAGAGGCCTAGGATACAAGTGTTCTACTAGGACACGACTACATATCCTATCTAAACACAATACTACTCAGAGTCCAACTGTAACCTACCTTGTACACTATATTCGACACAACTCTAACAAACTCCACCTTGGCGAATATTCTCCACCACCTTGAATTTGTCCATGCGTCAAACTTCCATGTACATTGGACTTGAGCTTATCCCATGAGCACCGCTGCTACTCCAAAGACTCCATGCGACTCCACCTTCAACTTATAGTCCCTTCATTTCTTGACCACAGTCAACACTCGAGCAAAATTAAGTCCCTTGTTACTCAATTCGTGCTCCCAACTTCCAGAGTATCCGTCCAACGCCATCACACACTGATCACTGGCCTGCGTGAAAGTGAACAACTCACATATTGGGTGTCACACCTAAGAGTTACCTGAACTCAAAATCACCGCTCCTTTCTTGACCGCCTGTCTGAAACTTGAAGGAATTTCACCGTTGCTTGTAGTCATCCCGAGTCAAATTCGCAGTTGTCTCACCACACGCATGACCACGAGAGCCATGGTCCGTCTCCATGTCCCATGCGTACCGCACGCCTCGCCGCTATTACCGCGTCGAGCTTCCGCCGTTCCGGTCGAGTCTCAAGGGCCAGGAACCCACACCACTCAACCCCACTGCAGAGTATCACCGATCATCGCCGACCGGTGACGAGTTTCATGCTTCCATCAGACCACTGCGCTCCAGTCCGAACTACGTGTCCCTCGCTTTTCCCCGTTGAATAGGCTTCGGCTCTCTGAGCTCTTACGCCGTAGCCCCTTAATCAACACCGAGTGAAGTCTTCCAGACTCAGCTCCACCTTCAACATGACTCCATGGTAGATGATCAGTCCACCCACGCACCCCGTCAACTTCAAGCTCCGTGTATAGACCACCTTGAATCAACCCTGCGCCATAGTCTTGTCGAAGCCGCACAAGCCTCAGGATTGTGCCACGTGTTTCCACGCCCCAGAAGTCGGTCACCATCAGCATCACGCTACTATGTCGTCGCCGCCGATTCCACCACCGTCTTCTGTACCAACCGACATCCAAGTCGATCCGTCAGACTATCTAGTCCGACCCAGCCGAACTTGTCTGACTGCAACCATCTGCAACTCCTACAATCCTCATCGTCCCTCTGGCTTGACATACCGTAACGCCTTCAAGCATCCCTATCGTGCCAACAATCTTTCACCTTATCTGTCACAACCCAAGGTTTTCTGTTCTGTCGAACTTCTCCTCCTCAAACCTGATACCCCTTGGTGTCAGATTCTTTGTATGATTGTCCTGTGAAAAAATAAACAAGCTTCTTTCCACGATGCCAAAGTACACAAAGCAAACCTACGTGCTCGCGTCCCAGTACTAATAGCAATTTCACGTGGTGTAGCTCCTAGCTCAATCCGGATGCTAGCTTGCCTTTTCTGCCAATGCCATACAACTTACGACGGATGGGGTTGCATTGCTGTTGCACAGGTCCAGCTCAAACACGAGGGCGCGTAATCGTTCTGGGACTCGGTCCCACTTTTTTTCCAAAACGAATCCCGTACGCTGTTGCCACGCCTACGCTGGCTACCATAGTCCTCAACCTCTTTCCTGCTCGCCACTCCGCCGTGACAGCCCCGCGTGGGCTCTGCCCGTGCGTTCCCGGCCATGAACACGCGTGTGCTCCAGGACGCACCGCCTAGGCCCGCTGACTCGCTGAGGTCGACTCGATCTATACGCCCGCGTCCGCGTCGTTATCTGCGTTACACGCTGCTTCCGATTGCTTCTTTCAATCTCGTCGAGAACCATGCCGCAACCGGCTGCATCTCAGACTTGATACTTCCTCTAGATTAACAATCCACAGCCTCCGAATAACCTAGCTCGGATACCACTTGTTAGAATAAATCCGAGGCATACCGCCGATCATTCGAGGACCAAGCAATCACATGAGCACAACACCGAGATTTGTTAACGAGGTTCACCGATATGGCTACATCCCCGGGGCCTGACTATGGACGCTCCTCCCCATGATACCGCTACAATACCGCACCCGGTCGCCTTGGACACCGGCACATGCCGTCGGCTTCCCTTGCGTTCCGGTGCTATTATGTTCGCATATATTACATCGTGTGACTACCCCCGCTATATATGAGAGGCCTAGGATACAAGTGTCCTACTAGGACACGACTCTATATCCTATGTAAACACAATACTACTCAGAGTCCAACTGTAACCTACCTTGTACACTATATTCGACACAACTCTAACAATCGGAAGGTTCGATTCATGTACTGAATCCTCGATCCACTTACCTTGCTCGCAGCAAACGAGAACGCCCGGGACTCTGAACCCCTCGTTTTCATTAAGCCTCAGCACCAACACCTACAGGCAGAGGCTGGTGCCGGCGCAGAATAGGCAGCTCGACGAAGGTACTTGTTCGCACAAGCATTGAGATGACAACGAGCAAAACAAAGTATGGGCTCTAGCGTACTCTGTTTTGTGCTTGTTATTGTAAATCTAAAAGCGTGTCCGTCTGATTTTAGCGTGCACGAGTATCAAATGGACAAACAAGGCAAGTAACAGGTGCAAAATGCTGAATTTGGTCAGGCCAAATGTTTCTTTTGGTCCAAATAGCTAGAACTTCACGGGAAATTAAGCTACAGCACTAGAGGTTAAAATTTGTTCATATTCCTATTCCATACATCCATTATTCTTGAAATGTCCCAAGGAATGAATCCACAGCTTTACCAAACCAGGCAACTGACAGAGGGAGGGTTCAGAACATCAGTAGTGGAGTACATCGCATTCCTACGTGGCACGGGGTGGGCATCATGAGGAGTCGATGGAACTAAGGGCTGTGGCAATGCATCGCACATGGGTATGCATACATGAGTACTCGCACATGCATGTGGTACAACTCCATCTAATCCGGAGCCACATGTCATCCTCGACCAATATAAATCTAACTCGCCGCATGAGACTTGTTCTTCTGTTGTACAGGTAGACAACAATAGTCATCCTGCGTTGTTGCACCGGTCCTACTATTAATTTAGGTAACGGTTCATCGAAAGTCGGTGACAAGGGCAGAGTCAGGATTTTTTTTTTTTGCAACCCACAACCCATTGTAATTAAACAACCTCTTTAACAATGATCTTGATGTAAAGAATCTAAAACTTAGCTCATAAAATATGGAACTGAAGATGGATCAAACATAAAACTGATTTTTTTAATTAGGTAACAGAAGGATATCAATTAGCAGCAATGTTCATTGGTTTCTTAAAGAAACGTCTAATTAGTAACTTAACATATATCGTCTTACATGCTTGATTAATAGGCTGCTAGGTCCTAATCCATAAACAAGAATGAACATGCCACTAGGGATAGTGTATGTCGTACCTTTGAAACGGAGCCTTAGGTCATGCACATATACAGATATACTCGAGTAACTTGACATGCTCAATGGCATGGATTGATGGCGGAATCAACAGAACAGCTAACACCATTAGAGCAACTTTGTGTCTCTGACATGGTAGTTTCCTAGCGCCGGCGGCGCTGGCAATCTGAAGCAGCGCTCGGTGGTTGGCGAGCGGGATTGGGGATGCAACGAGCCATTGTGCAGTGGTAGTAAACCCTAGCGATTAGCGAATTGGGAGATCGATTTTGGATTACAGGAACGCAGAGACTTAAAGAAACTTGTAGGTCTGCTACCGCTACGGATGGGCTAGTATGTGAGCTTCGTTCTGCATGGTCCTCGTATTAGCATTAATTTTGGGCCTAATTGCTAATTAAGTAGTAATTATCTCGGGCCAATTAGCGCATATATTTAACATATAATACTACTAGCATAGTCTAGCCCCTACTCACCCCTCCTGGTTGGTGATGAGACCAACATGGCTGGTGATTGGGTGGCACCAGCCGAGGGTCTCAAAGGCATTCTCCTTCTTGAACTTTGCAAAGCCGACTCATCGGCCTCATACACCTCTATATGATGGTGCGGCAGTTGAAGGGAACAATCACTATGTACCTGTGGCGGGCTGCGATCGTGGCGAAGCTGGCGGACAAATTTGTAGCAAACACTACCTTTTGATGGTCGTGGGGCCTCGAGGTCGATGAGAGGTGAGCAACGGTGGCGGTGCCCACCAGACTTGCAAAAAGTAGAGAAATGGTTGTCAGACTATCTCTTCGTGACGCCACGCCTGCAAGGTGGAGGTGGAGGTATGCGGAAACACACATTGCAACCACGGCCAGGGGGAGGTGAGGGGCCGTCCTCTCGTCCCGTCCCTCGCGTCGCCCCTAGGGCGACTCGGGGGAGTCTAGGGTTTCCGCCGCCGCCTCCCCCCACCCCCCTCACCGCCACCAGAGACGACCGCCGGGAAAGCCCACGCGGGCGCCGGGGAAGGTGGCGGCGGGGTCTTCGGCGCTTCGTTCTTCAAGGAGGCCATCGGATCCAGGGGCGGCTGCCTGCTGGCGGCGGCGGCATGCCCGAGGGTTCGCCGTGAGGACGGCGAGCCGCAGCGTGCAGATCTGGAGGTATTGCCCCTTCCTTCCATGCATCCTTCCCAGTCCCGGTTCGGTTTGGATCTGCCGGATCCACCTCCGGTGTGTTCTGGTGGAGCAGATCGGTGTCCGAGGGAAACCTTGGCCGCTTTGGCTGGCCGGCAGCGGCGACGCCTATTTTTGGCGCCGCTTTCCTCCTTGGGTGCGCTGCTGAGGGCACCATCTCTCCCATCTCCGACCCATGTCCGGGTGAAAGCCCAAGATTCGATGCGTATCGGGCGTCGGCAGCGCCCTGTGCACCGTAACCTTCCTGTTGGCGACGCCAAGGACATTGGGATTCGGATGGAAGGGTCTGCAGGTGAGGGGTGGGGGTGTGCTGCCTTCCTTTCGGTGGAGCGGTGTTTCTTTCTAC
The DNA here is from genome assembly GCA_021437245.1 of Aegilops speltoides. NCBI lineage: Eukaryota > Viridiplantae > Streptophyta > Magnoliopsida > Poales > Poaceae > Aegilops > Aegilops speltoides. The sequence continues at coordinate 67,992,258 of CM038146.1, read as the reverse complement.
ATATTCTTGGTGGAGGCTCTTGGCGGCATGGAGCAGCGGAGGTTTGGCGTCAGATGTGTGGTGACGGACACGCGCAGGAGGTCGACGCTGTCTGGCGTCGTGGTGGCGTCGACGGCAGCGAGACCGGGCAAGGCCGTTGCAACAATACAACTCTGAAGATGGATATGTGGTAGGTGGTTGTGGCGGCCTCATACCCGGCAGGTGGCCTGGTTGAGGAGCACGCCGGACTGGTGGGTGCCCATACCCGGCAGGCATCCAGGTTGGGACCTCAGGTCTTAGATGTTAGGTTTGGCTGCGAGGTCTGTTTGGTATTAGGCCCAGAACATCAGCGCCCCTTCATCAGTTAGATAGGAGTAGCGACACAGGTTGCGAAGATGGTGGCTTTGGTCTTACTGTTGTACGACTTTGTAAAGTTTTGTGCTAATAATTAATAAATTGGCCGTATGCATCGACCAGATGCAGAAGCCGGAGGTATTCCTCCTTTTCTAAAAAAAACCACGGCTAGGGTTCCTGTTGGCCAGTGGTGTGGCCCACCCTCCGAGCGATCGATAATACTACAAGGTCAGATGGCAGCGCCCACGGCCACAGCCTCCTCGCCTGGCACCCACCTTACGGCTCACATCAATCTAAGGGTCAAGCTCCACGTGTTGACGCCCTATATGAAAAAGGAGTCCTCCTCGTCAGCGCCAGCAAGCGATCGTGGCGCCCGCGCGCGCCTCCTTCTGGGCCGGCCCATTAAACCATCGCTCCTCCTCGCTTCCTTCGTTGGCTCCCGCTCGATCGCTGGCCCCAGCTCTATCATTTTTTTCTCTCGCCAAAAACTGCTACATTAGGTACTGATTTTCTTAGAAAAAACCAACCGGTTTACTACGGTATGTACTACAATTTTTAGAAAAAAAGTTCATCGAATTTTTAAAAAAATCATCAAATTTGAAAAAAGTTCATTAGTTTTGTAAAAAGTTCATTGAATTTCCAAAAAGTTCACCAAATTTGAAAAAAAGTTCATCAAATTTTTAAAAAGTTCATCGCATTTGAAAAAAACGTTCATCAATAGGGGAAAAAGTTCATCGAATTTGAAAAATTGTTCATGGAATTTGAAAAAAGGTTCGTCGAATTTGAAAATGGTTTCATCGAATTCAAACAAGAAATCATCGAATTTGAAAATTGTTCATCAAATTTGGAAATGGTTCATCAAAGTTGAAAAAGGTTCATCGAATTAGGAAAAAGTTCATCGAATTTTGAAAAAAGTTCACCGGATTTGAAAAAAGTTCATCGAATTTGAAAAAAGTTCATCAAATTCGAAAAAAGGTCATCGACTTTGAAAAAAGTTCATCCAAAATGGAAAAAGGTCATTGAATTTGTACAAAAAATGTTCATCCATTTTACAGAAAAAAACATGTAGAAAAAGAAAAATTCCCGAATTTGAAAAATAAACTCTGGAAAAAGGGAAAAAAGAAAGATGGCAGAAGAAAGGAAGGAAAAAGATGTGAAAGATCATAGTTGGAGAGCTGGCGTAGTGGTAATTGCATCGTTCCTCGATGTTGAAGGTCCTAGCTTCGATTCTCCTCCAGTGGGGTATGCGCCCGATTGTCAAAACAACGGTCGTTTCGTTTCCACAATTTGCTCGTTCGTCATTCCTCAGTTCTTGCAGTTGCAAAAACTTTGCTGCCTTCTCGCAAAGCAAAAAAAACTTTGCTGCCGCCGCCGCCGCCTGCCTAGTAGATCTAGATCGTCCGTCCTCTCCATCAAATCTCTCCATCCGCCTAGGAGGGAAGGCCTCCGTCCGACCGTCCCCGACGGCATGAGTCCCTGTCGTGCCGATCCGCACACCGCAGGCGTATTCCAGTCGGCCGCACGCGCGCGCGCACACACACGAATGAGCGACCAATCTAATTGTAGAAATATAGTAGACATTAAAAACTAATTAGAAATTCTAGTATTGTGCAATTATGTGTGCGTAGACTGTTGAGTATATATGTGTTGCATGTATTACGTATATTGTGACCCACCTACTAGTTGTGTATAGCTGATGTTGAGGACTTCCTATACTTATATATACGTGCACCGGCAGCCAATCAATACAACGAATATTGCATTGCCAAACTATCTCTCTACATGGTATCATCCTTCCCATTCCTCCCTTAGGGTTAGCTGCTGCCGCCGCCGTATCCCACCACCACCGCACCCTGCCGCCTCCGTGCTCTTCCCAACCGCCCCGCCGCTGCCCCGTGCAGCACCGCTTCTGCCACCCCCTGCCACGCCGCCATTTGCAGCCGCCGCCCCCTTGATCGCGCCGCCGCTGCTGCTTCTCGCGCCGCCCTCTCCCACCCGTCGCCGCTGCCATCCCCTCCCCCGCAGCCTGTGACGCCCCCGATTCAATCGTACACTAATCATGCACGCAAACATGTACGATCAAGATCAAGGACTCACGGAAGATATCACAACACAACTCTAAAAACATAAATAAGTCATACAAGCATCATAATACAAGCCAGGGGCCTCGAGGGCTCGAATACAAGTGCTCGATCATAGACGAAGTCAGCGGAAGCAACAATATCTGAGTACGAGACATAAGTTAAACAAGTTGCCATAAGATGGCTAGCACAAAGCGGGATATAGATCGAAGAGGCGCAGCCTCCTGCTGGATCCTCCTAACTACTCTCGATCGATCGCCGCCGGGCTGCACGTAGTAGTAGGCACCTCCGATTAGTAGTAGGGGTAAATGCCGACGGTGGCGTCCTGCCTGGATTCCAAAGATCTGGTTGCGACAACCGTAAAGAAAGGAAAGGGGAAAAGGGGGAGAAAGCAACCGTGAGTACTCATCCAAAGTACTGCAAGCAAGGAGCTACACTACATATGCATGGGTATATGTGTAAAAGGCCATATCAGTGGACTGAACTGCAGAATGCCAGAATAAGAGGGGGATAGCTAATCCTGTCGAAGACTACGCTTCTGGCAGCCTCCGTCTTGCAGCATGTAGAAGAGAGTAGTTTGAAGTCCTCCAAGTAGCATCGCCAAGTAGCATCTCCAAGTAGCATCTCCAAGTAGCACCTCCAGTAGCATCTCCAGTAGCATCGCATAGCATAATTCTACCCGGCGATCCTCTCCTCGTCGCCCTGTTAGAGAGCGATCACCGGGTTGTATCTGGCACTTGGAAGGGTGTGTTTTATTAAGTATCCGGTTCTAGTTGTCATAAGGTCAAGGTACAACTCCGGGTCGTCCTTTTACCGAGGGACACGGCTATTCGAATATATTAACTTCCTTGCAGGGGTGCACCACATAACCCAACACGCTTGATCCCATTTGGCCGGACACACCTTACGGGGTCATGCCCGGCCGCGGAAGATCAACACGTCGCAGCCCCACCTAGGCACAACAGAGCGGTCAGCACGCCGGTCTAAACCTATGCGCGCAGGGGTCTGGGCCCATCGCCCTGAGCACACCTGCACGCTATGTGACTGTGCCGAAGCAGACCTAGCCTAGTGGCCTTCCGGCCCAATCCGCGCGCGCCACTCGATCGGCCGACGCCACGAAGGCTTCGGTGATACCACGACGCCGGGATACCCATAACTACTCCCACGTAGATGGTTAGTGCGATAGACCAAATGGCCGACTCAGATCAAATACCAAGATCTCGTTAAGCGTGTTAAGTATCCATGAACGCCGAACAGGCCAGCCCACTGCCTCCTAGGTGGTCTCAACCTGCCTGCCGCTCCGCCACAAAGTAACAATGGGGCCGTCGGGAACCTGTGCCCACCTCTACCGGGATGGAGCCACTGTCCTTTCAGCCCCTCATCGTAATCACTTATGGTACTCAATGAGTCGACCCGACTTTAGTCACCATCTGTATAGTATGTATGTATGTATGTATAATATATACCCGTGATCACCTCCCAAGTGATCACGGCCCGATAGTGTAGCAAGGCGATCGACAAGAATGTAGGGCCAATGATGATAAACTAGCATCCTATACTAAGCATTTAGGATTGCGGGTAAGGTATCAATGATTGTAGCAACAATGACAAAGCTATGCAATGTAATAGGAGTAACCGAACAAGAATATGCTACACTACTCTAATGCAAGCAGATAGAGAAGAGTAGGCGATATCTGGTGATCAAGGGGGGCTTGCCTGGTTGCTCGAGACAAGGAGGGTCGTCGGTGACGTAGTCGCCCACAGGCATCAAGATCGCCACGGGGCTACCGGAGAGAAGAGGGGAGAAACAGTAAATACATAGCAAGCAAGTGCATAACAGTCAACAAGCAAAGCTAGACGGTTCTAACGCCGTATGAGGTGATATCGGTGAAGGGGGAACATCCGGAAAGTATCCCGGTGTTTCGTGTTTTCAGATTGATGAACCGGAGGTGAAATGTTGCAGTTCTCTATGCTAGGGATGCGTGGCGGACGAGCAGGCTGCGATCCGGATTCGTCTCTTCGCTCGAGCAACTTTCATGTACAAAGTTTTTCCATCCGAGCTACGGTTTATTTTATATTAATTTTAAAAGATTTAATTCATTTTTAGGATTTATTTAATTATTTAAATTCAACATTATCGAGCGATTAAGGCACGCCGACGTCAAGATGACATCAAGATGACGTCAGCAGTCAACAAAGGCGTTGACTGGTCAACTGACATGTGGGTCCTATATGTCACAGGCTTGGGTTAACTAAATTGTTTTAGTTAATTAAATAGGTGATTAGGTTAACTAATTATGCTTAAACTAAGTTAATTAATCAAGTAATTAATAAATTATTATTTTTAATTATGTATATATTTTTTTTAAACGTTCTGGAGGCGGGGCCCGTTTGGCAGTGGCCCTGGGCCTTATCGGTCGCTGGGCACTAACGGGGCGGGTCGGGCGTTGTGGCGCCCGGTGGGGCGTTCGCCCAGATCGCCGGGGCGAGGAGGCCGGGCACCAAAGAACGGGCGCTGGGCGCCGGGTTGAAGCAAGACGCGGCGCGGCGCACCGGCCGCCACGGCGGCTGGGCGGGGCAGGAGCAGGGAGTCGGCGAGGGAGAGAAGGGCGGGACCAGCAGGGCGCAACGACACGGGAGCAGGGCCGCGCGAGGCCAGGAGGGCGAGGCCGTGGTGGGCGCAGCCGACGCGGCCAGACGCCGGAGAGCGGGCGGGCGAAGGATGGCCAGCACGGTGGCGAGAGCCTGGCGGCGTGAGTAGGCGGAGCGAGGCAAGGCGGGCGCTGCGTCGCGTCGTGACGAGGGAGGAAGGCCGAGGCGCACTAGGCCATGGCGGTGCAGCGCGGGGTCGGCGACGGGGCGATGCAGAGCCGCGGCAGGGGCGCGCCTGTGCGAGGACGAGGCCAGGCGCGGCGCTGGCAGATAATTCTGTGCTGCCCGGCGATGGCGGCGTCGGGCGCGGGACCGTTGTGAGCAGGGGAGGAGGAGGAGAGGTGCTCACCGGGAGGGGCGCGTAGGGTCTAGGCAGTGGGGGGTTGAGGAGGAGGGCGGAGACGACGGCGTCGAGGAGGCAGGCCGGTGGGGAAGTCCGCGGGCGGCGCGGTGGTCTTCGGGCGGCGAGGGAGGAGCTTCTGCGCGGCGGTGGCGCGAGGACGCCGATAGGCGGGGATCCCGGCGCGGTAGCAATGGTGGTGGGGCTCGTGGCGAGGATGGCGATGGGATGAGTGCGTGGGCGGCGGGCTGGGCGATGGGCGGCGCGGGGTCGGATCGATCCCGATCCAGGAGGGGATCGGGGGAAGGGAGAGTGGGAGTGGGGGAGTGGGTGGTTAGGGTTTGCGGGGGGTGAGGGGATAAGCCGTGGCCGGCTGGGCCTTTGCCCAGTTGGGCCGGTGGCCGAATGGGCCGGCCTGTTGGGTCGGCTGGCCCGGGGGGCTTTTCCTTTTCTTCTCTTTTTTTTGTTTGTTTTCTCTTTTGTATTTTGTTTCTTTTATTTATTTTCTTTTCTGTTTTAAATCATTTTAAATTACTTAGGCATTTTCTAAAAATGTGTTTACTTCAACATAATTACCGATGCAACAATTGACATAGCCCGAACATTTTTGTTTTAATATTTGAAAACTTTTGTCGTTTGACTTATTTAGGATTTAAATTTGAAACGGTTTTGAATTAACCCGAGATTAATTACAGTGACAAAGGTGACGTGGCACCATTAACGTGAGATTACTGTAGCATGATTATCCGGGCGTCACAATTCTCCTCCACTACAAGAAATCTCGTCCCGAGATTTAAGAGGGGGACTAGGTGAAGGAAATATGCCCTAGAGGCAATAATAAAGTTATTATATATTTCCTCATTTCATGATAAATTTTTATTATTCATGCTAGAATTGTATTAACCGGAAACATAATACATGTGTGAATACATAGACAAACAGAGTGTCACTAGTATGCCTCTACTAGACTAGCTTGTTAATCAAAGATGGTTAAGTTTCCTGACCATGAACAAAGAGTTGTTATTTGATTAACAAGGTCACATCATTAGTAGAATGATCTGATTGACATGACCCATTCCATTAGCTTAGCACACGATCGTTTAGTAAGTTGCTACTGCTTTTATCCATGACTTATACATGTTCCTCGTAACTATGAGATTATGCAACTCCGTTTACGGAGGAACACTTTGGTGCTACCAAACGTCACAACGAATCGGGTGATTATAAAGGAGTACTACGGTGTCTCCAAAGGCGAGATGTTGGGTTGACGATTTCGAGATTAGGTTTTGTCACTCCGATTGTCGGAGAGGTATCTCTGGGCCCTCTCGGTAATGCACATCATGAAGCCTTGCAAGCACTACAACTAATGAGTTAGTTGTGAGATGATGTATTACGGAACGAGTAAAGAGACTTGCGGTAACGAGATTGAACTAGGTATTGGATACCGACGATCGAATCTCGGGCAAGTAACATACCGATGACAAAGGAACAACGTATGTTGTTATGCGGTCGACCGATAAAGATCTTCGTAGAATATGTAGGAACCAATATGGGCATCCAGGTCCCGCTGTTGGTTATTGACCGTGAATAGTTCTAGGTCATGTCTACATTGTTCTCGAACCGTAGGGTCCGCACGCTTAAGGTTTCGGCGATGCTTATTATGAGTTTATGTATTTTGATGTACCGAAGAAGTTCGAGTCCCGGATGTGATCACGGACATGACGAGGAGTCTCGGAATGGTCGAGACATAAAGATTGATATATTGGAAGCCTATGTTTGGAGTTCGAATGGTTCCGCTAAAACGGAATTTACCGGAGTACCGGAGGTTACGGAACCCCGGGAGGTAAATGGGCCTCGATGGGCCTTAGTGGAAAGGAGAAGGGCAGCCCTAGGAGGCGCGCCCCCCCTTCCCTAGTCCTATTAGGACTAGGAGAAGGCCGCCCCCTCTCTCTCTTTCCCTCCAGGAATCCTAGTCCAACTAGGATTGGGGGAATCCTACTCCCGGAGGAGTAGGACTCCTGGGCGCCTCCCTTGGCCGGCCCCCTCCCCCTGGCTCCTTTATATACGGGGGCAGGGGGGCACCTTGGAACACACAAGTTGATCTTTAGATCGTTCCTTAGCCGTGTGCGGTGCCCCCCTCCACCATATTCCACCTCGGTTATACCGTCGCGAAGCTTAGCGAAGCCTCGCTGCGCCGGTGAAACATCAAGATCGTAACCACGCCGTCGTCTTGTGGAACTCTCCCTCGACACTCGGCTGGATCGGAGTACGAGGGACGTCATCGAGCTGTACGTGTGTCAAGAACTCGGGGGCGTCGGAGTAACGGCGCCGGGATCGGTCGGATCGCGAGGAGAACGTACGACTACTTCCTCTACGTTGTGATCGCTTCGCCGGGTCTACAAGGGTATGTAGACAACACTCTCCTCTCGTTGCTATACATCACCATGATCTTGCGTGTGCGCGAGGAAAATTTTTGAAATTACTCGTTCCCCAACAAAGTGGTATCGAGCCAGGTTTTTCTATGGTTTGATGTTTTGCACGAGTAGAACACAAGTGAGTTGTGGGCGATACAAGTCATACTACCTACCAAGCATGTCATACTTTGGTTCAGCGGTATTGTGAGATGAAGCGGCCCGAGACCGACATTACGCCAGACGCTTACGCGAGACTGGTTTCACCGCCACGAGCACTCGTTGCTTAAAGGTGACTGGTGGGTGTCTGTCTCTCTCACTTTAGTTGAACTGAGTGTAGCTACGCCCGGTCCTTGAGAAGGTTAAAACGGAGTCTATTTGACGAAGTATCGCTGTGGTTTTGATGCGTAGGTGAGACTGGATCTTGCTTAAGCCCGTAGCAGCCACGTAAAATTTGCAACAACAAAGTAGAGGACGCCTAACTTGTTTTTGCAGGGCATGTTGTGATGTGATATGGTCAAGACGTGATGCTATATTTTATTGTATGAGATGATCATGTTTTGTAACCGGTTATCGGCAATGGCAGGAGCCATATGGTTGTCGCTTATTGTATGAAATGCAATCATTCTGTAATGCTTTACTTTATCACTAAGCGGTAGCGATAGTCGTATAAGCATAAGTTTGGCGAGACGACAACGATGCTACGATGAAGATCAAGGTGTCGTGCCGGTGACGATGGTGATCATGGTGGTGCTGCAAGATGGAGATCATGAAGCACAAGATGATGATGACCATATCATATCACTTATATTGATTTGCATGTGATGTTTATCCTTTTATGCATCTTATCTTGCTTTGATTGACGGTAGCATTATAAGATGATCTCTCACTAAATTATCAAGAAGTGTTCTCCCGAGTATGCACCGCTGCCAAAGTTCGTCGTGCCTGGACACCACGTGATGATCGGGTGTGATAAGCTCTACGTCCATCTACAACGGGTGCAAGCCAGTTTTGCACACGAGAATACTCGAGTTATACTTGACGAGCCTAGCATATGCAGATATGGCCTCGGAACACGGAGACCGAAAGGTCGAGCGTGAATCATATAGTAGATATGATCAACATAAGATGTTCACCATTGAAAACTACTCCATCTCACGTGATGATCGGTTATGGTTTAGTTGATTTGGATCACGTGATCACTTGGATGACTAGAGAGATGTCTTTCTAAGTGGGAGTTCTTAAGTAATATGATTAATTGAACTTAAATTTATCATGAACTTAGTCCTGGTAGTATTTTGCAAATTATGTTGTAGATCAATAGCTTGCGTTGTTGCTTTCATATGTTTATTTTTAATATGTTCCTGGAGAAAATTGTGTTGAAAAATGTTAGTAGCAATGAATGCGGATTTGATCCGTGATCTGAGGTTTATCCTCATTGCTGCACTGAAGAATTATGTCCTTAATGCACCGCTAGGTGATGACCTATTGCAGGAGCGGATGCGCACGTTATGAACGTTTGGCTAGCTCAAGATGATGACTACTCGATAGTTTTGTGCACCATGCTTTATGGCTTAGAATCGGGACTTCAAAGATGTTTTGAACATCATGGACCATATGAGATGTTCCAGAAATTGAAGTTAATATTTCAAGCAAATACCGAGTTGAGAGATATGAAGTCTCCAACAAGTTCTATAGCTAAAAGATGGAGGAGAATCGCTCAAACTAGTGAGCATGTGCTCAGATTGTGCAGGTACTTCAATCACTTGAATCAAGTGGGAGTTAATCTTCCAGATAAGATAGTGATTGATGAATTCTCTAGTCACCATCACCAAGTTAGTAGAACTTCGTGATGAACTATAGTATGCAAGGATGACGAAAATGATTCCGGGCTCTTCGTGATGTTGAAATCGACGAAGGTAGAAATCAAGAAAGAGCATCAAGTGTTGATGGTTGACAAGATCACTAGTTTCAAGAAAAGGGCAAAGGAAAGAAAGGGAACTTCAAGTAGATTGACAAGCAAGTTGTCACTCCCACGAAGAAGCCCAAAGCTGAACCAAAGCCTGAAACCGAAAGTGCTTACACTCGCAAAGGAAATGGTCACTGGAAGCGGAACTGCCCTAAATATTTGGTGGATAAGAAGGATGGCAAAGTGAAAAAAGGGTATATTTGATATACAGGTGTTTGATGTGTGCTTTACTAGTGTTTATAGCAACCCCTCGGTATTTGGTACTGGTTCAGTTGCTAAGAGTAGTAACTCAAACGGAGTTGCGAATAAAATGAAACTAGTTAAGGGTGAAGTGACGATGTGTGTTGAAAGTAGTTTCAAGATTGATATGATCATCATCGCACACTCCCTATACTTTCGGGATTAGTGTTGAACCTAAATAAATGTTATTTGGTGTTTACGTTGAGCATGAATATGATTTGATCGTATTTATTGCAATACGGTTATTCATTTAAGTAAAAGAATAAACTGTTATTCTGTTTACATGAATAAAACCTTATATGGTTACACACCCAATGAAAATGGTTCATTGGATCTCGATCGTAGTGATACACATATTCATAATATTGAAACCAAAAGATGCAAAGTTAATAATGATAGTGCAACTTATTTGTGGTAATCGCCGTTTAGGTCATATTGGTGTAAAACGCATGAAGAAACTCCATGCTGATGGGATTTTGGAATCACTTGATTATGAATCACTTGATGCTTGCGAACCGTGCCTTTTGGGCAAGATGACTAAAACTCCATTACCCGGAACAATGGAACAAGCTACTGACTTATTGGAAATAATACATACCGATGTATGCGATCCAATGAGTGTTGATGCTCGTGGCAAGTATCGTTATTTTCGACCTTCACAAGATGATTTGAGCAGATATGGGTATATCTACTTGATGAAACATAAGTCCGAAATAGTTGAAAGGTTCAAAGAATTTCAGAGTGAAGTGGAAAAATCATCGTAACAAGAAAATAAAGTTTCTGCGATCGATCGCGAGACGAATATTTGAGTTCTGAGTTTGGTCTTCAATTAAAACAATGTGGAATAGTTTCACAGCTCACGCCACCTGGAACACCACAATGTTATGGTGTGTCCAAACATCGTAACCGCACTTTATTGGATATAGTGCAATCTATGATGTTTCTTACTGATTTACCAATATCATTTTTTGGGATCATGCATTAGAGACAGCTGCATTCACGTTAAATTGGGCACCATCTAAATCCGTTGAGACGACACTATATGAACTGTGGTTTAGCAAGAAACCAAAGTTGTCGTTTCTTAAAGTTTGGGGCTGCGATGCTTATGTGAAAAAGTTTCATCCTGATAAGCTCAAACCCAAATCGGAGAAGTGCGTCTTCATAGAATACCCAAAGGAAATTGTTGGGTACACCTTCTATCACAGATCCGAAGGCAAAACATTCGTTGCTAATTAATGGATCCTTTCTAGAGAAGGAGTTTCTCTCGAAAGAAGTGAGTGGGAGGAAAGTAGAACTTGATGAGGTAATCGTACTGTTCCCTTATTGAAAGTAGTTCATCACGTAAATCTGTTCTGTGACTACTACACCAATTAGTGAGGAAGCTAATGATGATGATCATGTAACTTCAGATCAAGTTACTACCGAATCTCGTAGGTAAACCAGAGTGAGATCCGCACTGAGTGGTACGGTAATCCCATTCGGAGGTCATGTTACTTGACCATGACGAACCTACGAACTATGAGGAAGCGATGATGAGCCCAGATTCCATAAAATGGTTTGAGGCCATGAAATCGAGATATGATCCATGTATGAGAACAAAGTATGGACTTTGGTGGAGTTGCCCGATGATCGGCAAGCCATAAAAATAAATGGATCTTCAAGAGGAAGACGGACGTTGATAGTAGTGTTACTATCTACAAAGCTCAACTTGTCGCAAAGGTTTTGACAAGTTCAAGGTGTTGACTACAATGAGATTTTCTCAATCAGTAGCGATGCTTAAGTCTGTCGAATCATGTTAGCAATTGCCACAATTTATGAAATTTGGCAAATGGATGTAAAACTACATTCCTGAATTGGTTTCGGAGGAAGAGTTGTATATGATGCAACCGAAGGTTTTATCGATCCAAAGGAGCTAACAAAGTGTGCAAGCTCCAAGCGATCCATCTATGGACTGGTGCAAGCATCTCGGAGTTGGAATATACGCTTTGATGAGTTGATCAAAGCATATAGTTTTATCTGAGACTTACGGTGAAGCCTGTATTTACTAAAAAGTGAGTGGGAGCACTACAACATTTCTGATAAGTATATGTGAATGACATATTGTAGATCGGAAATAATGTAGAATTATTCTGCAAAAGCATAAAGGAGTGTTTGAAAGGAGTTTTTCAAAGAAAGACCTCGGTAAAGCTACTTACATATTGAGCATCAAGATCTATAGAGATAGATCAAGATGCTTGATAAGTTTTTTTCAATGAGTACATACCTTGACAAGATTTTGAAGTAGTTCAAAATGAAACAGTCAAAGAAATGGTCATATTGTGAATGACATATTTTGATGTACCGAAGAAGTTCGGAGTCCCGGATGTGATCACGGACATGACGAGGAGTCTCGGAATGGTCGAGACATAAAGATTGATATATTGGAAGCCTATGTTTGGAGTTCGGAATGGTTCCGGGCGAAAACGGGAATTTACCGGAGTACCGGGAGGTTACCGGAACCCCCCCGGGAGGTAAATGGGCCTCGATGGGCCTTAGTGGAAAGGAGAAGGGGCACCCCTAGGAGGGCGCGCGCCTCCCCCCTTGCCTAGTCCTATTAGGACTAGGAGAAGGGGCCGGCCCCCCCTCTCTCTCTTTCCCCCTCCGGGAATCCTAGTCCAACTAGGATTGGGGGAATCCTACTCCCAGAGGGAGTAGGACTCCCATGGCGCGCCTCCCTTGGCCGCCCCTCCCCTGGCTCCTTTATATACGGGGCAGGGGGCACCTTGGAACACACAAGTTGATCTTTAGATCGTTCCTTAGCCGTGTCGGTGCCCCCTCCACCATATTCCACCTCGGTTATACCGTCGCAAGCTTAAGCGAAGCCCCGCGCCGGTGAAACATCAAGATCGTCCACCACGCCGTCGTCTTGTGGAACTCTCCCTCGACACTCGGCTGGATCGGAGTACGAGGGACGCCATCGAGCTGTATGCGTGTGTCAAGAACTCGGGGCGTCGAGTAACGGCGCGGGATCGGTCGGATCGCGAGGAGAACGTCGACTACTTCCTCTACGTTGTGATCGCTTCGCCGGGTCTACAAGGGTATGTAGACAACACTCTCCCTCTCGTTGCTATACATCACCATGATCTTGCGTGTGCGTAGGAAAATTTTTGAAATTACTACGTTCCCCAACACTAGGGGCAAAGGTCTGGTTACAAAATCCTAACGAATCTTTTCGTCTTTGGTTACTCTTCTCGAAGAGGTCGACCCATTACATTGATGTCTTCAGTTCTCTGGTTCAGGTCATCATGATGAAGTCAGCGTCCTTTCTTCAGGATCTCCATCGTCCTACGAACGCGACCAAGGGGAAAAACTCTGGAAGAACGCATCTGCACAAAGCTGGGCATCTGACGGTGAACTCAATGGGAAATACAGAAGGTATCCCATGAGTTGTATTTCAGTGAATTCATTGAGTGCAATATACGATGGTACCAAAGTTTCAAACGGGTAGGCAACCATTCGATGACTAGACAGAAGTTGGAATGGGGGTTTGAGCAACGAGAATAACATGGTGTTTGATTCTAGGATGAATAATGGCATAGAATTTAGCTCGTGAATCACATACGAAGGCAGGTGCAAAGGATACATTAGAATCCGGTTTGTATAGAAGAGTCAGGTTTCGATCCAGTGGATCTGTGGGTTATGGGCCCACCATATGGGTTGAAAGTAGGAAGGGTGGTGACATCTTGCACAGCTGCGACAGGGAGGCATGTCAGTGAATAGCCTGTCAGGTATGCCGGCAAAAATGTCGGTACCAAGGACGGGGAACGAAGAGAGCAATTTTCCTGCTTGTTGAATGGGGCGAACCAATTGGCAAAGTTATCACCCATCGGTGGCTACCAGAATGTCATCAAAAATAGTAACAGGGTCTTACTGACAGAGTTGTACATCGATGTGTTTGCACAAGCAGGGAATTATTACTGCTTATATCATATAGACCATAGAAAGGGTTTATACAAACCAATGGAAGGGGAAAAGTGTCTATCAGATTTTATCAGAACAATGGAAAGAAAAATGTGTTTAAACACATAATTCAGGGGTATATCCTTACCAAGGACAAACAGAGCATGATATCCACGACAAGATATAATGTAGAAAACCCTTTAGGAAAGGGGGGGGAAATTTCATGACATTATCCATACAACGGTGTTTGGATAATTTGATAATGAAAATTTAGCATTGCACTTCAAACGTTCTTATTGAAAATCAGGGTACCACATACATGCTTCGAGATAGCATTGACATGGTCATCAGGTGAAGATCAGACTTTGGATACACAAAGGATCCATCAGGAACAACTAGTAGAATAAGTTTAACAATTCCCTCATGAAAGAATGGGTAACATTACTAAAGAGGATACTATAACAATAGGTCCTCCGGTCAAGTGTGCTAGGCATGCCATCACCTTACCGGGTCATACAAGGACCAATGTTATAACTCTTGAAAATATGCTCCAACCATCATATCCGACCGAGGTTCAGATCTGATTGGTGTTAGGATGCCTCAGACTCAGGATGCCCGAGAAGAAAAGGTGCAAAACAAATCGACGAGATGTCATGGCAAGATTCTCGGGAGATGAACCATGGAAGCCAGTTCCGAAACAAGAGTTCATCGGTAAACCAACGAGAGGATGAGGAGGTGACTGATGGAATTCAACGGCAATTCATCAAGATTAACAAAAGATGGATTTCCACCATTACATGAACAAGGAGATAATATTTGTCAGATCAAAATGATATATTGATGTATGCTTGAGGAAAACATACACAATTTAACAACGGTTGAAAGGTGCGCCCGAAATATGGGCTGGGTTGCACGGCTAACATTGGAATGGTGATTCAATAATCAATAGTCTAAGAATGAACGGCCGACCATTAACTTCAAAGCAATAGGGTTGCTAGAAGGGCGGAATCCAAACAGCACCGCTCACTTGTTGGTACCCTGGTTGGAATCAGCACGAGGACCAAGAAAGAATGGTGATGGGAAGAAGTGTTACTATATCAAGAATTCTTAAGAGGTGGAGCAATTCTCACAACATTCTTGACATAAAAGAGGGTAAAACTTCCAAGGTAAAGAAGAACAAATGCTGGGTAGCAAGGATCTCAAGGTATAACACAAAACACGAACAAGTTTGTGTTGAGAGGGAAATCAAGGATGTTGTCGATGATAACACAAATCATCAAGGGGCAAGGATGGTATTTCCCATCATGAATTCAATTGATATCCTGGAAGAGCTCGGAATGTTGATGATGATCACGACACTATTGTCGAGAGATTTCATGAAGGTGTAATCGATCGGCGATGACATCAAGTCAAAGGAATGATGTAGTGAAAGGTTATTGGAACCACGGGTACATCACAGAATCCAGCTTGTTGTTCAAGGCAAAATGATATGACGAGGAAAGTCAACATAAGCTTAGCTCATCGTCGAAATTTGTGCTCCGGGAAGAAGGGCCCAGTAGCACAATGAAAATTATCACGGTAATGATGTAGCCGAACAGGCTAGGAATGGCGTGATCGGGTACAAACTCGTAAGTAAAGAAGATTACTAAAAGTTGTTGAACCGTAGTGCGGACTCGGTTCAGTTATCGGTGTCTTTGAGTGTTTAATAACTCAGAGCCCGTGAAAAATTGGAATCAGTGAGAATGTAGCACTTGATGAAGAACTCATAAGACGTTATGCAGTTCCATTATAATCTCGAGATACCAGGGGGGTAATACTCGACGTCAGATCAAAGCAGAGGTTGGACTGGGGTATTGCTCTATAGAAGACAAGTGCTTAAACTTGCACGAGAAATGGTATTTAAAGGAGAACATGGTCGGAACCACGATTGCAAAAGATCAATCCACCGATACCAAAAGGATAATATATCAAGGAAATAGTTACAAGAAGCTTCCATGATAGGATCTACATCGTGTCCATGGGCATGAACACAAAGTTCAAGGTCGACTCCCACTTTTCCAATGCATAACCTTTCATTCACTTCTTGCGTTCGATGAAGTTGCAGTGTTGAAATTTTATCCGGCGAAACATCAGAAGAGTATGGCTCGTGAAAACTTTCGAGTTCACACATATTAAGGAAGGCATAGGTTCAAGCCATCGGGGCTTCTTAGAACATATACCACGAACTTTAGGAGTAATTAACACAAACTCGATAGTAGAGCAAGTTCAAAAGCAGATGATACAATTTACCAAAGGCATTATATACCCATGGAAAGGTTCTCAAGGTTATTCAATATGAAGGACGCTGTCGGATAGAATCCAACAAAGGAACCGATGGTCCACAAGGGATCTGATGTGAGCATCGATACTCAACCAGAGGAAGAAGAATGCACGGGCATCATATTATAGAACATCTGAACAATTCGATGCTTAGATAACAAAGGAATTATGATTTCCAAAACAAGGGATCAGAAGCAGACGCTCTGATCAAGGATGGATAAGTTGGATAGACCAAAGGCACAATTGACGACAAATAGTTTAGTCGAGAACCAGCTCATGTTCAAAAATGATGTCTGAGCCCGAAAGATAATTTAAAAGGATCAACTGATGATTGCGTGCTTTCACACACATGTTGAATCGATAGGATCAAAATGATCGTGTCAAAGGATACTAATGAATATTGCTACACATATGGAAAGCATCCATATTGCAAGCAGCCCAGTATTTGCCGAGCAATAGTTTGAAGAGGATACTCGGAAGATCGGGTAGTATTTCCAAGTAATTTGAAAAGCATATGAACAACTGGGGATAAGCGGATACTCGATAAGTGCGAGAATTATCCGTAAGGGTATTCAGGTGACAAAGAACAGCAAGGCAATAAGCTCAAAGGATTATCGAAACAATGACGAGTATTTCGGGGTATCTTGTAATAACAAGACTAACTGGGGAATGAATGTAAGAATAACAACTGCAAGTAGTTATCCATAAGGGTTGACGGTGGAAGGGGAATTACAAACGCGATGAAGACAAGTTCTCGGGTTAACCGCGGTGAGTATCTTCAGGGTCTTCATGTGCAGCAGACGATCCTTAGTAATAAGGGGCTCTCCGGGTGAAAGTGATAACGAGATCCTAATGTTAGATTAGCAAAATTCAATTAACCCGAATAGAAGAGAGATCAGAGTCCTAGAGTAAAGGTCGAGGAGTAAAAGATCCTAATACCACCCAATGGCGACGTGGGCCCATGGGCCGCACAGCCATGTTAGTAAAAGTTTTGCAATGTCTAGACTCGACTTCAGCCAAGGAGTGTGGAAGAAGGATTCCTACAGGCAGTCGGCTCTGATACCAACTTGTGACGCCCCCGATTCAATCGTACACTAATCATGCACGCAAACATGTACGATCAAGATCAAGGACTCACGGGAAGATATCACAACACAACTCTAAAAACATAAATAAGTCATACAAGCATCATAATACAAGCCAGGGGCCTCGAGGGCTCGAATACAAGTGCTCGATCATAGACGAGTCAGCGGAAGCAACAATATCTGAGTACAGACATAAGTTAAACAAGTTGCCATAAGATGGCTAGCACAAACCGGGATATAGATCGAAGAGGCGCAGGCCCCGCTCGGGATCCTCCTAACTACTCGATCGATCGCCGCCGGGCTGCACGTAGTAGTAGGCACCTCCATTAGTAGTAGGGGTCGCCGCCGACGGTGGCGTCTCGCCTGGACTCCAAAGATCTGGTTGCGACAACCGTAAAGAAAGGAAAGGGGAAAAGGGGAGAAAGCAACCGTGAGTACTCATCCAAAGTACTCACAAGCAAGGAGCTACACTACATATGCATGGGTATATGTGTAAAAGGCCATATCAGTGGACTGAAGCTGCAGAATGCCGTAATAAGAGGGGATAGCTAATCCTGTCGAAGACTACGCTTCTGGCAGCCTCCGTCTTGCAGCATGTAGAAGAGAGTAGTTTGAAGTCCTCCAAGTAGCATCGCCAAGTAGCATCTCCAAGTAGCATCTCCAAGTAGCATCTCCAAGTAGCACCTCCAGTAGCATCTCCAGTAGCATCGCATAGCATAATCCTACCCGGCGATCCTCTCCTCATCGCCCTGTTGGAGAGCAATCACCGGGTTGTATCTGGCACTTGGAAGGGTGTGTTTTATTAAGTATCCGGTTCTAGTTGTCATAAGGTCAAGGTACAACTCCGGGTCGTCCTTTTACCGAGGGACACGGCTATTCGAATAGATTAACTTCCTTGCAGGGGTGCACCACATAACCCAACACGCTTGATCCCATTTGGCCGGACACACCTTACGGGGTCATGCCCGGCCGCGAAAGATCAACACGTCGCAGCCCCACCTAGGCACAACAGAGCGGTCAGCACGCCGGTCTAAACCTATGCACGCAGGGGTCTGGGCCCATCGCCCTGAGCACACCTGCACGTTGCGTACGTGGCCGGAAGCAGACCTAGCCTAGTGGCCTTCCAGTCCAATCCGGCGCGCGCCACTCAGTCGCTGACATCACGAAGGCTACGGCTGATACCACGATGTCGGGATACCCATAACTACTCCCACGTAGATGGTTAGTGCGTATAGACCAAATGGCCAGACTCAGATCAAATACCAAGATCTCGTTAAGCGTGTTAAGTATCCATGACGCCCGAGCAGGCCAGCCCACTGTCTCCTAGGTGGTCTCAACCTGCCTGTCGCTCCGCCACAAAGTAACGATCGGGGCCGTCGGGAACCCGGGCCCACCTCTACGGGATGGAGCCACTGTCCTTTCAACCCCTCATCGAGAATCACTTGCGGGTACTCAATGAGCTGACCCGACTTTAGTCACCATCTGTATAGTATGTATGTATGTATGTATAATATATACCCGTGATCACCTCCCAAGTGATCACGGCCCGATAGTGTAGCAAGGCAGACTGACAAGAATGTAGGGCCAATGATGATAAACTAGCATCCTATACTAAGCATTTAGGATTGTGGGTAAGGTATCAATGACTGTAGCAACAATGACAGGCTATGCAACAGAATAGGAGTAACCGAACAGTAACATGCTACACTACTCTAATGCAAGCAGTATAGAGAAGAGTAGGCGATATCTGGTGATCAAGGGGGGGGGCTTGCCTGGTTGCTCAGACAAGGAGGGGTCGTCGATGACGTAGTCGTCCACAGGGGCATCAGCATCGTCACGGGGGCTACCGGAGAGAAGAGGGGGGAGAAACAGTAAATACATAGCAAGCAAGTGCATAACAGGTCAACAAGCAAAGCTAGACGTGTTCTAACGCCGTATGAGGTGATATCGGTGAAGGGGGGGAACATCCGGGAAAGTATCCCCGGTGTTTCGTGTTTTCGGACAGATGAACCAGAGGTGAAATGTTGCAGGTTCTCTATGCTAGGGATGCGTGGCGGACGAACGGGCTGCGTATCCGGATTCGTCTCTTCGTTCTGAGCAACTTTCATGTACAAAGTTTTTCCATCCGAGCTACGGTTTATTTTATATTAATTTTAAAAGGTTTAATTCATTTTTAGGATTTATTTAATTATTTAAATTCAACATTATCGAGCGATTACTGCAGCGACGGCAAGATGACATCGACATGACGCCAAAGACGATCAACAAAGGCGTTGACTGGTCAACTGACATGTGGGTCCTATATGTCATAGGCTTGGGTTAACTAAATTGTTTTAGTTAATTAAATAGGTGATTAGGTTAACTAATTATGCTTAAACTAAGTTAATTAATCATGTAATTAATTAATTATTATTTTTAATTATGTATATATATATTTTTTAAACGTTCTGGAGGCGGGGCCCGTTTGGCAGTGGCCCTGGGCCTTATCGGTCGCTGGGCACAAACGGGGCGGGTCGGGCGTTGTGGCGCCCGGTGGGGCGTTCGCCCGATCGCCGGGCGAGGGAGGGCCGGGCACACAAGAACGGGCGCGGGCGCTGGGTTGAAGCGCGACGGCGGGCTGGGCGCACCGGCCGCCACGGCGGCTGGCGAAGCAGAGAGCGAGTCGGCGAGAGAAAGGCGGGACCAGAGGGCGAACGACACGGGAGCAGGCTGCGCAAGGCCGGGAGGGCGAGGGTGTGGGGCGCAGCCGACGCGCGACGCCGGAGAGCGGGCGGGCGGCGATGGCCAAGACGGTGGCGAAACTGGCGGCGTGGTAGGCGGAAGCGAAGCGGTCTGGCGCGTGCGTCGTGACGAGGGAGGAAGGCCGAGGCGCACCAGGCCATGGCGGTGCAGCGTGGCGTGGGGACGGGCGGCGAAGCGTCTGAGGGGGCGCTCTGTCGCGAGGACGAGGCGAGGCCAGCGGCGCTGGCAGATGGTTCTGCCCGGCAGAGGCGGCGTGGGCGCGGGACCGCTGGGAGGAGGAGGAGGAGGAGAGGTGCTCACTTTGGGAGGCGCGTAGGGTCTAGGGCGATGGGGGTTGAGGAGGAGGGCGAGACGACGGCGTCGAGGAGGCAGCGGTGGGAAGTCCGCGGGCGGCGCGGTGGTCTTCGGGCGGCGAGGAGGAGCTCTGCTGGCGGTGGCGCGAGGACGCCGATAAGCGAGATCCCCCAGTGGCGCGTGGCAATGTGGTGGGGCTCTCGGTGGGGGATGGGATGGCGATAGAAGTGCAGCGAGTGCGGCGGCGGGCTGGGCGATGGGCGGCGTCGGGGTCGGATCGATCCCGATCGAGAGGATCGGGGAAGGAGAGTGGGAGTGGGAGTGGGTGGTTAGGGTTTGCGGGGGTGAGGGATAAGCCGTGGCGGTGGGCCTTGCCTTGATTGGGCGGTGGCGAATGGGCGGACTGTTGGGTCGGCTGGCCGAGGGCTTTCCTTTTCTTCTCTTTTTTTTGTTTGTTTTCTCTTTTGTATTTTGTTTCTTTTATTTATTTTCTTTTCTGTTTTAAATCATTTTAAATTACTTAGGCATTTTCTAAAAATGTGTTTACTTCAACATAATTACCGATGCAATAATTGACATAGCCCGAACATTTTTGTTTTAATATTTGAAAACTTTTGTCGTTTGACTTATTTAGGATTTAAATTTGAAACGGTTTTGAATTAACCCGAGATTAATTACAGTGACAAAGGTGACGTGGCACCATTAACGTAAGATTACTGTAGCATGATTATCCGGGCGTCACACAGCCGCGCCCCACAGCCGCCGCCTCTCCTGCCGTCGTTGTCCACCTTCCTCCTTCTCCCCGAAACCCTAGCCCTAGCCGCTGTCCGCCATGGAGTCCCCGGGTTCCTCCACCACCAGCCCGTCAAACCCCTTCGCCGACACCGAGCCCTCCGCCGCCACCATCAGTGACCTCAACATCGAGGCCCGGGTCCCTATCTGCCTCGATAGCTCCCGCACGTCATACTACGCGTGGAAGACCTACATCAACCTCGTCTTCCGCGAGTACTATCTCATCGAGCACATCGATGACTCTGTGGACGACAAGTACATGAAGTGGGACCTGGAGTGGTCCGCCATTGAGGCCATGCTCATTAGATGGTTATATCAAACCGTCTTGAAAGACATCTTCCACACGGCTGTCGCCGAGAATGACGACGCCTGCGCCGTGTGGACCAAGATCAACGCGCTCTTCACAGACAACAAACTTCAGCGCCATATTTTTAGTAAATGCTTAGTTGAACTAGTTGAATTAATATAATAACTAGTTTATTTTTAGTAAATATAATGCTTAGTTGAACTAGTTGGATTAATATATAGAACTAGTTTATTTTTAGAAAATGCTTAGTTGAACTTGTTGAATTAATATATAGAACTAGTTTATTTTTAGTAAATGCTTAGTTGAGCTAGTTGAATTAATATAACTAGTTTATTTTTAGTAAATGCTTAGTTGAACTAGTTGAATTAATATATAGAACTAGTTTATTTTTAGTAAATACTTACTTTGAACTAGTTGAATTAATATAACTAGTTTATTTTTAGTAAATGTTTAGTTGAACTAGTTGAATTAATATATAGAACTAGTTTATTTTTAGTAAATGCTTACTTTCAACTAGTTGAACTAATATAACTAGTTTATTTTTAGTAAATGTTTAGTTGAACTAGTTGAATTAATATATAGAACTAGTTTATTTTTAGTAAATGCTTAGTTGAACTAATTGAATTAATATAACTAGTTTATTTTTAGTAAATGCTTAGTTGAATTAATAGAAGTAGTTGAATTAATTGAATTAGTAAGTATTTAATGTTTCGCCTAATATGAACATAAGAAAGGTCGTCTGACGACGGAAAAAATTTCATTATGTGCCAATCTTTGTGAAGACCAGCGGCCGGTCGATGAAATTTCCTTGTTGATGGTAGGCGATTCAGCATCAAGCTGGATGAGACTTTCAATTTGATCTGATGAAGTCACAATGAAAAGTCTGTTTTCGTAATTAAGCATGACTTATATATGCTTCATTTGCCTGACTTATAATTTTTAATTTTAACTATTCTACTAGCGCATCCCCTGCCATGCAACAATTTTTGTCTTGGATAAGATAGGTTTCAAAGATATGGAAACTATGGAGGTAAAGAGAACTTACCTGAAAACTGAGCATGATGGTTATACTTTCAACGTCAAAGTATACAATACACACACGTACACCTATTTTGAATGCAAAACTTGGCAAGCACTATGCAAGGCTTATGCATTTGAGCCTGGTATGGTTATCACCTTTGATATTCGTCCGGAAGATGATATTGAAGGTAATAGAGACATATGGGTCGATGTGCAGACGCCTTGTAACGCCCTCGATGCGGCTATATCTCCCACGTGTCGAAGCACGACTTAGAGGCATAACCGCATGGAAAGTAATGTCGCAAGTGAGGTAATCTTCGCACAATCCATGTAATAAATAAGGGAAAAGAGATACATAGTTGGCTTACAGTCGCCACTTCACACAATACATAAATAAACATCCATCATTCAGCTTACACTCAAGGTCCGACTACGGAACCAAAATAAAAGAAGAATACCCCACATGCAACACAGATCCCCGATCGCCCCAACTGGGCTCCACTACTAATCGTCTGGAAATGAAACATAGTAACGACCA
Source organism: Aegilops speltoides (assembly GCA_021437245.1). Lineage (NCBI taxonomy): Eukaryota > Viridiplantae > Streptophyta > Magnoliopsida > Poales > Poaceae > Aegilops > Aegilops speltoides. The sequence continues at coordinate 67,969,196 of CM038146.1, read as the reverse complement.
AGGGCCTCATCAAATTCCCACTTCAGCTCAGTTGCGCCATCTACGCTGGCATCACCGGTACCTGCATCTGTTTTGGTAGAATCTGTGAGCCACAGGGACTCAGCAATCTCACACCCGCGAGATCAAGACTATTTAAGCTTAAGGGAAGGCTGGTGTAAAAAGGAGGAGCTGCAGCAAGCGACTAGCATATATGGTGGCTATGATCGCAAAAGAGAGCGAGAAGAGAAGCAAGGCACGGTCGTGAAGCTAGTAGTGATCAAGAAGTGATCCTGAAACTACTTACGTCAAGCATAACTTCAACACCGTGTTCACTTCCCGGACTCCGCCGAGAAGAGACCATCACGGTTACATACACGGTTGATGTATTTTAATTAAGGTCAACTTCGGGTTTTCTACAACCGGACATTAACAAATTCCCATCTGCCTCATAACCGCGGGCACGGCTTTCGAAAGATAATACCCTGCAGGGGTGTCCCAACTTAGCCCATAACAAGCTCTCGCGATCAACGAAGGAATAAACCTTCACCCAAGACACTCCGATCAGACTCGGTATCCCGGTACATCAAGACATTTCGACAATGGTAAAACTAAACCAGCAAGACCACCCGACTGTGCCGACAAATCCCGATAGGAGCTGCACATATCTCGTTCTCAGGGCACACCGGATGAACACTACGTACGGCAACCGAAGATACCCCAAGTTGCCTCAGGGCGGCACCGCAAGTGGCTCTAGTTTGGACCAACACTCAGAGGAGCATTGGCCCGGGGGGGTTAAATAAAGATGACCCTCGGGCTCGCGAAAACCCAAGGGAAAAAGGGTATAGGTGGCAAATGGTAAAACCAAGGTTGGGCCTTGCTGGAGGAGTTTTATTCAAAGCGAACTGTCAAGGGGTCCCATAAATCACCCGACCAGCGTAAGGAGCGCAAAATCAAGGAACATAACACCGGTATGACGGAAACTAGGGTGGCAAGAGTGGAACAAAACACCGGGCATAAGGCCGAGCCTTCCACCCTTTACCAAGTATATAGATGCATTAATTAAAACAATAGATATTGTGATATCCCAAAATATCCGTGTTCCAATAAGGAACAAACTTGATCTTCACCTGCAACTAGCAACGCTATAAGAGGGGCTGAGCAAAGCGGTAACATAGCCAATCAACGGTTTGCTAGGACAAGGATGGTTAGAGGTTTGACATGGCAACATGGGTGGCATGATATAGCAAGTGGTAGGTATCGCAGCATAGGCATAGCAAAAGAGCAAGCATCTAGCAAGCAAAGATAGAAGTGATATCGAAGGTATGGTCATCTTGCCTGCAAGGTTCTCAGAGTTGTCGAAGGCTTGATCCTCGTAGGCGTTCTCAACAGGTTCCTCGTTCACGTACTCGTCTCCCGGCTCTACCCAAAGCAAGAACACAAGCAACGGAACCACAATCAAACAAGGAACATATGCACAAGCAATATGATGCAATACATGACATGCTATGCGAGATGTGATATGTAGTGCATATGTGTGCTCCGGAAGGAAAATAATGAACAAGGCATCATCTTGGCAAATCAAGTATGCCGCTGGAAAGATGAGATGATTTCGGGTGAAATCGATATAAAGATCACCGGAATCGGATGCACGGTTTGCAAATGACAAGCAAAACAAGAATGACGCAAATCTGCGTTTAACAGCCCGATGCTACTTAGCACGCAACAAGAAACTATGCTACAGCACCCCAACATACAAACAAAGCATATGACAGCGATCTACAGGAGATGCTTAACAAAAGAGGAACACTGAGCTACGGCTAAATCACATCATAACATGTTCAAACAAGCATGGTGAAAGTGCTAAAAATATCAGGTTCACAGACTTAGTGAAAATACTAACATGCCAGAATTAACATCGGAAGGCATGTTTAGAGCAAGCAAACAACATGCTACAGGAACTTATAATAGCAAAACAAGGCATGACATGATTCTACTCAAAGCATATATCAATAGTCCCTTACTGACCATAAGCCAAAAAGGACTCTAGGATATGATGGCACCCATGTAAACATAGCAAGTTTTATTACAGATTTCAGACTTAGCAGAAAAATTGGGCATGGCGAAAACAGATAACGAGTAGGCATGTTCGTGAGCTCGATGCACTCACTACAGAGCATCTCATGATAAACTAAGCATACACCCATCAAGAAGACATGGCATAGAAGCTATACATGGCAAGAACAACATCATAGCATACACGGATCAACTACAACGACCTCGTGAAAATTGAATCTCATGCAAACAATCTGCCAGGAATCATTTTCAAGCAAAAGTAGAGCACAAAAATGACATGCTATACTACTCCATAAATGCCAACAAAGGCATGTATGGATAGAGCACATCCATATGTTCAAAACATCCTTACTTATCATGCTCAAAAAGGGCATAGATCTCTCTGTAACAACATGAACATATGGCATAAAAATAACAGCAGGACAAGACTTAGTGAAAACACTAAGTTCCTGAAATCAGCAACATCATCATCCCTAATTTGCATGCTTGTTCTAGTCAACACATAACTCACAAAAATACATGGCATACACCCCTGGAAATATGGCATGGCATAGTTTAACACACATGTAGGGCTCAAGTTCATAGGGTGCACACATAAATCATGGCAAAAATGACAAAAGAGCTCGAGCTGATAAGATTCTGGAACTAACGATCTGAAGCTCTCTTCCAACAGCATTTCGGGCATCAAGTTGAGCTCAAATGCAAATGATGCAATGGAACGAAATGATGTACTCTTCGAGGCGAACAATTTAACATATTATACGCCCAAAACGGAGCCACGGGTGCGGAGATGTGATGCGTTGAAAATGCCACGAAATTATTGCAGAAAAGGGACTTAGTGGAAATCGGGGTCGGGGTAAAAGTCAACCTAGGTTTTCCTCAGATCGGATCCAGATCGGGGTCGGACGCCGAGGTCGCCGGAGTGGAGCTTGGGGCCGGTGGCCGGCGAGGGAGAGGCCGGCAGCAGAGGCCGGATCCGGCGGAGGCCGGCGGAGGCCGGCCGAGTGCGGAGGCGGCGGGCTGAGGCTGGCGAGCCTTGAGGCAGCCTTGCGGCAGCGCTGTGTGTGGCGGAGGAGGCGCGTCCGGCGGTGGTGGCGCACCATGGCGGTGGAGGCGACCGACGGCCGGGCGATGAAGCAGGCGGGATGGCTGGTCGAGGAGGCGGCGCGCTGGGTGTGGGCGGCGGCGACGGCGGCGGAGTGCCACATGGCGAGGCGGATGGCCATGGGCGGGCGCGACGTGTCCCGCGCGACGCAGACGTGTCCGGCGCGGCGGATCTGGGATTTTAGGGTTTCAACCGGGATTTCGGGGGAGGGGTGTATATATAGGCATAGGGGAAGCTAGGAGAGTCCAAATGAGGTGTAGTTTTCGCCCACACGATCGTGATCGAACGACCGAGAGCATGGAGGTGACTTAGATGGGTTATTGGGCTGTTTTGGAGGGTTGTTGGGCTGCAACTTAAAAGAGGCATTTGCGAGAGTGCGGTTAACCGTTGGAGTATCAAACGAACTCCAAATGACCCGAAACTTGATAGGTGGTCTACCGGTGCTATACCAGGGCCACTTGGCAAGGCTCGGTCCATTCCGAGAATGTTCAACACCCGCAGACGGAAAAAGAACAAGAGGGGACGCCGGGGAACATAGGAGTGCCGGATTGCAAAACGGACAACGGGGAAAATGCTCGGAATCATGAGACGAACACGTATGCAAATGAGATGCACATGATGACATGATATGAGATGCATGACATGGACAAAATGCAAAACGAAAACAAAACCCAACCACGGAGGGAATAATCATAGCACATATCCGAAAATGGCAAGAGTTGGAGTTGCAAATACGGAAAGTTACATCCGGGGTGTTACACGCCTCCAGTTCTACCATTATGTGAGTTCTTCTCAACTATATTTTTGTCTTTGATATTGCTTATTTTAAAAATAATTGACAACTAATTTCTATTGACAGCTTATCTCCATTCAACCAAACATGTCCGACGCTTGGTAGACAGGACCTACTCTCGTCCGGAGCTGAACTAAACTGCGAGGAGATAAGTCATTATGTTTCATGGCTTGAGGATCTTCATCTTGTCAAGACAAATTTTCTTCCTGCACTTAGAAATGTTAGTACTCAAAGCGTCGACCAATAGTGATGGTATTGAACTACGGTCACATCTATTTAGGAATGATGGTAAGATATTTACTATTTGTCCTCAGTGCATATTTTGCATACATATTTTTTTGGCTAAACTTTCATTGCTAAGTATATTTATTAAGTACTATCGATGTTCTTCAACAGGACTCGATGACAGTTGTGCCTCGGGGATCGAGACTAAAGGTCGATGTCAATTGTTAGCTTACGGCCAAGATATCCTGCATTGCACATGAATGCATTCAGGATTTCTAGAAGCAATGAATGCTTAATAGTGAAAGATTGGAGGAAAATTGTTAATGATCACAGAGAAGTACTAGGGGGCAGCAATGAGAAGCGCAGCCCACGATTAGGAGACAGGTTCATCGGCATGCTCCAGTATGATCAATCAGGAGAGCTATACATGTTCTATGCTATTTTACCAGAGAGAGAGTAGCTAGCAGGAGTGATTCAGCTAGTTCTTCATGCTGCTCTTAATTAGTACTTGTCCTTTCATGTCCGTGTTCTTCGTTCTGAACTTAAGTGATTTGCTTTTGTGGTGTTATATATGAACGCTTATAATATCATGACAATCATGTTGAACTCGATGATTGGTTCTACTAGAAATTCTATTTATATATATATGCATAACGTGTACAATGTGTAGTATCGTAAAATACCAGCAAACGAAAAAGAATTAAAATGGAAACACAAAATTAAATGAAAAAGAAATCATAAAACTAAAAACCCACCAAACCTTATAGTACCGGTTGGTGTTACCAACCGGTACTAAAGGGCTCCAGGCCCCCGGAGCTGGCTCGTGCCACGTGGTTGCCCTTTAACACCGGTTCGTGCTGAACCGGTACTAAAGGGGGGGCCTTTAGTGACCACAATTTAGTGCCGGTTATGTAACCGGCACTAAAGGGCCTTACGAACCGGTGCTATTGCCCGGTCTGCACTAGTGCCAGGACAACTCAACCATCGATGAGTACTGCATGCGGCTCAAGATGCTCGGTGATGAGCTTCGCGACATCGGGGCCAAAGTCTTCGACGACCTCATGCTGAGCACCCCTCGCCACCGGCCTCAACGAGGATTTCAGCAATGCGGCGTCTAACCTCACCTTGCTGCCGCAACCCACTTTTCAGCGCGTCATCGCGTACCTCAAGCTTGAGGAGCGCCGGATGATGAAGTTGAAGCAGCGGGTCCAGGATACCGCCCTCGCCGCCGGCACTACCCGCGCTGGCCCCGCTCCACAGGCCGTGCCACCTCAGCCGCGCCCTCCTGCGCACGTCGGGTACTACCCGCTGCCTCCCGCGCCACCCACGCCCCCACGCCTCTCCAGCAGCCGCAAGGTGGCGGGGCAGCGCATAACGGCGAAGCGGCGTCGTCGGCAGCAGCGATCGCGAGCCCAAAGCGCTGGGGTGCCCTGCTAGCAGTAGCCTCATCCATCGCGGGTCGACTGGCAGAACCCGTGAATGGGCGTTGTGCATGCCTATCATATGCCCGTCCCACAGGCTCCTGCGCTGGGTCTTCTCGGTCCTCATCACGCTGGCCACCAGGCGTTCCTCACCCTACCAGCCGGCTAGCACCGGCGACGGTGCCCCTCTCGTGCCACTGCCTCTTGGTGGTTATGGCCCGCCCGTCCATGCGCCGCCCAACGGAGCTCCGTCGCCGGTACCTGCGCCGTGGGATCCCACCCTATTCGCTGCCTTGCACTCTACGCCGTCGCCGAGTAACTACGGCGGCGGAGGTGACTGGTACATGGACTCAGGTGCTATGCGCATATGACAGCTCATCCCGGTAACCTAACCTCCCCCACTCCCGTTAACACACCCACTCTTATCGCAGTTGGCAACGGTTCTTATTTACATATCACTCATATCGGTAGCACTATCTTTCCTTCTAGTTCCACACCTATCACTATGTCTAATATCCTTGTTTCACTTGAGTTAATCACCAGTTTAGTTTCCGTTCGTCGTCTTACTCGTGAGAACCCACTTACTGTTGAATTTGGCGGTGTTGGTTTTTCTGTGAAGGACACCTCTACCCGGTGGTACCTCACCGATGTGACAGCACTGATGAGCTCTATCCCGTGCACGCCAGCGCCTCCACGCCCGTCACCCTCGCCGCGTCTATCTTTGGCATTCTCGCTTGGGCCACCCCAACCCCGCCGTTTTGCGTTAGATTCTTAGGAGTTTTTCTTTCTCATGTAATAAGCTCGACGAGCATACTTGTGAGGCTTGTCATTTGGGCAAGCACATTCGTCTTCCTTTTAGTGTGTCTACCACAATTTTCACTTTTTTCTTCAATTACTTCATAGTGATGTTTGGACGTCTCCCTTTGCAAGTAACATGGGATATCTATACTACTTGCTGATTTTATATGACTATTCTCACTATGGGTGGACATTTTCTCTTTGTCATAAATCTGATACTTTAGCCACACTCACCTCTTTTTATTCATATGTCACCACACAGTTCGGTCGCCCAATTCTTGCATTCCAAACCGATAAAGGAAAAGAGTTTGACAACATCGCTGCCCGCACCCTTCTCGCCTCTCACAACACCATCTTTCGTCTGACTTTCCCATACACCAAACAGCAGAACGGCCGAGCCGAGCGCATCCTATGCACTCATAATGACAGCGCTCGCCACTGCCACTCTTTTAGTTAACATTCCTCCGTGTCGCCCTCGGTGGCACTACGCCACTCACCACCTTCTTTTCGGTACACCGCTTTCCTATGACGGTCTTCGCATCTTTGGGTGTCTTTGCTATCTTAGCACCACGTCCACCAATCCACACAAACTCGCACCACGTTCTGTCCCATGCGTCTTCCTTGGATATCCCTCTAACACCAAAGGTTACCAGTGATATGATCCTTTCATTCATCGTGTGTACACCTCGACGCACGTGTATTTTGTCGAGATGGTGTTCCCTTTTTACAGGTCTCTCCGGCTTCAGCTTCTTTGGCGCCGACCCCCGCACCCCCTGCTTGGAGGGTGCACGGCGTTGACCCTCGATGGTCCCTTCAGCGTGGCACCTTCTGTCGCCGCACGGGTTCCCGACTCCCTCCCCCGAGGTCGAGTTGACCGGGCCCCTGGGTGCCCGACTCCCTCCCCCGATGTAGAGTCTGACCGGGAACCGCGCCGCGGAGGCCACCCTGCCCACCACCTTGGTCGGCGCCGTCACCCCAGTGATGGTTTTGACCTCCCCCTCGCCCGTCGCCACCCCCACAGCTGGCTCATCCGCCGCAGCTGGCCCGGCTGCCTCCGCGGCCCCGCTATCGTCGCTGCCCCGCCTCTCGGCGTGATGACCCGCGCTCGGGCCGGTGTGCTCCGGCACAACACGCGCTACTCCTCCGACGAGTATGTGTTCGCTGCCTCGACTTAGACTCCATCATCCATCCTCACCTCCGCTCGTGCTGTCCTTGGGGATCCCCACTGGATCGCAGTGATGCAGGAGGAGTTCGACGCCGTGCAGCACAACCGCACGTGGCATCTTGTTCCTCGACCCCCTCGTCCCCACATCATCACTGGCAAGTGGGTGTTCCGGCACAAGACCCGCCCGGATGGTTCTCTCAAGCGCTACAAGACTCGGTGGGTGGTTCGTGGATTTCGGCTGCGCGCGGGCGTGGACTTCACCAACACCTTCGCTCTGGTTGTGATACCGGGCACGATCAGCATCATGCTTCAGTTGGCGGTCTTGCGAGCATGTCGTGTGCATCAGTTGGATCTCTCCAATGCCTTCTTGCACGGTCATCTTGTCCAGTAGGTGTTCTGTGAGCAGCCCACAGGTTTCGTCGACGCCGAGCACCGGACTTCGTGTGCTTGCTCTCCCGTTCTCTCTACGGGTTGAAGCAGGCGCCACAGGCTTGGTACCAGCGTATCGCAGCTTTCCTGCAGTCTATGGGCTTCCAGCATGCATCGGAAATAAAATATTATTTTATGGCACCCATGCACTCCCTGGCAACAGCTGAGTATAACATCGTCACCCTAAATCACAATCCCTTACTTGTCCTTCATAAGTCTTTCAACATGTTACGTTGCAGCCATAAGGTACAATACATTGAATGTCATCGGCAATGTTACACCTAATGACATAGCAGCCCTACAAGTACTCAAATCATTATGAGGTAAAGGTGTGTGGTTCTTCATACTTTTGAAAGCTAATTTTCTCTTGCTTTTACTTGCTAGTCAAGTTTAGACCATCCAAGTAGGACATATGACCAATTTAGATCTCCTCTTATTCATGCGCCTATGAGAGACCCATGGGATCATAGGTTTCCCAATTATTGTCATGAGAGTCTCTTGGGATCATGATTACTTAATTAATGCCATAAGAGCTCCTCGGGATCAAACATATTTACATTTCTACTGACAACAATATGTTTAAATGATCATGATAGAATGCTCCTTCCACTCATCACCAACTTTAACATAGTGCAAAAACTAAAAAGCATCACAACACTGAATGCACAAATATGTTTCCAATTATGCTTATAGGCCAACGAGAGATTTGGGGGTTCTCCAACTAAATTTCTCTGGAATGTATGTTTTGCAAACGCAGTTTAGCAACTAAATTCCATGCTGTACATTGCTGCAATTCCCAGTATTTTTTTTTTCTGTTGATATCTTTTTGCTGCAACCTCTGGTACCCCCATCCCATAAAACATGAAAACGAAAAGCACAATCCATCTGTCCGCTGCAATCATGGGAGTTAGGGTTCTCACAAAATTTGCTCTGGAGCCCTCTGCAAAGACGACGGATGGATCACGATGCTCTCTTGCAGGGCCTGGTAACAGCATTGGCTCGCCCGCGACGGATCAGGCTGATTTGGCTTGACTGAAAGGAAATGGAGGACCAGAGTTCTGATCCGTGGCGTCAGAGAGCATGCTTTGAACTATATGATGGGCTGCCATGCTCACTGGAAGTAGGAGAGGGTGCACATGCTGAGACGAGGCAGGGGTTGAGAGGGAGATGCTGCGACGGGTCACCACGCGGCAGCGCAGCAGCGCCCAAAATCGCGGCCGGAATCTATGAGCGTCTGTCGGAGCTGCAGATGGGGGCTGATCTACTGGTTGGAGCATTTTTGGACACAAGATCATTTTGTTGCAGCAAGGCATGGGGTTCAAATGACGACCTGAGAACCCTAAAAAAAATTGCCGACCTGACCTGGACGCGCTACCTGACATCAATCCAACGGCGCAAATCAGTCAAATCCAACGGCGACCAACCCAGCTGTATGCGCGATAGGTACAGGAGGAATGCACTTAGGGCCCGCCAAAGAAGAAATCATTAACAAATACTACCTCTGTTCCTAAATGTAAGACGAATTGAACTGCAAGAACGTCTTACATTTAGAAATACATGGTGTATAATATAGAATATATAAATTTTGAAAACATATCTAACGATTAGTATATTGATAATGATTTGGTATTCCTTTATCTTTATATTTTTTTGACTAAGTTTATATGACGTCTATTAGGTGGTGAAGGGCGTAGTTTGTTGTGTTCATTCATGTTTTGGTGTACTCTCTGAGTAGGACGATGATAAATATCTGTCAATTCGCTCATACAGCATGCGGCATTCCAGCTAGGTGTTGTGGTAGTCTCTTTTATGCTGAATAAATTGGATTTGTTGCATTTGATTATTCCAGATGTACAGGAGTGCCTAAAACTAATGAGGCAGGACGAAAATGGATAGCTTGACAATTGACCCGTGAATGATTAGCACACATTTTCCTCTAAAAAAGATTAACACACTTTTTTTTGTTTTGATTAGTGGTCACGATTAACGCAGGATTGAACCTTATGACCAAAGAGGCTGCACCTTGAGCAACCGAAAGAAGCAGTATCTTGCATGTTCTTGCACAAGAAATCTCTCTGTTTCTCTCAGATTTTGTCAAACTCTACAGCATATCGCGGTGGTACTGATTGTGTACGCTGAAGCTCCATTTCTGCACGCATAAGATATGGTACCGTGTACATGCTCTGATAGCTACCTATCCTTGCTTGCTCTCTTGACGCGCGTCCTTCTCGCCCTGCTTGGTTTGTGAGTTATCTACATGCACGACGTGTCTGTGTACATGTATGACTGAACCAGAGTCAACCTAAAACGGCAACACGCACGAGATATTGCAAAGACAGCAGTTGACTTTGCCAGACGTGCAGTACAAAATTCAACACCGCAAGTGATTCATTCTTTCCCTGTGCCTCCCATGACTAGCTAGATGCCCGAAATGGTTCTCTCTTCTACATAAACAAGGAGAAAAATCCATGTCATCAATCGAGTCCATCCGATAGTTTGAGTAGTAGCTATAACAAGGCACTTTGGGAGTTTTAACACAAAGAAGTGAGGGACTCGGATACCAAGATCGCTGTTGTGATGATACTTAAATAGTCCAAGATGTATGTAGCCCATGGAGTCCTCTTACATATGCTCTGTCAGTCATTCAAAACCCCAATACCAATAGTAGTGGGCCATGCTTGAGAGAGGGCTCAGTTACTCTGGAGCCACTCCAAATAATTAATGCCGTTTTTTTATAGTACAAACTCCCTGGAAAACATGCTCAGGTCAGGTGGCACATGGACAAACAAAGTTCTCTAGTAATCAAATATCGGTATGACAAATGCACACTACATGTTGGCAGGCAATGTCGTTGTCAACCAGTTGATGCTCTAAAAGCATGTTCTAGAGAAAATCTGCCTTGTGGCCTTCAGGGTGAGCTATCCATCGATCTAGTGTGAGATCTTAGTTCTACTATAATTTTTCACCTCAACCCATTCAACCGAGGTGTCATTCCTGCAAGCACAAAATTCTTAGACTATGGACATGCATGCTTCAGACAAATACCAAGAAATTTGTCTAGAGGTGCACTCGGGCAAACCCCCTTTAGTTTGTTTTCAAGTCCTGATGTACATAAACTGTAAATGACCTACTATATGCTAATTAGATTCCTCAAACTTGCCAGTTAACTTTACGTACCGCCACTAATGCCAGCGCAAATAACAATCCTCAATATGTTATCTTCTGCAAGCATCGACGGGGTTGAGGATCACGTGCTAACGAATGCAGAGTGTAGAAGAAGGTGGATTCGGACAAAGAAGTAGTAGTAGTCAGCTAGTGGCTCCTGCACTCATTGATTTGTGGGCCATGAATCGGGCTCATGGCGCAATTGGGTCTACTTAGGCCCACAACCACCCGTTATTCTTACCGAGAAATAAGACAGTGAGATATTTTTAACCTTGAAGGCTCAAGATATGTTAATACTGTAATGTTTCTCCATTTAACAACATGTCAAGGAGTTGTGAAATGGTAAATAGTTGCTCCACCATTAGCAGTTCATGGGTCAAAGTATAGTTCCTTTTTTAAAAGACAAGAGCTTGGAAAGGAGGAACCGATTCTCGAAATTCCGTTGGCGAGAACTTCCATGCCACCGTCAACAGCACCTCGCGCAGATCCGTTGTGATAGCTCATCCGCGGGGCCGCCGGCGGACCGTCTTGATCTGGCGCATGGTGGGGGTTGTGCGGGTGGTGCGTTGCAGTGTGTACGAGGTGGTGGTGCACACTACCTGAAACTGCACTTTTCCCGACGGCCAAAAACCCACGGGAAAATACTGATTACCGTCAGGAAACTATTTCCAGTCGGCCAGCCCACAGGCCAAATCCGTCAGGGAAATCCCCGAATGCCTGACGGTTAACCGACAGGAAATATTTTCCTGGGGGTTGTTCCTGACGGCTACTCTCAGGAAAATATGATCCGTCAGATTTAGAAACTAACCTATTGTGACGGCGGGCTAACAGTGAAAGATCCAGTTTCCTTATGCAGTGGACGTTTAAGATAAATTGGAAAAGAATTTGCATGCTGTAATTAACAATTCAAAATCTTTCTATAAATTATCCAATTACCAAGATCCACATCATACCTCTGTGCATTCATCCAAAAATCAGTATATATAGACGGCACATATCTAACAATTAAACCATGATCTGACATCTTGTGATTGACAAGTGAAAAGTTTACTTGCTCAAAGGCAATAACATAATAGTTTTACACATACATGCCACCACTACAATAAAATTTTCATCCATCACCTACATACATATCACTTCATAAGTTTCGAAGTCATCTAAACTAGCACCGATGTTTCTCACCATCATTGCTGCATTCAGTGTTACCATTGTGGAAGTGGTTGTTCATAGCACCATCCTCCAAGCTCACATGGAATGAGTAGGTGTTCAACTGCAAAGTCATGTAAAACATTAATGAGAACTAATATTGCAAAATCACGAGCAACATCAGGTAGATACCAAAATCAATAGAATTTGCATTATATTGTTCATACTATGGTCCATACCTACAACATTGATTATCTCATTACTGTTAGCATTAAGAAAATTATGTATAGTGCTTTAAGAGCATAATCAGTTCCACTCAGCATTTTCTTTGAAAATTTGAGACATCACATATGTCAGCAGTATAATAATTAGATGTTGTACTATATTTTAGTGCTTTTAGGGAAAACGAATAGGAGTAATTAACACTAAAAATGCACCAGTAGCTTTAATTTGGACCTTATGCCCATTAGGAGGCATTCTTAATGAGGTTTTGGCCCTCTGTGTACACCCCTCATCATAAATAAGTAATGCATCAAATAAGTAATGGGAATAGCAGTATATGTGAAATAATTGCCACATCAAGACAAGCATGTATATATACTGCCGAAGTGTGCACAAAGGCATAGACAGCAAGTAAGAAAAAGAAAAAAGCAACACTCACCACTTTCCTCTTACCTCAAAGATATTATTTTCAGTTTTAGTACTAATCTACGCCAACAATGTGCTGAATTCCAAAAACAAAATCAGCTTGTGTTCTTTCGAAACAAGCAAATGGCAGGAAGTTAATTTTCTTGGAGGGCACAACCATCTGAAGTTGAGAAATGCCTCTTTCTTATGACAACACATACTGTGTGGCATATTCATTGATTCGGTAGGAGATAGAAAACAGAAAAAGCAAGCCACAGGTTGTAGCGCCAGCCTGGGTCAACTACTAGACACTAGCAAGCAAATATAAACATACAGCATTCAGATTTGTACGTGACAAAATCATTACAGAAAGAACATACCTTTCTTTTCTCCACCTGCATCTTCAGGTTTCTCCATGGTTATGGAGAAGCTGTAAAGCAGAGAAGAGGCGGATGAGACAACCAGGACGATAGTTCAGAGCAAACCAGAGAATTCCTTAATTCACAGAGAGTTCCTGAAATCACACAGCTAGCAAAGATAGAAAATTACATGAACAGGAGCTTTTCAGTTTTTCAATGACATCAAGAAATGAGGGTACTAATAGTTCAGCTAATAGTAGCAACTAAAAAATTTAGATACGACAGAAAACAAAGCTCTTTCTTGCAAAATGAAAACTGAATAAATCAATACACTCCAGACAAATGGATAGGCCCCTTATTTTCTCATTCATATGGCTAATCTTTCAAGCAATGAGCCAAGAAAAAGAAGGAAGTCAAGATCCTGCCATCCCGAGACCTAGATTAATTATACATAGATTTGTATGAATAGCTAAAGATCCTGACTGCTGTTTTGGGGTGACCATACCACAGCTAAACAGATCAGCTGACTTGGTCAAAAGAGAGAGGAGGAGGCTGCTGCTGTCTTGTCGAAGGAGTAGCCGGCGTCGGGAGTGGCCCGGATATGGAGCAGGGAGCACAGGGAGCAGGCAACGGGTATAGGGCAGCCGTGTCGGCGTGGGAGGTGGGATGCGGCAAGGGGCAGATCTGCAGGCAAGCGAAGGTAGAAGTCAGGGAGATGGGAGGAGAGCGGCGATGGCTGATGCAAGTTTGTAAGGTCTCCTTTCTCACTCGAACTATCTTAGCACGGTGGGATCCAATGGATGCACAACCGATTCACAGAACTCGTTGGAGAAGAAAACAGAGGCAAAGAACAGAGCAAAGACAGAGAGGATTTGGTCCAGCCCCCCTTCAACTTTGGGGAACCTTCCTTTTTGTGTTTTCTATTTTCTCAGGAGTTGTCTGCTACTACACCGCTGCCTCCCCTTTTACACCTCTGCTTTTAGGCAGCAGAGTACAGGACGTGCTCCACAGTACATCGCCCATTCATAAGGTCAGCTACACACTGCTGACGAACTGATACCAAGACGAGCAATCATCTCACATAATAACGGAAGATACCAAGACGAGCAATCATCTCACATGTTAACGGAAGATACCAAGACGAACTGATCTAAGTCAGGCCCTAGTATGCAAAATCGCATGATATATTTAAGTAGCTGAAGTAAGAGTGGTTTTGTTGTTGTTGGGTAAAACATATGTGAATGGTATTGGCATAGTTGCACACGAGAGGAACAATGTGCAAATTGCTAATATATCTAATAATCCAAACATGCCTACGTTCTGGTAGTACTATATTGTGTTTGAGTTCAATTAGCATTAGTATAAGCGTGATCAAGGTTGCCGGATGATTAGTACGTCCAGGTTCTAGGCAGCGTCCGAGTCCTAGTAACAATACACACTGAGAAGTGATCGGCCTCTCCTTCTCCGATAGATTGGTCGAAGAACAAGTTTTCGTATATCTATCAGACGCTACTGGGTACATATATATATACAATATAAGATCTCTTACGTCCCCTAATATCTGAACTCAACTTCCACATGGTATTCTCCGTGTTTGTCGATGACGTGGTCAAGAAAGAATCCCGCCAATTCCTCTTGAATTGCTCATATGCGATCTTGTGGTAGCAGTTCATCCCGCGTCTGCCACATCTAATTTCAAGAAGTGGGTCAATACATATATATGAATGAAACTGAACACAAATGATGGTAATAAAATAAAATTATGAATATTATTGCTTACGCACATCATATTGTTGTTTAGAGTAGCCCCGCTCATAGGTGGTGGTGGATGAACTCGCAAATGTAGTATCCACACAAATCATTCCCGGGTTCCTGCCACAATCACTTTACAAGAAATAGAGGTCAATCAAACTGATAAGCAAGCATGCTAAATGGTATTGATGAAACTAGCTAGAATCATTGGGAGATGCGCGGAACTAGCTAGTAGCTAGTACTACTTACTTTCGGGTGGTCAAATCACAGTTGTGCCGGCAGTCCTAGAGCTTGTGCGGTGAACTTTTTCCAAACCCTGCCAGACAAAGAAAACAAGTACTTGATATCAGGAAATGAACAAAGTTGCCGACATGGTGCGATAATGATTGATTGGACTTACTTCTCGAGCATTTTAGTCATGGTCGCATACTCCTCCGGATTTTTTTCGTTTGGACTCTATGATGGTTGCTAGTCCCTGCTCAAGCTTAATCTCTAGCAGAATAAAGTGGAACCGACGCATGCATGCATAACTAATCAATTACATTACTATAACCTCGAGTAATAAGGGAAACCGAATATGCACAAGACAGTAACACTCACTTGTATTCGTAAGGAAAGAGTATTGTAGCTTTGTTTTGATTTCGAAGTAACGATGCGAGCAACTTGGCCTCGGTTTGTCTGGCATCATGTTTAACACTCCATTCATTCATGAGATTTGTGTTAATGAACCCAATATCACCTACTTGTCTCTTTTTCAATTCGGCGATCTTCAATCTGCTTAATATAGTGAGGATAATTATATATACATGCAATGAAAGAGCTGAGCTATATATAGAGACTTAACTAATTACAGAGTAGTACTTATAGACAGTAGCAAGTGATGATTGTTTTATCGAGGGCCTTTTGATTGTAGAACTGAAAGAACTCCTCAAATGGAACTGACAACAGATCAATTCAACGAGGTCGTGCTCCTCTTTAACCTATAGCGACAAAGTATTTTTCCCAGACTTCATGCAGATGTCCATGTACCAATCATGGAATCTTTGCATCATCATTGTTAGAGAAGTACCAGGTCTGACGAGAGGCTTCCTGTGCTCAAATCTAAATATGTCCACCTCCATTGTTCCAAAAATTATTGCATTGTCGTCGGCCATGTAATCTCCAGGGTTGGTACCGGGCAGCACCCCCGGAAGATTATCGATGATATTGCTAGATACATTGAGCGGGGGGCACGATTGCTTCGCTTGTTCGCCGAGCTAGGGAATTTGTTTCCCTTTTCTTCGTTCTGCTTCTGGCTATACTGCTTCCGTTCTAGAGGCTTGACAGACGATGGACCGTATCTGTATTGCCTCCAGCCTCTGGCTGTACTGCTAGACGCAGGAGCAGCCGGAGCGGCTGCGGCTGTCTTCTTTCATTCGTTAAGAGGCGGAGCAGCCGAAGGTGGACTGCTACGACGCGCCGGAGCAGCCGGAGCGGCGGCGTCTATGTTCCGCCATCGCTTACGAGGCGGCAAAGGAGGAGGCGGGCTGCTCGGACGGGCCGGAGCAGGCGGAGAAGGAGGCGAAGTACTGCCGCCCTCACGCGCTGGAGCAGGAGGCGGAGTGCCCTGATCACTCAACAAAGGAGGAGGAGGAGGCGGAGTGCCCAGCTGACTAGCAGGAGCCATGATGTTCAGAAGCTTGATGTGCTCCTTCCGCCATAGAAACGGAGTATGCTTAGCAAGACCCAGCTGAGTCTCCCCATCACCTGTAGGGTGGTCAAGCTGGAGCTCCTCAAATCCCTCCATTATTTTGTTCACCATCACAATAACATAGCCTTGTGGAATCGGACGGCAGTGAAAAGTTGCTCTGGGTGAAGGAGGGAACACAGAGCCGACAGCCGCATTAAATTTGAAGATATCCCATTGCATCATAAGGTGGCACTGGTGTGAATCCGTGATAAAATCCACGGGGTAGCTAGGACCCATCAAGTCAGGCTGCTGAATGAGATCGGTGGAAGCCACGCTGCTTCTCCGCTGAGCTTCTGGGGTAGCATCTTGGACAGGATCTCGCAGCTGCTAGTTCTCAGCATCTCGTTCCTCTAGTTCTCTTACCCTTGCCTTAAGCTCCTGTAGTTCGCTCTGCTCCACTTTCCTCCTCCTCTCTTGGGTTTTGTAACCGCATGCGTGGAGAAACCCAACCTTCCACAGAACGGAGCATAACGTGCCTCGTGTTCGTCCAGGGTGCTCAGGATTCCTGAGGGGCCCTTATGAGCTCGTCGTTCTCTCTGTTGGGAACGAACTTCCCTTCCCGCACTTCGTTGATTGCTTTCCGAAGCTTCGTGACGGGAGTTGCAGGTTGCTCGTTCGTCCAGCAGCACATCCCTGTTTCAGGGTCCAATGTTCCACCAACCCCGAAGAACCAAGTCCTACAACGGTCTGGCCAGTGCGATGTCTCTGGTTCGACCCCTTTAGCAATCATGTCCTTCTCAGCCTTGTCCCACAACGGCCGGGCTTTGAGGTAGACACATGACCACATGCGATGGTAATGCTCCTTCTTTGCAGCATTTATCTCGTTAGTCGCTGACATCTTCTTACTCCTCTCCGATGTCTTGTTGGCCCCAAATGCGGGCCAGTGATATCTTATCTTCTTAAATCGGCCGGTGAATTCTGGAGTCTTGTCTTGTTCGACATACGTTGTTTTCAACTCATTCTTCCACCTCCTGAATAGATCTGCCATCTTCTTGAGAGCATAGGACTTGATAAATGGCTCTATAACTGGATTATCCTGATCCTCCTCTTCCGGTAGGGTGAAATTTACCTTCAGCGCTTTCCAAAGATCTTCTTTTTGTCTATCTTGGACAAAAGAAACTTGAAGAAGCTCTTCCTTCTTAGGCTCATTCCATAGCTCGATGCTGATTGGGATCATGACCCTAACAAGAACCCTGCAATGAGCAGAAAATGCTTCCTTGGCCCGGAGGGGTTTAATCGGTTGGCCATCACGCGCGATTTTTGTGATCGTGAACCTTTCATCCTGGCGCAACTTTTTCTTCAGGCCTCGTTTCTTTACTGAACTATTGCTTGATCCGGAAGGCTATATAAAAGAAGAAAGAAGAGTTAATATATGTACATACCAAAACAACTAATGCACAATTAGCTAGTCAGCATAGGCTTAATTAATATATATATATATACCTCGCCGGACTTTGCAACAGTTGATCCTGACTCCGTTCGTTCACTGGAGACGTCATTACGGTCGCCGGAGCCACCATCACGATCATGACCCTCCTCCATTGTGTGATCAACGCAGCCTGCGTCCTCTCCGTGCAGACCTTCTTCGATGTCGTTGAGAAACGACACGACTACATCACCTCCGTCGCGGATTATATCCCCCAATATCTCTTCTTGATCAAAGTCTCTTTAATAATCCATAGTTTATGCAAATATTACAACATGTCAATTAATATACAAACATGAGAGATGGATATATCGAACTTATCGAGGAGGGGGTATATCGACAACGACGACATATACATAGAAAAAAATATTATCGGGGAGGGGGTATATATATCGACCCCCCTCATGTCTAAGTTATCCGAGAGGGGGTATATCGACAACGACGACATATACATAGAAAAAAATGTTATCGGGGAGGGGGTATATATATCGAGCCCCCTCTTGTCGAAGTTATCGGAGAGGGGTATATCGACCGCCTCTCTCTCATGATTGTCCGACGTGTACAGCATAGCCATCTAGTTCTTCATTGCAATTTTAGCTGATGGTGGATGGGTAGTTTTAGAGAGATTTTTTAACTTAGTTTTAGTGAGATTTGGCACAAAGGAGATAGATCAATGTCTCGTTGATAAGCGAGGAGTCTGAGATGTGAGGAGACCTTCAGGCTTCTTATATACTGGCTCGTCACATATCCACTAGCAAGTACTTATAGTAGAAGTAGACCTTCAGGCTTCTCTCTCTCTCTCTCCCTCCCACCCTCTCACCAACGGGCACAATCAAGGACAATATTATGGTCCTGATTCATGAAGCACCTTGAGTACTTGATTAGCCAGTAATGCATCAATAATGTGACAGAGATTATCAAGAACATGTTCCGAGTAGCGACCTCTGGGATAAATAAGTCAAAGATCAATTGTGGATACGTACCTCGTAAAGACTATTTGCTAAAAGCAAATATCTACTGTTTCTTGTACATCCTTCTAGTTCCGTGCTTCACATCACAAAGCCGAGTATTAACATAAGCAACTCCATGAGTCACATGATGCAAGTTGACTGAAGAATATAGATTGTTATTTTCCATTTTTGACAGGAAGGGAGTGGGGTTTGTTAACATATTGGTGCAGCTAAATCGTTGGAAACCACGAGAAGGCATATCACGCCAAGGCAATATATAGTTCGACCATGGGCGGCTAAGGCAAGTGCACAACATTAGAAGCATACTGGTGGGAAAAAGAAATAATATTGAACCAATCATAGTAAAATCAGTAAAAAGCAGAAACTTGATCTCCTGGAAGCAGGTCCATGAGCATGGCTTGTCAACGTGTTCTTCAGCGTTCATTTCAATGATGATCTACCCCATGCCCAACTCGACTGCAAATTTCAACCGCGATCCTACAAGCCTCCCAAGAAAAAACATAGAAAAGTCTACTAGAAAGCATTCCTAGCCTTAGATCCACCGGCCGCTGTTCCATTTGTAAGGATAAAAAAAAGCTACAGATTATTGATGCCTATGGTTCAACTTAACAAAAAAAAAAAATCATGCATAGTTATATGTGAACAATCTTCTATCTACTCCCTCCGTTCCTAAATATTTGTCTTTCTAGAGATTTCAACAAGTGACTACATACGGATCAAAATGAGTGAATCTGCACTCTAAAATATGTCTATATACATCCGTATGTGCTAGTCCATTTGAAATATCTAAAAAGACAAATATTTAGGAATGGAGGAAGTATTATACATTATCAAGACAGTATAAAATGAATGATGAAGATCCATTGCTCTAGAGTTAACATATTTGGACGGTCTAGATTTATTTATCATAATATACATACCCACGTGGCCACGTGCTAAAAGTAGTCAACCAGGCTAAATAAGTTGCGTTCCAACTAAAATAAGGAGCTCACGTGCACGTGCGAAACTTGATAGTTTTTTCTTTCCTTTTCAAAGCGTACAATTTGAAGTTAGTTCCCAGATGGATTTCCGGCAAGAAAAAAAAAGTACTCCCTCCGTTCCGAAATAATTGTCTTTCTAGCCATCTCAAATGGACTACAACATACGGATGTATGTAGACATATTTTAGAGCGTAGATTCACTCATTTTGCTCCGTATGTAGTCACTTGTTGAAATCTCTAAAAAGACAATTATTTCGGAACTGAGGGAGTAGTATAAAGAAGCGTGTAGTACGAAACATTATAACACATCAAATCAATCAAGCTCTGGGTTTCCATCTAAGCTTGCATGCAACATGGAGGGTCGGCAGGAAAGCATTACCCCTACCTTCAATTTGAATCATATTAAAGTTATCATTGTACATTTTATTGAACACAGTACGTACACAAGCGCTCATACATACAAGTATACACTAATCCCTATGAACGCACATACGAATTCCCTACCCCTATGAGCACCTTCGAAAGACTGAACCGGCATATCATCTTGAGAATTACCTAGTCACCGTAGGTGCCTCGTCATCGACGGGTACGTCTCCTCTCATTGAAAGCGTATTGCCGGAAATCCTAAAATAAATCCAGCAATAATGCGAGCACCCGGACTTGAATCTGGTGGGCTGGGGATACCACTGCCCTCTAGCCATCCAACCATGGGTTGGTTCACTTTTTTTTAAAAGATTTCACTAGACTAAATTAACCAAAAAGACGATTGCTTGCTTACAAATATATGGAGACGTGTACACAAAACAACATATTATCGAAACTCATTTGAAGTCTTGGGGTATTAGATCAGGCGGTTATTCTATGATACTTAGTGCTTTGAAGGGCCTCAACCAAAACGTGTAGCGTACTCTCCTCCAGTTTCTCTCTAATTTGTACAATACTTATCAAATGGCGTAGATTGATCAATAGGATGATCTCACATGAGGTGATGACCTCATATTAGTGCCCCCCGCCCCCCTATTGGGTCAACATTGTCATGTAAAAAAGCACACTAGAGAAGTTCTAAGTGTTGCAATTCATGGAGGAGTATTGACATCCAACAACACGACAGAAGAGACCGTCGTATGTAGCATGTTTTATCGGTGTTGCTTGAGACGACAGGTGGGACCAATCTAGATGTAGCTGTAGTGCATGTGGGAGAACTGATCGCATATGCATACCCATGTAAAAATACATTGCTATATTTATTTAATCCGCCCACTCCTCATGATCCCTCGCACCTTCTTCCTAGCTAGTACAAATATCCCTCGCACCTCCCTATAACCTCCATATAGCTTGCATCCAATGTTAGCTCATGTAAAACTGAAGCGCACCAGCATGCATGACCACAAGTGATCCTCCTAGCTATGATACCATCATCCACTCCTAGTTAATCTCTCCTCTCCCTTGTCTAATGCTCTCTTCAAGGCTGGGTTCCCAGTACTCTGCAAGGCGCAACCATCTTGGTCCTGTAGGCATGGGAGGCATGAGAAACGGAAGAGTCACTTGGAGAGTATAACCTTCCATAAGTAGTATTAATTCGAGGATAGAGGAAAAGAATGCCACGATATTTGCTCAGCGTGAGTCATATAGGTGACGAGCAAAAGGGAAGAGGGGTTGCATATAGGGTGTGAGGGAGAATGCAAATAGAACGAAAGAAGGGAACTGAGGTGGTTGATTAGAAATTCCAAGTTAGGCTATGTGATATGGCATCCATATTGTTTCTGTATATCTCCATCGGGCCTTCCGGCTAACACCAACACGGTTCACCAAGCGAATGAGAGGAAATGTCCGTGGATAGCGGATGTGAGACGACCATCACACCCTATGCACCAAATGTCCGCCTTTTTTTTCTAGGTCTGAAGCCTTCAAAATAATTGAAGCTCAATAGCACAATTAATCCATATTCATGTTGTGCAAATATTCCAACGCAAAAATAATTGAAATATAACTATTGCAACCCAAAACATAAAGTTTTAGAATTATATAGTGCAACATTCAATTCAACTTATTCGGACACATGTTTTACTTTCCCCCTTGATGCGCCCACAAACCCTTTAGATCATTACGAAACTGCTCATGGGTTCCCGGATGGCGTATATGCGCCCACAAACCCTTCAGATCTAACTATGCTAGTAGACAACTATGTTCTCAGAGAAATACTTTTTTACTCTTAAATTAGAATTACAGATAACTAACTAAAGTTAGTTTGTAATGGTGAACACAAGACTACAACGATACTACCAAGAACTCCAAATGCTGCAAGTCGAAGGTAGGTAAATAGACGAAACACAAGACTGGCACACCGTTAGATCTGATCAAATTATTGAACATATATAAATGGTACTCCGTCCTCGAGATATTGGATCCCTTCTCATCTCCAACCACACAAAAAATGGACATCTGAGTCATAGGCAGTAACGGTACCTGCTCCACGCTGGTAGCATCCTAATTCCCAATAAACTAATCCCCACCCTGAAAGTTATAACAAAGGCAGTTAGAACTTAGAACTGCTATGAGCAACTAAGGAAATGTAGCCACCAGTATTCTTGATGCCCTCTGCTAAATGATGGTGTCTATACTACCCAAGGGCCTTACCATATACTTGCTCTTGATATCCTTCCCATACTGATGCCCTCTGGTCACTGTTGTTGTTTCAAGCAAATCAGAGAGAGGTTTCAGGACAGACATAATGAGACTAGTTACGTCTGCAGCTTAGCAACAGAAACGTACATAGTGTAGCTTATTGCTTGCCAAATGCTGACTGGCACTTGTTAGATTGTCTCCCAGGCACTGAAAAATAGGCAAATCACATGACAAGATGAAGAAACACTGTGTGCCTTGCTTTTTGATAGTTTTTATTCTTTTATTTTTTTGCAATTGTTTCAACTTTTAAGCACTGTTCAAACTAGTAGTACACCTTCTTTGGTCATTTGTCTAAGGAATTTTCATGCATGCCCGGAATCTGAGTCCCAAATTATCTTGTATAAATTCTTGTGGCAACAGGTATCTAGGACTCGACATCACTTGTTTTCAGCTTCATCAGCACCTCTGGTTGCATAACTTAAACAAATCCAGTATGAATCATTATATATCATGGTTCAGTTACTGCCACTCGATACCTATAAGACACAAGATCAGGCTCCTTATGCGCTCCCATCTAAGACGGATTACTTTACAAGCTGCCATGGAAGTGCAACTCACTGCGGCTCTGCTCATATTGGATAGCATCCTTGCTTATCATGAAAATCATCCAACAACTACTTGACATATTTGGCATTTGTATTCCATATAAAAACGAAAAACAGAACAAGGATCAAATAGAGGTAAGTAGGCACCAACAGATAAAGACGAATCTACAAGACACGTAGTTCTACAACGGCAGCCAAATGTAACCGCGTCACTAGAAATTCATAAATAGTACATTCTAGCGATATGGGTCAAATGCTTGAAATCCCAAATTGACTTATTTTTTCTTTACAACCCAAATGGTAAAATGAACACTCTTCATGGAAAATTGAAGTCATGGAATGCATCATATGAAAGAAAAACATCTCATACTATGTTTACTAATATTTGCCAAATTCCACAACAATTTGATTAACTGGGCCATTCTATTCTTTGAATAGGATTGAATGCTCCTACACCTTTGAGTTTTCCAAAAAAATAATGGCCTAAGAAGTCAATCATATAGCCACGCCACACCACAACAATACCAAGAAATCTGTTGGTTGATGAACCTTTAGGCCTCGTTTGGCACAAGTTTCGAGGAGTTTTGAGGATATTTTCCTCGCGTGGCCCAGAAAACCTGCAAAACCTCGAGGCTGCATTTGGTACGCGAAGTTTCCTAGGCCCATCCGCTCTAATCCCCTTCGATCCCCTCATTTCCACGGGATTCAGAACCCTCGCCTCCTACCTCACGGAAGCATAGGCACATGCACAAAGCATGACTGCGCCGCACAGGCACAAAGGGAGACGGCGCCCCTCCATGCCGGCAGGAGACTTCGCCCTCCCCTACCGCGATTCCCCCTACCATCCCCTTTTCCCCGCTACACCCATCTGCGCCTCCCCCTACCACCCCTCTCTCCCCGGTTTGTTCACATCTGGTTCCTCAAGATGGCGGCCGGAGGCGACATGCCCGGTCCAAAGAAACTAGATGCCGCCGGAGAACCCTTGCCTTCCTGCTGTCCAGAGGACCCCAAGTCTAGACCTAGCTTGTTCCATCTTCTGTCTTAGTTTTAGTTCGACCCCCGGCGCCCGAGACTGGATCGATCCATCTCCTTTTAGTTGCTAGAGTTTTTTCTTTTTTATTGAATCCTGGTGGTTGAGTTCTTGATCCACGGATGGTCTTGATCTGCGTGTGGTTGAGTTCTTGATCCATGGGTCGTTGAGTTGTATTTATCTGCCTGACGCGTGTGCATGTTTTGACTGAACAGAATGTAGTCTGGGTGTGCAAGGGATGTAGCTAACTCATCAGTACATGCATGTAGTCTGGGTGGTACAATTGACAAATAATACTCATAAGAAAGTTTGGACAAATATGCTTGAACCAGATTGATCTCTTGTTAGTACTAAATATGCTTGAACCAGATTGCTTGAGATTGTTTTTACTAAATATGCTTGAACCAGATTCATCTCTTGTTAATATGCTTGAACCAGGTTTTACGCCGTTCATTCTGGAAATTATTTTTACTGAACATTTGCTTGAACCAGATTGCGCGGTTATGGCGGTTTAGAGGACATTTTATTTTGGTCATTGAAATGTGTTATCATATCGTTACCCTATGTTTGATTCATGCTAACTATGCAATACTCACACTCTGCTCTAATTTCAATTTCATAGGAAGATGCCCTACAAACAGAATGCTGTAGCAAGTGAAAGATTGGATTTTTAAATGTTTTGCACCATGTCATCTCTATATGATAGCTCGTGTTTAACTGAACCACCAACTAATCTATCCCAAATGCATTTTTTATACAAAGGGGATTTTGGATGGAGGGGGGTTGGGGAATCAAGGGGATTGGATGGAAGGGAGGGATTCACCAAATCCCATCCTCCCAAAACCTCTCAAATACTCATGTACCAAACAAAGCCTTAAGGCTTTAACAGAAGTACTGGAGTACAAAAGAAGGTGTTGCATGCAGCAGGATCGGTTAATTTGGCCGACAATCATGTGGGACAGGCTGGATGGAGTTGTACCACTTGGATGTACAACTACTAAGCACTTACTATAAATAAATAAGTAGTACTTACTAAAAACAAACTACTTCTATATATAGTAAAATAAATTAGTATATTAAATCAACTAGCTAGTTCAACTATATATAAACTACTTCTTATTTTTTTTCCTTTTTCTAAATACTATGAACAAAAAATCATTAAAATTCTATGAAAAAATTAATTACACAATCTAAATATCACCAAAAAATCTATTAACAATAATATCAACAAACATGCATATTCAAGAATAATATCACCAAAAAATCTATTAACAGAAAAAAATCTAACATAATATGAACAAATTAATTACTACACATCTAATCTAACAAAAATCTAATTAATCTAACAAAAATTCTAACATAATATGAACAAATTAATTACTACACATGTAATCTAACAAAAAATCTAATCTAACAAAAAAATCTATGAACTACATATCTAAATTACTACACATCTAACCTAACAAAAAATCTATGAACTAAAAAATCTAAAAAATCTAAAAAATGCTCACACGGCACGAATGGCGGCAATGGCAATGCGAGGCGAGGTGCAGAGCGGGCGGCGACGACGCCGAGGCGGCGCGGGCCGGGCGGCGAAGTCGATCAGGTGTGTGGGCGGGTGGGGCTGGGTGGGAGCGCTGGAGGCGTGGGCGGGCTTGGCGGGCGGCGATGACATCAGGGCGGGCGGCGGACGGCGGCGGGGCGGGCGGCGACAATGGTCGGGCGGGCGGCGACGGCGAGGTGGCGGCAGGGAGACACGCGGCGACGGGAGTGGAGCAGGAGAGATCGAAGTCGCGCTAAGTGCTGTATATATAGCAAAGGCTTTGGTCCCGGTTTGTGGCACAAACCGGGACCAATCTAACTTTAGTCCGGTTGGTGCCACCAACGGGACCAAAGGCCTTTTTCAAAGAGCCCAAAGGGCGGAAGCGAGACCTTTGGTCCCGGTTGATGGCTCCAACCGGGACTAAAGAGCGACATTCGTCCCAGTTGGTGCCATGAACCGGGACCAAAGAGTGGCATTGGTATCGGTTGGTGCCATGAACCGGTACCAATGGACCCGTCTAACTATTTTTTTATTTTCCGCAGCTGTTTTTTTGTTGATTCTTCCTGCAGCGGTTTTTTTAGTCCCACCTCGCCAAGCGAGAGGCACTCCCAGCTGTTTATAAGCCCTAAGTGCAGAGACGATGACGAAGAGGCTCAATGCTCCTGCACGTTGGTTAGCTTCAAGCCTTGAGAAATATGGTAGACTGCACAGAGCTATGTGCAGTGCGGTTGACACTATTCCGAAAGGCTTGAAGCAAATTAACGAGCATTGCGCCTCTTTTTTTATTTTTAGTGACTTATTACAACTCAGAAGTAAAAAAAAAATAAATGTAGCAGAAAAGAAAAAAAACTATATTAAAACCATTCAGAAATAAATAGAAGAAAAAAAAATTTTTGATTAACTTTACTAAAAAAATGAGCATAGATGCTTATTTTTAATGACTTATTACAACTCAGAAATAAAAATAAAAGAATAAATGAAGCAGAAAAGGAAAAACTATATAAAAACCACTCAGAAATAAATAGAAAAAATAGTTTTGATTAACTTTACTAAAAAATGAGCATAGATGCTTATTTTTAATGACTTATTACAACTCAGAAATAAAAAGAAAAGAATAAATATAGCAGAAAATAAAAAACTATATAAAAACCACTCAGAAATAAATAGAAGAAAAAATAGTTTTAATTAACTTTACTAAAAAATGAGCATAGATGCTTATTTTTTAATGACTTATTACAACTCAGAAATAAAAAGAAAAAGATAAATGTTGCAGAAAAGTAAAAAAAATATATAAAAAACCAGTCCGAAATAAATAGAAGAAAAAATAGTTTTGATTAACTTTACTAAAAAATGAGCATAGATGCTTATTTTTAATGACTTATTACAACTTAGAAATAAAAAGAAAAACTATAGTAAAAGAAAAAAAACTATATAAAAAACTACTCAGAAATGAGCATAGATGCGCTTATAGAGAAAATTCGACCTAAATTCGTAATAAATTTCTACTAACTTCAAAGAAATTCAGTATGAATTTAGGTTAAATTTCTTGTATAAGGGCATCTATTTTCATTTTGAGAGGAGCTCAATAAGGCAGAGAGGGAGGGGCTTATAAATTGGTCTGAGCCCCCTTCGGTTGGCGAGGTGGGACTAAGCACTGGCTGCAACGAGGACCAGCCCTTTAGTGCCGGTTGGTGGCATGAACCGGGACTAATGGGCAGCCTTTGGTCCCGGTTCAAGCCACCAACTGGGACCAATGGTGTTGGGCCAGGAGCGAGGACCATTGGTCCCGGTTGGTAGGTCCAGAAGAACCGGGACCAATGGCCCACGTGTTGACGACCCTCGGCTCACTGAACCGGTCCGATTCCCCATTGGTCCCGGTTCTGGATTGAACCGGGACTAATGTGCTGGGCCGGCCTGGACCATTGGCCCGTTTTCTACTAGTGAAAGTACATATTTGTGAAAATTCTACATTTCTAAATTTATGATTTGTGTTGTAAAATAGCTTGACAACGTGTAATTGTGATCTTAGTTGCACTTTTCACGTTGTGTAATTGGTTTGTGAGCAAAATTATTTTATGCTTTACTGTCCACGCCACCTTAAATTGTTTTTTTATCCTCCGTGTTGGAGATGCCCTGGGCTAACATCTTGGAAACTAGTACCTACTAGCGTTTTTGAACGGCAAAAGTGAAAAATTTGACCTATGCACGAAATCAAATCATAGAATAAACTGCCCGTAAAATTATTTCACGCGGTTGACTTTTTTGTGTGACTTCCGACACGAAGGCGCCACACTACACTGTACAACGCCTCACAAATCTGTAGTATTGTAGTGCAGAGCTATGGTGGTGAATGAGACATTGACGAGTCAGTGCAGCCAGCAGACAGCAGTCCATGTGCCTCAACAGTGACGACGCAGGAGGGAGCAATGCAATGGCCTACACCACCACACCCACAACACGAAACAGAGCAGCGCTTGACCCAAGTCTCCTCGAGTCCAGCTTTTACTGTTTCCATGTGACTCCCTGAAAT
This sequence comes from Aegilops speltoides, assembly GCA_021437245.1. Taxonomy (NCBI): domain Eukaryota; kingdom Viridiplantae; phylum Streptophyta; class Magnoliopsida; order Poales; family Poaceae; genus Aegilops; species Aegilops speltoides. The sequence goes on along the minus strand of CM038146.1, from coordinate 67,940,720 downwards.
TCCACACTGCTTTCCCCAGATTCTTTCCTCTCCGCAGTGCGCAGCTTCCTTCTCCCATGGCAGCCTCCAGATTCGTCAGCGGGCGCCCGGCGGCGAGGTGAGCAGCAGCCACGATGCCGGCGAGCACGCGTCCAGCTTGAGCGAGCGGCAAGGTGAGCATCCTTTTGGGCTTTCCTTTCTCCACGGCTCTATTCCTTCCACAGCTGCTGCATGCAAAATCTGTGTGAGATCCAGTAAATTACAAGCAAGATTTCACTCTATTCTTCTTCTTCTTCTTCTTCTTCTTCTTCTTCTTCTTTCACGCAGAAGCTGCTGTCCTCCATAAAGAATTTCCTGTCTACTCCACTTGGAAAATATGGAAGAGTAGTGGCCGTCTCCTCAGCTCCAGATCTGCGTACATCGTCGTGTTTCGTGGGGTGTGGAGAACAGAGCTTCCACAATCTTATTCCTACTCTGGCCACTGCTCAAGTAAGTAAGAATCCCTCAACCCGGCCAGTTTGCTCTGTAGCTAGTTCTTATTGAATCGATGCTCGCAAATCGGTCATCACCAATTTGTATCATCGAGCTCTCTCTCTCTTTTTTAGAAAAGGAGGATGACCCCGGCCTCAACATCTGGAAGATGCATACGGCCACTTTATTAATTATTCTCGAGGACCTTACAAAGTATTACAATAATATGCTTGAATCCACCATCTTGGCAACATATGCCACTACTCCTATCCAAATGATGAAGGCTTGCTAGCTGGGCCACTACCTAGACCACTCATCTAAGCCTAACATCAAAATGATGAAGGGCTGCTAGCCGGGCCACTACCCGGACCACTCACCTAACCCTAACATCAAAAGCCGGAAGCCCCAGCCGAGCCACATACCGGGTCTGGGGTACAAACCGGTTCGACGCACTCGTGTGTCGTCGTCGCCATCTTCCACAGGTCCGTCTTCAAAACAAATATTGAGGCTTCTACTTTGTCTGGCCACTCAGCCATCGACGTCACCACGACACCAGACAGCTTCATCCTCCAGCGCGAGTCCATCGCCACACATAGGACGCCGAATCTCCACTGCGCCACGCCACCGAGATACGCCGCCATCAATGAGTAGGATGAAGCACTGCTCCGCCGAGTCCGGCAGGGCTGCTAAAGACCAAGCACCGTGGAAAAAGGACTCCGAGGCTGAGCACATAGGCGGCAGAGCGCCAACGCACCACCACCAGACGAACTCCGACCACGCCACCAACCGCCGTCAAGCAACCAAAGCATCACATCCACCCCAAGCTCACCACGAACGACACCCCCAAGAGGGTGACGACGTCCGGAGCGCCGCTGTCGCTCGATCCGGCAAGGATTTGGGCTTTCGCCCAGCATACGAGCTGGGTGGAAGGAAGAGGGGAAGGAGGCGACCTGGACGGCGCCTACAAGAAGGGTACGGCACCCTCGGGCGTCGCCGCCGTTGCTGGCCTCGGATTTCTCCGGAGCCACCTCCCACCTCGAGTCGCCAAACAAGTACAACTCCGGCGACAAAGGTCACCCAAAGCAGGACCATCTGAGGCAGCCCTGGTTGAAGTAGACGGAGGCCTTCAGATCTGGATCGGGCGCCGCCGAGACGCCCGCACCACAGCCGCCACCCGCCGCCGCCTCACTGCCCCCGCGGCCGAGGAAGAACGACCAGCACCAACGAGCACTGGTCACCGCAGACCCGGCATCGATCCACCAGCTGAGGCCGCCGCCATGGATCCAAAGCCCCCGGAGGACGAACGGGGCGGTCAGATCCTCGCCGCCACCTTCACCGGCGGCTGAGCGGCGAGCCAGCGGCCACCTCCGGTGGCGACGAGGAAGAAGAGAGGTGGGGGAAAGGGCCGGCGGCGGGCTAGGGTTACGCCGCCCGAGTCGCCCCTGTGGGAGCGACGCGGGGGGGTTATGACAAATATTGACGAGTGCGGCGATGGTGGAATCTCTCTTATCGATAGATTCATTAGATTACAAGCAAGTTTTGACTCTGTTCTGCATTTTCCATCTTCTTCTTTTCACGCAGGGATCTGCTGCCCTCCACCCATAATAATTTTTCTGTCAACCCGTTTCAAAAGATCTGCGTCCATCTCGTCTTTCGTGAAGAACAGAGCTTCGAGTCTGCCATCTTACTCCAACTCTGGCCACTGCTCAAGTAAGTGAGAATCCCTATCCAAATTAACCCAAACGCTCTTAGTTTGCTCTGTAGCCAGCTCTTGCTAAATTGATTAATGTCAGCTCAGGCTCTCAAATCGGTCAACACAATTTGTGCCATTGTGTGTTCAGTTTATCTACAGATTCATTATTCAGGCTACATATATATCTAACACCATCAGGGGTTCTGACATGTATATATCAAATTTTTTAGGGGATATATCTAGTTATGTTAATCTTCGTACATACTGCAGGTGCAGAAGGCAACACGTAAGCAGAAGCAAGTATGACTATTGACTAACTAGCTAGTGAGCCATGCAAGGCAACTCACTAATTAAAGAGATGGCAGGAATCATGATGAGCGCTTCAACCGGCGCCATGAACTCCCTCCTCGGCAAGCTGACCACCCTCATGGGGGAGGAGTTTGCCAAGCTCAAGAATTTACGCAGGGAAGTGAAGTTCATCAGCGATGAGCTTGGCAGCATGAAGGATACTCTTGAGGTGCTTGCAGAAGTGGACAAGCTAGACCCCCAGACCAAGAGCTGGAGGGACACTCTAAGGGAGATGTCTTATGACATTGAAGACATCATCGATGACTTTATGCATCACATTGGGAAGAAAAGTGAATCCGAAAACCATGGGTTCGCCAAGAAGACTGTGCGGCTCCTAAAAAAGTTGAGAGTCCGCCATCAGATTGCTGGTCAGATCAAGGAGATCAAGGCACTTGTGCTTGAGATAAGTGCACGGCGCCAACGGTACAAGCTTGATATTCCTCAATCAAGAACTGTGGAAATTGACCCAAGAGTTGCCGTACTCTATAAAAATGCAGCCAATCTTGTTGGTGTGAAACGGCCAGTGAATGAGCTTGAGAACCTGCTAAAAGATGAGAACAAGAAATTGAAGGTGGTATCGGTTGTGGGATTTGGAGGTCTAGGCAAAACAACACTTGCGAATGTGGTATATGGGAAGATCAAGATCGGATTTCAATGTTGTGCTTTTGTGCCAGTCTCCCAAAAGCCAGACATACCAAAACTTCTCCATTATTTACTGTCCCAACTTGGGTGTAAACCATCTTCTCATGGTTGCGGCTTAAATGTCATGTTGGACCAACTTAGGGAACATCTACACTGCAAGAGGTATCCATTTTACTTTGTGCATGTTGTTATTTGCCAGTGTCTTTGGTATGTGTCAAAATGCTACTCCCTCCATTCCAAAATATAGTGCTTCCTCTATTTCCGTGCTCCAACTTTGACCATAAATTTAACCAACGAGACCGACTGCGGTGGGAGCAAAAGTTATATCAGTAAATTCGTATTTAAAAGAAGTTTTCAATTATATAATTTTTTATCCCGCCGCAATTGATCATGTTGGTTAAATTTATGGTCAAAGTTGGAGCACGGAAATAGTGGAAGCACTATATTTTGGAACGGAGCGAGTATATATTTAGCTTCATCGGTTTTTTTTGCAAGAAGCTTTGTCCATTAATTTAGATGAAAGTGTATGTTCTTTGAGTATTAGAACTTTGGAGAAAATAATAGTTGTTCCTAAAGAAATGCAAACAATAAAATAAGTGCTAAGAAGAATAAAGAAATGCAAACAATAAAATAAGTGCTAAATAAGTGCTAAGTGGGATATCATTTGTAGACCGAAAGACCAAGGGGGTCTAGGTATTGAGAATCTCGAAATTAAGAATAAATGCCTTCTTAGCAAGTGGCTGTGGAAGCTTTCGTCGGAGACTGATGCTATGTGGGCACAGATCCTTCGCGGCAAGTACCTCCAGTCAAAAACTTTGTCACAGGTCTCTGTAAGGCCGACCGACTCGCCATTCTGGAAGGGTCTCATGAAGGTCAAGCAGGCATTGTTTAATAGGACAAAGTTTGTTGTTGGAAACGGCACGAGTACACATTTCTGGGAGGATACTTGGCTCGGTGACACACCCTTGGCCATCCAATATCCCTCTTTGTATCGCATTGTTCAACGAAAGGAGGTGGTCGTTGCTTCGGTCTTCCAATCTACCCCCCTTAATATTCAGTTCAGACGAGTGCTAGCGGGCAATCGTTGGGAAGAATGGCTCCGTCTAGTTAGGAGACTGATGGACGTCCAGCTTTCTCAACAACCCGATGAATTACGCTGGAAGTTGACTAAGTCTGGATTATTCACGGTTAAATCAATGTATATTGATGTTATTAATTCGAATTCCATTCCTACGTCCAAACATGTTTGGGATGTCAAAGTTCCTTTGAAAATAAAAGTGTTTATGTGGTTTGTCCATAAACAAGTAATTTTAACTAAGGATAACTTGATGAAGCGTAATTGGACAGGACCTACTAGGTGTAGTTTCTGCGATCGGGATGAGACTATTAAACACCTCTTTTTTGATTGCCCGCTGGCCAAGATACTTTGGCAGACGGTCCACATTGCTTTTAATATCAAACCACCGAATTTTGTTAATGCTTTATTTGGGACATGGCTTAATGGGATTGAGCCTAATTTAGCGAGACATATTCGGGTTGGGGTTTGTGCTTTGCTGTGGACTATCTGGAATTGCAGAAACGATTTGATCTTTAACAGAATATCATGTATACATTTTTTGCAGGTTTTATTCCGGACTACGGCTCTGATCCGTTCGTGGTCGCTACTCACACAGACGGAGGCCAGGGAGCATTTGGTTACTGGGTCTATCTGCTGGGAGATGGTAGCTCGGGATATCTTCAACCGGTTTGTATGGCGGTCATGTAATAGGATAGGCATTTAGTATTCCTACCTAGTTTACCCAGCCGGTTGTGGCATCTTGATGTGGCTAGTTGATGTTTCTAGCCTCTTCTGGCTCTGTGTGAGCTTTTTCTGCTTTTTTTTTCACTTATGAGGACCTTTGGAACCATGTTGGCACTACTTTATTTTGTTAATAAGAGGGCCGTATGCATCGTACTGATGCAGAGGCCGGGGTTTTCCCCCTTTTCGAAAAAGAAAAAAAAAGAAGAATATGCATGCATATTAGTCAACTTAATTAGATACTTCTAATCTTTGTTTCTTATGGCTGCAACGTTTGGGTTGAAATTGACTGGAGTTGAGGAGGAGGAGAACACACCATGCACTCCTTTTAAAATCTTATGTTGCCAGCTGAATCCTCTTTTCAAAGTATATGTTGTCATGTCAAATATTTTTTCTTGACAAAATCCTTATGTACAGTAAGGTGTAACGCATTTCCTCGGAACAACCCATCTTAGAATTAAAAAATTAGAGAATTTGAATAGACGAAATGATGCATTACATGAAACAGGGTAGGAGGTAGAACTCTCTTAGATAAACAGAAGGACAAAATTCTTAAAAACAATGTTGCTTTAGATCACTCAGACAAAGAGACGGAAGAAATTCTTCAAAAAATTTGCTGGAGGTAGAGCTGGTACCTTTTCTAAATGAAGTATTTTCGTAGAAAAGAAACAATCCTCTCAAGTGCAAATTATTAAAAGATATAGCTCAACCTCAGGTCAATCCAGTCACATGCACAATCTTGGGTAAATGATTGATGGCACGCCAATTATGAGTTTTTTTACTTATTCAATCAGAACTACATATTGACTAATTAAAGGTAAATTCTCTGGTTCGACATCTGAGATTAGAATTTGATAATTTTCTGCTAATTGACTTAACTTTATGCTAAATGTTTGGCAGGTACTTGATTATAATTGATGATCTATGGGGTGTGTCAGACTGGGATATTATCAAACATGCATTCCCAGAAAATGATCTTGGCAGCAGAGCAATAGTGACTACAAGAGTTCAGGAAGTGGCTGCAGCATGTTGCTCCCGTCATCATGATTATATTTTACAAATGAAGCCTCTAAATGAAAAACACTCGAGAAGGTTGTTTTTTGGCAGGATATTTGGCAGGGAAGATGCCTGCCCTAACCCACTCAGAGATGTTTCGGTTGAAATTCTCAAAAAGTGTGGTGGCTTGCCTCTTGCAATTATTAGCATAGCAGGCCTGCTAGCAAGTGAAAATCACAACCAAGAGGAGTGGGAACATGTTCGGAATTCTTTGGGCTCGATGTCTGGAACAAGACTCACACTGAAAGGGATGAGAGAAATCTTAAACCTCAGCTACAAAGACCTTCCATGTCATCTGAAGACATGCTTGTTATATCTTGGTATGTATCCGGAGGACTACACAATAAATAGGTCTGATCTGGAATGCCAATGGTTGGCGGAAGGTTTTGTTAGTAAAGAAAATGGACAAGACATGGAGAAAATTGCGGGAAACTATTTCAATGAGCTTGTCAATAGGAGCCTTGTTCAACCCGTAAATTTCGACGGCAGTGGGTCAGTGACACAATGCAAAGTACACGATATGATGCTCGATCTTATCCTGCTTAAGTGTGCAGAAGAGAATTTTCTCTCTGTAGTGGATGGTTCACAAGCCTATACAACACAGAAATACAAGGTCCGTCGGCTGTCTGTTCACTTGAATGGTGCAGCTAATGTGACATTATTACTGGGGAAGTTTAGTTTTTGACAGGTTCGGTCTATTATGATCTTTGGAAGCTCTGAGAATATACCTCCTCTATCAAAATTCAAGTTCTTTTTATCACATTAGCTGTATCAAATTCCTCCGAGTTCTTTTTATCAAGGATTACCGTACATCAATCGACCTCACTGGAATGAACGAACTGTATCAGCTAAAATATGTACAGATTAAAGGCCCTGGTGATGATGTGCACCTGCTAACAAAGATTAGAGAGCTCCAACAATTAGAAACATTTGACATATGGTACTGTGCCAGTGTTCCATCAGATATAGTTCATCTGCCACACTTATTATATCTGAGTATTCCACGTCGTACAAGGCTGCCTGATGGGGTTGGCAAAATGAAATCCCTGAGATCTCTTTATGGGTTTGATTTGTCAGTAAACTGACGAGATAACTTCATGGAGCTTAGAGAGCTGGCCAATATGAGAAATCTAACTCTCTCCGGCCACTTCGGTGACCATGATCAGGTCGACATTTTGGATGTTCTAAACTCTTCTTTGAAAAACCTTGGTAGCCTCGAGTTCCTGCACATATATACAAATGGATGCATGGATGGATTGTCTCCTCCATGCAGCCTTCAAATCCTCGGCACAAACATCTTACCAGGGCCATGGAGTTGTTGGTTTTCCAGGGTGCCTAACTGGACGAGGGAACTTCTTAACCTCCGTCTGTTGCGACTCAGAGTTGACGAGCTGCTCACGGACGATGTTGGTATTGTTGCGCAATTGCCCTCCCTCACCGACCTTGATTTACATGTCCGAAGACCCCCAAAAGAAAAGATTGTCATCAATGGACGAGGAACATTCCCTGCTCTAAAGCGCTTTACACTCACCTTGATTAGTGCATCATACCTTACCTTCCAGGCTGGGGCGATGCCCATGCTCCAGAGGCTCACTTTCTGGGTCAGAGGTCGGAAGCAGAATGGGGCGGGACCAGCCGGCATCAAGCACTTGCCGGCGCTTGAAGAGGTGTTTGCACATGTCTGCTACAATGGTAATGCAGAATCTGAAAAAAGCAGCGCTGAATATGCCTTTAGGAGTGCTGTCGACAGGCACCCCAACAATCCTCGCATTGTAGTCCAACATTATTGTTATTTTGATTTTTTTATTTGACAAAAAACTTCTGATTGGACTCCGCAGCATGCAGCTGGTAAGTGCAAGTTTCTGCTACCAGTATCGTATACCCTCTATATCTCTTCTTTGTTTTGTAGAACCTCCTCTAGCCGTCTATGATACACCCTCTATTATAGGAAAATATTCTGCAGTATTGCAAATGGAGATTTCAGAACTGAGTTGCTGAATTTTTTGCAGCAGCCTGATTTCCACCAAAATGTGTTTGAAATTTAGTATTGCTAGGAATTGCCCTTATGGAAGGAATCTAAATAGGTGTATACACAACTTAACAGTTCTGACCCAATTTTAACATAAGACATTACATTTAAATGGTTTGAAGAAAGGTTATTTTCATGGTCACAACGAAGAATAGTGAGTTTTATGTTTTGCTAATCAAGTATTCAACATCAGATTTTTCTTTTATTCCATTGTTGCCAATGGAACATCTATATAAATTGTATATGCCCGCGCTATTCTATTGAGGTATTCTCTTCTAGCTTGTGTGATGTATAGCTTACCGCGTTATTGTTACTTTAATGTGAGAACTGAACAAGCATATGCCTTCTGAACTCCGTCACCTGCGTAATTTCATAGTTTTGACCTGTCTGGATGATATTGGTTTGCAGGATATTAAGTGGATGGATGCCAATATCTGTTAATTGGGATGCTTTGTCAGGACAACAACGGAATGCTGCAGGTAGACTGCTGTTTCTCCCAGCAAGAAGATTGAGCGACAAGTCTTCGCTTCCTTTGCCACCTAATTCCATTACCCTCTGTGAACATTCAGTTCATTATCTCAGCGTTGCGTTCTGTTACCTCTGTGAGATGATCATCACACTTTTATTATGCTTGTAATAAGGATTGGTGTTGAGCACTAGTTTGCACTGATAGATGGTGCTCTGCCCCTCTGGATTATCTTTTTCTTGTCTATTGGTGTGCTTACTTTGTATTGAACTGAACGTTTCCTGTCTCAAGATTCGAGAATATGTTTTTAAGATGATTGATTGGAGATGTACTGTAATTTGCTTAGTTTCACTGTAAATTCGCTAAGAAATGTTGTTTCACTCATTTTATTGGAAGTTTTGGCACAAGCCCTGCATTACAAGGCACCCCGAACATCATAGCCTTGTGATTTCAGACTGTAGTTTCAGCTGATGTCACATCCAGTGTGCTTGCTTAGTTTCTAGTTGATGCATTTTCTTTATGAGCTAGTCTCTCCCTGGTCGATGCCAACAACACCTCCGCCCGCTCCTGTGCCAGTTGGTCTTACTTTTTTTCCGGAAAAGGAGGCTTGCCCCCGGCCTCTGCATCTGAACAATACATGCAACCAACTTATTAAAAAGTCTCAAAGTAACACAAAGTCTTAAAAGTACAGCTCGCAAGTGGAGCAAAGAGAAAAAAAAAAGCTCAATATCACAACCGGTATGACAACATAAAGGACAAGCTCCTAACCGCTATCCTGTTATGTGACCGCCATCCAAACCGGTTGAGTATAGCCTCTGCTACCATCTCCCACTGCTTGCACCCAGTAACCAAAGGCTCCCTGGAGTCCGTAGGAATGAGTAAGGACCACGTACGGATCCATGCTGTAGAACTGAAAATGACCTGCAAGAAAGTTAAAATATGTTGTCGGTTAAAAATCATATGGTTCCTGCAATTCCATATAGCCCAAATAAGCGTAGATATTTCAAACCGAATACGAAACGCAATAATATGATCAACCCTAGTTAACCACGTCCCAAATAACGATTCAATGCTAACTGGAGGAGTAATGTTGAAGGCTATATCGATCGTTCTCCAAAGTAATTTCGCGAGAGGGCAATCTATGAATAGGTGTTGTATTGTTTCATCATGATCACAAAAACAACATCTGTACTGCCTACCCACTGCCGCTTTAGTAAATTATCTTTAGTGAGTATCACTTGCTTGTGGACAAACCACATAAAATTTTTAATATGCAAGGGAACCTTAACCTTCCAAATATGTATCGATATCAGGATTGGGCCAGAGTTAATTAGATCCATGTAAAATGATTTCACCGTAAACACTCCGTTTCTAGCCAACTTCCAGTGCATCGAATCTTGCTGGTCGGATAATTAAACATCTATCAATCTCCATACCAAGCGCATCCAGGCAATCCAACGCTTCCCAACTAACGCTCTTCTGAACTGAATATTCAAGGGTATTGATTGAAATACTATGCCTATGTAATCCTCCTTACATTGCACAATGTTATATAGGGTGGGGTATAGTATGGCTAGTGGCGTCTTCCCTAACCATGTATCATTCCAAAATCTTGTTGACATCCCATTGCCATACAAGAATTTGACCCTACGAAAGAACATATCTTTCGTTCGCATGAGTCCCTTCCAGAATGGCGAGTCAGTTGGTCTCGCGGTGACCTGAGCTAGCGTTTTCGATTGTAGATACTTGTTGCGTAGTATCTGTGCCCACATACCATCCGACTCTGTCGCTAACCTATAGAGCCATTTACAGAAAAGACATTTATTTTTAATTTTCAGGTTCTCAATACTAAAACCCCCCTGGTCCTTGGGTCGGCATAATATATCCCATCGTGTGAGGCAGTATTTCTTCTTAGTATCATATGACCGCCAGAAGAATCGAGATCGAAAGAAATCAAGTCTCTTCCGCACCCCCTTTGGCACCTCGAAGAAAGATAGTAGAAACACCCGCATACTAGTAAGTACTGAGTTAATAAGCACTAGTCGACCTCCATACGACATTAGCTTGCCATTCCAGCAGCAAAGCTTTTATTCAATTCAATCTTCGATGCGCTTCCATTCTTTATTAGATAGCTTACGATGATGAATCGGTATGCCCAAATAACTGAATGGCAAAGAACCTAATTCACAACCAAACAATTGTCTATATGTGTCTTGCTCCTCTTTGGCCTTACCAAAGCAGAACAACTCGCTCTTGTGAAAGTTGAATTTTAATCCAGACAATTGTTCGAAGAGACATAGTATGAGTTTCATATTCCGAGCTTTTGCAATGTCATGTTCCGTGAAAAGAATAGTGTCGTCAACTTACTGTAAAATGGAAACTCCCCCATCGACTAGATGAGGGACAAGTCCATCCACTTGACCGTTTTCCTTGGACCTGCCTATAAGAATGGTCAACATATCCGCCACTATATTAAATAAAAGAGGAGACATCGAATCCCCTTGTCTCAATCCCTTAGGTGTCTGAAAATAGTGACCGATATCATGGTTAACCTTCCGACGAGATCCTCAGCTGTGAGAGTTTTTAGGTCGCGACATTGCTCAATCGGCGTGACGACCTGAACTTCTCGATCCGAAGTGCCTCTTCTTTCTTTGGCAACAACGAAATCATGCCAAAGTTAAGATGAAACAGTTCTAAGTGACCGTTACAGAAATCTTGAAACATAGGCATAGGATCGTCCTTTATAATATGCCAACATTTCCTATAGAATTCCGAGGGAAACCCATCTGGTCCCGGAGCTTTATTCGATTTCATTTGTGATATTGCATCTAGAACCTCTTTCTCAGTAAACGGCGTAGATAGAATATCATTCTCCTCCGACAGAAGCTGAGGGATATCTCCAATAACAGACTCATTAAGGGAAACTGTGCTCACTGCCGGAGGCCCGAAAATTTGTTTATAATAATTAGAGATATATGCTTTCAGATTCTCATGACCCACAATAGTCCCTTCGTCCTGTTCAAGCTGGATTATTTTCTTCTTCCTACGATCATACAAGGTTTAAATACAAATATGACGAAAAGAAAGTGAACAGGGCAACATTGTGTTCCAGTCTTGAAGAAGAGCCTGGTGGACTATATTATTACAACAGGGCCAGCTTGTGGAGGGTCCTCGATTATGATATGCTTAGTTATTGTGTTGTTAAAATCCGATCTATGTTGATTAATCCTTCTATGATGAAATCGACTTGTTGTTTTTCCTTTTCTTTCGAGAAAACATGTTAATTTAATTGCCTATGTACTTCGGCTAAAGGCAAGCCCAGGATAGTGAGACCTGGTGGAATGCATAAACACACTAAAATATTTTCCGCCCATAACTAAGATTAGCTCAGACTAACGCCAAAATATATCCATCCCCTTATTAGTCGTAAAACAGCGAAAATACAACATACGAGCTTCAACAAAGCAGCCATTGAGAAACAGTATAACGTAGCTACCTATGAGCCTCCACAGCGTTTAGAGCGTCTCAACCGTCGGATCCTTCCAAGGTACGCTGTAGATCAGCTCGGTCGTCCTTGGGCGGTTCACGCGCAGTGAAAGCCGTTTCGCGGGCTGCTGCTCCGCAGAGCGAGCGCCCGTTTCTATACGTAATCAGGTCAGGAAGGCCCATATTCAGTCGAAGTACACTCGCATGGGCCAGGTTATGTGTTGGCAGCGCCATCCCTTCTTCCCGCGATGCCGCCATCGTTAGGGTCCCCGGTCCGTGATGCGCCATCGTTACTTCCCGCGATGCGCCGCCGCCTTCCTCCGTCCCGCCGGCGAGCTTCCTCTACGCATCTGCCTCTGCGTATGTGCCCTTCACTCGCCTCTATTCTTCCACCGCAGGCCCCTTCTTATTGTTCTTAATCTCCGATTGAGGGAGTCCTGGACTAGGGGGTGTCCGGATAGCCGAACTATCATCTTTGGCCGGACTCTAAGACTATGAGGATACAAGATTGACGAAAGTGCGTTATATCGACTAGAGGGGGGGGGGGGTGAATAGGCGATTTTTATGAAATTCTTCACTGAGGAATTTGTGGTGAGGAAATTCCTTAGCGAAGAACTACTTGTAGCGGAATATGTACTCAGAAGTAAACATAACAGGATACAAACATAGTCAGCATGATGAAATGAAGACTAACATAGAGTACGGAAAGCGTAAACACAGGATAGCAAAATGAAGACAAACAGACTGAAGAAATTGAACTGAGAAATTTGTGAAAGTCTTCAGTCAAAGTCTTCAAGCACAGATATGAACAACATTCAACACAGTAATGAGGAAATGAAAGAGTTGAGGAAATAGAACCAGTCAGTTGGTGAAGACAATGATTTGGTAAACCAGTTCCAACTGTTGTCTCAGTTATGCGTCTGGTTGGAGCGGTGAGTATTTAAACTCGAGGACACACATCCGGACACCCGATCTCGAGCCGCAACTCGGGACATCCATCCTCACCGTATTCTCCTTGAAGTAAGACCACGCAGGCCTCGTCCAATCACTCGTGGTAAGTCTTGGTGACTTCCAAACCTTCACAGACTTGGTCACTCGGCGATCCACAATTCCTCTTGGATGCTCTAGACATTGACGCCTAACCGTCTGGAAGAAGCACAGTCTTCAAAGGTAACAAGCGTCGGATCCACGCAGGATCAATTTCTTCAGTGATGCTCAATCGCTTTGGGTTTGTGGGGGTTTGGTTTTGGGATTTTCCTCACTTGATGATTTTCGCTCAAAGTCCTCGGAGGATGGGTTGCTCTCAAATGACAAGTGTCAAGTTCTCTCGGAGCAGCCAACCAGCTAGTGGTTGTAGAGGGCGGCTATTTATAGCCTAGGGAGCAGCCCGACATGATAAGACATAAATGCCCTTCAATGATATGACCGTTAGGTGGATAAGATATTTTGGGACAGCCGGCAGCAAAGACAAAGAACGGTCGAAAATTTGACTCTCAAATTCCTCGGGGCTATCATGTTCCTCACTGTAGGCAATTCAGACCGGCAAATTCCTAACTCCTCGGTCAGAGCAAATTCATCGGTGACGGAAGAACTGCATCTCATCACATCAAGAACTTGATGAACTGTATGAGATTTCAATGGCTTCACTCGAAGGGATTGGTAGGTGTAGGATTTTGAGTTGAGCATCACATGGAAATTTTTCCTTAGTATTTCCTCGACCCCCTTTAACAGTACGGTGTTTCCTATGACTCAAGAAAGAGAAAATGAAACTACGAAAACAAAAGTCTTCACGCTTCATATTTCTCGAATGAATATCAAGTCTTCAAGGTCACACCAATTTCTTCACTTTCAAAGCCTTCAGAAGGTCTTCAAAATATCAAAGTCTTCAGTTGAAGAACTTCATTTTTAGGGGTCGACTTTCTCTGTAAATATCAAACTCCTCATAGACTTATAGACATGTGTACACTCACAAACGCATCAGTTACTTAACTATAAGTCTTTAATACACCAAAATCACTAAGGGGCACTAGATGCACTTACAATCTCCCCCTTTTTGGTGATTGATGGCAACATAGGTTAACTTTTCAACGAGGATAAACATATGAAGTGTAAATACTAATATTGAGGAATTTGATTGCAAGATATAGAAGAACTCCCCCTGAATATGTGCATAGTGAGGAATTTGCTTTTGAGGCATTGCACATTTGAAGAATCGAATCATGGAGATCTCCCCCTATATCTTGTAATTCGTACACGCATTTGACATATAATATGAAGAATTTGAAATGCATGATGAAATATGGTGCCTGATGAGATTCAGCATGCGTGCAATAATGTTGACAGGGAATAAGCATGCGAAATAGCACATCAAAAGTTTCAGAGTTCAGTGCATCAAAAGCATCAGAGCACGACCAAAAGTATCAAGGTACCATCGGATTTGAGATTACAACTCGATCCAATAAAAGTTTCGGAAGAACGAGAGTTGTAACTTAATAAAAACGCCCATATTATAAACCCGCTTGAAGACTAACTCAGATTTCTCCCCCTTTGTCATCAAATGACCAAAAGGATCGGCGAGGACTAACGCTCAAGATTTTCAAGTTGATGGAGGAGCGCCAGCGTTGTCGGGGTTGGTTGTTGAAGTAGGGCCTGCCGCAGTGTCGTCCAAATCTTCATGTTCATCAGTTTCACGCGATGAAGAATAAGAACTGGCCACCAGATCAGGAACTTTGACTCTCTTGAATTTCTTCGGAGGTGGTGCAGACCAGTCAAATGCTTCCTGGAGACCCATAGTCTTCAATTCTTCCGCGGAATATACATGATTGAGAACAGCCCAGGTGCGGTTGAGGGTTTCATGAAGATAGTACTGATTTTTCTTCACTGCATTATGTGTTGAGGTCATGTTGTGAAGAATTGCAGCAAATTGACGCTTCACCCATTTCTGATTGCGTTCAACCTTCTGATGAAGACTGAGGAGTAACTCACGGTCAGTCATCACCCTGGGTGCTGTTGCTTGAGGCCTTTGCTTGGCTGAGGTATTTGTGGCAGTGTCATGTGTTGCAGAATCGTCATTGGTGGAGTAAGATGTAGCGAGACGGAATTGACCATCCAATGGACGAGTGCCTTCATCAATCACAGCTGCTGCCTTGCCCTTATCATCAGATGATGAAACTGGTCGCTTGAGGACTTCAATGGGCGGCAAGTAGCTGTCATGGTTTGAGTGTCGACCTTGTAATTCGGTGAAGATCTTGCCCTTATGAATCTCATAATCCAAGGCGCATAGGGCTTCAGCTCAAAAGGTGACATTGCAACATTAGCCAGAGTCCTCATGAAGAAATCATGAAAATTAACAGGAACGCCATGAATGATGTTGAAAAGCATGTTCTTCATGATGCCAACGACATCTTCTTCATTTGAGTCGTGGCCTTTGATGGGACTCATTGTCTTCGTCAGAATTCGATAGACAGTCCGAGGCACATACAACAGTTCCTTGACGAGGAATTTGGTTCGAGGGGCCTGCCCTGGCTTCAATGGCTTCATGAGCACTTGCAATGATCAGTCAGCTCGCGGTCATTGTAGATGCAACGTGCACTTTCATGGGGAGGATCAAGAGGAAGGACACGAAGCAATTCAGTTGTTGGTGCCTT
The DNA here is from genome assembly GCA_021437245.1 of Aegilops speltoides. Taxonomy (NCBI): domain Eukaryota; kingdom Viridiplantae; phylum Streptophyta; class Magnoliopsida; order Poales; family Poaceae; genus Aegilops; species Aegilops speltoides. The sequence goes on along the minus strand of CM038146.1, from coordinate 67,925,105 downwards.
GTAGTGAGTGTTTTCAGTCATCCAATCTAGCACCCATGAATTGACATCTTCAGCGTCTCCGGTGATATGCAGAGTGGCGTAGAACTGAAGAATGAGTTCTTCATTCCAATCACAGATATCAGTGCAGAAATTTAGGAGTCCTGCATCATGAATAACTCGGAGTACTGGCTCGAAGCACGGCAGAGATTCCATATCCACATGAGGAATATGCTCATGATCGAAGATCTTGTCCTTGTCAAAGAGCACTGAGGAATAGAAGTTGGCTTGTGTAGCAGTCCGAGTTTACTTTTCCTCATACGAAAGCAGAGTCATATGGATTATAAGCGATGAAGAACACATGCTCAGAAAAGAAGTCTTCAGCCTTGAATTTTTTCTTACTCGAGAACGGATTCTTCGGTTTGGGCAGAGGAATATCAGTGATTTGTAGCACAACCTCAGGAATCGCGATCTCAGGTGCTTCAGGCTGAGGAATTTCTGGTTCCTCTTCTTGTGCAATCTGGGGATCAACAGCAGGTTCTTCAGCGCTAGTGGCTGGAATTTCTTCATGCACAGACGATGTGGGATGAGTTTCTTCAGAGCCCAATTGAACAGTTGTAGCCGGGGACTGAGGAATTTGTTGAATCGGAGTGAAGAGAGGAGTATTGGGATGCTGACTTTCCCAAAAGTCATCGTTCATCACTGGTGTAGTGCATCCAATATCCACGTCTTCATCTTCTTTTTCAATTTCCTCAACACCAGCCTCTTCAGCTGTGAACTGAGGCTTGGGTGAGGAAACAACTGGTGATGAAGGGAATGTTTCCACTTCAATTTCTTCATCAAGCTGTTCTGAGGTAGCAACAAATTGATTTTCTTCATCAGATCCGCTTGGGATCTTGTAGTCTTCTCCATAAGGAACAATTTCCTTAGACGACATGGAGGAAATGGGAACGGCATCAATGGGATTTTCAATCGAGCTGGTCATTGGCTTCATTTTCTTCGCAGCCAAAGAATTTGACGCAGCAGATGCCTTCCTCTTATTCACTGCAGCTCGTTCTGTAGCCTTTGTCTTCTTCACTTCATAGGCAGAAGGAAGAACTGGAGTTGGTGTTGGCGCAGGAGGAGCTGAGGACTGTGGTGCAATTTCTTCAGGCCAACTGGTGCAGTTGCCCTGATCTCTTCAGTTTCTTCAAGCGCACCGCTAGTGGATGCCCTGGGAATTTCTTCAGCGGCTGGAATAGAGTCATCAGCCACGAACTTGTATTCTCATCAAGCAGTTGAAAGTCATCAGCGATCTTGGCATGTTCTTCAGCGAGTGAGCGAGTCTTCACTGAGGATTTTCTTGTTGCGATGGGGCTGCAACGGTTGTCATTTTCTTCGTCAAATTGTGAATCTCACCTTGGCTCCTTGCCAATCGGCATTATAGCATCGAAATCCTTGCTGAGGGCTTGGATTTCAGATTGAGCTTTAAGAAGTTCTTCAGGAGTCAGGTTGACGATGTTCTTCCTCAGAAGCTTCTCCTTTCTGGCTTGTGCTCTCTTTATCTCACGAGCCTTTTCAAATTTCCATTTCTCTTCAGCGATGAAATGGTTCAGCATATGACTTTGACCAGGAGTCAGTGGCAGATCAGGCATGGGAGTGTTTGGATCTTGATGCCATAGGTCGATGAAGTCAAGGATCTTCTTCGGATCCAAAAGCAGAGGCACAGTTGTTCCTTTGGCTCTAGCGGCCTTTGTCAGTCTGTCTCTGATGATTTCTGCGAGTTCTTCATCAGAAGCTTCGTCATCAGAGGGCACGTTGAAGGCAACCTGTTTCTTTCTTGGACTTGGCCGAGGACCGCGTCCAGCAGTTGCTTTTGTCTTCAGCAGAGTGGGGCCTGATGAGGACATTGGTGCAGCTGAGGAACTTGCTGAGACACCAGAAGTAATCGAGAAACCTTGAGTCCTTTGACAGGTAGCAAGATGCAGGAGTTGAGGACTTGGAGGAGCTGCTTGAGGATTTTGAGGAGCAGCAGCGATCCGAGGAATTTGCCGTGAGGGGCGGGGTGAGGAACTGGGCCGTGAGGGCGCTGATGGTGAAGCACTTGTCTTGCGAGCAGGCTTCTTCGGCATTGATTTCCTCGGCTTGACCGAGGTCTCAGCGGCAGCAACAGCAGCAGAATTCTCATTGAATTTCCTCACTGCCTCCTTGGCCTGTGTTGCCAATTTGGCTTGGCGCCTGGACCATTCTTCAGGAAAGTCTTCACCACGCTTGATGCTGGTGGGATCAGCGACTTGGCCAGGTGCCAAAGGAGCTCTTGGGCATGGAGGGTTTAAGGCGAATTTCTTCATGTACTTGGGAGTAACATAGCGATATTCCCTCCACTCTCGTGCCCATCGTCGTTCTATCCTCTGGATGCGCACTTTGCGCTGATTTTTGTTCTCCTTGCCAAATGTGGCTTCATCAGGTGTGCAATAGTCTTTGTATATTTCATCAGGGATCTCAAAGGCAGTCATGACCTCTGGTTTCTTTCCTCCCTTCTGCGGTCTCTTGCCTTCTACCATTTTCTTCAGATGAGGTATTTGAACAATAGAACACTCTGAAGAAGTATGCAGTTTTTCTTCGAGGAACACTGCAAATGAGTTAAGTTGATGAGAACCTAGTGATTCAGCAGCGGACATGAGTACCTGTGAACAGAGTGTAGGTGCGAGGAATTTGGAGAGGTCATATGCGTTCTCAGAAGATTTTTAAAGGAACAAGTTTTGAGGAATTTGACCAGTTGAGCCTTGAGAAATTTCACTAAGCGTTTCGTCTTAGGTTCCAGAGTTGTACAGATTGAAAATCCGCACAATTGAGGAATCTTGAAGAAATGAATGCTTAGAGAGATAAATCAAGAGCATATAGTGTGTGAGGTGTTCATATGTGAAGATTTGAAGAACAAAACACCTTTGAAGATTTTCAAAAAGATTTGAGAATCAAAGTGAGTAATAAAAATGACTTTTAATTACCCGAACTGAAGAACACGACGAACAGAGGTGAACCATGGTGAAGTTCGTCACGTTAGATCTCCCACGCCCTAACTTGGCAGAGGGAGACAGCTACGGCGGCGGCGGAGTGAAGATTTCCGCGGCCGGCGCGAGTACGACGGCGACGAGGTCGAGGCAGTGAAGCTCTTCCTCACCAACGGCGATGGAGTAGCGGCGGCACTAGGGTTTGAGGAGAGCTCGAGCGAGAGACAACGACCGAGCGGAGTAAATGAAGTAAGGAAGGGAGAGGGGTATTTATAGCCACGGTAAAAACTGTTCGCCCGAAGATTTTGGGACGAACATGCCCCTGCCCTTTCTCCTTCACGCGACATGTGTCACCCACGCCTTTGTGTGAGATGAGATCGTAAGATCGTGGGTGAATAAACTAATGTATCGTGGGAAGCGGAACGGTTTGAGCGGTAAAACCGAAAATCTGGATAAGGTTTGCTTAAAAATTTCGTTCGCAATTTCTTCAGCTGTCAAGGACACAGTGAAGACTTTGAATGAGTTTCAATCAGAACGCACATGAAGAATTTGTGAATAGATTGGGTTGAGTATAGCATAGAGGGGGAAGCGTCCGATCACATTCACTTAGCAGAAATCGCAACTTGAAGAAATAGCAATAAGTGAATGCTGTAGAGGACATAAACTCACACACACACACACACACACACACACACACACACACACACACACACACACACACACACACACACACACACACACACACACATATATATATATATATATATATATATATATATATATATATATAGCCAATGAAGAAAAACGACGGAAACATTGAAGATTTTGCAAAGTTGAAGAATTTGAAAAACGAGGAATTTCAAAATGAGGAAAACTCAAATTGAAGATTTTCAACTTTTGTGGTGGCGTATCCCACCGTATAAGAATGACGATTTGGACACGCGTAGAATTGTCGAGGGTTACGAGAATCAGATTCTTCATTAATTTCTTCACACTTAGAGTGTTATTCTTCATTGATTGAAGAAAACGTTTCTTCATGTGTTGCACATATAAGTCATCAATTACGCATAAGGGTTAGGATGTGTGTCCTTTTCAAAGAACATTCAAGATTCTAAGATATTTAGCTCACACCGCAACTTGCTAAATCTCTTCTCATCCAAGGGCTTAGTGAAGATATCAGCTAGCTATTCTTGATCTTCACATGCTCGATGGAGATATCACCCTTCAACACATGATCACGAAGAAAATGATGACGAATCTGGATGTGCTTAGTCTTCGAGTGCTGAAGCGGGTTGTGAGCAATCTTGATGGCACTCTCATTGCCGCAGAGGAGAGGCACATTCTTCACGTTGACGCCATAGTCCTTGAGGGTTTGCTTCATCCAAAGCAGCTTGAGCACAAGATGAGCCAGCAGCAATGTATTCAGCTTCAGTAGTAGACGGTGATACGCAGATTCTGTTTCTTCGAGGACCAACGGACCAAAGATCGTCCGAGGAAATGACAAGTGCGGATGTTGACTTGCGGTCCACACGATCACCAAAGATAGTCGAGTCAGAATATCCAATGAGATCAAAAGCAGAGCCCTTGGGGTACCATAATCCTAGTGTTGGTGTGTGAGCTAGATATCGAAGAATATGCTTCACACCTTATGGTGTGATTCCTTGGTGCAGCTTGAAATCGGGCACACATGCAAACACTAAGCATTATATCCGCCTAGATGCACATAGGTACAATAAAGAACCAATCATGGAGCGGTATACCTTGTGATCGAAATCAATACCATTTTCATCGATTGCATAGATGGCCATTTGTGGGCATAGGAATTTTGACGCCTTTGCAATCTTGCATGCGAATTTCCTCGGTACATCTTTGAGGTATTTCTCTGAGATATGAATATGCCATTGTCTTTCGATTTAATTTGAAGACCTAAGAAGAATTTCAATTCTCCCATCATAGACATTTGATATTCTTCACTCATCATATAGGCAAATTCATCACTGTATCGTTGGTTAGTACAGCCAAAGATAATATCATCAACATATATTTGACACACAAACAGTTCACCATCATATGATTTAGTAAATAGAGTAGGGTCGAGTGAACGGGTGTGAAGCCATTCTTCACGAAGAATTCCTTCAATGTGTCATACTGACGCCCGAGGGGCTTGCTTGAGGCCATAGAGGGCCTTATTGAGTCTCAAGACTTTGTCGATTCTTGGGATCTTCAAAACACAGGGGTTGAGCAACATATACTTCTTCCTCAAGCTTACCATTGAGGAATGCACTTTTCACATCCATTTGATATAAGATGATATCATGATGGTTAGCATAGGCAAGTAAAATGCGAATAGCCTCAAGTCTAGCAACAGTGCAAAAGTTTCATCGAAATCAATTCCTTCAACTGTGTGTAGCCTTGAGCTACTAGTCGTGCCTTATTCCTCACCACAAGGCCATTTTCATCTTGCTTGTTGCGGTAGATCCACTTTGTGCCAATGATATTATGCTTGCAAGGATCAGGCGATTGACCAATTCCCGGACATTGTTCAGCTCGAATCGATGTAATTCTTCTTGCATAGCCTGAATCCACTCCGGCTCCAGAAATGCTTCATCTACCTTATTGGGCTCTGAGATAGAGACAAAAGCATAGTGCCCACAAAAGTTAGATAAGTGTGAGGCTTTTGAGCGTGTGAGAGGACCTGGTGCGCTAATGTCATCGATGATCTTCTCCACTTGCACTTATTTTGCAGTGCGTGGATGAGTTGGTTGTCGCTGAGGATTTTGATCAGCATTTTCTTCAGCACCATTGTCCTCATCATGTTCTTCAGGTGCATCAGATCGACGTTCTTCATGCACAGGAATGAATTCTTCAGCAGATTCTTCAAGAGGAATGACATCCTCGGTTGCCTTGAGCTTGATAGCATCCTCGGTGCTGGTTCATCTAACATGAAGGTAGGTGCTCTCTTTGCGAGCCATTAGTTTCATCGAATCGCACATCTACAAAGTGTCAACAATCTTGTGAAGAACAATGTTGAAGACTCAGAGGTGTGTGAGTCCTTCCGTAACCAAGCATAAAACCTTCATGTGCTTTCGGTGCAAATTTAGAGTTGTGGTGAGGATCTCTAATCCAACATTTAGCATCAAGACTTTGAAATAACTCACATTGGGTTTCTTGTCGTTGAGGAGTTCATAGGCGTCTTCTTGAAGAATTTGTGAAGATATACTCTGTTGATGATGTGGCAGCAAGATCAATTGCATCAATCCAAAAACGCTGAGGCGTTTTGTATTCATCAAGCATAGTGCGAGCCATCTCAACAAGAGTTCTGTTCTTGCACTCCACGACGCCATTCTGCTGAGGAGTATAAGGAGCAGATAATTCATGAGTAATACCAAGTTCATCAAGATAGGCATCAAGACCGAATTCTTGAACTCGGGCCCATTGTCACTTCGATATGCTTGATCTTCACACCAAAGTTGGTTGAAGCCCTCGAGGAAAATCGCTTGAAGACTTCCGCACTTCATGTTTGTAAGTAACAATGTGTACCCATGTATATCGAGAATAATCATCAACAATGACAAAACCATATAAAGATGCATCATTAGTGATTTGCTGAATAATGGTTAGGTCGAAGAGGTCCATGTGAAGCAATTGAATGGACGTGTAGTGGTCATGATAGTCTTTTGGATGCTTGGCCTTGGTCATTTTTCCGGCTTCACATGCTCCGCATAAGTGATCCTTGAGGAATTTGACATTCTCAATGCCAATGACATGCTTCTTCTTCACAAGCATGTTCAAAGTCCTCATGCCTGCATGACCAAGTCGTCGATGCCATAGCCAGCCTTCTGAAGCTTTTGCAAGTAGACACACGGCTGGTTGTGGTCCCAGAGAAAATCAACAATATCAGATCTCCTCTCCTAAAGCCTTCAAGACTTTGGAATTGTCACTTCCATAATCACAACACAGCGATATTTGCCAAGACAACAACCATATCAAGATCACAAAGCATTGAGATCGACATAAGATTGTATCCTAAGGACTCAACAAGCATGACTTTGTCCATGTGTTTATCCTTAGAGATAGCAACCTTACCAAGACCCAATACCGACTTTTGCCTTTGTCAAGAAAGATGATATGCTTCAGAGGTGACGGTGATAAGGGAGCATCCATCAATAAATTCTTGTCACCAATCATGTGATTTGTACATCCACTATCGAGGACCCATTCAGTGGTTTTGGGTTGATCATCCTGCAGATGAATTAGTGTAACTTACAATCTCATATGCTTCATCAGTGAAGAATATGATATCAAGTTCATCGATAAATTTCATCAAGCGAAGAAACAGATATAGCAAGATGAGGACGTGTGAAATGAAAGTTCATTTCATCATGATTCGCCAAGGTCCTTTCGAGCATTTTATCGTCCCCAAGAAATTCTTCAGACGTTAGAGCACGCCCGAGACCTGACCTATAGAAGAGATTAGTTCTTTTCTTCACCACCCACATCGGAGGGGTGGCAAAGAGTTCATCATCCTGCGAGCACCATGTGAGAAAGGTGGCAAAGATGCCAAACCATTTCGCTTAGCATAGGAGGGGTTAGGGTATGCATATGAATAAGCAGAGTAATTCTTCGAGGACTTATGAACATAATGGTTTGAAGAATAATGCACATATTCATAGCCCTTAGCTCTACCCTGCGAGACAGAGTTGTCAGCACGATGAAAATCATATGAGGACTTTGATCCAGTTGAGGAATTTGATCCTCGTGAAGAATTTGGTCCATATGAGGACTTGGATCCATATGAAGAGTTTGGTCCATATGAAGAATTTGATCTGGGGTTCCTGTTCTTCACAGGTGGTGTCATGAGGACATTCACCTGAAGACTTTCAACACAGCTTTTGGGAACCCAGATTTTCTTCATGGGGGGACCGTTCCTGCAGTTAGTGCCAACATATCTAGCAAATACTTCACCATTCTGATTTTTGAACAGTTTATAGTTGGAGTCAAATGACTCATCAGAGGAATGAGAAGATTCACAAGTAAAGCCAGATAAGTTAGATGGATCAACTGGAGGTCCCGTTGCAGCAACCCATGAGGTTTTGGGATACTGCTCAGGCTTCCAATATGTTCCATCGGCATTGAGTTTCCTCTCAAAGGCAATACCCTCTTTCCTAGGGTTTCTGTTGAGGATCTGCTTTTTGAGCACATCACAAAGTGTTTGATGCCCTTTGAGGCTTTTGTACATGCCTGTCATGTACAATTCCTTCAGCTCTGCATTGTCAGTGATACTAGCAATGTCCTCAGATGAGGAATTAATGATAGCAGAGGCAGATGAAGAATTTGTAGCATTTGAAGCATTTGAACATTCAGGTGAAGAATTAGCAGATTCACGTTCAATGCACTTTAAGCATGGAGGAGCAAATTCTTCATGAGAAGCGCTGATTTGTTGAGCTAGTAATGAATCGCGCTCCTTCTGAAGATCTTCATAACACACTCTTAGCTTTTCAAGATCTTCCTTTCTTTGAAGAGCTTCAAGAGAAAGCTTCTCATGATCAGTCAAGAGGGTATTATGTTGATCTTGAAGGACGTCAAACTTGGAGTGAATTTTCTGAAGACATTCACCCAATGCTTTTGACTGATCCATTTCTTTGCGCAACATATTATCACTTCTTTCTAGCATATCTTGAGTTTGTTCTAAAATGGTTTGTTGTTTAGTGGCAACGCAAATAAGTTTGGTATAGCAGGATTCAATATCATCATCAGATTCATCATTGTCAGATTCATCATTATCAGATTCACTATCACAAGACTCGGATGAGGAGCATTCGGTTACCTCAGCATCATTTGCCATGAGACAAGATGCAGAAGATGATGATTCTGGCTCGAAAGTCATCGTTTTGAGAGATTCCTTGAAGTCCTCAAACCAGGGATCATGACGAGTTCGATGACCTTCATAGACATCAGAGATTCGGTCCCAGATGAGCTTTGAATTGCCAAGATGCATAATTCGCCCGAGTTGATCTCTGGATAGGCAGGAGCAGATGATATCCTTCGCTATGATATCAAGTCGAGTGTACTTGTGAATATCATAAGCATTCGCCATCTTGCATGGATCAGTAAGACCAATCTCAGTGATGGTCCACAGCTTGCTGTTCTTTGCCATGAGGCGCTTCCTCATCATGGCCTTCCACTTGGGATAGTCATGACCGTCAAAGATAGGGCATGTCACTTTTTTCATACCTGCGGTCGACATAACTAAAACTCTAGGCGGTTAAACCAAAATCACACAGAACAAGGGAGTACCTTGCTCTGATACCAATTGAAAGTCGTTATATCGACTAGAGGGGGTGAATAGGCGATTTTATGAAATTCTTCATCGAGGAATTTCGGTGAGGAAATTCCTTAGCGAAGAACTACTTGCAGCGGAATATGTACTCGAAGTAAACATAACAGGATACAAACATAGTCAAGATGATGAAATGAAGACTAACACAGAGTACGGAAAGCGTAAACACAGGATAGCAAGATGAAGACAAACAAATCAAGAAATTGGCGAGGAATTTGTGAAAGTCTTCACCAAAGTCTTCAAGCACGAGATATGAACAACATTCAACACAAGAATGAGGAAATGAAAGAGTTGAGGAAATAGAACCGGTCAGTTGGTGAAGACAATGATTTGGTAAACCAGTTCCAATCTGCTGTCTCGGTTGTACGTCTGGTTGGAGTGGTGAGTATTTAAACTCAAGGACACACAGTCCGGACACCCGATCTCCGAGCCGCAACTCAAGACACCTAGTCCTCACCGTATTCTCCTTGAACTAAGACCACGCAGACCTCGTCCAATCACTCGTGGTAAGTCTTCAGGTGACTACCAAACCTTCACAGACTTGGTCACTCGGCGATCCACAATTCCTCTTGGATGCTGTAGACCTTGATGCCTAACCGTCTGGAAGAAGCACAATCTTCAAAGGTAATAAGCGCCGGATCCATGCAGATCAATTTCTTGATGATGCTCAATCACTTTGGGTTTGTGGGGGTTTGGTTTTGGGATTTTCCTCACTTGATGATTTTCGCCAAAGTCCTCGGAGGATGGGTTGCTCTCAAATGACAAGTGTCAAGTTCTCTCGGAGCAGCCAACCAGCTAGTGGTTGTAGGGGCGGCTATTTATAGCCTAGGGAGCAGCCCGACATGATAAGACATAAATGCCCTTCAATGATATGACCGTTAGGTGGATAAGATATTTTGGGACAGCCGTGGCAAGAAGACAAAGAACGGTCGGAAATTTGACTCTCAAATTCCTCGGGGCTATCATGTTCCTCACTGTAGGCAATTCAGACCGGCGATCTCCTAACTCCTCGGTCGAGCAAAGTCATCAATGACTGTAAGAAGTGCCTCTCATCACATCAAGAACTTGACTGAATCTGTATGAGATTTCAATGGCTTCACTCGAAGGGATTGGTAGGTGTAGGATTTTGAGTTGAGCATCACATGCAAATTTTTCCTTAGTATTTCCTCGACCCCCTTTAACAGTACGGTGTTTCCTATGACTCAAGAAAGAGAAAATGAAACTACGAAAACAAAAGTCTTCACGCTTCATATTTCTCGAATGAATATCAAGTCTTGAAGGTCACACCAATTTCTTCACTTTCAAAGTCTTCAGAAGGTCTTCAGAATATCAAAGTCTTCAGTTGAAGAACTTCATTTTTAGGGGTCGACTTTCTCTGTAAATATCAAACTCATCATAGACTTATAGACCTGTGTACACTCACAAACGCATCAGTTACTTAACCTATAAGTCTTCAATACACCAAAATCACTAAGGGGCACTAGATGCACTTACAATTGAAGACTTCGTCCCGTGTCCGGATGGGACTTTCCTTGGCGTGGAAGGCAAGCTTGGCGATACGGATATGTAGATCTCCTACCATTGTAACCGACTCTATGTAACCCTAGGCTAGCTTCTAGGGTTTAGCCTCTTTGATCTCGTGGTAGATCTACTCTTGTACTACCCATATCATCAATATTAATCAAGTAGGAGTAGGGTTTTACCTCCACCGAGAGGGCCCAAACCTGGGTAAAAACATCGTGTCCCTTGTCTCCTGTTACCATCCTCCTATATGCACAGTTCGGGACCCCCTACCCGAGATCCGCCGGTTTTGACACCGACATTGGTGCTTTCATTGAGAGTTCCTCTGTGCCGTCGCCATCAGGATGGATGCCTCGTTCCGTCTTTAAAGACGACACCGTTGCTAAAGAAGCTTTGGCCATCGGCCGAACTCTCCGGCTAGGCGGTTTTCTTATGACCGCCTGTTCGGCCGCCGCGCCGACGATGACTTCTCGGGTCATCAAAAGCAATCTTCACGTCAACTCGGAACTCGCCGAGCAGCTAGATCCGATGGAGCTCTCCTCCTTAAACGAGCTCTTGGATCGCATCACCGCCCTAGGAGTCACTACAGATTACAATCAGATTGGGCCTAAAACCGATCTGAGAGAGATCAACTCTCCCCAGGCCACCCACCATGTTGCCGTGGTGGAGGAACAGTACGGCGACCCTTCTTCAATATTAAGGACTAGCTATGTCCGGATTCCCGACCCCTCCATGCCGGATTCCCGTGGAGGGACGGACGTCGATCAAGTCCTGAACCTAAAGTCAGGCAGCGGGCTGGATTCATTGGACAATATCCAAAAACCCAAGCTTCCAAGTCCGGAAACTTTTCGGCCCTTGAGTCTTAGATTGGACGGGGTTTCGAATTTAATTCCACCCGCCCACCCAAACATAAGCGATCTATCCCGAATCCAGCAAGAGCCCACTGAAACAGTACACCATTACTGGGCTAGATTCCTCCTAGTTATGGACAGGAAAAAGGACTGCCGCGAGGAATACGCAATTTCACTTTTGTGCAATAATTGCACGGACAAGGGAATCCTAAATGCCATAAGTCGTCGTGAAATTACATGCTTTGCCGACTTGGCGTCCATAGTACGAAAGTACTGTGCGATGGAGGGCGCCTGGAAAACCGAAACCAAATTTTGGGATAATCCGGCCCCGAATACAACCCTAGTCCGAAATAAAAGGGTGCATCATCGCCAGGCACCTGGGTTAAATACCAAAAAGCAAAAAACCCCTAACACTACGGGAAACAGCTAATTTGCCGTCTGTGGACAACTTTGCCTTCAGCTTTTCGTCAAGCGCATTTATTAAAGAGCGTTTTGCCGTCACCGTTGTTGACAAGAAGAATGACTAACGGCAAAATATATTTTGCCGTCTGCATTTTTTATTACAGACGACAAATTAGTCTTTGCCGTCTGTTTTTTTATTACAGAGGGAAAATATCATACTTTGCCGTGTCTTTACCGTCTGTGTTTTTTATTACAGACGGCAAAGTATGATATTTGTCGTCTGTAATAAAAAAAGCAGACGGCAAAGACACACTTTGCCGTCTGTATAAAAAATACAGACGGCAAAGAAGAAGCACACCACGCGGATCGATCCCACGGATCGATGACGTGGCGGTCCCTCCAAACCCACGCAGCCCCACCAATCCTGACACACCCACTAACCCAAGCCCACAGCCCCACCTACCCACCAACGCACGCCCCCACCCACCCACCCACCCACGCACACCACACAGCCACTCACGCACACCACACAACCACTCACGCCACGGAACGCACAAGCACAACACACATCCATCCATGGCGGGCGTGGTCAAGCAGGCCATCCGCGTGGGCGATGAGCAGGGAGGCCGCGCGGGCGGGGAGCAGGGAGGCCGCGTGGGCAGTGAGCAAGGCGGACGGCGGGCGACGAGCCGAGCCCGCATGGGCAGCGAGCAAGGCGGACACGCTGACGGCGAAGCTGCGCGGGCGGCGAGCATGGTGCGCGGCGGCGGCCCACTCCACCGTCGGCTTCTTCCCTCTGGCGCGCGGCGGCCTATTCCCTCAGGCGCGCGGCGGCCTATTCCCTCAGGCGCGTGGCGGCATCTTCCCTCAAGCATGGCGCATGACGGCCACTACAGAGGAGCTCCTTCCTCCGGCGTCGGCCGCCCGACGCTGCACTGGCGCGCGGCGGTGCCCCTCTCTCTCTCTCCAGGAACCAGCGAGCACGACCGGGCGGCGGTGCAGATACCAGGGTCGGGCGGGCGTGGCTGTCCGGTGGAGTGGCGAGTAGGGCGGGGCGAGCGGCGCGGTGAGCAGGGGGAGGCGGCAGTATTGTCCCCGGCGAGAAGAAGGTGGCCGGCGGTGACTTAGTTGTTGCTTCGATGGAGGACTTGATTGCTTTTCCTTTTTAGTTTCTAGGGGTGCTTGTGTAAATTTTCAGGACAGCTTCTAACTTCTCTGTAACTTCACCAACGATGAATGCAAGACAGCACGGCTGTGTCAAATCCAAAATCTCCGTGAGCTAAACCTATTTTGGTTTGTTGTTCCTGTGTCCGGCGAGATTCTCTGCTCGGACGTCATTTAAAAAAAAATGAAAATCAATCTTTGCCGTCTGTACTTTAGTGTGGATGACGGCAAAGCACATGTTTTGACTGACGGCAAAGAACACATTTTTTGCCGTATGTTATTTTTGCGACAGACGGCAAAACTTTATTGACTGACGGCAAAATCTTCGCCGTCATCTCGACAAAATGCAGACGGCAAAGTATTCTTTGCCGACTAATCTTTGCCGTCTAAGTTTCCCGTCTGCTTCCTGATGGCAAAATCTTTGCCGTCTGGATTTAGGTCTTTGCCGTCTGTAATCCACAGACGGCAAATTACCTGTTTCCTGTAGTGTAAAGGGCACGGAACCGTACTGGAGGGATGGCTCAATGGACCCTGCAAAATTCATAGTACCGAGGGCGCCACTCCAACTCATAGCCTTCGAGCATGTTGGATATTACGACAGGTGGCCAAAAGTGGCGAAGAGCTTCTAGCTCCAGAGAACCAGCCCAGCAATACCAGTACGCTATTATCAGTCTTCAAGACTTTAGCATCAAATAATATGCGGAAACGAACACTCCGCAGCCTTGCCGAAGTCTACCAAGTAGCAACAATAAATCCATGGAGTGACACGGCTATTACCTTTAACGCCAGTGACGAACATAAATTCCGAATAGCCCGAGCACCAGCTGCATTGGTCCTCAGTCCAATAGTGGACGACTTTCGCCTTACTAAGGTACTCATGGACGGCGGCAGCGGATTAAACCTCATTTACGAGGAAACCCTTCAAAAAATGGAAATAGATTGGAGCCGCATTGAGCGAAGCAGCACAACCTTTAGAGGAATAATCCCTAGTCGGAAGCATGTCGCGGGAAAAATCACACCGATGTGGTGTTCGCTCACGGACAATTACAGTTCGAGGAGGTCACGTTCCAAGTGGCCCCGCTCAGCATGGATATCACGCTTTACTAGGGCGAGAGGCATTCACAAATTTTCAAGCTATACCCCATTACGGGTACATGAAGCTCAAAATGCCCGTGCCCAACGGAATCATCACTCTTGCCGTGATCCGGACATAGCACCCCGCTACCGAAAATAAGACAATTGCACTAGCCTCGAGGCACTATCCAAGCCCTAGCGCCAAGGAACTCATCGCGCTGCGCCCACGGTGAACAGGACGATGTGATACTCGACAAGAGATCCAAGTCCACCTCTTTTAAGCCAGCGGACGAAATAGTCAAATTCCAAGTCCATCCAACGGACCCAACAAAGACGGCATCCATTGGGGCACAATTAAACCCTGATGTAGACGCCACACTACGAGAATTCCTACGGGAAAATTGGGACATTTTTTCCTGGCACCCTTCAGACATGCCAGGAATCCCACGCCGGCTGGCTGAGCACAGCCTAAATATCCTAAAAGGATTCAAGCCAGTCAAACAGGCTCGTCGGCGATTTTCCGAACCAAAGAGACAGGCAATGGGGGAGGAACTAGCCAAACTATTGGAGGCCGGATTCATCAGAGATATAAAACATCCGGACTGGCTAGCAAACCTGGTAATGGTACCAAAGAAGGACAAATCCTGGCGCCTGTGTGTCGATTTCAAGGACCTTAACAAGGCTTGCCCAAAGGATCCCTTCCCCCTTCCCCACATCGATCAGATTATCGACGCTAGCGCAGGGCACGATTCATTGTGCTTCCTCGATGCATACTCCGGCTACCACCAAATTAAGATGGAAGAGCCAGACCAAGCCGCAAGGGCATTCATCACTCCATACGGCCCATTCTGCTTCAACACAATGCCCTTCGGGCTCAAAAACACCGGCGCAACATATCAGCGCATGATTCAGACATGTGTGGCAAACCAGATCGGCAAAACAGTGGAGGCATACGTAGATGATGTGGTCGTCAAATCCAAGCATGTCGAAACTCTAGTAGACGACTTGAGGGTCACATTCGACAATCTCCGAACATACGACATTAAGCTGAATCCAGAAAAATGCGTCTTCGGCGTACCAACCGGAAAGCTCTTGGGCTTCATTGTATCCGGTAGAGGAATTGAAGCAAACCCAGCCAAGATCCGAGCTCTGTCATAATTGGAAATCCCAAAAGATCTAAAACAAATACAAAAATTGATTGGATGCGTGGCGGCCCTAAGCCGCTTTATCTCCCGTCTAGGAGAAAAGGCATTACCCATGTATCGCCTCCTCCGGCGCACCGAACACTTCGAGTAGACGGATGCCGCCACGGCCGGACTCAAAGAAATCAAAGCCATACTGGCAACAAATCCGGTCCTGGCCGCGCCCAACATGGGCAAGCCAATGCTATTTTACATCGCGGCAACACATCAAGTTGTAAGCGCGGTGCTCATCGTCGAACGAGAAACGGACGGACACAGGTTCCCTCTTCAAAAACCAGTTTACTACGTGTCCACTGTCCTAACTCGCAAGTCCCGGTATCTGCATTATCAAAAGATAGCATACGCGATGTTCATGGCATCCTGGAAGCTGCGACACTACTTTCAAGAGTGTTCGATAACAGTAGCCTCCGAAGTACCTCTTAATGACATTATGAACAACCGCGACGCGACGGGCCGGATTGCCAAATGGGCCAGCGAGCTCCTCCCATTCGATATAACCTATAAACCACGGCGAGCTATCAAATCACAAGTTTTGGCCGACTTCGTCGCCGAATGGACTGAAGCCGAACTCCCTAAAGAGTACGGCGCATATTCCAATTGGATCATGCACTTTGACGGCTCCAAAATGTTGGCGGCTCGGGTCTGGCGTCGTCGACGCCCCCAACCGGAGACACAGTCCAATACGTAATCCAGATAATGTACACGGACTCCAACAACGCAGCCGAATACGAGGCCCTTCTACATGGCCTCCGGATGGCGGTCTCCATGGGCATTAAACGCCTAGAGGTGCGCGGGGATTCGAACCTCGCGATATCCCAAATAAATGGAGACTTCAATGCCAAGGATCCGAAAATGGCAGCTTACCGTAACGCCGCCCTAAAAATGTCAGCTCGGTTTGAGGGGCTCGAATTTCACCATATAGCCCGGGATATTAACCAGGCGGCGGACGTATTGGCACGCATCGGCGCAAAGCGCGATGCTGTCCCTCCCAACATCTTCGTGGAACGGCTTTTCAAGCCATCCGTACTATGGGAAGGGGAGTCCGGAAACAACAA
Organism: Aegilops speltoides; assembly: GCA_021437245.1. NCBI lineage: Eukaryota > Viridiplantae > Streptophyta > Magnoliopsida > Poales > Poaceae > Aegilops > Aegilops speltoides. The sequence continues at coordinate 67,908,530 of CM038146.1, read as the reverse complement.
TCCGGACCCAACCACACCGCCCAATATCGAACATTCTGACACAATCGTGGTTCCGCCAATGAAATAACAACTTCAGCCCACGAAATAATGGCAGTCATTGCCCTGTGGACCGAGCCATTCCTAGCCTACTTAACTAGGCAGGAACTTCCCGAGGACCAAAACGAGGCCCGCTGCATAGTACGGCGATCTAAAGCCTATAAGGTCCATGAGGGAGAGCATTATAAGAAAAGCACAACCGGAGTCCTTCAAAGGTGTATCTCCAAGAGGAAGGGCAAAATCTTACGCTGAAATTCATGCCGGACTCGGTGGGCACCACGCGCAGCAGCTGGCCCTTGTAGGCAAGGCCTTCTGTACAGGATTTTATTAGCCGACGGCCCGGCAGATGCACAGACTTAGTCCAACGATCGTCGGTTGCCGCTCTTTGCTAATCAAAGCCACATGCCACCCACCGCCTCAAAACTATACCCATCACTTGGCCGTCATGTCCGGGGCTTGACATGGTTGGACCCCTTAAAGGAGGAACCCACAAGCAAAAATACCTATTGGTCATGGTGGATAAATTCACCAAATGGATAGAGGCCAAGCCAGTTAAGACGGCCGAATCCGGACCCGTGATAGACTTCATATCAGGGGTAGTACACCGTTACAGCATCCCCCATAGCATCATCACTGATAACGGCACGAACTTCACGACCGACGAGGTTAAACTCTGGTGCAAAGACATGGGCATCAAGCTCGACTACGCTTCAGTTTATCACCCTCAAACTAACGGTCAAGTCGAACGAGCAAATGGTCTAATCATGAGTGGCATTAAACCCAGACTAGTGCGGTCCCTTAAAGAATCCAATACGCACTGGGTAGAGGAGCTCGACTCCGTACTCTGGGGGCTGCGGACCACGCTGAATCGCACTACCGGATTCACACCATTTTTTATGGTATACGACGCAGAGGCAGTTTTGCCTTGCGACATAATTCATGACTCACCTCGCGTGCGCATGTACGAAGAAAGAGAAGCCGAGCTGGATCGGCAGGGCAGTTTGGACGCCATAGAGGAGGAGCGTGGCGTGGCAAAAGCTTGTTCCGCATTCTATCAACAGCAGGCTCGAAGACATCAAAGCAGATAAGTACGAGCCAAAACTTACAATGTTGGTGAACTAGTTCTACGACTGCCGGACAAGAAAAAGGACAAACTCAAGCCCAAATGGGAAGGTCCCTTCATCATCGACCAAGTCCTGACCGGTGGAGCGTACCGTCTGCGAAACGCATCGGATAACCGACTCGAGCCGAACCCATGGAACGCAGCCCGTCTCCGAAGATTCTACGCCTAGCGCCGGACTCTGAGTTCGTCTCCTTCTTCCGTCTATATTTTATACTTTAACTGTTTTTATTTCTCTCCTTCTCCCTCCTTTTTTCTGAAGCCGTTGAAGGCTCGTTTGTGCATTGTTCGCACACACCTGATGCGTTATCCGCGCTCAGTATACCTGGGGGCTTCTTTAACAGAAGCTTATTTATGCGGGCCTTATGCCCAACACATGTGTCACACTTCCGCATGTACCTTTTATTCACCATTATATGCATCGATATGACTTAAGTTTTGGCCAAGCTGGGTTGCTCGCTCTGTGCTTACCCCACGCTCCCGATTGTTCAGCTAGGTGGTAAAGGAGCACCTCTACGATTGTTACCACCGGTCACCGGACGTGTACCTCGTGGGTGAAGCCGAAGCTAGCGTTCTTAAGGGAATATTCGGTCGGTGAACTAAAAGACTATTCTTACTTATTCATTTATCTGCCCCGGATGTTTTTCTCGCTTTTTGAGTCCGGACATGCACTTTAGGGCATGCCTCCTGTGGAAAGGAACCCCTAACGGAACTATTCTCCCTGGAAGATGTTTCTTACTAACCATGTAATATAACATAACTAGTTGGGCACTTGTCTGATAAAGCACTTATGACCCCTATGCCTGGTCTCCATGCATGCCCCGGTTCTTACATAACCGCGAGGGTATTCGGACACACTCTGGACTGTCGGGTCCCGAGGTTGAAGCTAAAAGGTCCGCTACGACAAACGATCTACAATCCGGCTAGAAGGCATTTTACATGTCATTTTAAATTACATAGTCAAATTGACTGATCGTATTCCTCTTCAATACCATCTAATAGGCTGTCTAGTTTATAGTCTCGCTGGGAATACTTTGCGACCAACTCTACTTGGCCGTACACAAAGCTCACAGGGATCTCCTTCCCATCAGGCCCCACAGGTCCGACCTCGGCCATGTGGTTTGGGTCAGCCTTCGTGTACCGCGTCTTCACCATGGCCCAGGCCTCCCTGGTGCCTTGACGGCAGGCCGATATCTTCCATAGTCGGAAGCGCCGCCGTGCTCCCTGAAGCTTCTCTACAAGCTCTCCAAGGCCTTCGGGTAGGGAGATTGATGGCCACAAGGCCTGGGCAACGCCTCTCATCACCTGCCGAACTCGTTCGTGCAGTTGCAGCAGCTCGGGAAGTTGGTCACCCATTGAACTGGGCATTTCCTCTGCAGGACGACCTGTGAGCATACCTACAGACATATTTTTGTTAATCGACTTCCTCGCCGAACTCTTCTTTTCGAAAGTTTGCTCAAGCACTTACTATAAATGCCGTGACGTAGCCGCCGATTCTCCTTAACGGAGTCAGACGGCTGGGCTCGAACATCCTTCAGTTCCTCACCCAGCTGGGTGTTGGCATATTGGAGATTATTTTTCTCTTGCCTCACCCTGGTAAGCACACTCTCGCCGGCCTTTAACCGGCGCAGTAGCTGTTGCCTGTCCGGATCTAGTCCGGCGCCATCTGCAATATTATTTTCAGACTTATACACACGCCGCATTTAGCAAATTACTTCTCTTTTGAAGCATATATTACCAACGGACGTCTCTGTAGCTTCCCCTGTCACGGCTAGTGCGGGCTCAAGTTGGGACTTGCACTCTTGAAGCTCCTAGGACAGTTGGGTATTCTTTTCTGTAAGATCCTGCATAACAAATGATCCTTAAATCAGTTATTCTAACTATTATAAGTCTCGGGGGCTACTGGCATATATAACTGTCAAAATTCCTCACCCGTATGTCTTTCACATACTGCTCCGTGGCTCTGGCTAGACCATCTTGAGCGGCACGGAGGTGCGCATCTCCCGAATTAAAGGCATTCAATGCCTCTTGGGAGAAACACGCGTGACAAAGAACTGTCCGGTGGCGCCTATGATTCATGGCACTCTCCACGTCGGATTTGGTAACGAACAATCTGTCGGCATCCTCCGTTCGAGGAGCATCCGACGCGCGCCTTGTATTCGCCTCCCCCTCCGGACCTAGCTTTGGAGCCTGGCTGGCGGAGGCTCGTTTGGCAACCTCTCCGGACACAGTCCGGCAAGCGCTCTTTTTCCTGAAAAGATCACGAGCATTAGCATGCCTTCCAGGAATCTTTCCTTGAAACACGGTGGCGCGCCATACTATTGCGGCGACGTCTCAATCCGCACCGCACTTCTTTTCCGCCTGCTGGGCCGAGCAGCCCCTTGTTGGTCAGCCACCGCGGGCTCGGCTTCCCGCCTCAAAGGCACCTCCTGCGAAACACCATTGGTATACGGTGATCAGAAATCAGCACGGATGGGTCGTGGTATCAGGACTTCGGTCACAGTTACCTGGGAGGCTGGAAATATTCCGGGGTAGTCGGCCGTAATGGCGACCAAAGCATTGTCGATGCTAAGTTGGTGGAACACCCCATCGATCAGTGAAGGAAATATGCCCTAGAGGCAATAATAAAGTTATTATTTATTTCCTTATATCATGATAAATGTTTATTATTCATGCTAGAATTGTATTAACCGAAACATAATACATGTGTGAATATATAGACAAACAGAGTGTCACTAGTATGCCTCTACTTGACTAGCTTGTTAATCAAAGATGGTTATGTTTCCTAACCATGGACAAAGAGTTGTTATTTGATTAACAGGATCACATCATTAGTTGAATGATCTGATTGACATGACCCATTCCGTTAGCTTAGCACCCGATCGCTTAGTATGTTGCTATTGCTTTCTTCATGACTTATACATGTTCCTATGACTATGAGATTATGCAACTCCTGTTTACGGAGGAACACTTTGTGTGCTACCAAACGTCACAACGAATCGGGTGACTATAAAGGTGCTCTACAGTGTCTCCAAAGGTACTTGTTGGGTTGGCGATTTGAGATTAGGATTTGTCACTCCAATGTCGGAGAGGTATCTCTCGGCCCTCTCGGTAATGCACATCACTTAAGCCTTGCAAGCATTACAACTAATGAGTTAGTTGCGAGATGATGTATTACGGAACGAGTAAAGAGACTTGTCGGTAACGAGACTGAACTAGGTATTGGATACCGACGATCGAATCTCGGGTAAGTAACATACCGATGACAAAGGGAACAACGTATGTTGTTATGCGGTTTGACCGATAAAGATCTTCGTAGAATATGTGGGAGCCAATATGGGCATCTAGGTCCTGCTATTGGTTATTGACCGGAAATGTGTCTCGGTCATGTCTACATAGTTCTCGAACCCGTAGGGTCCGCACGCTTAACGATTCGTTGACGATATAGTATTATATGAGTTATGCATGTTGGTAACCGAATGTTGTTCGGAGTTCCGGATGAGATCATGGACATGACGAGGAACTCCGGAATGGTCCGAAGATAAAGTTTGGTATATGGGATAATAGTGTTTGATCTCCGGAAGGGTTCCGGAATTCACCGGAAGGGGTTCCGGATGTTTCAAATGTTTGGGTACGAGAACACGTTATTTGGGCTAAAGGGAAAGCCCATGAGGCTTTTGGAAAGTGCAAGAGGAAGTTTTGCGGAGATCAGAGGCTAGACGCCAGAACCCTAGCGTCTAGGGGTAGACGCCGGAACCCTGGCGTTTAGCCCCGAGTCCGTAGGACTCTTGCCTTTCGGCAAAACCGACTTTGAGGAGGCTTTTGCTCCAAGTTTCACCCAGTGGCTCAACATATAAATAGAGGGCAGGGCTAGCACCAAAGACACATCAAGAAACACCAAGCCATGTGCCGCAACCCCGCCCCTCTAGTTTATCCTCCGTCATAGTTTTCATAGTGCTTAGGCGAAGCCCTGCGGAGATTGTTCTTCACCAACACCGTCACCACGCCGTCGTGCTGCCAGAACTCATCTACTACTTCGCCCGCCTTGCTGGATCGAGAAGGCGAGGACGCCATCGAGCTGAACGTGTGCGTAACTCGGAGGTGCCGCGGCGCCGGTACTTGGATCGGTCGGATCGTGAAGACGCACGACTACATCAACCGCGTTGATAAACGCTTCCGCTTAGCGATCTTCAAGGGTATGAAGATACACTCCCCTTCTCGTTGCTATACACCACCATGATCTTGCGTGTCCGTAGGAAATGTTTGAAATTACTACGTTCCCCAATAGTGGCATCCGAGCCAGGTTTTATGTGTTGATGTTATATGCACGAGTAGAACACAAGTGAGTTGTGGGCGATATAAGTCATACTGCTTACCAACATGTCATACTTTGGTTGGCGGTATTGTTGGATGAAGCGGCCCGGACCGACATTACGCCAGACGCTTACGCGAGACTGGTTCTACCGCCGTGTTTTGCACACAGTGTCTAGCGGTGTCGGTTTCCCAACTTTAGTTGAACCGAAAAGTGTGGCTACGCCCGGTCCTTGCGAAGGTTAAAACAACACCAACTTGACAAACTATCGCTGTGGTTTTGATGCGAGGTGAGATTGGTTCTGCTTAAGCCCGTAGCAGCCACGTAAAACTTGCAACAACAAAGTAGAGGACATCTAACTTGTTTTTGCAGGGCATGTTGTGATGTGATATGGTCAAGACATGATGCTAAATTTTATTGTATGAGATGATCATGTCTTGTAACCGAGTTATCGGCAACTGGCAGGAGCCATATGGTTGTCGCTTTATTGTATGCAATGCAATCGCCCTATAATGCTTTACTTTATCACTAAGCGGTAGCGATAGTCGTAGAAGCATAAGATTGGCGAGACGGCAACGATGCTACGATGGAGATCAAGGTGTCGCGCCGATGACGATGGAAATCATGACGATGCTTTGGAGATGGAGATCAAAGGCACAAGATGATGATGGCCATATCATGTCACATATTTTGATTGCATGTGATGTTTATCTTTTATACATCTTATTTTGCTTAGTTCGACGGTAGCTTTATAAGATGATCTCTCACTAAATTTCAAGATAAAAGTGTTCTCCCTAAGTATGCACCGTTGCCAAAGTTCGTCGTGCCCAGACACCACGTGATGATCAGGTGTGATAAGCTCTACGTCCATCTACAACGGGTGCAAGCCAGTTTTGCACACGCAGAATACTCAGGTTAAACTTGACGAGCCTAGCATATGCAGACATGGCCTCGGAACACGGAGACCGAAAGGTCGAACGTGAATCATATAGTAGATTTGATCAACATAGTGATGTTCACCATTGAAAGCTACTCCATTTCACGTGATGATCGGTTATGGTTTAGTTGATTTGGATCACGTGATCACTTAGAGGATTAGAGGGATGTCTATCTAAGTGGGAGTTCTTAAGTAATATGATTAATTGAACTTTAATTTATCATGGACTTAGTCCTGGTAGTATTAGGATATCTATGTTGTAGATCAATAGCTCGTGTTGTTGCTTTTATATGTTTATTTTGATATGTTCCTAGAGAAAATTGTGTTGAAAGATGTTAGTGGCAATGATGCGGATTGGATCCGTGATCTGAGGTTTATCCTCATTGCTGCACAGAAGAATTATGTCCTGGATGCACCGCTAGGTGACAGACCTATTGCAGGAGCAGATGCAGACGTTATGAACGTTTGGCTAGCTCAATATGATGACTACTTGATAGTTTAAGTGCACCATGCTTAACGGCTTAGAATCGGGACCTCAAAGACGTTTTGAACGTCATGGACCATATGAGATGTTCCAGGAGTTGAAGTTAATATTTCAAGCAAATACTCGAGTTGAGAGATATGAAGTTTCCAACAAGTTCTATAGCTAAAAGATGGAGGAGAATTGCTCAACTAGTGAGCATGTGCTCAGATTGTCTGGGTACTACAATCGCTTGAATCAAGTGGGAGTTAATCTTCCAGATAAGATAGTGATTTACAGAATTCTCTAGTCACCATCACCAAGTTAGTAGAACTTCGTGATAAACTATAGTATGCGAGGGATGATGAAAATGATTCCCGAGTTTTTCATGATGATGAAATCGATGAAGGTAGTAATCAAGAAAGAACATCAAGTGTTGATGGTTAACAAGACCACTAGTTTCAAGAAAAGGGCAAAGGGATAGAAGGGAACTTCAAGAAGAACGGCAAGCAAGTTGCTGCTCAAGTGAAGAAGCCCGAGTCCGGACCTAAGCTCGAGACTAAGTACTTCTACCGCAAAGGGACTGGTCATCGAAGCGTAACTACCCCAAGTATTTGGCGGATAAGAAGGATGGCAAAGTGAACAAAGGTATATTTGATATACATGTTATTGATGTGTACTTTACTAGTGTTTATAGCAACCCCTCGGTATTTGGTACTGGTTCAGTTGCTAAGAGTAGTAACTCAAAACGGGAGTTGCAGAATAAACAGAAACAAGTTAAGGGTGAAGTGACGATGTGTGTTGAAAGTAGTTTCAAGATTGATATGATCATCTTTGCACACTCCCTATACTTTTGGGATTAGTGTTGAACCTAAATAAATGTTATTTGGTGTTTGCATTGAGCATGAATATGATTTGATCGTGTTTATTGCAATACGGTTATTCATTTAAGTATGAGAATAAACTGTTGTTCTGTTTACATGAATAAAAACCTTATATGGTTACACACCCAATGAAAATGGTTCATTGGATCTCGATCGTAGTGATACACATATTCATAATATTGAAACCAAAAGATGCAAAGTTAATAATGATAGTGCAACTTATTTGTGGCACCGCCGCTTAGGTCATATTATGTAAAGCGCATGAAGAAACTCCATGCTGATGGGATTTTGGAATCACTTGATTATGAATCACTTGATGCTTGCGAACCATGCCTCATGGGCAAGATGACTAAGACTCCGTTCTCCGGAACAATGGAGCAAGCAACAGATTTGTTGGAAATCATACATACTGATGTATGTAGTCTGATGAATATTAAGGCTCGCGACAAGTATCATTATTTTCTGACCTTCACAGTTGATTTGAAGCAGATATGAGTATATCAACTTGATGAAACACAAGTCTGAAACATTTGAAAAGTTCAAAGAATTTCAGAGTGAAGTAGAGACACATCGTAACAAGAAAATAAAAGTTTCTACGATATGATCGCAGAAGTATAGGCACCATCAAAATCTGTTCAAAGAATTTCAGAGTGAAGTAGAGGCACCATCAAAATCTGTTCAGATGACTCCTTATGAACTATGGTTTGGTAAGAAACCAAAGTTGTCGTTTCTTAAAGTTTGGGGCTGCGATGCTTATGTGAAAAAGTTTCATCCTGATAAGCTCAAACCCAAATTGAAGAACTGCGTCTTCATAGAATACCCAAAGGAAATTGTTGGGTACACCTTCTATCACAGATCCGAAGGCAAGGTATTCATTGCTAAAAATGGATCCTTTCTAGAGAAGGAGTTTCTCTCGAAAGAAGTGAGTGGGAGGAAAGTAGAACTTGATGAGGTAACAGTACCTGCTCCCTTATTGGAAAGTAGTTCATCACAGAAATCGGTTCCTGTGACACCTACACCAATTAGTGAGGAAGTTAATGAAGGAAATATGCCCTAGAGGCAATAATAAAGTTATTATTTATTTCCTTATTTCATGATAAATGTTTATCATTCATGCTAGAATTGTATTAACCGGAAACATAATACATGTGTGAATGCATAGACAAACAGAATGTCACTAGTATGCCTCTACTAGACTAGCTTGTTAATCAAAGATGGTTATGTTTCCTAACCATGAACAAAGGGTTGTTATTTGATTAGCAAGGTCACATCATTAGGTGAATGATCTGATTGACATGACCCATTCCATTAGCTTAGCACACGATCGTTTAGTATGTTGCTAATGCTTTTATCCATGACATATACATGTTCCTGTAACTATGAGATTATGCAACTCCGTTTACGGAGGAACACTTTGGTGCTACCAAACGTCACAACGAATCGGGTGATTATAAATGAGTACTACAGGTGTCTCCAAAGGCGATGTTGGGTTGGCGATTGAGATTAGGTTTTGTCACTCCGATTGTCGGAGAGGTATCTCTGGGCCCTCTCGGTAATACACATCACTTAAGCCTTGCAAGCATTACAACTAATGAGTTAGCTGTGAGATGATGTATTACGGAACGAGTAAAGAGACTTGCCGTAACGAGATTGAACTAGGTATTGATACCGACGATCGAATCTCGGGCAAGTAACATACCGATGACAAAGGGAACAACGTATGTTGTTATGCGGTCTCGACCGATAAAGATCTTCGTAGAATATGTAGGAGCCAATATGGGCATCCAGGTCCCGCTATTGGTTATTGACCGGAGACGGTCTCGGTCATGCCTACATTGTTCTCGAACCGTAGGGTCCGCACGCTTAAGGTTTCGATGGCGGTTATATTATGAGTTTGTGTATTTTGATGTACCGAAGAAGTTCGAGTCCCGGATGTGATCACGGACATGACGAGGAGTCTCAAATGGTCGAGACATAAAGATTGATATATTGGAAGCCTATGTTTGAGTTCGAATGGTTCGGGTGAAATCGTGATTTCTGGAACACCGGGGTTACGGAACCTCCGGGGTTAATGGGCCTTAGTGGGCCATGAGGAGAAGAGGAAGGGCCGGCCGGGGCAGGCCGCGCCCCCCCCCTACTCCGAATAGGACAGGAGAGGGGCGCCCCTTCCCTCTTTCACTCCCCCAAGTCCTAATCCAACTAGGAAGGGGGAGTCCTACTCGGTGGGAGTAGGACTCCTCCGGCGCGCCTCCTCCTAGGGCCGGCCGCACCCCCCCTTGCTCCTTTATATACGGGGGCAGGGGGCACCCTAGAACACACAAGTTGATCCTTGAGATCGTTCCTTAGCCGTGTGCGGTGCCCCCCTCCACCATAATCCACCTCGGTCATATCGTAGCGGTGCTTAGGCGAAGCCCCGCGTCGGTAGAACATCAAGATCGTCACCACGCCGTCGTGCTGACGGAACTCTCCCTCCCCGAAGCTCTACTGGATTGGAGCCCGAGGAGCGTCACCGAGCTGTACGTGTGTCAAGAACTCGGAGGCGCCGGAGTAACGGCGCTAGGATCGGTTGGATCGCGAGGAGAACGTACGACTACTTCCTCTATGTTGTGATCGCTTCCGCTTTGGTCTACGAGGGTACGTAGACAACACTCTTCCCTCTCGTTGCTATGCATCACCATGATCTTGCGTGTTCGTAGGAAAATTTTGAAATTACTACGTTCCCCAACAGTGGCATCCGAGCCTAGGTTTTTATGGTTTGATGTTTTGCACGAGTAGAACACAAGTGAGTTGTGGGCGATACAAGTCATACTACCTACCAGCATGTCATACTTTGGTTCAGCGGTATTGTGAGATGAAGCGGCCCGGACCGACATTACACGTACGCTTACGCGAGACTGGTTTCACCGCTACGAGCACTCGTTGCTTAAAGGTGATTGGCGGGTGTCTGTCTCTCTCACTTTAGTTGAACTGAGTATGGCTACGCCCGTCCTTGAGAAGGTTAAACGGAGTCTATTTGACGAAGTATCGCTGTGGTTTTGATGCGAGGTGAGATTGGTTCTTGCTTAAGCCCGTAGCAGCCTCGTAAGATTTGCAACAACAAAGTAGAGGACGCCTAACTTGTTTTTGCAGGGCATGTTGTGATGTGATATGGTCAAGACGTGATGCTATATTTTATTGTATGAGATGATCATGTTTTGTAACCGGTTATCGGCAATCGGCTGGAGCCATATGGTTGTCGCTTATTGTATGAAATGCAACATACTGTAATTGCTTTACTTTATCACTAAGCGGTAGCGATAGTCGAGAAGCAAGAGATGGCGAGAGCGACAACGATGCTACGATGAAGATCAAGGTGTCGCGCCGGTGACGATGGTGATCACGACGGTGCTTCGAGATGGAGATCACAAGCACAAGATGATGATGGCCATATCATATCACTTATATTGATTGCATGTGATGTTTATCCTTTATGCATCTTATCTTGCTTTGATTGACGGTAGCATTTTAAGATGATCTCTCACTAAAATTATCAAGTAGTGTTCTCCTAAGTATGCACCGTTGCCAAAGTTCGTCGTGCCGAGACACCACGTGATGATCGGGTGTGATAAGCTCACGTCCATCTACAACGGGTGCAAGCCAGTTTTGCACACGCAGAATACTCAGTTATACTTGACGAGCCTAGCATATGCAGATATGGCCTCGAACACGGAGACCGAAAGGTCGGCGTGAATCATATAGAAGATATGATCAACATAAGATGTTTACCATTGAAAACTACTCCATTTCACGTGATGATCGGTTATGGTTTAGTTGATTTGGATCACGTGATCACTTAGATGACTAGAGGATGTCTGCTAAGTGGGAGTTCTTAAGTAATATGATTAATTAAACTTAAATTTATCATGAACTTAGTACCGATAGTATCTTGCTTATCTATGTTTGTTTGTAGATAGATGGCTCGTCTTTGTTGTTCCGTTGAATTTTAATGCGTTCCTTGAGAAAGCAAAGTTGAAAGATGATGGTAGCAATTACACGGATCGGGTCCGTAACTCGAGGATTATCCTCATTGCTGCACGTAAGAGTTACGCCTGGATGCACCGCTAGGTGCCAGACCTCCGCTGATGCAACTAACAACGTTAAGAACGTCCCGCGAGCAAAGCTGATGACTACTCTATAGTTCAGTGTGCCATGCTTTACGGCTTAGAACCGGGACTTCAACGACGTTTTGAACGTCATGGAGCATATGAGATGTTCCAGAGTTGAAGTTGATATTCCACAGTAATGCCCGGATTGAGAGATATGAAGTCTCCAATAAGTTCTATAGCTGCAAGATGGAGGAGAATAGTTCGTCAAGTGAGCACATACTCGTAATGTCCGGGTATTACAATCACTTGACTCAAGTGGGAGTTAATCTTCCGGATGATTGTGTCATTGATGAATTCTTCAATCACCGCCACCAAGCTACAAAGGCTTCGTGATGAACTATAATATGCAATGGTTAGTAAAGATTATACCGAGCTCTTCGCAATGCTAAAGGCTGCGGAGGTAGAAATCAAGAAGGAGCATCAAGTGTTGATGGTCAATAAGACCACTAGTTTCAAGAAGAAAGGCAAAGGGAAGAAGAAGGAACTTCAAGAAGAACAGCAAGCAAGTTGCTGCTCAGAGAAGAAACCCAAGTCTGGACCTAAACCTGAAATCGAGTGCTTCTACCGCAAGCGATGGTCCCGAAGCGGAACTGCCCCAAGTATTTGGCGGATAAGAAGGATGGCAAGGTGAACAAAGGTATATGTGATATACATGTTATTGATGTGTACCTTACTAGAGCTCGCAGTAGCACTGGTATTTGATATTGGTTACATTGCTAATATTTGCAACTCAAACAGGGACTACGGATTGCTTAACACCGCAAAGGACGAGGTGACGATGCGGCGTGGGAAATGGTTCCAAAGTCGATGTGATCGCGGTCGGCACGCTACCTCTACATCTACCTTCGGATTAGTTTTAGACCTAAATAATTGTTATTTGGTGCTGCGTTGAGCATGAACATTATATCTGGATCTTGTTTGATGCGAGACGGTTATTCATTTAAATCAGAGAATAATGGTTGTTCTATTTATATGAGTAATATCTTTTATGGTCATGCACCCTTAAAGAGTGGTCTATTTTGATGAATCTCGATAGTAGTGATACACATATTCATAATGTTGAAACCAAAAGATGCAGAGTTGATAATGATAGTGCAACTTATTTGTGTACTCGCCGCTTAGGTCATATCGGTATAAAGCGCATGAAGAAACTCCATCTCGATGGACTTTTGGAGTCACTTGATTATGAATCACTTGGCACTTGCGAACCGTGCCTCATGGGCAAGATGACCAAAACCCGTTCTCGGCACTATGGAGAGAGCAACAGATTTGTTGGAAATCATACATACAGATGTATGTGGTCCAATGAATGTTGAGGCTCGTGGCGGATATCGTTATTTTCTCACCTTCACAGATGATTTAAGCAGATATGGGTATATCTACTTAATGAAACATAAGTCTGAAACATTTGAAAAGTTCAAAGAATTTCAGAGTGAAGTTGAAAATCATCGTAATAAGAAAATTAAGTTTCTACGATCTGATCGTGGAGGTGAATATTTGAGTTACGAGTTTGGTCTACATTTGAAACAATGCGGAATAGTTTCGCGACTCACGCCACCCGGAACACCACAACGTAATGGGGTGTCCGAACGTCGTAATCGCACTTTACTAGATATGGTGCGATCTATGATGTCTCTTACAGATTTACCGCTATCATTTTGGGGTTATGCTCTTGAGACGGCCGCATTCACACTGAATAGAACACCGTCAAAATCCATTGAGACGACACCTTATGAACTATGGTTTAGCAAGAAACCAAAGTTTTCGTTTCTTAAAGTTTGGGGATGCGATGCTTATGTGAAAAAGCTTCAACCTGATAAGCTCGAACCCAAATCGGAGAAATGTGTCTTCATAGGATACCCAAAGGAGACAGTTGGGTACACCTTCTATCACAGATCCGAAGGCAAGACATTTGTTGCTAAGAATGGATCCTTTCTAGAGAAGGAGTTTCTCTCGAAAGAAGTGAGTGGGAGGAAAGTAGAACTTGATGAGGTAATTATACCTTCTCCCTTACTTGAAAGTAGTTTGTCGCAGAAACCGGTTTCTGAGACATCTACACCAAATAGTGAGGAAGTTGATGATGTTGATCATGAAACTTCAGATCAAGTTACTACAGAACCTCGTAGATCAACCAGAGTAAGATCCGCACCTGAGTGGTACGGTAATCCTATTCGGAAGTCATGCTACTAGATCATGATGAACCTACGAACTATGAAGAAGCGATGGTGAGCCCAGATTCGCAAAATGGCTTGAGGCCATGAAATCGAGATGGGATCCATGTATGAAAACAAAGTATGGACTTTGGTTGACTTGCCCGAGGGTCGGCAAGCAATAGAAAACAAGTGGATCTTCAAGAAGAAGACCGACGCCGACGGTAATGTAACTCGTCTACAAAGCTCGACTTGTCGCAAAGGGTTTCGACAAGTTCAAGGGATTGACTACGATGAGACCTTCTCACCCGTAGCGATGCTTAAGTCTGTCCGAATCATGTTAGCAATTGCGCATTTTATGATTATGAAATTTGGCAAATGGATGTAAAGACGCATTCTGAATGGATTTCGGAAGAAGAGTTGTATATGATGCAACCGAAGGTTTTATCGATCCAAAGGAGCTAACAAAGTGTGCAAGCTCCAGCGATCCATTTATGGACTGGTGCAAGCATCTCGAGTTGGAATAAACGCTTTGATAGTGTGATCAAAGCATTTGGGTTCATCTGAGACTTTTGGAGAAGCCTGTATTTACAAGAAAGTGAGTGGGAGCTCAGTAGCATTTACGATATTATATGTAGATGACATATTACTAATCGGAAATGATATAGAATTCTGGATAGCATAAAGGGATACTTGAATAAGAGTTTTTCAATGAAAGACCTCGGTGAAGCTGCTTACATATTGGGCATCAAAATCTATAGAGATAGATCAAGACGCTTAATTGGACTTTCACAAAGCACATACCTTGACAAAATTTTGAAGAAGTTCAAATTGGATCAAGCAAAGAAAGGGTTCTTGCCTGTGTTACAAGGTGTGAAGTTGAGTAAGACTCAATGCCCGACCACCGCAGAAGATAGAGAGAAAATGAAAGATGTTCCTATGCTTCAGCCATAGGCTCTATCATGTATGCAATCTTGTGTACCGGACTGATGTATGCCTTGCTATAAGCTTAGCAGGAAGGTACCAAAGTAATCCAGGAGTGGATCACTGGACAGCGGTCAAGAACATCCTGAAATACCTGAAAAGGACTAAGGATATGTTTCTCGTATATGGAGGTGACAAAGAGCTCATCGTAAACGGTTACGTTGATGCAAGCTTTGACACCGATCCGACGATTCTAAATCGCAGACCGGATACGATTTACACTAAACGGAGGAGCTGTCGGTTGGTGCAGTTCTAAACAAAGCGTCAGAAGGGATCTACATGTGAAGCGGAGTACATAGCAGCTTCGAAGCAGCTAATGAAGGAGTGCGGATGAAGGAGTTCATATCTGATCTAGGTGTCATACCTAGTGCATCGGGTCCAATGAAAATCTTTCGTGACAATATCGAGCAATTGCCTTAGCAAAGGAATCCAGATTTCACAAGAGGACCAAGCACATCAAGAGACGCTTCAATTCCATCCGGATTTAGTCCGTGGGAGACATAGAGATTTGCAAGATACATACGGATCTGAATGTAGCAGACCCGTTGACTAAGCCTCTTCCACGAGCAAAACATGATCAACACCAAGACTCCATGGGTGTTAGAATCATTACTATGTAATCTAGATTATTGACTCTAGTGCAAGTGGGAGACTGAAGGAAATATGCCCTAGAGGCAATAATAAAGTTATTATTTATTTCCATATTTCATGATAAATGTTTATCATTCATGCTAGAATTGTATTAACCGGAAACATAATACATGTGTGAATGCATAGACAAACAGAATGTCACTAGTATGCCTCTACTAGACTAGCTTGTTAATCAAAGATGGTTATGTTTCCTAACCATGAACAAAGGGTTGTTATTTGATTAGCAAGGTCACATCATTAGGTGAATGATCTGATTGACATGACCCATTCCATTAGCTTAGCACACGATCGTTTAGTATGTTGCTAATGCTTTTATCCATGACATATACATGTTCCTGTAACTATGAGATTATGCAACTCCCGTTTACCGGAGGAACACTTTGGGTGCTACCAAACGTCACAACGTAACTGGGTGATTATAAAGGAGTACTACAGGTGTCTCCAAAGGCAGATGTTGGGTTGGCGATTTGAGATTAGGTTTTGTCACTCCGATTGTCGGAGAGGTATCTCTAGGCCCTCTCGGTAATACACATCACTTAAGCCTTGCAAGCATTACAACTAATGAGTTAGCTGTGAGATGATGTATTACGGAACGAGTAAAGAGACTTGCGGTAACGAGATTGAACTAGGTATTGGATACCGACGATCGAATCTCGGGCAAGTAACATACCGATGACAAAGGAACAACGTATGTTGTTATGCGGTCGACCGATAAAGATCTTCATAGAATATGTAGGAGCCAATATGGGCATCCAGGTCCCGCTATTGGTTATTAACCGAGACGTGTCTCGGTCATGTCTACATTGTTCTCGAACCGTAGGGTCCGCACGCTTAAGGTTTCGATGACGGTTATATTATGAGTTTGTGTATTTTGATGTACCAAGAAGTTCGAGTCCGGATGTGATCACGGACATGACGGGAGTCTCAAATGGTCGAGACATAAAGATTGATATATTGGAAGCCTATGTTTGAGTTCGAATGGTTCGGGTGAAATCGTGATTTTTTCGGAACACCGGGGTTACCGGAACCTCCGGGGTTAATGGGCCTTAGTGGGCCATGAGGGAGAAGAGGAAGGGCCGGCCGGGGGGCAGGCAGCGCGCCTCGCCCCTAGTCCAAATAGGACAAGAGAGGGGCGGCGCCACCCTTCCCTCTTCCCTCCCCCAAGTCCTAATCCAACTAGGAAGGGGGGAGTCCTACTCGGTGGGAGTAGGACTCCTCCGCGCCTCCTCCTAGGGCCGGCCGCACCCCTTGCTCGTTTATATACGGGGCAGGGGCACCCTAGAACACACAAGTTGATCCTTGAGATCGTTCCTTAGCCGCAGCGGTGCCCCCTCCACCATAATCCACCTCGGTCATATCGTAGCGGTGCTTAGGCGAAGCCCTGCGTCGGTAGAACATCAAGATCGTCACCACGCCGTCGTGCTGACGGAACTCTCCCTCCCCGAAGCTCTACTGGATTGGAGCCCGAGGAGTGTCACCGAGCTGTACGTGTGTCAAGAACTCGGAGGCGCCGGAGTAACGGCGCTAGGATCGGTTGGATCGCGAGGAGAACGTACGACTACTTCCTCTACGTTGTGATCGCTTCCGCTTCGGTCTACGAGGGTACGTAGACAACACTCTTCCCTCTCGTTGCTATGCATCACCATGATCTTGCGTGTGCGTAGGAAAATTTTGAAATTACTACGTTCCCCAACAGTTAATGATGATGATCATGAAACTTCAGATCAAGTTGTTACTGAACTTCGTAGATCAACCAGAGTAAGATCCGCACCAGAGTGGTACGGTATTCCTGTTCTGGAAGTCATGTTACTAGACCATGATGAACCTACGAACTATGAGGAAGCGATGATGAGCCCAGATTCCGCAAAATGGTTTGAGGCCATGAAATCTGAGATATGATCCATGTATGAGAACAAAGTATGGACTTTGATGGATTTGCCCGATGATCGGCAAACCATAGAAAATAAATGGATCTTCAAGAGGAAGATGGACGTTGATAGTAGTGTTACTATCTACAAAGCTAGACTTGTCGAAAAAGGTTTTTGACAAAGTTCAAGGTGTTGACTACGATGAAATTTTCTCACTCGTAGCGATGCTTAAGTCTGTCCAAATCATGTTAGCAATTGCCACATTTTTATGAAATCTGGCAAATGGATAAACAAAACTACATTCCTTAATGGATTTAAAGAAGAGTTGTATATGATACAACCAGAAGGTTTTGTCAATCCTAAAGGTGCTGCAAAATACGCAAGTTCCAGCGATCCATCTATGGACTGGTGCAAGCATCTCGGAGTTGGAATATACGCTTTGATAAGTTGATCAAAGCATATAGTTTTATACAGACTTGCGGTGAAGCCTATATTTACTAGAAAGTGAGTGGGAGCACTACAACATTTCTGATAAGTATATGTGAATGACATATTGTAGATCGGAAATAATGTAGAATTATTCTGCAAAGCATAAAGGAGTGTTTGAAAGGAGTTTTTCAAAGAAAGACCTCGGTGAAGCTGCTTACATATTGAGCATCAAGATCTATAGAGATAGATCAAGACGCTTGATAAGTTTTTTTTTCAATGAGTACATACCTTGACAAGATTTTGAAGTAGTTCAAAATGGAACAATCAAAGAAGGAGTTCTTGCCTGTGTTACAAGGTGTGAAATTGAGTAAGACTCAAAACCCGACCACGGCAAAAGATAGAAAGAGAATGAAAGTCATTCCCTATGCCTTGGCCATAGGTTCTATAAAGTATGCCATGCTGCGTACCAGATCTATTGTATACCCTACACTGAGTTTGGCAAGGGAGTACAATAGTGATCTAGGAGTACATCACTGGACAGCGGTCAAAATTATCCTTAGTAGAATAAGGATATGTTTCTCGATTATGGAAGTGTCAAAAGGTTCGTCGTAAAGGGTTACGTCAATGCAAGTTTTGACACCGATCTGGATGACTCTAAGTCTTGATCTAGATACATATTGAAAGTGGGAGCAATTAGCTAGAGTAGCTCCGTGCAGAGCATTGTAGACATAGAAAATTGCAAAATACATAACGGATCTGAATGTGAAAGACCCGTTGACTAAGATTCTCTCACAAGTAAAACATGATCACACCTGAGTACTCTTTGGGTGTTAATCACATAGCGATGTGAACTAGATTACTGAATCTAGTAAACCCTTTGGGTGTTGGTCACATGGCGATGTGAACTATGAGTGTTAATCACATGATGATGTGAAATATCAATGTTAATCACATGGTGATGTGATCTAGATTATTGACTCTAGTGCAAGTGGGAGACAGAAGGAAATATGCCCTAGGGGCAATAATAAAGTTATTATTTATTTCCTTATATCATGATAAATGTTTATTATTCATGCTAGAATTGTATTAACCGGAAACATAATACATGTGTGAATATATAGACAAACAGAGTGTCACTAGTATGCCTCTACTTGACTAGCTTGTTAATCAAAGATGGTTATGTTTCCTAACCATGGACAAAGAGTTGTTATTTGATTAACGGGATCACATCATTAGTTGAATGATCTGATTGACATGACCCATTCCGTTAGCTTAGCACCCGATCGTTTAGTATGTTGCTATTGCTTTCTTCATGACTTATACATGTTCCTATGACTATGAGGTTATGCAACTCTCGTTTACGGAGGAACACTTTGTGTGCTACCAAACGTCACAACGAATCGGGTGATTATAAAGGTGCTCTCTGGTGTCTCCAAAGATACTTGTTGGGTTGGCGTATTTCGAGATTAGGATTTGTCACTCCGAATGTCGGAGAGGTATCTCTGGGCCCTCTCGGTAATGCACATCACTTAAGCCTTGCAAGCATTACAACTAATGAGTTAGTTGCGAGATGATGTATTACGGAACGAGTAAAGAGACTTGCCGGTAACGAGATTGAACTAGGTATTGGATACCGACGATCGAATCTCGGGTAAGTAACATACCGATGACAAAGGGAACAACGTATGTTGTTATGCGGTTTGACCAATAAAGATCTTTATAGATTAGGTGGGAGCCAATATGGGCATCCAGGTCCCGCTATTGGTCATTGACCGGAAACGTGTCTCGGTCATGTCTACATAGTTCTCGAACCCGTAGGGTCCGCACGCTTAATATTTCGTTGATGATATAGTATTATATGAGTTATGCATGTTGGTAACCGAATGTTGTTCGGAGTCCCAGATGAGATCATGGACATGACGAGGAACTCCGAAATGGTCCGGAGATAAAGTTTGGTATATGGGATAATAGTGTTTGATCTCCGGAAGGGTTCCGGAATTCACCGGAAGGGGTTCCGGATGTTTCCCGAAATGTTTGGGTACGAGAACACGTTATTTGGGCCAAAGGGGAAAGCCCATGAGGCTTTTGGAAAGTGCAAGAGGAAGTTTTGCGGAGACCAGAGGCTAGACGCCAGGAACCCTGGCGTCTAGGGGGTAGACGCCGGGAACCCTGGCGTCTAGCCCCGAGTCCGTAGGACTCTTGCCTTTCGGGCAAAACCGACTTTGAGGAGGCTTTTGCTCCAAGTTTCGACCCTGTGGCTCAACATATAAATAGAGGGCAGGGCTAGCACCAAAGACACATCAAGAAACACCAAGCCGTGTGCCGCAACCCCGCCCCTCTAGTTTATCCTCCGTCATAGTTTTCGTAGTGCTTAGGCGAAGCCTGCGGAGATTGTTCTTCACCAACACCGTACCACGCCGTCGTGCTGCGGAACTCATCTACTACTTCGCCGCCTTGCTGGATCGAGAAGGCGAGGACGCCATCGAGTTGAACGTGTGCAGAACTCGGAGATGCCGTCGCGCTCGTACTTGGATCGGTCGGATCGTGAAGACGCACGACTACATCAACGCGTTGATAAACGCTTCGCTTAGCGATCTTCAAGGGTATGAAGATACACTCCCCTTCTCGTTGCTATACATCACCATGATCTTGCGTGTGCGTAGGAAATATTTGAAATTACTACGTTCCCCAACAATCAGCTCCACCTTTATGTCCGGATCCTCTTCGGAGGCCGGATCGAGGGACATTTCCGGATCCTCGGGTTGTGGAGCCGGGCTGTGTATATGTTCTACGGCCCGGCGCAGTTCCAGCGTCGATATCACAAAATGAGATACTTAACCATGGGAATGTGGATCGGATAGGCAAAAAGAAATGTCCGCTTACCCAGCTTCGAGGATTGTTCATAGAAAACCCGTTCAGTAGACTGACACGGAGAAAATCCTCCTTTCCCCTTTGTACAGGGCGGACAAGATCTTCACCAGATCGGCGACCGATCCCGGCCCCTTACGACCATGACGGGTGGCATCATCCTCCCCGTTGAAATCCCACATGGGGTGGCCCCTATACTGAAGCGGCTGCACCCCCCGCATAATGCATGTGGCCATGACCCCGATCATGGTCAATCCGGAATGAGCCAATAATCTTATTCGGCCCATCAGGTAAAGGACGTCCCTGTCATTCTCCCGTTGAGGGATCCGCGGACGCCAACTTAGGCGTTTCTTCAGAGGAGCATTACTGAACTCCGGGAGGCTAATCCGAACTGGATCCGGCAGCGGGACATCTTCCCTGTAAAACCATTCCAAAGGACAGTCTTCGGACGCCTTCCTCGGGGTTCCGGATAGGTATCCAGTCCCGGCGATGCGCCATAGCTCGGCTCCGCCCACTTGATATATCGACCCCTCATAAGTGGAAGATGGCCATTATTGGGCGTGGAAGCCGAGGAGCGCGATATTTACAAGAAGCCGGACACTATTCAACACAGGATTTGGGGAAGAACCCGCCTTGCAATGCCGAAGACAATCAACACGCCAGACTCGTCATCATTGAAGCCTGGTTCGGGGGCTACTGAGGGAGTCCTGGACTAGGGGGTGTCCGGATAGCCGAACTATCATCTTTGGCCGGACTCCAAGACTATGAAGATACAAGATTGAAGACTTCGTCCCGTGTCCGGATGGGACTTTCCTTGGCGTGGAAGGCAAGCTTGGCGATACGGATATGTAGATCTCCTACCATTGTAACCGACTCTGTGTAACCCTATCCCTCTCCGGTGTCTATATAAACCGGAGGGTTTTAGTCCATAGGATGAACAACAATCATACCATAGGCTAGCTTCTAGGGTTTAGCCTCTTTGATCTCGTGGTAGATCTACTCTTGTACTACCCATATCATCAATATTAATCAAGCAGGAGTAGGGTTTTACCTCCACCGAGAAGGCCCGAACCTGGGTAAAAACATCGTGTCCCTTGTCTCCTGTTACCACCCGCCTAGACGCACAGTTCGGGACCCCCTACCCGAGATCCGCTGGTTTTGACACCGACACCGGTCTTGCTGCGTACCTCCACGACGGCTGCGGCGGCCGCCCTCAATGGCGGCGTCCATCACCGGCTGTCCTCCTCCTGCATACACCTCCATGGCCTTGCAGCTGTAGCGTGCGTTCCTGTCAATTCCACAAGTAAGGTTGAAACTGATGCGTGATTATCCTTATAAAGTTCCACTATCCACCTCCGGTGTTTTGTTACTTCTTGGTGATAGTGGAGAGCAGCGTCGACAGCTGAGCCAAAAATTGTACCTTCACGGCGCCGAAGGATTTGGCTTTCCTAGCTCACCCTCCCCGTCCATAGTGAGGCGTCGTGGAGTCTGCTTCACATCCAAGAGACCACCATGATCACCAAATTACGCATCGCCTCTACAAATTCCTCTACCTCTCCTGTTTTCTTACCAATTCTTAAACTATGTTGCTTGACCTTTTTACCAATTTGTAAGACATGGGCAATGTGAAGAATTGTGAGTGAATGACTGAATGTCTACAGGGTCGTCTGAGCCAGTGAGTGATGCAGTGGTGGCAGCGGTGAAGGGGTTGTTGCCGGCGGTGGCGCCAATCTGATCAGCCTGAGCTCCTTGGTCAGAACATCGGGTTCAGTTACCAGCAATTGGCAGCACTCCACTTCTGCAACGACTCCAATGGCAGTAAGCCATGGACCATTGTTCTGATGTTTTTTTTTCCTTTTTTTTGGTAATCACCCTGTTCCACTAAACTAACATGAGGAAAATATTTGTATCATCTATATATAAGAGTTCGGTTCAGGGGACTCCAAGGATGAGGAGGACATCTTAGGCTGGCGCATCGTTGTCTACATCAACAAAGACACGTCCAATCTCCCTACCTAAGTTTCCCGTCACCTACTTATTATTCGGAACATACTACTCAATTAAATCAGCGAACTTCAGAACTTTCTTGATTAATTGTTGTCTTATGGTCTGTCAGACTGATGATAACTTTGTTTTCGGAAACTACAGATAACCTGGTGCAAGCACTCATTTCCCTTCACAAATCATGCGAGATATCCAGAAGGTAATACACAACTAATTTAATACCAAAATCCAACGGTTTCATGTGAAACTTCTGCAAAATACGATTAATTTTGCAACCAGATGCCATTACTTGTAGTGCCAATTTTTGTGGTATAAGCAGGATTATGATGTTTGACAGATTCTGAAACCCCAATGTTTTTGGAAAGAAAAACCTTACTGGAGTGCACAATACCGATTTACAGATGCTGGTGTAGATGATACAATCACACATGATGGAGCAACCATTGGGTGGATGCTGGAATTTGACGCTCTGGCAGTGAAGGTGATGCTCTGTTGCATATCGCGGATGCCGGTATATGCCATTAATTAATTTTGTTACTTAGTAATTTACTCATGAATTACTAATTCTATACTATTGTTAGTGATGTGAAAAGACCACGTGTAGTTGAACCTTTTCAAGGATGCTACGTATTGTTGATTTATCTTAGTAAACAGGAAGCAGAAACAAGTGTGAACCATGGGTACCGCTTCGCTAGGGGTTAGCGTTCCAGGCGATCAGGAGGCGATCGCCCCGCAGCCACCGCCGCCGGACGCCGCTCCGGCCGCGTGTGGCCTCTTCTCCGTGTCTCTGCCCTGGCAGGACGACGGAGCCGTCGCGGCCTCGTCCGCCTTTAGATCGTGCGGCACCTGCTGCCGATACGATCCGGGAAAGTTGTGGCGACTCTCGGGTGTAGGTACACCCGAGTTTGCAAAATTTCGAAAGGGAAAGTTGTGGCTACTCTCGGGTGTAGGTACACCCGAGTTTGCAAAATTTCGAAAAATATGATAAAACAAGGCCAAAAAAAATCTGCAGTTTGGGGACATGAAACTTCATCAAATGTTCAAGCTTTTTGCAAGAATTCAGCTAAAAACAACATCCGAGGAGCTCTCACAAAAAAAAAACAAAATCAAAGCTCAAACAGTGCGCAAACTTAGAACATTGATTTTGTTTTTTTTGCCGAGAGCTCCTCTGAAGTTTTTTGCCGAGAGCTCCTCTGAAGTTTTTTTCGCTGGCATTTGGGTTCTGGACAGGAATGTATGCTTCAGACAAATGACAAACGATGTGTATGTACTAGTAGAAAGAGCAGGGTATCAGTACACAGAGAAGCGTGACTTCTAAATTCAGTACCTGCAGTTTCTTTACTTCTTCACACTCGTTAACCAGAGTATTTCAACGATTTAGCTTGTGCATGCCAGTATTCTGTGCATGGCTGTTCATCAGTTTGCAACATCTGGCTAGCTAGTCATGCGGCACGTCTCAAACTAGATAGCAATGCGTGAGTTTGAAAACTACTTCAAATGGCTAGCTAGCTAATCCTTTGGTATCGTTCAAATCTTCAATATCCTTCGCGTCTTCCATACGCTTCGAATCGTTATGTACCAGAAGCTAGAAAAGTACACTGTATGGATCACATATATATGTTGTAGCTGATTATCAGCAGATACACAGGCAAGTCAAATCTTGAACAATAATCCCCGCAAAAAAGAAATTTCTTGAACAATAAGACATAGTATAACACAAGCAGCCCACAAGAAAGAAAGTAGACGAATCCTTCAAAGAGGAGATGTGCTGCTTCATAGAAAAGTCCAAAATAGTGCTTGATAGAAAAGATTGAAGAACAAAGAATACATGTATTTGTGAGAAACCAATGAATAAATAGCTTCGATATGACCAGAATTATAGAAATCGAATGAGTTAGTTTCGTTACTCACTGTGATTGAGCTCCTCAATGGAGGTTAATTGGCTTGAACATGCAAACCTTTGATACAGCAAATATTTATTTCATTATCTAAAAGAAAAAAAAGGCAGCTCTTTCTTCTGAAACTAACGGAATAATATTTACCGAAAAAGAGTTCCCCCCTGCTTTGTATTCCAAAGCAACCAACACCGATAGAAGGATCGCTGGGGCGAGCAGCACATCAAGCCCAAAAGAAAAAGAAAAAGAAACAAATGCCAACAATGGCAGCTCGACAAAGCGCGGATGACCCACCACCGGTACGCCCTTCAGAAACAAACCACCACAACCCGAGGCTTGGAACCGCCGCATACCAAGCATCACCTCCAGGAAGGAATGCGATGCCGACGACGCTGCTGCCCGGACATGTCCTAGAGTTCCCCTCGGCACGTGGAGGGAGGTGGGGGATGGATATCACCGACAACCTCCAGGAAGGAATGGTGGCACCCGCAAGTGTCACTGCATCGGAGCCACAGAAACGGCAAGGATTTCTCCTGCACTCCAACCCCACCGCCCAACCGGAACGGAGCCGACCAGCCAGACCGCCGCCCACCACCACGCGCCTTCGGGGTTGCGCAGCCACCCATGCCGCCTCTCGCGAACACCAACACGAGGCCAAGAGTACCGGAGAGAAGCGCCCCGCGGAGGGAGAAGCAACACCGTAGCCGAACAGGAGGGAACAACCTACACTACCGTCGTGCGTGAGGCCAGAGCCTCTGGCACCGTCGCGGTCGCCGTCCGGACGCAGTAGCAGAGCATGCCAGGCAACCCCTGGCCCGGCCAGGCCTGAAACGGGCCCGCTAAGCCCCGCTGGCCATGCTACATCAAGCCGGTGATGGCGTCGCCAGCACCCAGCCGCTAATCGCCTCTCCCCCGCCTCGGAGAAGCCACGAAGCAGACCGACCCCGCCACCGGCCCGCCCAGGTCCAGATGGGGCCCGAAGGGCCTAGATCTGGGCCGAGCGGGTGCCGCCAGACCACGGCGCAAGGGCGCCGCCGCCAAGAACCCGCCCGCTCCCGCCAGAACCCCGCCACCAAGACAGACGCCACCGCCCAGAGACACCGCCCGGAATCGCCCCGTCCCGCGCCAGAGGACACCCGAGAGGGGATAGGCAGGAGGCCGCCGCCACTAGCGGTGTTGTTGTCGATCCATCCACATAATAATGTATCATAACATACAGCCGGTGCAACAAACCTAAAGTGTACACCACATGCACACGTTTAGAAGCCGCCATTATCATCGAACCGCTGACCCACCTTCAGGAAAGAGATCCGCAACATCCTTGCCAGTCTAGCCATCTGCGACAGCACCACGGCACCCAGCGACACCACCTCCCTGGGGGCAAACCGATGAGCACGCGCGGTCGCTGCCGGTACGCCGCGACACCATGTCGCCAAGTACCACCAGCCGACACAACTTGAAGTCTAGAAGATCTATCGTGCGTAGCACCCGCATGACACAGCGTAGCACATGTCAGCAAGGCATGACTGGAAATTTTCATCGAAGCTGCGTGCAAGATGAAGCCGCTCCACCTCGTGCCCGTGTCTTCGAGCGTTACTCCGCAAACGATGCTCCCTAATGGGAAACGACACTGCGGTGTCACCGTCATCCTTTCTGGAAGACCAGATCCTAGGGTTTCCACCGGAGAAGCATGAGTGGGTCGACAATAGTTACACAACGATGCCTTCAACAAGGTAACAGTGTAGACGACGCCATCACCCGCAGTCGGCTTGGTTTTCACCGGCAACTAAGTCTTCCCAACTCGTAGCCGGGACTAGATGACGGATCTCGAGATCCGACCAACCAGCCTCAGGCCGACCACATCTGACATAGGAGATGACCACCAGATCCGCCGCCGCATATAGCAAGGCACACCGGTCAGCCACTAACCGAAGGCCACACCGAGATGCAACAGGCCCTCCACCAGGCCCTCCACGGCGCCCCTCTACACCGCATCTACCAAGCCAGACTGGACGACCCAGCCACCTCCCAAGGCCGTGCATAGAAACTACGGTCGCTGCCCAAGATACGATCTCGGTCGACCGCCGCGTCGCGCCGCGATTCGATCTTGGTAGTACCACCACCCGCATCGAGATCCCGCACCATCCCACACGCTAACCGGGGAAGAGGACCTCTGTCACCGACGTCCGCCGCCGGGCTAAGGGAGGGAAGGAGGGCTCTGGCGGCAAGGGTCGGGGGGGTAATAAATGGGGCAGCACGGTGCAAGTAGTTCCCGCTTGTTCAGGGTCCGACCACTTAAATTGGATGAATCAAAGGCAAAATATCATCAACAGAATAGACCATATACATACTTTTTTGCAGGCAAAAATAAACCATATACAGTACTGTATTCCTTATTTGTCTGACAAAGCCTAAAATCGCATTGCTATTCGGTTGCATGTTATACATGTTATAGTAATGCCACTGTATTGTTTTCACCCATACTATAGTATTTTCACATACATGTTTGCACAACACAAAGCATGCAGGGCACTAGCATAGAGTAAAAATGCATACCTCTTGCCTACTAGGCACTAGCATAGAGTAAAAATGCATACCTCTTGCCTACTAGGCACTAGCATAGAGTAAAAATGCATACCTCTTGCCTACTAGGAACGTCTGCAGCTGGTTGATCAGCTGCCATTCATCCATTGTTGCTGAAGCTTTGTACAGCTCCATGTCAAGTTGAAGGTGGACATCCCTCAGAACTTTCTTTGTATCTGGACTTTGACCCACCGGAACAAAAACCCAACAATCAAAATTCTTTTTAAGCTTGTCATACACGGCTTTAGCAAGAGTTGTCTTGCCCAATCCTCCAAATCCAACAACAGAGACAACTTTGAGCTTTTCACCAGACGGATCATCGCCCTGAGACAACCTCTCTGTTAGCTCATCCATTGACTTTTCAATGCCAACAAGGTCAGATACTTTGGTGTACATGGCCAAAAGACGTGGGTCGACTTCCGTTCTGGCATTAGTATTACCAATAACATCTTTGTATCTGTCATACCACTCCTTCACCTCGCTGACCTGGATCTTGACGTCTTTGATGTTGTTGGCTATTTTGCGACGAATCTTGAGCTTGGTGGCCTTCTTGCAGGTCTTCTTGATGAACCCGAAGAAGGTGTGTGGCTTGGTAGGCTCAACACCTTCAACACGCACCATGAAGGAGTCAAGGTTGTCCTCGATGGCATAGGACAGCTCCCTTAGGGCATCTCCAGCCGCGCCCCCAAGAAGGCCTCCCCAGGCGTTTTTTTCGCGCCGGCGCCGAAAAAACGGCCCAGTCGCGCCCCCAGGAGCCCGATTTTCGCCGGCTTGGGCCGAAAACAGCGCCGGCGGACCCAGCCCGAACCCGGCGCGCTGGGGGGCGCTCGGGGGCGCCGGGCGAACTTTTTTGGCGCGAAGAAACCGCGGGCCCGACGCGTCAGCGACACGGCTTTCTTCTCGGCCCTTCGTCGTCCTCATCGCCTCGTTTCCCGCGGCGAATCAATGCCAAAGCTGCCGCGCTGCCGCGCCGGTCAGCCTGCGCCATTGATGCCTCACGGGCGGCGCAGTGAAGGCCAGACGACGCGCGTCCCTCGCCCTCGCCTCGCCCGCCACGCGTACGCAAGGTGCCACACGTGTGGGCGGCGCCTCGGCCTATATATGCCGCCCAGGCGCACTCGGCGTCTCACACTTCCTCGCCCGCCGTCGTTCCTCCCTCTCCTCTCCTCCCTTGCGCCATCTCTAGTTCAAAAGCAATGGCCGAGCGCTTCCCAGGCGACGACGCGGCGGCGAACGGCTTCGGCCGCCGCCATCTTCATGAAGACGAGGCTCGCCTCCTTTACGAGGCCGAGTACCCGGTCCCGCCGGACATGCGGGTGCCCGGGGCGTGGAGGATCAGCGCGGGCGGCGTACCGGTACCCCTGATACCCACCGGCGCGGTGCGGCATGCGGAGATCGCACGCATCCGCTCGAACCTGCCGCGTGCGGTGAGGGAGGGGCCACGGTGCGTCCCCGACAGCCCTCTGTGGGAACCCTACTTCCGCCGCCGTCACGCCCAGCAGCTCGAGGCCACCAACGGCGTCGTGCCTTCCGGCAGGCAAAACTCCGCCGGCCGTCATCGGTGGTGGGGCGTGCCAGGGCGCACGTTGGAGGCCGTCCTCGAGTACATCGAGGGCGGCAACATGCCGCGCCTCGACTACCCCGCTCCCCCTTCCTTTTCACGCCGCCGGGGAAGCTCCTGGACCCCGAGGCGCATGGAGACCGGGGGGTCCTCCTCTTCGTCCGGCGGCTCGCCCAGCTTCCGCCCCGTCAAGCCGGAGCCCTACGACACGCCGGTGGCCGCGCGCACCCGCAGCTCCGGCGTCCGTATCGGCGCCAACGCCTCGCCACCCACCGGCCGTTTCGTCCTCGTCGAGCCCAAGCCGGAGCCCGGCCTCCCCGCGGAGTACGAGGAGATAGCCCGGCGCGGCTTCTCCGACGAGGACGCCATGCAGTGGGCGCGGGAGGACTACCTCCGCAACAAGACGGTCCGGCAGTGCCGGGCCCTGGAGGAGATCGCCGCCTGCAAGCGCGGGCATGAGGACGAGCACGGCGTGGTGATCCTCGACATCGACGACGACGACGCCCCCGGACCTTCCAACCCGCCGCCGCGCCAACCGGGGGAGGGGTGCAGCAGGGACGGTGGAGGTTTAGGCGGGGGCGGCGGCGACGACGACGACGACGACGACGACGATGACGACGGCGGAGACTACACGCGGTTCTACAGCCTCCTCGGCATGTAGAACCGCGTGGGCGGCGAGGCGGGCGGCGAGGGAGACGGCGGGGGTAGCCCGCGGCATTTTTTTTGTAAAATATGTTTAAGTTTGAACGAACTCGCCGTGTTTGCGTTAAATTTGAGTCGTTTTGCGCCGTGTTTGCCTTTTTTACTCGAGCCGTGGGCGCCGCGACTGGGTGGCATCACGCCCCCAGTGCGCGGTTTAGCGCCGGTGCGCCCCCGGGGGCGATTTTTTGCCCCTCCTGGGGGGCCAACGGCTGGAGATGCCCTTACATAGAAACATGAGCAAGAAACTGTCAATAATTCAAGTACAATCATATTTTTAAAGACAAGGGAACCTACTGGGTGGGACATTGGAAAAAGACCCTACGGTCGCTCCTTGGTGGCGGCTTGGGCGGAAAAATCTAGCCGCCACCTCCGACACACCTCCACCTTCTGCTTCCAATGCGCTGTCGGCACATGTTTCTAGGCAAAGCCCCAATGCCGGTTGGCAGCGGTGGGCCTACTCCCCTAGGGGGCTGAAGTTTTAGTGAGCAGCCACATGTTGGTCCCGCTTGTGCGTCTGCGTTTGCGTTGTGCGACGCTCGGCTGTGGGGCGTCCCGGTGGTATTTGCTAGGCTTCACCCCATCCTCTTCCCTTCGACCACTCTATCATTTCAATGCTTTTTGGCAATAAAATTTTCCATCTACATCAGTTTTAATCAAGAAAAGTGTGGGTGCGTGAAGGATCGACTCGAATATCACGCCCATGATTGAAGCAAACTGTCTTTTCGAGAGATGACACAAAAGTTACGGATACACTTTTGCCATTCTAGATATCGAAGGAAAGCAAACTCATTTTTAGATGAGAGAAGTCCACTTTACAACAGTTAACTCTTTATTTTGTCTAAGATTCAACACCTAACTCTAAAATCGGCTAAGATTCAACCTCCATGTCTCAAAGACGGCTACGATTCATCGCTGCAATACCATGACTCTGGTTTTTGCGGAGTAGGCCATGTTTGACCTCACTGACCTTTCAGTTAACATGCTGAGTCAAGCCACATCCGATCATTGACTAAAATAGTGCAGAGAAAATGAAAATATCCAGAAAACTGTGTAAATTATCTTTACAGATTATTGATTAAGTAACAGATAGGATGCAACCTAAGTTGCAGGAGTCGTGGCTTAATTTACTGTCGGTCTCATGTTAATTTTAGGTATATGGATGTAGCAGCGATATTGTGTGGAACTGTGTTGCCAAATGGATCCTAGATGTTAAAGCTGAAGTGAAAAATTCTAACTTTGTGCATCAATGCTTCAGAAAAAACAATGGACAAATGCAAATAAACATGTTGTGTTTTTCTTTCAATAGTACAATAAACACTTATTGAAACACATGCTCCAAGCTACTAGAGTAGGGCGCAAATGAGAAGACCATCAACTCGAGAAAGATTGTCCGTTCTTCCACCCGAGATTTCGCCTCTATCCTCTTGGAACTTGCTGAGACCGAGACACAAATGTGAAAGCTCGTCCAGTCGAAAACTCACACCTTCCTTATCCTTAGCTAGATGACTCAATGTCACAAGTGATCCTTCTTTCCCCGTGTCTCTCATGCCTACATGCACTAACTAAATAGTTAAAATTTATAGAAAACACCGTGTTCTTGACCTCACGGGTCAAGCTGGTCCAAGTGCACTTTGAAGACCCACACAAAGGCATCACCCGTCGTCAAGAGCTCGTCACGGAGGCTTCTGATTTTGTGCTTCACACACTTTAGCAAGCATGCCATGCAATTCGATGATGATGATGATGATGAATGGAGAGCTTATATAGGAGGGTGTGAGGAAAATATACTAGGTAGGAGTGGGTGGTGATGAGTACTAGATGGAGCCATGTGTTGCAGTAATCAGTTTCACATGGGCAGTCATGTGTGAGCTCATTGATTTTGCATGGTAGTTAAAGATGGAAGCGTTTCTACCTACCTTAGTTGGCCGCTGGTTACGTGTTTATATAGGATCAACAAAGCCTTGACCGTGGCATATACAAAGACTAGGCTTACAAGTAGATCAAGGAGATAAGAACAAATCTAAACAACTCCAAGATAACTATGGTTCTTGTTTTATCTCAACCATACCATGTATATCAATAGAGTATCTAGAACTATCTATACTATTCTCAATAGCCCCACTCAATGTCACCTTGGTCAAGGTGAGACTGCACTTGAAGTTTTCCAAGTCGCTCACATGCAATTTCTTTGTAAACCCATCTGCAATTTTATACTAACAAAAAATGAATCTTATAGCAAGAAGTTTGGTGGTCACCCTTGCTCTAACAGAATGATAGATAATTTCAATGTGCTTGGTTACAGAGTTTGAAAAGGCACGATTAGTTGATAAGTAAGTTGTCCCAAGGTTATCACATGAAAGACACGGCATTTCCCTTATAGGAACTCAAAGTTCCTTTAGAAGAGATTGTAAGCAGATGATCTCTGGAGTAGCATTGGCCACAGACTTGTACTCTGGGTCTATACTGGACCTTTATGCAGTGTCTTGTTTCCACGCATTACAGGATATAAGATTTGGACCAAAGTACACTGCAAATCCACCAGTTGACTTTTTGTCATCAATGTCTCCTGTCCAGTCTACATCTGAGAAGGCACTCAACAAAGTAGAAGATTATTTTTCGTCTGCTAATCATGTTTTCCATACATGCTTGATATATTTGTGAATTATTTTAGCTGCAGTCCAGTGGACTGTGGTTGGTGCACGCAAATACTGACATAGTTTTTTCATTGAAAATAAAATATTTGGTCTTTCTAGAGTCAAATATTGTAATCCACCAGATAAGGGTGTAGGTGCAGGCTTGCAGTCTTTCATACCTCCTTTGTTTAAGAGATCTAATGCATTGGTTTTCCAATATTAGCACAACACCATCATCAACTTTCTATACCCCTATTTCAAGGAAGATGGCAAAGGCTAAATTCAAATCCTTCAATAATGTTATCACTAATTCCTAACATGAGCTTGTGACAATGATGTCATAATACAAATGAGAATAAATAGAGTCACTCTAGACTTGTTATGAATATAAAAGAGTGAAGTGTTAGCCTTGTAATGAATGAACCCTGGTTGTTGCATCTTTGAACTCAATCTAGAGTACCGAGCCCTTGAAGCTTGTTTAAGCCCACAAAGAGCCTTGTCCAGTTTCCACACATGAAAAGGCAAGTTCTTGTTTCCATAACCTGATGGTTGCCTCATATAGACCTCTTCTAGAACACCATGATGGAACGTGCTCTGCACATCTAGCTATCTCAAGATCCACCCCTTAGATACAACAATAGATAAAATATTTTATTGAAGAAGAAATTGAGAGAAGAAACCATCTACCTACTAATATGGACCCGTAGATCTGTGGTAAACTACTCAAGCATCATTGAAAGGGTAGCAAGGTTGACGTAGAGCCCCTCCGTGATTAATTCCCCATCCGGCGGAGTACCAGAAAAGGTCCCCAGATGGGATCTTCCGAGAGCAGAGGCTTGCGGTGGCGGAAAAGTATTTCGTCGACTCCTCTGCTGGTTTCAAAATTTTAGAGATTTTATAAAGGTGGAGTTAGGTCAAATGAAGCCACGTGGCCCCACAAGCCACCATGGCACGCCATGTTGAAAATATTCATTAGAGTCAATAATAAAATGTTTATTTTCATATTTCCCATTCTTGATAAATTTTATTATTCATGCTAGAATTGTATTGATCAAAAACTTAAATACATGTGTGAATACATAAACTACACTTTGTCCCTAGTAAGCCTCTACTAGACTAGCTCGTCGATCAAAGATGATTATTGTTTCGTAAACATAAACATGAGTTGTCATTTGATAACGGGATCACATCATTAGGAAAATGATGTGATGGACAAACCCAACCATAAGCTTAGCATCAGATGTTTATTTATTTGCTATAAATTTATTCATGTCAAGTATTTGTTCCTTCGACCAGGTGATCATGTTACTCCCGGATACCGGTGGAATGCCTTGTGTGCTATCAAAATTCAGTTGGTAAATGGCTGATCATAAAGGTTCTCTGCAAGTATCTCCAAAGGTGTCTGTTGGGTTGCATGGATCGAGATTGAGATTTGTCGCTCCGTGTGTCAAGAGATATCTTTGGGCCCTCTCGGTAATACAACACGATAAGAAGCTTCATGTGACTAATGAGTTCAGTCACAAGATCTTGTATTAATGAATGAGTAAAGAGACTTGTCGGTAACGATATTTAACTAGGTATGGATATATGGACGATCGAATCTCGGACGACTAACATATCGTCAAACAAAGGGAACTGCATACATGATTGACTGAATCTTGACATCATGGTTCAACCGATAAAGTTCTTCGTTTATTATGTAGGAACCAATATGGACATCCAGGTTCCGCTATTGGTTTTTGACCGGAGAAGAGTCTCGGTCATGTCTGCATTTTCCCGTACCCGTAGGGTCTCACGAATAACATTCGGTAGTGCTAGGGTAGTATTGAGATATTAATAGTGGAAAATCCGAAGGTTGTTCGGAGTCCCAGATGGGATCTGGGACGTCATGAGGATCTCTGGAATGGTTCAGTGGTAAAGATTTATATATGGAAAGTTGTTGTCGAGGTTCCAGGAAAAAGTCCGGGTTTTTTAGTATTGTACCAGGAAGCCACCGGAAGGTTCTAGAGGGTTCTAGAGGGGTCCAGAAGTCCGCAAAGGGATCCACCATGTCCCATAAAGTTGCATGGGCTGTAGGGGGTGCCCTGGCCCAGCCAAGGGCACCAGCCCCTATAAGGCCCGTGCGCATGGGGGAGGGGAAACCCTAAGGGGGAGGGCCTCCACTTGGCTTGGAGGTCACTCCTCCCCCCTTTGGCTCCTGCCCCCATCCTTGGGAGGGGGCCTACGGCTGCCACACCCTCCCTCACCCATATATATAGTGGGGACGTGCGGCGGACCGCCAATCCTTCCATACTTGCCTCATCTCTCTCCCGTTACTCCTCTTCCACGTCCCGTCAGCGCTTGGCGAAGCCATGCCGGAGTTCCGCTGCCATCACCACCACCACGCCATCGTGTTGGTTCAGATATCATCTACCTCCTCTCCCTCCCTTGCTGGATCAAGAAGGAGAGGACGTTGCCGAGTTGTACATGTGCTAAACTCGGAGGTGTCGCACATGCAGTACTTGGATCAGATTGGATCGCGATGCGAGTATGACTACTCCAACCACGATCTCTCGATTGTTAACGCTTCTGGTCTACAAGGGTATATAGACACCACTCCCCTCTCATAGCTATTCATCTCCTACATTGGATCATGGGTGTTTCATAGGAATTTTTTTTGATTTTCATGCTTCGTTCCCCATCAGTGGCATCATGAGCTAGGTCTATGCATAGATGTATATCCACGAGTAGAACACAAAGAAGATGTAGCCGTTGATGTTCAAATTGCTTACTTCCCTTTTCTTATTTGGATTCGTCAGTATTGTGGGATGAAGTAGATCACACCAACCTTACATGTGCACGCACACGAGACCGGTTCTACTCTTTGACATGCAACTTGTATTGCTTAAAAGTGGCTTTGCGGGGTCTGACTCTCCCACTTTAGTTGAATCTGATTTGAAGAGGGCCGTCCTTCTAGAAGGTTAAAAGGAAACTTGTATATCATCTTTGTGGTTTTGTGTAGATAAGAATGGTTCTTATAGTTTGGCCTAGCAGCCACGTAAAAATTGCAACAACAAAGTAGAGGATGTCTAAGTTGCTTTTGCAGGGCATGTTGTGATGTGGTATGGCCAAAATGTGATGTGATATATATGTTGATGTATGAGATGATCATGTTTAGTAATAGGTTTACGAATTGCATGTCAATGAGCCATAGGGTAGTTTTTCATTTAATGGATGTCCTGGGTGTCAACAAATAACGCCATGTAATTGATTTACTTTATCACTATGCATTAGCAAAAGTTGTATAAGGAATAGTTGGCGAGATGACCACGTGACGACACGATGATGGAGATCATGATGATGGAGATCATGGTATCATGCCAGTAACGATGGAGATCATGCCGGTGATTTGGAGATGGAGATCAAAAGCACAAGATGATAATGGCCATATCATGTCACATATTTTGATTGGATGTGATGTTTATCTTTTATGCGACTTATTTTTCTTAGGACGTCGGTAGGATTATAAGATGATCCCTTCACTTAATTTAAAGAAAATGTGTTCTCCCTAAGTCACTACAAGAAATATGTCAACTTGTGACCACCACTATTGGTCACTGAAAGGTCACAAATTTCCATTTGCGACCTTTTTGTGACCAAAAACAGAAGGTCAAAAGCTGGCCATCATAAACTGACTATAGCGACCTTCTCTGTGAGAAGGTCGTGGACGTTTACGACCAAAATATTCCTACTGTGGCGTTTTGGTCACTAGCAACCTCCCTAGGCCACGTAGGCATCCAACGTGGCAAGCTGATGTGGCACAAGATTCAGCCCGGTCCAATTCCGTTTTCTACATGGGCCTAGCCCAACAATTCAGCCCATTTATGAATTTTTTTTTCCTGAATGTTTTTGGGCTTGTTCTATCATGGGCCTTTACCTTTCCACATAGTCCGTTTCCTTCTCGTTTCTATTTTCTATTTGATTCGAGGCCTGCTTATAGTTATTCTGAATAGCTTTTCAGCTCAGGTTATTTTGGGCCATGGCATCTTAATAGTACAAGTATATTTGGGACGTGGCCACTATCAGGTCCAGTAAGAACATTTTTCTGGAGAATTTACTATTCAAGTAAAATGTACACAACACATTACAGGAAAATAGCACATACAACAGCAGATAAAATTTCATTACACTCCTACTACAGCTCACTACAACAGCTCCTTCAATTTTTTTACCAAGCACTAGACAAGTACATCTCACTTAAAATAAACAGTATTGTTCTCGGAAGCAAAATACGCCACCACACGCCATGGTGCGCCATCTTACTCGATCTGGCCTCAAGGAACTAGCAGCGCTGCTTGCTCCTTTGGCTGAGAGCTCCTTGCTGTAGAGGATGGCTGAAAATCAGATGCAAAGCTCCCTGCACATGACATGTTGTGTCAATTCTTGCAGCAACAAAAAGAACTCACCTACCATAGAACTTGCACAGTAATGTATCAACCACCAAACTGTATGAAACAAAAACAACCGAGAGGGGGAGGAGTTTATACCTGATCTTCTTGAGCCTCTCCCCAAGCAAAAGCATCATCCAAGGTAATCGTCTAAACAAGAACACTCCTTAAGATTCTGGAAATGGACCAACACAGTAGTAGTGAAGCTATCACGGGGATCTTTGTGAAGCAGTTTATCGCTTCTTGGAGACACCAACAGTCTTCCCTCTCCTGCGGTAGTCTTGGTATGTGACCACGGATATACACGCCCAAAGAGTGAAGGAGACCACGATGGTTCTGGGAAAGAGAGCAAGGTTTCAAGCATAAGTGATGGCTCATACATCTATGCACTAAGGAAAAATGCTCTTTGCAATGGTGAAGTTTTAAGGAATCGGGCATCGACATACATCTATTGGAAACAAAGCATTGATATACAAATCAGCAGGGTCACATACAAGGTACACTAGAAGGGTATACATGAATACATTGACAATCATCAATACCAGATTGCAAGACATAACAATTATGTACCTAAGCAAGTCGACAAGGGCATAGGGCAGGATATAAAATCTGGATACAAGTAATAGACAAACTACTATGTAAATACTACAGTGGCATTACTACTAGGACATCAAAAAAATACTATGTAAATATTACAGTGGCCAAACAGGTGGTGGATTAACACCAACAATGTGCATCGCATAGAAGAATTAAGATAGCTAAAAATATGATGATTACTGCAGGTTATCAAGAATTCAGCATTGTACCCATAGGTGATGTCACTATAATAATTAGAGGCAAATAGCGATTGAGTAGTGTAGAGGAATTATAAAAAGGGATACACATCCTTAAGTTACTTTCTCAAACTAAATTATATAGATATAGAAATATAATGTAGAACATACGATTGTACTATCAAAGCAACGAGAACCTTGTAAAAGTTTTTGTTCATGCAGGCATTGGCATACACATCCGTACATGCGAGCTTATATAGTACCGCTAGAACAAAATACATAACACACAGTTTGCACACATGCCAAGGCAAAGGGGAGCATTACTTCATTGCTTGGTAGTTGATATATATGCCATCAAAAGAGCAGAAGAATAGCCAGTCTAAGTGAGCTAGCCAAATATAGGTGCAGTGCAGTAGTCATTGTTGCATTATAAAATAAGTCGAGAGTCAATCGGCTAAAAAGTGGAAGTAGCTCAAAAACAACCAAAACATCTGTCCGGTGACCCGTCCGAGTAGCGTAGTAGAGCACCTGCACCTGCATCCACGCACATACTGAATCGGTCAGCGAGTCCATCAACAAGAAAGGGGTCGAGATTTCAATGTGGGGAGGAAGCGGTGACCGTCAAAGAAGACACAGCCAGTTATAGATGCAGAGTTAGGCACACTCGATTGTCGATGCCATCGCTCGCCGCTGCCGGATCGGGTGTCATGGAGGAAGCGATCTGAAGCATAAAAATTAAGCAAAATTAAAAGCATCAGTCGCTAGAAGCATGTAGGCAATAGTACTGGATAATATTTAGAGCAAAAGATGTTTTATATTTTGAGACGGAGGGAGTATTACATAGTTCATCAAACCCATGTCAAATTAATCTAAAAAATGAATTACTAAACCTGCCTGACTAAATCAAACTCAAACCAATGCATCAATCGACACTAGCAGTAGTACACTGAAGAAATCGACACTGAATGGAGGCAATTAATATGTACAGCTAGCACCCATTTGCCTATATTCTGCACTTGAATTCAAACCAATCACTCTATTCCAGAAGATGCATGTACATGCATGCAGCTAGCATGCACCGTCAGCTAGCAACGAGGCGAGGCTAGTTTGAAATGGAGGGGAAGCACAACAGAAATCCAGCTGCCCCTGAGAGCAGCAGTTGGTAAACCTTGCATGCGACGGCGTGGACACCATGGACGTTGAGCAAGCACCGAGCTCCTGCCATGGACGTCGATCTAAACTAGCATCACAAATATGCCTTGCTGCAAGAACTAGCTAAATATGCATAACCATTAAGAAAAAGCTCCTGCAATGCATGAAAATACCGAATGCGATCGAGCTAGCTAGGTAGGCAACTAGAGAGAAGAGATCCACATCTGCTGAAGATCTTATAAAGATCAACATTAGGTTTCGATACACACATAGGATCGCCAAAGGTGATTTATCCATGTTCGCTAAAATTACTTTTAGATTTGCATCCACAAGAGAAAGCAGTAGCATTTCAGTTTTCAGCACTAGAGATCTCTCAGAATGGGAACCACAAACCGTACATAACAAGGGCAACTGACAAACAAGTCACAACCCACAATCTCTAAAACAACAAAGACCAAAGGATGGCATTACCAACCTCTGAAATTAAACTCGCAGGCGCACAAGCAAGCACGATTTCCGCACAAGGCCCCTAACAGCTACCATGGCGGAGGTTCAAGGAGGCCAGGCCTCGCCTGCTTCTCCGCGAAAAAACAGAGGGTGCGCAGAGAGTTGGACAAGCAGAGCAAGTACCCTTAGGCTGGCCACGACACAGCTCTCCGACCAAAGTCGTGCGACCTAGGCGACATCGACGGACGAGATCTAGCGCCCTAGCACCACAACCGCAAGCAGAACGCGCCCGATCCGGGGCCCGAGCAAGCATGAGGCGAAGAAATTTTCTGTCGACACAGCACCAGATCGGGGAGGATTCAGGGGAGGGGCGGTCGGAATGGGGGATCACCTCGATGTCGTGCTCCTCGAGCTGGGCGCGGAGCAGCTCCGAGGCACGCGCCGTGGTGCTCCTGCCATGGGCCGGGAGCGCAAGGACGGTCGGGCTCCTCCCGCTTCTCCTCCAGAGGCCTCCGCCGTGCGCTGCTCCCACGCGAGCCCTGCATGTCACCCAAGGAGAGGAGAGGAGCGCATATGTTAGGAACCGCAGGAGAGGGAGGGAGGCGCGGAGTGTCGTGCGCGTACGTAGTCGTGGCGGGGCACGCCGCCATCCTGGCCGTGGACTGCCTGCCTGTGGTCGCCGGGCCGGCGAGACGAGGCGCCGCGCGACAAAATCCCAAGGACGGAGTGGTTGGTTGGCTCGGAGTGGATAAGGCTAGGGGAGAACGGGAGGGAGGGAGGAGCTCGATCTTGTCTATGGTGAGAGTCGTCGATGGTGGGTGGCGGTGGATCGAGATCTGAGGGAGGGAGGGAGATGGGGATCTGGGATCGAGGGGCATGGGAGAGGGTGGAGTAGCGGCGCTTGGGGGGTGGGTGTCGAGCTCCGCCGGAGGGAGGTGGCCGACGCGAGGGATCGGGGACAGGGGTGGCAGATCTGGATCGGGACGAGAGGGATCGGGAGAGGGGGGGAATGGAGTCGGGGAAGGGGAAGAGAGAAAGAATGGAGGCGGGGGTGGGTGGAAAATGTCCATGAGGACAGACTTAGGGTTTCGGTTCGGTGGGTTTGGGCGTTGGATCCGGAAGCATCCAACGGTGGTTGATCGTGATCCGCGTAATATGCTCATGGTCCAATCGAACGCAGCAAACCATTTGATGACCTTATGACCATATAAATTGGTCATGATCGATTCAAGATAAAAATTTCATTCCATTTTTCGGTGCTCAAATTGAGTTTTTTGTGAAAGTCCTATCAAATATTTGTTCAAATGATCTCATATTGTGCACAATGGTGCATCTTGGAATTTCAAACAATGTTGCCTAAGGAGTTTTCATTTTCTTTGCACGGAAAATTCATTTTCCATTTTTGAGTGCCGAAAAGGGTTTTTTGTGAAGGACCTACCATATATTTGTTGCAAAATTGTACCAAATCAATTTTCTAAAATACTAGGACATATTTAATGCACGATTGACCAAATTGTTGGGTGTAAAAAAATTGATCCACCTCTCGTGAAAAGACAAATTTCTGCCGATTCAGCTGGAAGTGGGTCAAATTTGAACTGTAGCTGCCTTGTAGTTTGCCCTTTATTTTTTACAAAAATCATTTCTAGGTATATAAGTATCTATTTAATCAGAGAAACACCAAAAAAATTCCAAGATTCAACCACTAGCTAGGAACGGTCATTCTCGCAGTTTTGACCGCATTTTGAAACGGGCATAAAAAATTCAAAAAAATTCAAAAAATAGGAAAACCTTCACATTGTGTCATTATATATGACCAAGTTACCATAAAAAAATATAAACTTGTAATACATTCATTCTTTTAAAAAAGTGTTCTCAGAAATGAACTATCATGTGTGAAGATTCATGGCTTTCAAGCCAAATGATCAATCCTATGGCCACATTCA
This sequence comes from Aegilops speltoides, assembly GCA_021437245.1. Lineage (NCBI taxonomy): Eukaryota > Viridiplantae > Streptophyta > Magnoliopsida > Poales > Poaceae > Aegilops > Aegilops speltoides. Next base: position 67,867,566 of record CM038146.1, on the reverse strand, counting down.
TAGCATAGTTTGTTCAAATGATCTCATATTGTGCACAAGGGTGCATCTTGGAATGGCAAACAATATTGCTTAAGGAAGTTTTCATTTTCTTTGGACGAAAAAATCATTTTCCATTTTTCGAGTGCCCAAAAGGAGGTTTTTTTGTGAAGGACCTCCCAAATAATTGTTGCAAAATTTGACCAAATCAATTTTCTAAAATACTAGGACATATTTAATGCACATTTGACAAAATGGTTGGGTGTAAAAAGTTTTGATCCACCTCTCGTGAAAAAGACAAATTTCCCGCCGATTCGGTGGAAGCGGGTCAAATTGAACTGTGGCTGCCTCATAGTTTGCTATTTATTTTTCCAAAAATCATTTCTAGGTACATAAGTATCTATTTAATCATAGAAACACGAAAAAATTCCAAGATTCAACCACTATCTAGGAGCGGTCAAGCCCGCCGTTTTGACCGCATTTTGAAACAGGCATAAAAATTCAAAAAAATCAAAAATTGGAAAACCTTCGCATTGTGTCATTATATGTGACCAAGTTTCCAGGAAAAATAATAAACTTATAATACGGTAATTATTGTTAAAAGTGTTCTCAAAATGAGCTATCAAGTGTGAAGATTCATGGCTTTCAAGCCAAATGATCAATCTTATGGCCACATTCATGGCATAGTTTGTTCAAATGATCTCATATTGTGCACAAGGGTGCATATTGTAATAGCAAACAATGTTGCCTAAGGAAGTTTTCATTTTAGTTGGACGAAAAAACCATTTTCCATTTTTCGAGTGCCGAAATGAGGTTTTTTGTGAAGGAACTACCAAATAATTGTTGCAAAATTGGACCAAATCATTTTCTAAAATACTAGGCCATATATAATGCACAATTGACAAAATGGTTGGGTGAAAAAGTTTTGATCCACCTCGATGAAAAAGACAAATTATAAATCGATTCGGTTGGAAGCGGGTCAAATTTGAACTGTAGCTGCCTCATAGTTTGCTCTTTATTTTTCCAAAAATTATTTCTAGGTACATAAGTATCTATTTTATCATAGAAACATGAAAAAATTCCAAGATTCAACCACTAGCTAGGGCAGTCAAGCCCGCCGTTTTGACCGCATTTTGAAACAGGCATAAAAATTCAAAAAATCAAAAAATTGGAAAACCTTCGCATTGTGTCATTATATGTGACCAAGTTTCCAGGAAAAATAATAAACTTGTGTACGGTAATTATTTTAAAAAGTGTTCTCGAAATGAGCTATCAAGTGTGAAGATTCATGGCTTTCAAGCCAAATGATCAATCTTATGGCCACATTCATGGCATAGTTTGTTCAAATGATCTCATATTGTACACAAGGGTGCATATTGTAATAGCAAACAATGTTGCCTAAGGAAGTTTTCATTTTCGTTGGACGAAAAAACCATTTTCCATTTTTCGAGTGCCCGAAAGGAGGTTTTTTGTGAAGGAACTACCAAATAATTGTTGAAAAATTGGACCAAATCATTTTTATAAAATACTAGGGCATATTTAATGCACAATTGACAAAATGGTCTGGTGTAAAAATTTTTGATCCACCTCTCGTGAAAAAGACAAATTTCTGCCGATTCAGCTGGAAGCGGGTCAAATTTGAACTGCAGCTGCCTCATAGTTTGCTATTTATTTTTTCAAAAAATCATTTCTAGTTACATAAGGACCTATTTAATCATAAATACATGGTTTGGTGGCGATCGTCGAGGTTTGGGCGGTGGCGAGGGCCCCAACTCTAGGCGCCAGGCTTCGCATGCACGCCGCATGGTCATCAGCGTGACCATGGCGTTACCATGTGTTCGGGCGGCCTAGGCATGTCTAGTGGGTTGGGCACTCCCAGGTTGGTGCTAGGAAGAAACTTACAACATAAGATTCTCACGAGGAGACCAATCGATGCTCAAACATGAATTAGCAGCCAAGTGTTTGATTAGCGATGCGGAAATGTACATGGCTAATGGGCGTGCGTTTTGGCTGAGGATAATCAGTTACTAAGAAGACCGTTTTCACAAATTTTCAGCTCAAAAGGAGGAGCCTAGGTGGTACTTGCTTTGCAAACCACCACTTTGGACATAAATCTGAATGTTGAAGCTCGGCTCAAAATAATGAATGGATTGAGCTGGCATTTGGTGGAGGATGGTTATTTGGGCATAGGAAAGCACTGTAGAAAATGGATACTATTTGGACATGCCAAAGTGGTACTTCCTTCACAAACTGTTACTCACGAGCAGAATAGGAAAATGAATATTTTTGAATTATTTTTGAACTAGGCAAGGAAGGTTTTACATATTTGACGAAGATATGACCCAAAGAATTTATGAGATTTTTTGGGAATTTTGGGAATGATAGAAATATAGGTTGCTTCACAACCTAGGGCAAAAACGCCACATGGACATGACACATAGGCAAAACTGATGAGGTGGCGCCTAGTCATAGCAACCCACCACAATTTACAAAGCTATGACCATCTATATTGGTCGTTAACAACTAGAAATAAGGCGGTGGACTAGCGCTGTTTGCTTTATGACCTTTTCGTGTGAGGAAATTCGACCTTCGACCAAAATGGTCGCAATGGTTTAGGGTTTGGAGCCCCGAACAGCTTTTGACCAATTGGTCTGAAATGGTCATAAATTTATGACCAATTCTTCGAGGGTCACTGACAGAAGGTCATAAGTTGACATATTTCTTGTAGTGAGTATGCACCATTGCGAAAGTTCGTCGTTTCGAAACACCTCGCGGTGATCGGCTTTGATAGACTCTACATTCGCATACAACAGTGTAGGCCAGTTTTACACATGCATAATACTTGGGTTAAACTTGACGAGCCAAGCATGTACAAACATGGCCTCGGAACATAGAAGACCGAAAGGATAAACATAAGTCATATAGTAGATATGATCAACATGGAGATGTTCACCGTTGATGACCACCCCATCTCACGTGATGATCGGACATGGGTTGGTTGATATGGATCATGTAAACACTTAGGCAACTTGAGGTACGTTGATTTAAGTGATAGTTCACTAGTAATATGGTTAAGTAAACCAATTATCGTGAACATAATCTAAATTTTCTTTGCAAATTATGTTGTAGATATTTCCCTTTAACAACATGATCAAAAAGACTGTCCGGGTCCTCGATGAGTCTTCATGCTTGCTTTTGCAAGAAGTGCTTGGTTAAGTAGTCTAAAATCTCACAAACCAACGCCACCCCGAATCTTAGATTATGTTAATTTATCCCAAGACATCAAGTGAACTTTCATATTATCTATTTCATCCTCCCATGAAACATTCCTAATAATATGGGATAACTCATCACATAGACCCGCAAAGAATTCGAAGACGCTCATAGCATAAGTTGGGATCGCCTGATCCATCGACTTATGAAGATTCTTTTGCTATCGAGGACATATATTTCTTTGACCAGTCAAATCACTTTTTCAGAAACCTCTCTTTAGTTTGATTGGATCTGAAGCTTCTTTGCGACTGGAGTGATAAGGACGCGGTTGCAACTTAAGCTCCACCTAATAGTTTTCTTACTAGTTGCGCGCAACTGGCGTTTGAAAAGTGGTGCTCCCATGCAGGACGTGATGGGTATTGATTAGCACGTGCCAAGCATCTCTAGATCTGCGCATGGTTTGTTGGTTAGTGGCTTAATTAGTGCGCACTTTCAGGCCTGGCCGGCCCTCTGTTTTTTAATACCAACGACGACTCGCTCAATCTGCAGCCAGCGTTAGCTTCAAAGATATGCCCACCAGGGTTAATCAAAACCGGTTTGGGATTTTAATGGTTCAAAACTGAAGTGTATATCCATGGAGGGGCAATTTGGATTACTTTCTATGATTGAACTCATTGGAGCACTAGGTACGGTGTTGTTCCTTGCTACCAGGCTAGGTACAAAGTTGCAGAAGCCAGATTATTAGCGGTAAACTACTTTCAATAAAACTGTCTCTAGATTTGTGCAAAACTACAATATCAAAGTTTTCTCGGTGGGGCTGTCAGAGAAGAGTTGCTAACGAGGTTGTGCTTTCAATATTAGCTAGCAGACAAAAAATTTCTCTAGATCTGTGAAAAATTGTATGTTTGCTGCAGACCGAGGGAATCTAGTAACAGAGACGGTGTACTTTTTAAAATAAGTACTCCCTCCGTTTCAAAATGTAGTGCTTCCTCTATTCCCGTGCTTCAACTTTGATCATAAATTTAATCAACGGGACCGACTGCGGCGGGGGCAAAAATTATACCAGTGAATTCGTATTCAAAAGAAGTTTTCAATTATATAATTTTTTCTCCCGCCGTAGTCTGTCTCGTTGGTTAAATTTATGATCAAAGTTCGGCCTTGGAAAGCGCGGGCGCACTATATTTTGGAATGGAGGGAGTATATGTTTTGGTATGTCCTTCATTGGTTGATCCTAACAACGGCTACCAGTCATGATTCTCTTAAAGGTGTTGCCTTCGAGCATTGTGTTCTCTACTATTCTGTGTTCTCATGCCATCTCGCCAGTGACTATTGGACCCTGTATAGAAGGATAATGGTAGCTAATGGGGAAGAAGATTTTCACATGGGCCAATATTTTATAATGGAGAAACCACACAACCAATCAGTCTAATTTTTGATGCATTTTACAAGATGTGTCTATATAGGGCATATATTACACACTAGTCAAGCAAAACATAAGTAGTGGAAGGATATGTGCACTGGTAGAAAAAAGGCCTTTAGTCGCGGTTCGCAAAGGCCTTTAGTCGCGGCTGTGCAACCGCGACTAACTATGCGCGACTAAAGGCCCCCCTTTAGTCGCGCCTCTTCTGAATCATGACTAAAGGCTTTAGTCCGGTTCTCGTGGCTAACAGGGACTAAAGGCCTCCTCCATGAGTTTAAATTTTTTACTTAATTTTTTTGCGAATTTTTCATTTTTTTATTTTCAAATTTCTGAATTATTTTAACCTCTAATCTCTAATCACCACCCCTCATCACTGCTCAATTTATCCTCTAATCTCTAATCACCCTCATAATTCCAAATCATCTAACTTCCCGAGCAGTCACCCATCCTCCCACTCCCCACTGAGCACGCTTAACTTCCGGGTTCTATTCTCCTCGTTCCAAGTCTGCACTTGTTGTTTTCGACAATAGTAGGATGTCAATTCTATTAACCCTCGGTATTTAGCTTGAGCATGAAGTGACACATTTCCTGTTTGAGTTTGAAACTATTGTTTTAAAAACAATAATTATTTAGTAACACTAATATTTCGGAATAATTAGTTTGACCATTTTTGACCACAGTTTGACCAGATTTGACCAAAATTTAAAAAACTGAAATAATTATTTAGTAACACTAATATTCTAGAATAATTAGTTTGACCATTGTTTGACCACAGTTTGACCACAATTTGAAATTTTTGAATTTTTTGCCTCTCGAACTTAAAAGCCCGTATCTTTTTTTCTGTTAGGTTTTGGGGATTCTAAAATGTTTAACGGGTTCCCCGGTTAAATTCGGATGTAACTTTTCGAGTAGATGATTTTTCATATAAAAACTTTTTCATCCGAGTTCGTATGCAAAAGTTATGCCAATTTTAAGAATTTCGAGAGATTTTGCAAATAAATTCGAAATTCATATTTGTTAATTTTCCCAACAACTAGACCACATATCACATGGAAAACTTATTTTATTTTATTTTTTGACATTTCCATAATTTTCTTTTGTTTTTCTAAAACTGAAAAGGCGATCCGGGGGTAGAGTTTGAAAATGAGGCCTCAAATCCCTTTAGTCGCGGTTGGCGGACCAACCGGGACTAAAGGTCCGCCAACCGCGACTAAAGGTTCGGGCCATTAGTCATGGTTGGCTGAGATCAACGAGACTAAAGGTCTAACCTTTAATCCGGTTGTCTGGCCAACCGCGATCTAAAGGCCTTGGGCAGCTGAGACCTTTAGTCCCGGTTGGCCGAATAACTGCGACTAAAGCCCCTCCGTGCACCAGCTGTCAACCGAGCGCGCTGGGCCCAGGCCTTTGGTCGCGGGTCTCCTCCAGAACCGCGACTAAAGACCCCTTTAGTCCCGGTTCCTACAGCTTCGCGACTTATGGGGCTGGACGGAAAGCCTGTTTTTCCACCAGTGGTGCATCGTCATTTCTTTATGCCAAAGATTATAATCTCTAAAAAAAGAGTGTCCCTATCTCTTTTTCTGTGGCTAGGTTGCTGCCGCTTGTGTGAATATATGGAGTACTAGCTAGTTTGATTGGATCTGAAGCTTCTTTACAACTGGAGTGATAAGGACGCGGTTGCAACACCAGCTAGCTAGGTTAGTCCATGTTTAATAGTACTACGCTCCATTGTAAATTAAGCTACACCTTAAGTAATTCTTGCCGTGCAACTGGCGTTTGAAAAGAGGTGCTCCCAAGGAGGACGTGAGAGTTCTCTAGATATGCGCATGGTTTGTTGGTTAGTGGCTTAATTACTGTGCAGTTTCAGACCTTGCCGGCCCTTTGTTTTTAAATGCCAATGACTCGCTCAATCTGCAGCCAGCGTTAGCTTCAAAAATATACCTGGGTCAATCAAAATCGCCATCGGTTTTGTAATGGTTGAAAACTGAAGTGTATATCCATGGAGGGGCAATTTGGATTTCTTTCTATGATCGAACTCATTGGAGCACTAGGGACAGTGTTGTTACTTGCTACCAGGCTAGGTACAAAGTTGCCCAAGCCAGATTATTAGCGCTCAACTGTTTTCAATGAAACAGTCTCTAGATTTTTGCAAAACTACAATATCAAAGGTTTCTCGGTGGGGCTGACAGAGAAGAGTTGCTACCGAGGTTGTGCTTTCAATATTAGCTAGCAGATACAAAATTTCTCTAGATCGGCAAAAAATTGCAAGTTTGCTGCAGACCGAGGGAATCTAGTAACAGAGACGGTGTATCTTTTAAAATAAAATATATTTTTTGGTATGTTCTCCATTAGTTGAACACAACAACGACTATAAGTCATGATTCTCTAAAAGGTGTTGTCTTCGAGCATTGTGTTCTCTACTATTCTGTGTTCTCATGCCATCGCACCAGTGGCTACTGGACCCTCTAGTAGTATTGTGGAGGATAGTGGAGAAGAAGATTTTCACGTGAGCCAATATTTGATAATGGAGAAAAGCACACAACCAGTCAGTCTAATTGTTTGATGCATTTTACAAGATGTGTCTATGTAGGGCATATCTTAGACACAAATCAAGCAAAACATAAGTAGAGGAAGGATATGTGCATTGTCATTTCTTTTGCCAAAGATATTTAATCTCCAAAAAAAGAGTGTCCCTATCACTGTAGCAGAAGATACATTTGGAATACAGCTTCGTACAGTATCTTACAAGGCATCAAGAATATAAGATACGAGGAGTGTATCACGGATTAAAGGGCTTGCACACGTCGGATTAGCATTTCCGACTGACAGTTTGCAACTGAGGGAGGTCAGATAAGACATAAATATTTTTACCGTCAATCACACATACAAGTGGAGAGGGAAAGTCTTGATTTCTTTTTCCTCTGCATATATAACTCTAACTAGATATAAGTATTGTTATAATGTCAGTGCAGGACTGCATTATGTTTCGAGGCTAATGAACATGCACTAGTAGAAAAGGGGCCAATGGTCCAGGCCGGTCCAGCCCATTAGTCCCGGTTCAATCCAGAACTGGGACCAATGGGGGCATCGGACCCGGTTTGTGAGCCCCGGGGGCCGGCCGGGCCACGTGGGTCATTGGTCCCGGTTCATCTGGACCTATTGGTCCCGGTTGGTGGGACGAACCAGGACCAATGGGCCTCGCTCCTGGCCCAACACCATTAGTCCCGGTTCGTGCCATCAACCGGGACTAAAGGGTTGGTCCTCGTTGCGACCAGAGTTTAGTTTCACCTCGCCAACCGAAGGGGAATCGGACCGGTTTATAAGCCATTCCCTCTCTACCTTATTGAGCTCCTCTGAAAATGAAAATAGATGCCCTTATATAGGGAATTTAGCATAAATTCATACAGATTTCTCTTGAAATTCGTTATGAATTTAAGTTGAATTTCCTCTATAAGCGCATCTCTGCTCATTTCTGAGTAGTTTTTTATATAGTTTTTTTCTTTTTCTGATATATTTATTTATTTTTTTTATTTCTGAGTTGTAATAAGCCATTAAAAATGAGCATATATGCTCCTTTTTAGTCTGATTAATCACAACTATTTTTGCTTCTATTCATTTTTGAGTAGTTTTCTATTTTTTTTTCTTTTCTGTTATATTTATTCTTTTGTTTTTATTTCGAGTTGTAATAAGTCATTAAAAACAAGCATCTATGCTATTTTTTAGTAAAGTTAATCAAAATTATTTTTCTTCTTTTTATTTCTGTGAGGTTTTTATATAGTTTATTTTTTCTGCTACATTTGTTTTTTCCTTTTTATTTCGAGTTGTAATAAGTCATTAAAAATAAAAAGAGGCATAATGCTTTCGTTAATTTGCTTCAAGCCTTTCGAATAGTGTCAACTGCACTTGCACATAGCTCATGCAGTCTACCGTATTCTCAAGGCTTGAAGCTAACCAACGTCTTGAGCATTGAGCCTCATCGTCATCGTCTCTGCACTCAGGGCTTATAAACAGCTGCGAGTGCCTCTCGCTTGGCGAGGTGGGACTAAAAAAACAGCTGCAAGAAGAATAAACAAAAAAATAGCCGTAGAAAATAAAAAACTAGTTACACGGGTCCATTGGTACCGGTTCATGGCACCAACCGATACCAATGCCACTCTTTGGTCCCGGTTAGTTGGACCAACCGGGACGAATGCTCATCTTTAGTCCCGCGCAAACAGCTGAACACGTCACGGTCGCCACTGATACACCTCAGCGCCATGCTGCCAAGTACCACCAGCCGACACAGCTTGAAGCCCTTGGTGGACCTGTCGTGCGTAGCACCTCCGACCAGGCATGACCAAGCATAGCACTGTCGGCGAGCATGACTTGACAGCTCCATCGAAGCTCCGTGCAAGAAGCCGCTCCACCTCCTTCCTCGACTTCCGGCGCTGCTCCACAAAACAATGCTCCCAAGAGAGAAACAACACCGCAGATGCCGCCATCGTCCGATCGGAACACAGATCCTAGGGTTTCCCAAGCAATACGAGTGGGTCAGCGGTAGTCACACGACGATGCCTTCATCATGGTAACGACATGGAACGCCGCCATCGCCCGCCGTCAGCTCAGTTTTCACCGCAACTCGTCTCCCGACTCGCGGTGGTGCGGATAGCGGATCCGGGATCCGAACACCCAGCCTCGGGCCGACCACCTCGACGGAAGAGATGACCACCATCGCCGGCTGCAACAGTCAGAACAGATCTGATCTATGCTATTTTTTAGTAAAGTCAATCAAAATTATTTTTTCTTCTATTTATTTCTGAGTGGTTTTTCATATATTTTTTTCTTTTTATTTCTGAGTTGTAATAAGTCATTAAAAATAAAAAAGAGGCGCAATGCTTGTTAATTTGCTTCAAGCCTTTTAGAATAGTGTCCACTGCACTGCACATAGCTCTGTGCAGTCTACCGTATTCCTCAAGGCTTGAAGCTAACCAACGTGCAGGAGCATTGAGCCTCTTCGTCATCGTATCTGCACTCAAGGCTTCTAAACAGCTGCGAGTGCCTCTCGCTTGGCGAGGTGGGACTAAAAAAACAGCTGCAGGAAGAATAAACAAAAAAATAGCTGCAGAAAATAAAAAAGTAGTTACACGGGTTCATTGGTACCGGTTCATGGCTCCAACCGGTACCAATGCTACTCTTTGGTCCCGGTTGGTTGGACCAACCGGGACGAATGCTCATCTTTAGTCCCGGTTGGAGCCACCAACCGGGACCAAAGGTCTTCGTTTCCCGCCCTTTGCGCTGCTGAAAAGAGGCCTTTGGTCCCGGTTGGTGGCACGAACCGAGACTAAAGGTGGAATTAGTCCCGGTTGGAGCCACCAACCCGGACCAATGCTTTTGCTATATATACTGGACTTAGCAGTTTTCGCCAAAACCCATCTCTTTCTCACCCCGACGCCTCGGGTCCTCGTCGCCGTCACCGCCGAGCCCTGCCTGCGCCGCCAGAGCCCGCCGTAAATCGCCGCGCGTCGTCGCCGCCCCATCGCCACCCGTCATCAGCGCCCGTGCCGCCCGATGTCGTCGCCACCGTCGCCCTCCCCGCGCCACCCGAGCCCGCCGTCCCGTCGCCGCCCGAGCCCGTTGTCCTCGTCGCCCCTGCCCCGCGCGCCGCCCGAGCCAGCCGTCGCCCCCTGCCCCGCGCCGCTCGACGCCGACGTGAGCGTTTTTTTATTTTTGTTAGATTTTTTTAGATTCTTTTTGTAGTTCATGTTGGGGAACGTAGTAATTTCAAAAAAAATTCCTACGCACACGCAAGATCGTGGTGATGATATAGCAACGAGAGGGGAGAGTGTATGTCCACGTACCCTCGTGAGCCGAAGCGAAGCGTTATGACAACGCGGTTGATGTAGTCGTACGTCTTCACGATCCGACCGATCCAAGTACCGAACGTACGGCACCTCCGAGTTCAGCACACGTTCAGCTCGATGAGGATCCCCGGACTCTGATCCAGCAAAGTGTCAGGGATGAGTTCCGTCAGCACGACGGCATGGTGACGATGTTGATGTTCTACCGGCGCAGGGCTTCGCCTAAACTCCGCGACGATATGACCGAGGTGGAATATGGTGGAGGGGGGCACCGCACACGGCTAAGGAACGATCCGTAGATCAACTTGTGTGTCTATGGGATGCCCCCTACCCCCGTATATAAAGGAGGGAGGGAGGAGGAGGCCGGCCCTAGGAGGGGCGCGCCATGGGGAGTCCTACTCCCACCGGGAGTAGGATTCCCCCTTTCCTAGTCCAACTAGGGGTCCTTCCATGTAGTAGGAGTAGGAGACTAGGAAGGGGAAGAGAGAAGGGAAGGAAGGAGGGGGTGCGGCCCCTCCCCCTAGTCCAATTCGGACTAGGCCTTGGGCGCGCAGCCTGCCCTAGGCAGCCCCTCTCTCTTTCCCGCAGGGCCCAATAAGGCCCAATACTTCTCCCCGGCGAATTCCCGTAACTCTCCGGTACTCCGAAAAATACCCGAATCACTCGGAACCTTTCCGAACTCCGAATATAGTCGTCCAATATATCGATCTTTACGTCTCGACCATTTCGAGACTCCTCGTCATGTCCCCGATCTCATCCGGGACTCCGAACTCCTTCGGTACATCAAAACTCATAAACTCATAATATAACTGTCATCGAAACCTTAAGCGTGCGGACCCTACGGGTTCGAGAACTATGTAGACATGACCTAGAACTATTCTTGGTCAATAACCAATAGCGGGACCTGGATGTCCATATTGGCTCCTACATATTCTACGAAGATCTTTATCGGTCAAACCGCATAACAACATACGTTGTTCCCTTTGTCATCGGTATGTTACTTGCCCGAGATTCGATCGTCGGTATCCAATACCTAGTTCAATCTCGTTACCGGCAAGTCTCTTTACTCGTTACGTAATGCATCATCCCGTAACCAACTCATTGGTCACATTGCTTGCAAGGCTTATAGTGATGTGCATTACCGAGAGGGCCCAGAGATACCTCTCCGATAATCGGAGTGACAAAACCTAATCTTGAATTACGCCAACTCAACATGTACCTTTGGAGACACCTGTAGAGCACCTTTATAATCACCCAGTTACATTGTGACGTTTGGTAGCATACAAAGTGTTCCTCCGATAAACGGGAGTTGCATAATCTCATAGTTACAGGATGTATAAGTTATGAAGAAAGCAATAGCAACACACTAAACGATCAATTGCTAGGCTAACGGAATGGGTCATGTCAATCACATCATTCTCCTAATGATGTGATCCCGTTAATCAAATGACAACTCATGTCTATGGTTAGGAAACATAACCATCTTTGATAAACGAGCTAGTCAAGTAGAGGCATACTAGTGACACTATGTTTGTCTATGCATTCACACATGTATTATGTTTCCTGTTAATACAATTCTAGCATGAATAATAAACATTTATCATGATATAAGGAAATAAATAATAACATTATTATCGCCTCTAGGGCATATTTCCTTCAGTCTCCCACTTGCACTAGAGTCAATAATCTAGTTCACATCGCTATGTGATTTAACAGCAATATTCATATCTGTATATGATTAACACCCATAGTTCACATCGCCATGTGACCAACACTCGAAGGGTTTACTAGAGTCAATAATCTAGTTCACATCGCTATGTGATTAACACCCAAAGAGTACTAAGGTGTGATCATGTTTTGCTCGTGAGAGAAGCTTAGTCAACGGGTCTGTCACATTCAGAGCCGTATGTATTTTGCAAATATTCTATGTCTACAATGCTTTGCACGAAGCTACTTTAGCTAATTGCTCCCACTTTTAATATGTATCCAGATTGGGACTTATTGTCATCTGGATTGGTGTAAAAGCTTGCATCATCGTAACTTTTTACGACGGGCTCTTTTGTCACCTCCATAATCGAGAAATATTTCCTTAGTCCTCACTAAGGATATTCTTGACCAATGTCCAGTGATCTACTCCTAGATCACTATTGTACTCCCTTGCCAAATTCAGAGCAAGGTATACAATAGGTCTGGTACATAACATAGCATACTTTATAGAACCTATGACTGAGGCATAGGGAATGACTTTCATTCTCTTTTCTATTTTCTGCCGTGGTCGGGATTTGAGTCTTACTCAATTTCACACCTTTGCAACACAGGCAAGAACTCTTTCTTTGACTGTTCCATTTTGAACTATTTCAAAATCTTGCCAAGGTATGTACTCAAAAAATCTTATCAAGCGTCTTGATCTATCTCAATAGATCTTGATGCTCAATATGTAAGTAGCTTTACTGAGGTCTTTATTTTAAAGAACTCCTTTCAAACACTCCTTTATGCTTTGCAGAATAATTCTACATTATTTCCGATCAACAATATGTCATTCACATATACTTATCAGAAATGCCGTAGTGCTCCCACTCACTTTCTTGTAAATACTGAGGCCTTCCAAAAGTCTCATATAAATCATATGCTTTGATCAACTCATCAAAGCGTATATTCCAACTCGAGATGCTTGCACAAGTCCATTGATGGATTCTTTGGAGCTTGCACACTTTGTTAGCATCTTTAGGATTGACAAAAACTTTCTGGTTGCATCATATACAACTCTTCTTTAATAAATCCATTAAGGAATGCAGTTTTGACATCCATTTGCCAGATTTCATAAAGTGTGGCAATTGCTAACATGATTCGGACAGACTTAAGCATCGATATGAATGAGAAAATCTCATCGTATTCAACCCCTTGAACTCGTTGAAAACCTTTTGCAACAAGTCGAGCTTAATGGATAGTAACACTACTATCAGTGTCCGTTTTCCTCTTGAAGATCCATTTATTTAACATGTCTTGTTGATCATTGAGCAAGTCAATCAAAGTCCATACTTTGTTCTCATACATGGATCATATCTCAGATTTTATGGCCTCAAGCCATTTCGTGGAATCTGGGCTCATCATCGCTTCCTCATAGTTCGTAGGTTCATCATGGTCTAGTAACATGAATTCCAGAATAGGATTACCGTACCACTCTGGTGCGGACTGTACTTTGGAAGACCTACGAGGTTCTATAGTAACTTGATCTGAAGTTTCATGATCATCATTATTAGCTTCCTCACTAATTGGTGTAGGAATCACTGGAACTGATTTCTGTGATGAACTACTTTCCAATTCGGGAGAAGGTACAAATTACCTTATCAAGCTCTACTTTCCTCCCACTCACTTCTTTCGAGAGAAACTCCTTCTCTAGAAAGGATCCATTGTTAGCAACGAATGGTTTGCCTTTGGATCTGTGATAGAAGGTGTACCCAATAGTTACCTTTGGGTATTCTATGAAGACGCACTTCTCCGATTTGGGTTTGAGCTTATCAGGATGAAAGTTTTTCACATAAGCATTGTAGCCCCAAACTTTAAGAAACGACAACTTGGGTTTCTTGCTAAACCACAGTTCATATGATGTCGTCTCAACGGATTTAGATGGTGCCCTTTTAACATGAATGCAGCTGTCTCTAATGCATAACCCCAAAACAATATTGGTAAATCAGTAAGAGACATCATAGATCGCACCATATCCAATAAAGTGCTTGATTCTGACGTTCGGACACACCATAACATTGTGGTGTTCGGTGGCGTGAGCTGTGAAACTATTTCACACTGTTTTAATTGAAGACCAAACTCGTAACTCAAATATTCGTCTCGCGATCAGATCGCGAAACTTTATTTTCTTGTTACGATGATTTTTCCACTTCACTCTGAAATTCTTTGAACCTTTCAACTATTTCAGACTTATGTTTCATCAAGTAGATATACCCATATCTGCTCAAATCATCTTGTGAAGGTCAAAAATAACGATACTTGCCACGAGCATCAATACTCATTGGATCGCATACATCGTATGTATTATTTCCAACAAGTTAGTAGCTCGTTCCATTGTTCCGGAACGGAGTTTTAGTCATCTTGCCAAAAGGCACGGTTCATAAGCATCAAATGATTCATAACCAAGTGATTCCAAAATCCATCTTTATGGAGTTTCTTCATGCGCTTTACACCGATATGACCCAAACGGCGAGTGCCACAAATAAGTTGCACTATCATTATTAACTTTGCATCTTTTGGCATCAATATTATGAATATGTGTATCATCACGATCGAGATCCAACAAACTATTTTCATTGGGTGTATGACCATTGAAGGTTTTATTCATGTAAACAGAACAACAATTATTCTCTGATTTTAAATGAATAAACGTATTGCAATAAAGATGATCAAATCATATTCATGCTCAACGTAAACGCCAAATAACATTTATTTAGGTTTAACACTAATCCCGAAAGTATAGGGAGTGTGCGATGATGATCATATCAATCTTGGAACTACTTCCAACACTCATCGTCACTTCCCCTTCAACTAGTCTCTGTTTATTCTGTAACTCCAGTTTCGAATTACTAATCTTAGCAACCGAACAAGTATCAAATACTCAGGGGCTACTATAAACACTATCAAGGCACACATTAATAACTTGTATATCAAATATACCCTTGTTCACTTTGCCATCCTTCTTATCTACCAAATATTCAGGGCATTTCCGCTTCCAGTGACCATTTCCTTTGCAGTGTAAGCACTCAGTTTCAGGCTATGGTCCAGCTTTGGGCTTCTTCGCAGGAGTGACAACTTGCTTGTCTTTCCACTTGAAGTTCCCTTTCTTTCCCTTTGCCCTTTTCTTGAAACTAGTGGTCTTGTCAATCATCGACACTTGATTCTCTTTCTTGATTTCTACCTTCGTCGATTTCAATATCACGAAGAGCTCGGGAATCGTTTTCGTCATCCCTTGCATACTATAGTTCATCACGAAGTTCAGTAACTTAGTGATGGTGACTAGAGAATTCATCAATCACTATCTTATCGGAAGATTAACTCCCACTTGATTCAAGCGATTGAAGTACCCAGACAATCTGAGCACATGCTCACTAGTTGAGCGATTCTCCTCCATCTTTTAGCTATAGAACTTGTTGGAGACTTCATATCTCTCAACTCGGGTATTTGCTTGAAATATTAACTTCAATTACTGGAACATCTCATATGGTCCATGATGTTCAAAACATCTTTGAAGTCCCGATTCTAAGCCATAAAGCATGGTGCACAAAACTATCAAGTAGTCATCATATTGAGCTAGCCAAACGTTCATAACGCCGCATTTGCTCTGCAATAGGTCTGTCACCTAGCGGTGCACTAAGGACATAATTCTTACGTGCAGCAATGAGGATAAACCTCGGATCGCGGATCAAATCCGCATCATTGCTACTAACATTTTTCAACACAATTTTCTCTAGGAACATATCAAAATAAACATCTGAAAGCAACAACGCAAGCTATTGATCTTACAACATAATTTGCAAAATACTACCAGGACTAAGTTCATGATAAATTAAGTTCAATTAATCATATTACTTAAGAACTCCCACTTAGACAGACATCTCTCTAGTCATCTAAGTGATCACGTGATCCATATCAACTAAACCATAACCGATCATCACGTGAGATGGAGTAGTTTTCAATGGTGAACATCACTATGTTGATCATATGTACTATATGATTCACGCTCGACCTTTTAGTCTTCGTGTTCCGAGGCCATATCTGCATATGCTAGGCTCGTCAAGTTTAACCTGAGTATTCCGCGTGTGCAAAACTGGCTTGCACCCGTTGTAGATGGACGTAGAGCTTATCACACCCGATCATCACGTGGTGTCTGGGCACGACGAACTTTGGCAACGGTGCATACTCAGGGAGAACACTTCTTGATAATTAGTGAGAGATCATCTTAAAATGCTACCGTCAATCAAAGCAAGAATAAGATGTATAATAGATAAACATCATATGTAATCAAAATATGTGACATGATATGGCCATGATCATCTTGCGCCTTTGATCTCCATCTCCAAAGTACTGTCATGATTTCTATCGTCACCGGCACGACACCATGATCTTTATCATCTTGATCTATATCAATGTGTCATCACATGGTTGTCTCGCCAACTATTGCTCTTGCAACTATTGCTATCGCATAGTGATATAGTAAAGCAATTATTTGGCACTTGCATCTTATGCAACAAAGAGACAACCACAGGGCTTCTGCCAGTTGCCAATAACTTCAACAAAACATGATCATCTCATACAACAACTTATATCTCATCACGTCTTAACCATATCACATCACAACATGCCCTGCAAAAACAAGTTAGACGTCCTCTACTTTGTTATTGCAAATTTTACGTGGCTGCTACGGGCTTAGCAAGAACCGTTCTCACTTACGCATCAAAACCATAACGATAGTTTGTCAAATAGACTCTGTTTTAACCTTCGCAAGGACCGGGCGTAGTCACACTCGGTTCAACTAAAGTTGGAGAAACTGACACCCGCCAGCCACCTGTGTGCCAAGCACGTCGGTAGAACCAGTCTCGCGTAAGCGTACGCGTAATGTCGGTCCGGGCCGCTTCATCCAACAATACCGCCGAACCAAAGTATGACATGCTGGTAGGCAGTATGACTTGTATCGCCCACAACTCACTTGTGTTCTACTCGTGCATATAACATCAACGCATAAAACCTAGGCTCGGATGCCACTGTTGGGGAACGTAGTAATTTCAAAAAAAAATCCTACGCACACACAAGATCATGGTGATGATATAGCAACGAGAGGGGAGAGTGTATGTCCACGTACCCTCGTAGACCGTAAGCGGAAGCGTTATGACAACGCGGTTGATGTAGTCGTACGTCTTCACGATCCGACCGATCCAAGTACCGAACGTACGGCACCTCCGAGTTCAGCACACGTTCAGCTCGATGAGGATCCCCGGACTCGATCCAGCAAAGTGTCGGGATGAGTTCCGTCGACGACGGCATGGTGGCGATGTTGATGTTCTATCGCGCAGGCTTCGCCTAAACTCATGACGATATGACCGAGGTGGAATATGGTGGAGGGGCACGCACACGGCTAAGGAACGATCCGTAGATCAACTTGTGTGTCTATGGGGTGCCCCTACCCCGTATATAAAGGAGGGAGGGAGGAGGAGGCCGGCCCTAGGAGGGGCGCGCCATGGGGAGTCCTACTCCCACCGGGAGTAGGATTCCCCCTTTCCTAGTCCAACTAGGGGTCCTTCCATGTAGTAGGAGTAGGAGACTAGGAAGGGGAAGAGAGAAGGGAAGGAAGGAGGGGGTGCGGCCCCTCCCCCTAGTCCAATTCGGACTAGGCCTTGGGGGGGCGGCCTGCCCTAGGCAGCCCCTCTCTCTTTCCCGCAGGGCCCAATAAGGCCCAATACTTCTCCCCGGCGAATTCCCGTAACTCTCGGTACTCCGAAAAATACCCGAATCACTCGGAACCTTTCCGAACTCCGAATATAGTCGTCCAATATATCGATCTTTACGTCTCGACCATTTGAGACTCCTCGTCATGTCCCCGATCTCATCCGGGACTCGAACTCCTTCGGTACATCAAAACTCGTAAACTCATAATATAAGCATCATCGAAACCTTAAGCGTGCGGACCCTACGGGTTTGAGAACTATGTAGACATGACCTAGAACTATTCTTGGTCAATAACCAATAGCGGGACCTGGATGCCCATATTGGCTCCTACATATTCTACGAAGATCTTTATCGGTCAAACCGCATAACAACATACGTTGTTCCTTTTGTCATCGGTATGTTACTTGCCCGAGATTCGATCGTCGGTATCCAATACCTAGTTCAATCTCGTTACCGGCAAGTCTCTTTACTCGTTACGTAATGCATCATCCCGTAACCAACTCATTGGTCACATTGCTTGCAAGGCTTATAGTGATGTGCATTACCGAGAGGGCCCAGAGATACCTCTCCGATAATCGGAGTGACAAAACCTAATCTTGAATTACGCCAACTCAACATGTACCTTTGGAGACACCTGTAGAGCACCTTTATAATCACCCAGTTACATTGTGACGTTTGGTAGCACACAAAGTGTTCCTCCGATAAACGGGAGTTGCATAATCTCATAGTTACAGGAATATGTATAAGTTATGAAGAAAGCAATAGCAACACACTAAACAATCAATTGCTAGGCTAACGGAATGGGTCATGTCAATCACATCATTCTCCTAATGATGTGATCCCGTTAATCAAATGACAACTCATGTCTATGGTTAGGAAACATAACCATCTTTGATAAACGAGCTAGTCAAGTAGAGGCATACTAGTGACACTATGTTTGTCTATGTATTCACACATGTATTATGTTTCCTGTTAATACAATTCTAGCATGAATAATAAACATTTATCATGATATAAGGAAATAAATAATAACTTTATTATTGCCTCTAGGGCATATTTCCTTCAGTTCATAGATTTTTTTTTGTTAGGTTAGATCTGTAGTAATTTAGATATGTAGTTCATAGTTTTTTTGTTAGATTAGATTTTTTTTTGTTAGATTACATGTGTAGTAATTAATTTGTTCATATTATGTTAGATTTTTTTGTTAGATTAATTAGATTTTTTTTGTTAGATTAGATATGTGTAGTAATTAATTTGTTCATATTATGTTAGATTTTTTTTCTGTTAATAGATTTTTTTGGTGATATTATTATTGAATATGCATGTTTGGTGATATTATTGTTAATAGATTTTTTTGGTGATATTTAGATTGTGTAATTAATTTTGTTCATAGAATTTTAATGATTTTTTTGTTCATAGTATTTAGAAAAAGGAAAAAATAAGAAGTAGTTTATATATAGTTGAACTAGCTAGTTGATTTAATAAACTAATTTATTTTACTATATATAGAAGTAGTTTGTTTTTAGTAAGTACTACTTATTTATTTATAGTAAGTGCTTAGTAGTTGAACAAGATAGTTGATTTAATTAGATTTTTTGTTAGATTAGATTTTTTTGTTAGATTAAATGCGTAGTAATTAATTTGTTCATATTATGTTAGATTTTTGTTAGATTAATTAGATTTTCTTTGTTAGATTAGATATGTGTAGTAATTAATTTGTTCATATTATGTTAGATTTTTTTCTGTTAATAGATTTTTTGGTGATATTATTATTGAATATGCATGTTTGGTGATATTATTGTTAATAGATTTTTTTGGTGATATTTAGATTGTGTAATTAATTTTGTTCATAGAATTTTAATGATTTTTTGTTCATAGTATTTAGAAAAAGGAAAAAAATAAGAAGTAGTTTATATATAGTTGAACTAGCTAGTTGATTTAATAAACTAATTTATTTTACTATATATAGAAGTAGTTTGTTTTTAGTAAGTACTACTTATTTATTTATAGTAAGTGCTTAGTAGTAGAACTAGATAGTTGATTTAATTAATAAAACTACTTTTATTTAACTATATATAGAAGTAGTTCCGCGTCGGCGTCGGCGATGCCTATCCCGCATCCTCGTCCGTCGTCGACTCGGCGGTGGAGGCCTGCTTGATCAAGGCCATGTTCGGGACTGGGCTCCGCCGGGTTGGTATTGGGAGGTGCTACCTTCACGGGGCGAGGTTGGTGAGGAGGCAGCCCATTGTTGACCCGATCCTTGTTTGGTGGCGATCGCGTGGGCGATGGCGGTGGTGAGGCATCCGGACACCACGGAGGTGGTGCGTCACCGTGTCGCGAGGAGGACAAGCACGTCCGTCGCTACATGGTTGCATTGGAGGGAGGTTCGACAATACCGGCAGGTTCTTGAGGATCTCTTTGGAGCTATGATCCTGTGATGGTTCCTTATCTTTGGGTGTCCACCGCCCGCGTCGATACCCGTTGGGCGCTACGGTTCTAGTTGTATTAGTGATAATATTCGACGATGTACGGACACAAAGAGATGATGTACTTTTGCTTATAATTATTGAATGCATGCTAATTTGAATACTATACTTTATTTTATGATTTGGTTTTGCTTATTTTATGATTTGGTTTTGCTTATTGAATGCTCATATTGGATAAGTTCTCCTTCATTCCCGTGTGCTGGACAATTTGGTATAATAATGCATTCGGGAATGAAAGAGGAGCTACGTACGTACATCGATCATCGATAGTCAACCCGTGATTAATAATAATGATCTAGTTTAATATTTGAATTATGAACGTAGGCCGGAAATGTCGTACTCATCGGACGATGAAAACCGCCCGGGGGAGTGTGACTGGTGCCACGACGACCGAGGTATCCGCGACAGGTTCATTGAGCTGGACGAAGATCGGCACTTCAGCATTAAGCTCGAGGAGACCTGCGATGTTCATACGGTACGCAACGACGACAATAGTTTTTTCGTAATTAAGCACGACTTCAACTATTTTAACATGTATTCTTCATCTTTTCCAATTCGACTAGCTTATCCCATGCTTTGCAAGACGCTATGTCTTGGAGAGGATGGGTTTTGAAGACCATGAAAGTTTTGAAACCAAAAAAATTATCCTAAGTACCCATCATGGTGTGGATTTTCAAGTAAAGCTGTACAATGCTGAGAGTGTAACCCATTTTGGTTGCGAAAATTGGGGTGTATTTTGCAAGATGTATGGTCTTGATGAGGGTATGCTTGTCACCATGGATCTTGGTGATCCTACAATCGAGCAAGAGACATCTTCGATTTGGGTCCTTGTGGATACACCTCCAGTTCTTCCCTCATGTGAGCTAAACATAGTTATTAAGTAATTTATATTATTTATATCAAAATATATAGTTGACAACTTATCTCCATTGACAGCTTATTTTCATTCTTCAAAGAATGTGCGGAAGATGGTAGATAGAACGTACTACACCGAAGGCTCCGAATTAACTTATCAGAAGAAAAAATCATCTGGTCGGATTTTGTACTGATCTTGAGAATTACAATATCTACAATCAAACTCCTCAACATTATGGTCAATACGTGCCACTAGTGCACTTGTTGAACTACGGTAACTACCATGGAGATACCCTGGTAAGATTATTTTTTACTATTACAACATCCGTGCATCTTTTTGCACACTTCTAAAACTAGTACATCATTGCTAACTACGAAGTTATTACTATGTTTTTCAACGGATAATCCCGAATGATTGTGTGCCTCATCTGATGTATACGCATGGTAGACTTCATGTTTTGAACATACGACCAGGTCGTCCTACGAATCTCAACTGTCCATACCGGGTTTCTAAAAGAAGTGGAGACATAACAATCAAAAAATGGAAAAAATGTATGGACAGTCGTAAGGAGCTTCTTGGAAGCAATAAGCAGCGAAGGGCAAGAATTGGAGACAGGATGATCGCCATTCTTCATAATGGAGAGTCAGGGTCTATATTGTTTTATGCTATTTTACCTTAAGGGTGTTTAGGTCCTACCTCATACTGATGATCATGTGCTAAGAACAATTATGTAGGGTTGGGTTCGATGACTATGAGGATGATGATCGTATGACTTATTATTAATAACGTGTAGAAGTTGTATGATGATGCATGATTAGTAGGACTTGTTATATATATATATATATATATATATATATATATATATATATATATATATATATATATATATATATATATATATATATGATGGTGTATGATGCAAAGCATGCATGAGCATGTTATATCTGTGGGTGCAATGAACATAGCAGCAGCGTTGATAAACCAGGGCGAAGATAGAGAGGACACTTCTCTCTATTAGCTAGCTATAATAACAACCTAAAATAACCCCCAAAACCCTAAAGCAGCCACTTTTGTAAAAAAATGACTTTTGGTCCCGGTTGGAGCCACCAACCGGGACCAAAGGCCCCGTGACTGGGCTCGGCGCACAGGGCCACGTGGAGGCACATTGGTCCTGGTTCGTGTTTGAACCGGGACTAATGGATGGAGGCATTAGTAACGACCCATTAGTCCCAGTTCGTGAACCGGGACTAAAGGCCCTTACGAACCGGGTCTAATGGATGGTTTTCTACTAGTGATGGTTTGTCTGAGATAAAAAAAAATTAGTGTCAGTGTCATGCACAATACTCTATAACGACTGCTTTGGGTCCAATGTTTGAGGTTAGTCCAGCCATAAATTATGAAGCGTTGGCGTCGATGGCACATACAAAATCATCTCATACGAAACCTTTGGGGAAAATGTATAATGCATGCTCACAGTACGAGGACGACTGGGGTTGGTTAGGTCTGGATCCACGGTATGCGCCATGCATTGCGCGCATGCTGTCTACAGATAAAGTCTTGGTATGTTGTGCTGAGATAATATTATACTTCCATGGAAATAAAAAGACATAATATGATACTTTATCGTGTTAAACTAGACAACATGTGCAGCTTTCCCTGCCATATATAGACAACGTGCAAGTTGGTATATCGAGGATTCAGAGAAAATGCCGTTAAGTGCCTATGGGCATATCACAAACAGCCTATGATACCTTTTCAACTTATATGATTATCGTGCTATCTCGGATGCTCATTGCTGAAAGCAGCAGTACATACTGGCAACCAGAACTGTGTCAGATGGGGATTGGGGCCGTGTGTGAACATGTGTTAGTACCTACACTATGGTACCATTACAGTTTTGTTGGTGATTGAGATCTATGTTTCCTGTGTTGAATAGTTATTTTCTCCTTCTCTCATCTACTTGAATTACAGTTTTCTGGAGTCACTGATTGCATGGATGTTAATTACTTTCTTGCCTTCGGAGAAACATGTTCTTGTTCACCATTGAAAAATAGGTATTAGTTAGCCATGTGTGGCTCTAACTATTTTTTTATTTTTATTTTTTTTTTGGAAAAAAGAGGCTTGCCTCCGGCCTCTGGATATGAACTATGCATGCAGCCATATTATTAATAGTCTCGAAGTAGCACAAAGTTATAAAAATATTACAGCTCGCAAGCGGAACAAAGAACACATAAAAAACTCAATACCACAACCGGTATGAATAAAAGGACAAGATCCCTAGACTCCTATCCTGTTATGCGACCGCCATCCAAACAGGTTGAATATAGTCCGTGCTACCATCTTCCACTGGTTGCACCTAGTAACCAAAGGCTCCCTGGAGTCTGTAGGAGTGAGTAAGAACAACGTACAGATCCATAAAAATATGTTGTCTGTTAAAAATCATATCGTTCCTGTAGTTATAGCCCACATAAGCGCACATATTCCATTCCGAATACGAGATGCAGTAGTACGTTCTACTCCAGCTAACTGGAGGAGTAATGCACTAGTAGAAAACAGGGCATTTGTCCCGGTTCGTAAGGGCCTTTAGTCCCGGTTCTTGAACCGGGACTAAAGGGTCGTTACTAATGCCTCCCCCCTTTAGTCCCGGTTCTTACACGAACCGGGACATATGGGCATCCACGTGGCTGCTGCTCGCAGCCCAGGCAGGGGGGCCTTTGTTCCTGGTTAGTGACATAAACCGGGACCAAAAGGCTTCCACGCGTCAACATTTCAGTGGCTTGGGTTTTTGTTTTTTTTGAAAGGGGGGGAGGGGTTGGGGGTTTTGGGGGGTTAATTTAGGTGTTTCATATATTGTGTTAGCTAGCTAATTAATAGAGAGAGAAGTGTCCTCTCTTATGTCCGTGCTAGGTCGACGGTACGTACTATATACATAGAGAGGCCCTGGACACGCTAGCTAGTAAGAAAATGAAGGAAATCATTAAGTACAGAAGTTCGTCATGCATACCGAGAGAAGTGATCGATCGACCTCTCCTTCTCCGAGAGATTGGTCGAACAACAAGTTTTTGTATTATCTATCCGACGCTACTGGCTACATACATATACAATCTGTAAGATCTCTTACAATCCCCTAGCATTTGAAATCAACTTCCACATGGTATTCTCCGGCTTTATTGATGACGTGGTCAGGAAAGAATCCCGCCAATTCCTCTTGAATTGCTTTCATGCGATCTTGTGATAGGAGTTCTTTCCGCATCTGCTGTCGTGGTTATAAGTCTGACTGTAGAATGGGGGTAGGTATGGAGAGGCAAGATCCTAGCTATGGAGCAGTTGTACAGACAAGGGATTTACGAGTTCAGGCCCTTCTCGGAGGAAGTAACAGCCCTACGTTTTGGAGCCCGGGGGCGGTCGACTGGATTATCTGTGTGTAGGTTACAAGGGTGCGAACCCTTTACACTGAGGAGGGAGGGTGGCTTATATAGTGTCTGCCCGACCCCTCCGGCCCTCAGTTATGCAGGGTTTAAAGTACATAAAGGTGGGCGTTACTGATAACGCCTTACATAAAGTGTCATCATGACCATAAAGACTACTTAATTACAAACCGTTTGGATGCAGAGTGGCTCTTGATCTCCTGGTGGTCGAGTGAGTCCTCATGGTCGGGTGTCTTCTAGTCCGTCGAGTGGAATCACTCTTGGTCGACTGGAAGGTAGCTTCTTCTGAAGATGTCCTTGGGTAGGATACTTTGGACAGGCCCGTGACCCTACCCTAGGTACATGACTTCGTCATCTGCCACGTCTAATTTGAAGAAGGGGGTTAATACATATATATGAATGAAACTCAACAGAAATGATGGTGTAATAAAATGAAATTGTGAATATTATTGCTTATGCACTTCATATTCTCTTTTAGAGTAGCCCCGCTTATTTTTCAAAGTCGCGTCGTAGATGAACTCGCACACGTAGTATCCACAGTAATCATTCCCTTGTTCCTGCCACAAGCACTTTACGAGAAATAGAGGTTAATCAAACTGATAATGAAGCATTATAAATGGCATTGATGAAAGTATAGCTATAGAATCAACGGGAGATGCATGCAACTAGCTAGCCAGTAGTACTTACGTCCGGGTATGTATATCGCAGCTCCTTCGGCAGTCCCGGAGCTTTTGCGGTGAACTGTTTCCAAACCCTGCAAGACAAAGAAAATAATTATTATTACTTGAGATATCAGGAAATGAACAAAAAGTTGCCTATATGGTGCGATAATGACTGATTGAACTTACTTGTTGAGCAATTTAGTCATGCCCGCATATGTTTCGGGATCTTTTCGTCTCGAGTCTAAGACGGTTACTAGTCCCCGCTCAAGCTTAATCTCCAGAAGAACATAGTGGTAGCTGCGCGTTTATGCATAACTCATCGATTACATTACTATAACCTCGCTTGAGTAATAAGGGAAACCGAATATGCACACGACAGTAACACTTACTTGAAGTTGTAAGGAAAGAGTATGGTATCTTTGTTTCGATTTTTGATCAACGATTGTAGCAAGTTGGCCTCGGCGTATTCGGCATGCTTTTTAACATGAATTTCATCTATGATATTTGTGTTAATGAACCCAATATCATACATTTCTTGTTTTCTGCACTCGACGATCTTCAATCTGCATAATATAGTGAGGATAATTAATTATAAATACATGCAATGAAAGAGCTGAGCTATATATAGAGACTTAATAACAGAAATAGTATTTACAAATAGT
Organism: Aegilops speltoides; assembly: GCA_021437245.1. Lineage (NCBI taxonomy): Eukaryota > Viridiplantae > Streptophyta > Magnoliopsida > Poales > Poaceae > Aegilops > Aegilops speltoides. The sequence goes on along the minus strand of CM038146.1, from coordinate 67,841,577 downwards.
AGCAAAAGACCGTTAATTTTTCGAGGGCCTTTTGATTGAAGAACTCGAAGAACTCCTCACATGGAACAGCCAACAGATCAGTTCCAACGAGGTCGTGCTCCTCTTTAATGTTCAGATACAAAGTATTCGTCCCCCCAGACTCTCTGCAGGTTTTCATGTACCAATTATGGAATCTTCGCATGATCGTTGTTAGAGATTTTTCATCTTTGACGAGAGGCTTCCCGTACTCGTATATGTGTATGTCCACCTCCATGAAATCAGGAAGTTGATCGTCAGGCAGGTAATCTGCAAGATTTCCATAACCTTCCACCGTCCCCGGAGCATTAGCGACGATGTCGCCGCTAGACACATTGAGCGGGGGGCACGATTGATTTGCTTGTTCGCCGAGCTGGGCAATTTTTTCACAGCTGCTCGTTCTTTTGACCTTTGATGTCTGACAGTACTTCCCGACCTCCCGCCTCTGGCTATACTACTAGATGCCGGAGCAGACGGAGCGGCTGCGGCGTCTGTCTTCTTTCGTGCTTGCTTACGAGGCGGAGGAGAAGGACTACGACGCGCCGGAGCAGCCGGGGCGGCGGCGGGTCTCTTCTGCCCTTGCTGGTGAGGCGGAGAAGGAGGAGGCTGCTGGCTGCTCGGGCGCACCAGCGCAGGCGGAGAAGGAGGCGGAGTGCCGCCACGCGCTGGAGAAGGAGGCCGACTGCCCTGATCGTCACTCGCTGGAGGAGGAGGCGGAGTGCCCTAACTCGCCGGAGGAGGAGGCGGTGGAGGAGGCGGAGTGTCCTGACTCGCCGGAGGAGGAGGAGGAGGCGGAGGCGTCCAGTTCGGAAGGTTGATGAGCTCCTTCCGCCATAGGCATGGAGTCTTCAGAGTAGAACCCAGCCTAGTCTCCCCTTCACCGGTAGGGCGGTCAAGCTGGAGGTCCTCAAATCCCTCCGTTATTTCATCCACCATCACCCTAGCATATCCTTCTGGAATCAGCCGGCAGTGATAAGTTGCGCCAGGTTCAGTAGGATAAACAGAGCCAACAGCCGCCTTGACCTTCAAATTCATCCATTGCGTCATAATGTGGCAATTTTGAGACTCCGTGATAGCATCCACGGGATAGCTGGCAGGAGCCGTCAAGACATGCTCCAGCTGAAAGCAGCTCAGTGGAAGCCACGCTGCTTCTCCGCTGAGATGGCGGGGTAGCATCGAGGGAAGCTTCGGCAGGTCGTTTGCTGCGTTCTGCTTCTCGTTCCTCTAGCCCCATTACCCTTTCGTGCAGCGCCTGCAGTTGGGTCTGCTCCAGTTTCTTCCTCCTCTCCTGGGTTTTGTAACCCCCTGCGTCCGGAAAACCAACCTTCCACGGAGATCATCATCATCGGGCACATCGTTTGGTTCCTCTTGATCTTCAGTAGCTTTGCCCGTTGCAGCATCATCGTGCACATCGTCTGGTTCCTCTTGATGTTCAGTAGCATCACCGTATTCAGGGGGCACATAGTTGTCATTGTACTCTTCTTCTTTGCCATCTTCCATCATAACCCCTATTTCTCCGTGCCTCGTCCAAACATTATAGTGTGGCATGAAACCCTTGTAAAGCAGGTGGGTGTGAAGGATTTTTCGGTCAGAGTAAGACTTCGTATTCCCACATATAGGGCATGGACAACACATAAAACCATTCTGCTTGTTTGCCTCAGCCGCTTCGAGAAATTCATGCACGCCCTTAATGTACTCGGAGGTGTATCTATCACCGTACATCCATTGTCGGTTCATCTGCGTGCATTATATATATAATTAAGTGTGTCAAAAACTATTACAGAACATCATGAATAGATAATTAAGTGACCAAATTAATAGAAGTTCATCATCACATTAAAACCGAAGTACATACATAGTAAAACTAAGAAAATAGTAGAAGTATCTATCTAAACATACAAGTAAGAATATTTTTCCTTTCAGAAAGAAGATAAGAACAAGAGGCTCACCACAGTGGTGCCGGCGATGAGATTGGTGCGGGTGATCGACGGCGGTGAAGACGGAGACGGGACGGGACAGACCGCTAAACCTAGACAAATATTAAGGAAAATGGAGTTTGGAGGTCGAGCTTGGTGAGGAGAAAGTTAAGTAGTGTGGCTCGGGCATTTCATCGAACACCTCGTGTGCATAGGAGGTGAGCTAGAGCACCACAAAGCTCTCCAACGGCCGGGCAGAAAAACAGAGCAGTGAAGTGCTCTGCTCGCGGGCGAGGGGTATATATAGGCAATTCATTGGTCCCGTTTCGTGGCATGAACCGGGACTAAAGGGCAGCCTTTGGTCCCGGTTCAAGCCACCTACCGGGACCAATGGTGGTGGGCCAGGAGCGAGGCCCATTGGTCCCGGTTCGTCCCACCAACTGGGACCAAAAGGTCCAGACGAACCGGGACCAATGGGCCACGTGGGCCGGCTGGCCCCCGGGGCTCACGAACCGGGTCCAATGCCCCCATGGGTCCCAGTTCTGGATTGAACCGGGACTAATGGACTGACCCGGCCTGGACCATTGCCCCCTTTTCTACTAGTGATGTTAAAGGCTATATGAATCGTTCACCAAAGTAATTTCACGAGAGGGCAGTCTATGAAGAGATGTTGTATTGTTCCATCATGATCACGAAAACAACATTGTGTGCTGCTCCCACCGTCCCTTTAGTAAATTATCCTGGGTGAGGATCACTTGCTTGTGCACAAACCACATAAAGATTTTAATACGCAAGGGAACCTTAACCTTCCAAATATGCATCGATCTCGGGATTGGGCCGGAATTTATTAGATCCATAAACATAGATTTTACCGTAAACACTCTGTTTCTAGCCAACTTCCAGTGCAATGAATCAGATTGGTCGGATAATTGAACCTCCATCAGTCTCCAAACCAACTACATCCAAGAGTTCCAATGATCCCCTAGTAAAGATTGCCTAAACTAAATATTCAAGGGTATCGATTGTAATAATGTGCCCACGTAATCCTCCTTACGTTGTACAATACTCCCTCCATTCCGAAATAATTGCCGCTGGGGTCTTTTCCGACCAGGTGAAAACTAGTGAAATTACAAAATTGCCCCCGATTTGAAACCTCGCTCATGTCATCGTCTTTCTCCGTCGCTCCTTCCCTACGCCAAGACTCCGTCGCTCCTCCCCTTCGCCAGGCAGAGGAGGACTCCGTTGCTCCTCCCCTTCGCCAGGCTCCTTCACCGTCCGCATCTCCGGCGTCCTTCCCCGCCGGCTGCCTGCGCCGCTCCAATTGAGAGCCAGATCCCCTCTTTGGTCACCCTTCCCTGGCGCGATCGGAAGCTCCCTCGCCGTGGTCCGGAGCTCCCTCACCGGCGGCCACTGAGGGAGTCCTGGATTAGGGGGTATCCAAATAGCCGGACTATATCCTTTGGCCGGACTGTTGGACTATGAAGATACAAGATTGAAGACTTCGTCTCGTGTCCGGATGGGACTCTCTTGGCGTGGAAGGCAAGCTAGGTGATACGGATATGTAGATCTCCTTCTGTTGTAACCGACTCTGTGTAACCCTAGCCCCCTCCAGTGTCTATATAAACCGGAGGGTTTAGTCCGTAGGACAACAACAATCATACCATAGGCTATCTTCTAGGGTTTAGCCTCTACGATCTCGTGGTAGATCAACTCTTGTAATACTCATATTCATCAAGATCAATCAAGTAGGAAGTTGGTTATTACCTCCATAGAGAGGGCCCGAACCTGGGTAAACATCATATCCGTTGCCTCCTGCTACCATCCACCTTAGACGCACAGTTCGGGACCCCCTACCCGAGATCCGCCGGTTTTGACACCGACAGCCGCCTTTCCCCATCAACTGCCTGCTCCGTTCCCCAGGATCCTTCCCCGCTGGCCACAGATCCCTCGGCGGCCACCTCCCTCCACTCCAATTGAGAGCTCGAGGTCAGCCACCGCTGCTTGCTGCTCCTTTTTGCTCCTGGATTTCAATCAAAGAAAGGCTTAATGATATTTCAGAGTACTGTGTGTAATTACTCTACTGTGTAATGAATCTTTAACAGATTACAGATTTCAAAGTACTCTTCAATCAATCAATCTTCACAAATTTCAAGGAGTATAAATGTGAATTTCCTGTAATTTTGGAAACATCTTGATTAAACAGGAGTAGTATGAACAATAGTTTGATGAGGAAACACAAGTACCATCAGTACTGTCACAGAGAATTCCTAATTCCTTCAGTATTTTTATCACATTGTGTCAATGCAAGGTATTGGCACTGAGTGACTACAGAAAAAGAGGTTAACTACAAAGAATGACCACTGGTTGAAAACAAAAACGAAGACAGATTCGACAAAACTGATACAAAATGCCAGGTGTATAACAAACAGAATAGCCTCTATGGTATGGAATATGAGTGAATATCTCCAGAAAGATTATTCATATGCATCTAAGTACTTGCCACTAAAGTTTCTGTCCCGGCAAGGACTTCTACAAGACATCAATACTCAACTTCTTCCAATTGGGACCAATGCAAATAATTAGATTGCTTACAGTAAGATATCATCAGTTCAAGCAAACTATTCTAAGCTATCATGGCAACTTGGCAATACTCCGGTAATATAGAAATCAGAAGGTCGGCTATTTGTAATGTGTACAATAATTTGGCCTAAAGCAACATTTCTTTACAGAAAATGCACTACGGGTGATGAATGCAAATGACGGATGCTAAACAAATCGTTATCCTCCATTGGATTGAAGAAAGGGAAAAACATACTAAGGGCAGCATATCCAGAGCAGAGGGTAGGCAGCTACCTGTTCCATGGAGGTGATGTTTGGATTGACCTCAAAGTGTATGTCGTGCATGAGGCGCTCGATCATGTTCATGGTGTAGGGGCACCGGGCCTCAGGATCGATAGTCTTCTCCATGAAGATGGTGGCGATGTCCCAGAACTGCGCAGACAGCTGCACCTCCCTCTCCTTGCCCGAAACCTGGAGCTCCCCTTTCTCCAAAATCTGACAGAGCACAACAGTCTTTGGGAGTTTCCTGGTTGGTTGTGCTCTGATGTTTCATTCTCAGAGATTGTCTTGTTTAGCAATTCAAATCCTTCCCCATTATCATACGAACCACTAACATACTTAATCTGCAAGGAAAACTCTTCATGGTTATATAAGTGAAATACCACACGAGCTATGCATAATATCAGCAACTAACTAATTGCAAAAATTGTGAAAGATGTTCATCTGAAGCTCCTTTGAGATATCTGTAACAATACAAGGATGACATTAAGACGCATTTTTTTTGGAACCAGCACTTTCATCATATATAAAATGGAGGAAACACCATCCTCATACAAAGCACACCAATTTATTTGTACATAAAATTATTATATTAACTCCAGAAATGTGGACCTTACCTACGAATGCGTTCTATTAACCCTTCATCAGACATATCTGATCTTGCATACCCAAATATATGGCTTCTCCAGATTGTATAAATCCCTGTCTTATCAGAGAGCAATATGTCGTGGTTCTAAGTCTGACAGTAGAATGGGGGTAGGTATGGAGAGGCAAGATCCTAGCTATGGAGCAGTTGTACAGACAAGGGATTTACGAGTTCAGGCCCTTCTCAGAGGAAGTAACAGCCCTACGTCTCGGAGCCCGGGGGCGGTCGACTGGATTATCTGTGTGTAGGTTACAAGGGTGCGAACCCTTTACACTGAGGAGGCAGGGTGGCTTATATAGTGTCTGCCCGACCCCTCCGGCCCTCAGTTATGCAGGGTTTAAAGTACATAAAGGTGGGCGTTACTGGTAACGCCTTACATAAAGTGTCATCATGACCATAAAGACTACTTAATTATAGACCGTTTGGATGCAGAGTGGTTCTTGATCTCCTGGTGGTCGAGTGAGTCCTCATGGTCGAGTGTCTTCTAGTCCGTCGAGTGGAATCCCTCTTGGTCGATTGGAAGGTAGCATCTTCTGAAGATGTCCTTGGGTAGGATACTTTGGACAGGCCCGTGACCCTACCCTAGGTACATGACTTCGTCATTAGCCCCCGAATGGATCGAGGTCTGAGTGAGGAAGGAGTTGACAGCCTTTCCGACCTGTTTTTTGTGTTCTGAACATGTCTCATCTTGGATCAATAATCTTTTTGTAATGATGGCAGCAACTTTTCTTTCAGTCGCCTTGATCCATTCCTTTCTTCTGTCGAGTGAACTTTTGAACTTAGTAAACTTCCGAGCGACGGATCGCAGGAAATCTACTGTCTGACAGATTGATCTGCTGTTAGCGGATTTTGTGGGATCCGAATTTTGGGAAGCGCGCGAAGCGGGGCGGACCGCGGTACTCGGATGGGATAAGGCGTAGACGCCCCAATTTCCGTGCCGCCTTTTTTTCCATGTACACGCGTGCGCGACTGTTTCGGGATGTGATAAGACCGCCCGGGCCCACTTGTCAGCCACTCGGAAGTGTCCTTATATAAGGCGTCGGGCGAGGGTTTTTGAACAGTGCCCCCTCATTTCCCCCGCTGCCCTCTTCATCCCCGCCCGTTGTGCCTGCTCTCGCCTCCGCCCATCCACTCCTCGCGCGTTTCGCCGGCGACAATGGTGAAGGAGAAGACGGTGGCCTTGGAGTGCGCGAAGAAGGCGACGGCGGCGGGGAAAGCGAAGGGAAGAGCGTCCAGTCGGGGCGGATCTTCGTCAAGGTCCCGCCTACCGCAAGGTTGGGTCCAAGGGGATTGGATCCGCTCGACCATCACCGAGGCGGATCTCAATGACCTGGCCAACGAGGGCCTGATCTCTCATGGGTCAGCAAGGCTTCTGGGGAATGAGTGGCAACCGCAGCCGCAGGAGGGTGAGTGCGTTCTCCTAGCTACTCATGTAGACCGTGGGTTCTCTCTGCCGCCGAGTGTTTTCTTCCGAGGGTTTCTGAACTTCTTTGGGCCGCAACTCCACCATTTCACTCCAAATTCCATTGCCTATCTTGCTGCTTTCATGTCCATGTGCGAGAACTTCCTGGGTTGTCGACCACACTGGGGTCTCTTTAAGCACATTTTCACCTGTCGCTCACAGACGGTGAAAAAGGCGAGTCCGGATGATGAGAGGACTAAGGTTATTCAGATGTGCGGGGGTCTTGGGATTCAGATGAGGAGTAATAGTACTTTTCCGACCATGACCCTTCCTGAGTCGGTCAGAGGGTGGCGATCGACCTGGTTCTATCGCCAAGGCGAGTCGTATTTGAGGCGGTCGATTGGTCTCCCTACGTTCTCCATGGACTGAGTGAACAAACCCTCTTCTCTGAAGGTGCTTCCTGAAGAGAAAGCCCAAGTAAAAATGTTGATGGAGCGCGTAGTCCAGCTCGTTCGGGACGGAGTGACGGGTATGGACCTTCTGGAGGTCTTCCTTAGACGGCGCATCCAACCGCTTCAGTACCGAGGCCACCCGATGTGGCTGTATTGTGGTACCGAAGATACCACTCGGGTCCATCCAGAAGCAGTCGATGATGCCACACTGGAGAGGTGGATGACCGCGATCACAGGGAATAAGGACAACCCTCGAGGGGCTAGGAGGATCCCACCACTCGACCATACCTACACACTGGACACGGTATGACCACTTATCCTCAATCGTGATCTTGCTTTATTCATTCTGCTTCGCTACAAATTGGTCGATTGACCTTTGTTTTGTTTTGTTGTCTGTCAGGCCACCAATGAGTTATACTCGATGCCCAATGGAGTGCAAATGCCGACTGAGGAGGAGGAAGGAAGTGGGGGCGAAAGCCCGGAGGAGTGGGATTCGGATGTTGATGATGATGATGAGGGTGATGACTCTGGTGAGGAGGAAGAAGAGGAAGAGGAGGAAGTTGTGCCTCCTCGCTCGAAAAGACATTCGAAGCTTGTCCATGATCCCGCGGCCGAGCATGGTAAGGGGGTCGCGACCGTCGCGCAGTCGACCAAGCGTCCTCGGGCGACTTCTCCGGTGCCGACTGAGAAAGCTCCGAAGCAATCTCGAGTGGCGCCGTTGAAGCCGGCGAAGGTCTTGCCGAAGATGAAGATGGTGATCCCCACAATCTCAGGGTAATGTGTAACTTGAGTTTCCCGTTTCATGAACTTGTTCTTGGTCGACTCATGAGCTAATCGACTGACTTCTGGGATTGCAGTGCTACTACTTCTGACACCTCGGTCAGGGCTGAAGATCAGGAGATGGAGAATGCTGTTACTTCGAAACCTGGTATGACTCTTGTAATTCCGTCTTCAGTCGACTGGCTTTTTGTCTTCAATTTTGATTATTTTTCTGCAGCTTCATCTAACGTCGTTATCGACCTTCTCGACGACGACGACGAGGAACCACTGAGGCAGAGAAGGAACAAGAAAGTGTCTGCTGGCAAGGCGACTGAGGACGTGCGAGCACCCGAGATGTTGGTCGTGGAGGGAGAGCATGTCGCTCGGCCTACCGTATCCTTTGCGGTGCCGTTGACGAGTGCTCGCCCTTCATCGTCGAGTGCTACTCAACCCTCTCTTTTCTCAACCCACCACATCCCAGAAGACCAAGCTAGTGTTGCTAAAGAAGCAATACGCCAGGCGGGGGTCATGATGGAACAAGTGAAGGCCATCTGAGAAGCCAGCCAAGCAGCCTATGACGCCAGTTCAGCTCTTAAGAGCAATGTTCAGGTCAGTCGGTCACCGCCTGTTCTGTTAGGATATGATATCTGAAAACTCTTCTTTCTGAAATTCCTAGTGTTTGTCCTACACCCACTGGGTGTGTCGATTGAAATTCCGGGTTAGTGGGGGCACGCTGAGTGCACCCACTGGGTGTAGTCCCCAAGGCTATGATGGACTGCTGGCAGTCGACCATAGTCTTTAAGTCTTAAGTTTTTCCTTTACTCGACTAGGTCGAATGGATTCATAGACCGGTGGGGGCACGCTGAGTGCACCCACTGGGTGTAGTCCCAGAGAGGCGTGGTCGACTCTTCGGCGATCGACTACGATCGAAGAACACCTCCCGTTTTTTTTGTTGGTCGACTGGTCGACTCTAACTGATAGAACTAGTGGGGGCACGCTGAGTGCACCCACTGGGTGTAGTCCCCGAGACTATGGTTGAATGTTTGTATTCGGCCGTAGTCTTAGAAACGCTATGATTTTTCCTTAGTCACTCAGAAGTGAATTGTCTTTGACATCTGTCGATTGGTTCTTCGTAGAAATCCTGCGACGTTGTGGCTCGTTATACTAAGTTGGAGAACAAACACATCCAACTCGAGCTTGATCTGAAACTGGCCCAGGAGAACTTAACGAAGGCGAAGGAGGAAGCTAAAGGTATGTTTGGTGAGGCTCTCGACGATTGCCTTTTCCCCTCGTTTGTTTCAAAGTCTGATCTCGCTGTAACTTTGCAGACAAAGTGAGGGATGCCCTGAAGAAGAAAGACCTTGAATTGGCTGAGATGCAGAAAGCGGCTTTAGAGAAGACCAAGCTCGCAGATGAGAAGCTGGCTTCCGTCACCAAGCTTGAAGAAGAAAACACCAATCTGAAAGCTGCTCTTGATGCTGCCAACAAGGAGGTCAGTCGACTGAAAAGTGATAAGATTGCTCTGAGTGACAAGGCCAGTGAGTTGGTGGGAAAGAAGAACGATCTGGAGGCTTATATGGGTGGACTCGCCAAGAAGCTATTCCTCATGCTTGAAGGTAATCTTTTGTATCAAACAGACATTTTAACTGTGATCTTTCCATCTGACTGTTGTCTTGACTCGGTGGTTGCGCTTGCAGAATTTTGCCAGAACTTTGAAGAGGAGACTGGTCGACTGGAGATAAACCTGGATCCCATAAACTCTCCTATGAAGGATGAAGTCACAATGAATGTGCTCCGGCTCGAATCTCGTGTTGCTGCCATCGTCGATTATCTCGCAAGGCTGAAGGTCGCAACTTCCCGCATCGACACAACACTCTGGCCAAGAGAGACGCTCCAGAATGACCTCGAGTCTCTGATGACTCGACTAAACAAGGTCCCAAGTCGAGTGCAGGAGTGGAAGAAGTCTTTTCCCAGGTGTGGCGCAGACGTTGCTCTATCTCTGACCCGCGTTCACTGCAAGGATGCACGAGAGGGCAAGCTGGCGGCCCTTAGGGTGGCTAACACCAAGAAGCACGATTTACGATCTTTCATGGAGACCTTCATCGCCGCAGCCACTCGGATTGCAGATGGAATCGACCTAGATGAGTTTGTTGCACCTTCCAGCCCTCCACAGGAGGGGTAAAAAACTTTTGAGCTTCATACTTTAAATTTGCCTCAGTATGCCGAGTGATTTTTGTAACCGTCAAACCTTAACAGGCTTAGCGCCTGAGCACTTTCGGTTCCGTTAGGTGTTATCCGAACTTGAATTCGACGTTGAATATGTTTGCATTTGGTTTGAGGTGTCTTTTGCAGGCTAAAGCGAGGTGCTTATTGCAATCGACTTGTTCCCCAATACACTTAGGCGAGCACTGGGTTGCAGCTAAGCCCCCGAGTGAGAGGTCTGCTCTCCACTCGGTTGGATTTTCAAAAACTTAGGCGAGCACTGGGCCGCAGCTAAGCCCCCGAGTGGGAGGTCTGCTCTCCACTCGGTACGATTTTCAAAAACTTAGGCGAGCACTGGGCTGCAGCTAAGCCCCCGAGTGGGAGGTCTGCTCTCCACTCGGTAGGATTTTCAAAAACTTAGGCGAGCACTGGGCTGTAGCTAAGCCCCCAAGTGGGAGGTCTAGTCTCCACTCGGTAGGATTTTCAAAAACTTAGGCGAGCACTGGGCTGCAGCTAAGCCCCCGAGTGGGAGGTCTGCTCTCCACTCGGTAGGATTTTTACGGCGTCTCTCTGAAGGATAAGGCATTAATCAACCTTGTCTTCTTATGGAGAGCACATTATACTTGTGGGGTAGCTCGGAAGGAGAGGGTGGCGGTCGACTTGCACCTCGCCCCCTTTGCGGAGCACATGCTGTACTTGTGGCGTAGCTCGGAGGAAGAGGGTAGCAGTCGACCTGCACCTCGTCCTCCTTGCGAGGCGCATGTTATACTTGTGGCGTAGCTTGGAGGAAGAGGGTAGCAGTCGACCTGCACCTCGTCCTCCTTGCGGAGCGCATGTTGTACTTGTGGCGTAGCTCGGAGGAAGGGGGTAGCAGTTGACCTGCACCTCATCCTCCTTGCGGAGCGCATGTAGTACTTGTGGCGTAGCTCGGAGGAAGAGGGTAGCAGACGACCTGCACCTTGTCCTTCTTGTGGAGCGCATGTTGTACTTGTGGCGTAGCTTGGAGGAAGAGGGTAGCTGTCGACCTGCACCTCGTCCTCCTTGCGGAGCGCACGTTGTACTTGAACTTAGGCGAGTGCTTAGACTGCAGCTAAGCCCCCGAGTGGGAGGCTGGATCGCCACTTAGTAGGATTTGATTGAAACTTAGGCGAGTACTTAGACTGCAGCTAAGCCCCCGAGTGGGAGGCTGGCTCGCCACTCGGTAGGATTTGTTGAAACTTAGGCGAGTACTTAGACTGCAGCTAAGCCCCCGAGTGGGAGGCTGGCTCGCCACTCGGTAGGATTTGATTGAAACTTAGGCGAGTACTTAGACTGCAGCTAAGCCTCCGAGTGGGAGGCTGGCTCGCCACTCGGTAGGATTTTGTTTAAACTTAGGCGAAGCGGATTCGCAGCTAAGCCCCCGAGTGGGAGGCTGGCTCACCATTCGGCAAGGATTTTTTTACAAACTTAGGCAAAACGGATTCGCAGCTAAGCCACCCACTAAGGGGAAATTTTATTGAACAAATAAAAGTGACAACAATCATTGTGGAAATTATGACACTATTATCTTGTGAAACATGAACTACAGAAGTACTTTTATTACAACTCATCCGAGTGAATACTTAGGTGTAAAAGGGGCGGAGTAGCTCCGCATTCCAAGCTCGGGGCTCGTTGATGTTGTGCTCGACGTTGTAAAGACGGTACGCTCCGTTATGGAGAACCTTGGTGACGATGAAGGGACCTTCCCAAGAAGGAGCAAGCTTGTGTGGTTTCTGCTAATCCACTCGGAGAACCAAATCTCCTTCATGGAAGGCTCGACTCTTTACGTTTTTGGCGTGGAAGCGACGCAATTCTTGTTGGTAAATGGTCGATCGGATCAGAGCCATCTCCCTTTCTTCCTCTAAAAGGTCGACTGCATCCTGCCGTGCTTGTTCTGCTTCAGCTTCGGTGTAGAGCTCGACCCGAGGAGCATTGTGGAGCAGGTCACTCGGCAAGACCGCTTCAGCTCCGTAGACCAAGAAGAATGGAGTTCTTCCAGTCGACCGGTTAGGCGTGGTCCTTAGCCCCCAAAGCACCGAGGGAAGTTCGTCGACCCATGCTCCAGCCGCATGCTTGAGATCACGCATCAGTCGGGGTTTCAACCCTTTGAGAATCAAGCCATTGGCCCACTCTGCTTGTCCATTCGACTGAGGATGGGCGACTGAAGCATAGTCGACTCGTGTGCCCTGAGATGTGCAGAACGCCCTGAATTCCTCCAAATCGAAGTTTGACCCATTGTCAGTGATGATGCTGTGCAGGACTCCATATCTGAATATCAATTCTCTGATGAAGCTGACAGCAGTACCGGCGTCAAGGTTCTTGATGGGTTTTGCCTCGATCCACTTGGTGAACTTGTAGACTGCCACCAGCACATGTGTGAAACCGCTTCGGCCTGTTCTCAAGGGCCCAACCATATCCAATCCCCATACTGTGAAGGGCCAGACGGGCGGTATGGTCTTCAGAGCTGATCAGGCTTGTGTGACATATTGGAGTAAAATTGACATCCCTCACACTTGTCGACTATCTCCTTTGCCATTTCATTCGCTCTTGGCCAGTAAAATCCGGCTCGGTATGCTTTGGCCACGATGGTCCGAGAGGACGCATGATGGCCACAGGTCCCCGAGTGGATGTCATCAAGGATTATCTGACCTTCTTCTGGCGTTATGCATTTCTGACCAACTCCAGTCGCGCTCTCTCTATACAGCTGTCCCCTTATCACAGTAAAGGCTTTGGATCGGCGGACGATCTGTCGAGCCTCTTCCACGTCCTCCGGGAGCTCTTTCGTCAAGATATACGCGATATACGGTACTGTCCAATCGGGAGTGATCACTAAAGCCTCCATGATCAGATCGACCACTGCTGGAACTTCAACCTCAGTCGGATATGTGACACTCTTGGGCTGCGGAGCTTCTTCGGTAAAAGGATCTTCTTTGACTGATGGAGCATGGATATGTTCTAAGAACACGTCACTGGGAATGGCTTCTCTCTTGGAACCTATTTTCGCCAAATCATCAGCTGCTTGATTCTTCAGTCGTGGTATATGGTGGAGCTCTAACCCTTCGAATTTCTTCTCAAGCTTCCTCACTGCATTGCAGTATCCAGTCATGGCTGGGCTTCTAACGTCCCACTCTTTCATCACCTGATTTACCACCAAATCTGAGTCGCCATAAACCATAAGGCGACGGACGCCGAGTAAAATGGCCATGCGCAACCCATATAAAAGTGCTTCATATTCTGCTTCATTATTGGAGGAATCAAAGTGGATCTGGAGCACATATCTGAGCTTATCTCCTTGGGGGGAAACTAAAACCACCCCAGCACCGGAACCATTTAACATTTTAGAGCCATCAAAGAAGATGGTCCAATGCTCCGAGTGAACTTGAGTCGGCTGCTGTTGTTCAATCCACTCGGCAAGGAAATCTGCTATCGCTTGGGACTTAATGGCTTTCTTTGCCTCAAACTTGATATCAAGGGGAAGGAGTTCAATCGCCCATTTTATCACACGACCAGTTGCATCTCTGTTGTGCAGAATCTCTGAAAGTGGGGTGTCACTGACGACTGTAATGGAATGATCAGAGAAATAATGAGCAACCTTCTTCGTGGTCCTGTAAATCCCATACACAAGCTTCTGATAATGAGGATATCTTTGCTTCGATGGAGTCAAAACTTCAGAAAGATAATATACTGGGCACTGAACTTTGAAGGCTTTCCCTTCTTCTTCCCGCTCGACCATAAGTACTGTACTGACGACTTGTCCAGTGGTTGCAATATAAAGCAACAGAGGCTCTTTGCTGATTGGAGCAGCAAGCACCGGCTGGGTGGATAGCAGAGCTTTTAGCTCGTCAAACGTTGCATCAGCTTCTGGAGTCCACTCGAACTTGTCTACCTTCTTCATCAGTCGGTAAAGAGGTAATGCCTTTTCACCGAGGCGAGAGATGAATCGACTTAACACGGCCAAGCATCCAGTAAGCTTCTGGACATCGTGCACCCGCACAGGGCGTTTCATTCGGAGTATAGTGCCAACTTTTTCTGGGTTAGCGTCGATTCCTAGTTCGGAAACGAGAAAACCGAGTAACTTTCCACCAGGAACTCCGAATGTGCACTTTGATGGATTGATCTTGATATCATACCTCCTGAGATTGGCAAATGTCTCAGCGAGGTCAGTCAACAGGTCGGAACCCTTTCGTGATTTGACCACAATATCATCCATGTACGCTTCAACATTCCAACTGATTTGAGTGAGTAAACACTTCTGAATCATCCTCATGAACGTGGCTCCAGCATTCTTGAGGCCGAATGGCATGGTGACATAGCAGAAGCACCCGAATGGAGTGATGAAAGCTGTTTTGATCTCATCGGGTCCATACAGACGGATCTGATGGTATCCAGAATAGGCGTCCAGAAAAGACAATCTCTCACATCCTGCAGTTGAGTCGACAATTTGGTCGATGCGAGGGAGAGGAAAATGATCTTTCAGGCAGGCCCGATTGATGTGTTTGAAATCAATGCACATGCGAAGTGACTTATCCTTCTTGGGGACCATGACGACATTGCCGAGCCACTCGGAGTGATATATCTCTCAGATAAACTCTGCCGCCAACAGTCGAGCCACCTCCTCGCCAATGGTCTTTCTCTTCTGGACGGCGGACCGTCGAAGATGTTCTTTGATAGGTTTTGCTGTTGAGTCGACTCTAAGGCGATGCTCAGCCAGCCCCCTGGGAACACCGGGCATGTCAGCAGGCTTCCATGCAAAGATGTCCCAGTTCTCACGGAGGAACTAGATGAGCGCTTCTTCCTATTTAGGGTCGAGTGTTGTGAAAATATGGGTCGGAGCTGCATTGGGGTCGGTCGGGTGAATGTGAACGGGCTTCGTCTCACCGGACGACTGAAATGCTGATTCTATGGCAGGCTTCTTGGCCCGCAACAAACCACTCGGATCTACATTTTTCTTGTACCCCTCCAGCTCTACCATTGTTATCTAGGAATCGGCAATTTTCGAGCCTTTCTGAAAACACTCTTCTGCCTTCTTCCGATTGCTAGTAATAGTGATCACGCCCTTGGGGCCGGGCATCTTCAGTTTGAGGTACACGTAACACGGTCGAGCCATGAACCGTGCGTAAGCTGGTCTCCCTAGAATAGCGTGGTAAGCGCTCTGAAAATCCACGACTTCAAATGTCAGCCTCTCTTTGCGGAAATGCTTCGAGTCACCGAACACCACGTCCAGAGCTATTTGGCCGAGTGACTCAGCCTTGTTTCCAGGTATAACTCCATGAAGACATTATGTACATGACATGAAGTACACTATACAATGATGTTAAATTATTTCTTTAATATAGTCATGTACGGTTTACATTTGTGTGCAAGTTAACTAACTCAAGATAGATTACCTTGTGCTTCTACTTGTACTTCTACTTCAACTTACGTATTCATATATTCAGGAGAAAATGGATCTCCCAGACGTCAACTTCACTCCACCTACTGAAGATGTGGACGAAATGGATGAAGATGCAGAAAATGAAATGAAGGACATGTAGGAGAAGAAATGGAAGGAGATGCAAGAGAGGGAATGGAAGGAGATGAAATTGTGCAAAATCCAGGTACAGTTACAGTTGATCATTCCATCATTTCAACACTTGATCATTCCATCACTTCATCACTTGATCATTTCATTTAATCATTTCTCTGTTGTATGTCTTCGTGCAGGTGTTGGGCAAGTTGCTAGGAAATATAAAACCCTCAATGACCAGCAAAAATTTGCTGCTTATGTAGCAATGCATACATTGTGTATGAGTAGAGGAGGCACTTTTTAGGGAACTAATAAGCAAGACATTGCAAATTTTTTTGGAGTGGGTGTTTGGAATATACAAAGAATTTGGAGGAAAGCAATGAAGCAAATTAGAGAAGGCCTGGAGGTGGATGTTTCTAATAAAAAAGGAAATTCTAGAAGAAGGCCTAAGGACATTAACCTAAAAAAATCCTAACGATCCCATTAAACAAAAGGTCTACCATTAGGTCACTTGCCTGGCAACTGGGATGTAGCCCTACCACACTTCATAGAAAGTTCATGTTAAACTTGATAAGGAGGCATACAAACTGTGTGAAACCAGCTCTAAAGGACAAGAATAAGAAAGATAGGATGAAATTTTGTTTGTCGATGCTTTATGAGGCTACAACAGCAACTGCAAGGTCTAAGTTCAAGACTATGCATAATGTTGTCCATATCGACGAAAAGTGGTTTAACATGACAAAGAAGAATAAAACATATTATCTGCTGGATGGGGAGGAAGAGCCTACGAGGCCTATAAATGGCAACTGTATTGGCAAGGTGATGTTCCTAACGGCCGTTGCTAGGCCAAGGTGGGACAGTGAAGGAAACGTGACCTTCTCTGGGAAAATCGGTATCTGGCCATTCGTGAAAGAAGTTCCTGCTCAAAGGAGAAGCAACAACAGGCCCAAAGGTACAATAGAGACAAAATCAATAAAGGTCGATAGAAAAGTGATGAAGGAGTTCCTGATAGAGAAGGTCTTGCCAGTGATAAGAGCTATTTGGCTCGAAAGTGATGCTGGACAGACCATCTACATTCAACAGGATAATGCTAAGCCCCATATCTTGCCAGATGACCCAGAATTTGAAGCAGCTGTCGTAAAAACTGGACTTGACATCAAAATAATACAACGGCCCGCCAACAGTCCTGATTTAAATGTGCTTGACCTTGGGTTTTTCAACTCGCTACAATCCCTGACAAATTGTCTGAGTCCAAAAACACTACAAGACCATATTAAGGGTGTTATGGAGGAATTTTAAGGCTATGAGGTTTACAAGCTCAACATAATTTTCCTAACTCTACAGACATGCATGATTGAGATCCTGAACCATGCAGGGGGCAATGAGTATAAAACACCACATGTTAACAAGGAAAGGCCTGAGGGTCATGGGCAGCTACCTCCAAGACTAACATGCCTCGAGAGGTTTACGCAAATGCCCTATACAACTTAGAGCTAATGGTGAGGGTTCATTAATGAAATATGAGCTTGTGATGATGCTTGCGGTGAGGTTGTGATGGTAGTAATGATGCTTGCGATGAGGCTCTGATGCTAGTGATGAGGTTGTGATGCTAGTGATGATGCTTGTGACGCTATTGATGATGCTTGCGATGAGGCTCTGATGCTAGTGATGAGGTTATGATGCTAGTGATGATGCTTGTGATGCTTGTGATGAGGCTGTGATGCTAGTGATGATGCTTGTGATGCTTGCGATGAGGCTGTGATGCTAGTGACGATGCTTGTGATGCTTACTATGAGGCTCTGATGCTAGTGATGAGGCTGTGATGCTAGTGATGATGCTTGTGATGCTAGTGATGAGGCTAGTTGCTTGCGATGAGGCTGTGATGCTAGTGATGCTTTTCATGTCTGTAATAATCCATATTTGAGTATGTTGGAGTACGTTGTTTGTGTGGAGTATGTTGGAGTATGTCTAACTCCACTTGTATGTGTAACTCCATTTAAAATTTTACTCCATTTGATTTTGCACTTTTACTCCATGTATTTTTTTACTCCATACTCCATTTGTATGTGTATATTTCTACTATCCATTTGTATGATCATTCTCTGATAGGAGAGTAGTAGGAGAGGAGAGGAGTGAATTAGAGAAGAGTATGTGTCATAATCGATAGTCCTTTAGTTTTAATTAATTAATGAAAAAGACTTGTAGTTGTTGCTGCTATTAAAGGAAAGGACTAGGAGAGGAATATGAGAGGAAAGGAGTGGAATAGAAGAGGGAGGAGTGGAGTGGAATAGGAGAGGAGAGGAAAAAGTTTAATTTAATTTTAACACAAAGGGTTTAATTTAGTAACAAAAAAGGTTTAATTTAAGTTTAATTAACAGAAATGTTTAATTTAGATTTAACTAAAAGAAAAAGTTTAATTTCCAGTTAATTAAAATGATCTAAGAAGAGGAGAGGATAAGAGAAGATAGGAGAGATAAGAAGAGAGAAAGAAGAGATAAGAAGAGAGAAGACAGCAAGAAGATGCTCCTGAAGAAGAGGAGTGGAAAGTTTCAGTTAATTAACTGAAACTACTCCTACAGAGAAGATACTGAGAATCTGAACTACTGCTAATCCTCTTATTGCAAGCCAACAAATGTGCTCACTAAATGGAGTACTCCCTCTCAAAATTGAACATTGGCATGTGTAACACTGTACTCCTAGCAAATGTGCTCACTAAATGGATTTTTATTTTCAGAACACATTGGTAAAATTGAACATTGGTAACAACCTGAACAATGCTACTAAGGTTTTCATTGACAGAAGCAAAGAATGGTCATGTAGACATTCAGAAGTTAGGCAATTCAACTCGACGGTGTATAAAAAGTTTCGGTTAATTGAAAGATTCATTTAGTTTTAATTAAACAGTATTTATACACAACAAAAGATTGATTTAGTTTTAATTGAATAAAAAATTACTCCAAGAATATTGCTACACTTGCTACTCCAGTACAGAAGGACTACTCCTGACTGCTTACTGTGTGCAATTGATTCATTTTGTTCAGGCAATACCCTTGGGTCTTGGCTTAAAAACTGCAGTATTAAAATCAAAGATGAGGGAGAGAACATATAGCAATTGGCAATTGAAACAATTTGCTGTCAGTTAAACGAAGAGTTAGATAAACTCTAGCAGAACCCGCATCCCGCCCCGACCCGTAAAATAACCGCCAAAATGCGGGTCGGGGCGAAACAACCAGCCCGATCAGACCCCGCATCCCGCCCCGGCCCGCAAAAATTTTAGGGGGCGCGGCAAAATCCCGACCCCAAGCCGGGAAAACGCAGGTTTCCCCCTCGCAGCTGCGGTGGCATGCATATAAGCGGAAGCGGTTGGTGGGGGGACATTTCATCCCGCACTTTCCCCCACCAACCACCTCTCGTCTCCCCCCACATGCCGCCGCCGGCCGCCGCCCAAGATTCTGGCAAAAGCAGCCGGAAGGCCGCCACACGCAAGAGGCCTCCCCTCCCTTCCCCCCTGCGTCAACGGGCCGCCAGATTTGTAGATATGCGACACTTCATTGCGGGCTGCTGGATTTGGCTTTTTCCGACCGCCGGTTACAGCCCCAAGCGATGGAGTGGTCGGGTAGCCTCTCCTGCAGCCCAGGAAGGGCGCATCGCCGCATGCAGGTACGGGTTCGTCCTCCCGCCGCCGCCGAAGCTTTGCGGGCATGGATTCGTCCGGCCGTCCACCGGGCTCGGTGCTCGTGCAGCGTCTTTGTGGCTTGCCGATGCCACTCATAGAGTGCGACGACTACACGCGGAAAGTGCTGCGGCTCACTCCGGGCACGCTGAAGCACCCCGGATGGGTGTTCTTCAAATGCGAAAACGACGGGGTACGTGCACTTGCGGTAGCTCATTTCATAGCTCATTCTTTAGTTCAATTGCGGTAGCTCACTTCGAGCTTGCTCATTCTTTTGTGTAGGACGATGGATGCTCATTTTGGTTTTGGGAAGGCCAATACATTGATTTGTTGATAGAAAGAAACTTAATAGATGTTAGTGCACTCCTTAGTACAATCGAAGGCAATGATGCGGCTGCATGTGCAACTAGAGGGGAAGCAACGTCTACTTCTTTCGAACCAAAGATGAAGAAAGAAGAATGCAAAATCAAGAATCCGCAGATCAACAATGAATGCATGGAGAAGATATTACTCCAATTGTGGGAGCAGTTATGGAAGTTGGAAATCTTCTGAAATGCATACTTGTGGTTCTTGTTTTCTTTGGTTTTGCTATTCTAGCAAAGATTTGGTGATGTCTTTTGTATTTAATGTTGTTGCAAAAGCAAAGAAATGCATTATGCTAGATCAATTTAAGTTGTAAATCTAAGTTTTGTGGGCCGGGAGGAGTTGTGCCAGATCAGACGCCGCAAAGCCGACCCGTAAAAAAGGATATTCCGGAAATATCTTTTTTTACGGGTCCGTTATGCAGGATCTGCAACTGTGGCTGTGCGCGCCGACCCACAAAGGCGTTTTTGCGCGAACTGCAAACACGTTTTGCGGGCCGGGAGGATGAGGGGTCTGCTAGAGTTGCTCTTAAAGCAAGAGCATTTGGCCACATGAAAATCAGATTCGTGTGTATCATTAAGCAGTTCTACCCTGCATCGACTGTTCACTGCAAAAAGCCAAAAACAGCAGCATTAATAATCTGCATCCATACATCATGTTAGTTCATCTGTAACTGATCTAAGCCAACACGCTGTGAAAACAAATGCGAAGCCAAGAGCACTGCATGTATAGTGCAATCCACTGTCCACACCGCAGTTACAGAAATCAGCGAGACCCACAGGCCACTCTAGCGGCGCTGCCGTCACACAAACAGCCGTTTCAACTTTGAACGACATAGACCAAGCTGAGTATTTAAACGGCATCGACCAAGCTGAGCATAAACAAAATTACCAAGACCCAAAGGTATTGCCTAACAGAGTAATTCATTATGTTCTCTCCCTTATCTTGCACAACCTGTCTTTCTGCAATGCCACATAAGCATGTGTGCTAAACCTGTCTACTCCTGTTACTGCTTGCACAAATCTCTACAAGATCTACTTGATCAAATCAGTATGTACTGCTGTCCACATAAGCCAGTATGTACTGCTCAAAGCAAAGCAAGCAGAGCAAGAAGAGAAAGTACTCCAAGAACAGATGAGAAGAGAAGATCTCCAAGCACAAGAAATACTGGAGCTACTGCACAAATCTGTACTCCTTCGTTGATCGTATGCTTAATTACTCTTCTGCAATTTTGGACTGAATGTGTTCAGATGTTTAGCTACAGTCAGCAGAGTTGCAGAGTAGTGATTGACGGGCGGGGTGTGATGGGCTTATGCGAGGTAGAAGGTGGCGTACTCGGCGCAGACCTCGCCGCAGCGGTTGTAGGCACCGCCCATGAGGCCCCAGCCGACCTCGGCGTGCCCTCCTGGTCAAGCTGCTCCAGCCACTAGCGGCTGCTGCCCGCCTTGGCCTCCCGCACCCGCCGCCCCTACAGTTCCTCCACCAGCGCAGCCTGCCGCAGCTCGTACACCGGCTCCTCGTTCGTCGTCCGCGTCTCCACCAGGCTTGGCCTCGGCGCCACGCCGCCCCTCGACCTCCATGCCGCGGCGGGGAGCAGGCCGCCCATGTGTACTCCAGATGTCGCATCCACCACCTCCGTCGCCAGATCCAGAGCAGGCGCACGCGGATCCAGCTCCTCCATCACCAAAAGCTCACCGTCGGAGCAAAAATCTGAACTTTGAGCTTGGATGCGGGGTGTGAGTGGAGCAGGGTGCGAGTGGACGACGGGTGTGAGTGGAGGCGGAAGAAAGATGGCGGCGACGGGAAGTGATGGTGGCCACCTGGCCGGCGAGGTGGTCAAGGTGGTGGCAGAAGAGAGGCGAAGGGGAGGAGAGCGACGAGTGAGTGGAGAGCGACGAGTGAGTGTAAAATGGGAAAGTGCGTTAATTTCGTAACGTGGCTGAACTTGTACTGGAGTTGCCCAACAACAATTAGTATTATATAAGGTGGGGTATTGTATGGCTAGTGGCGTCTTTCCTGACCACATGTCGTCCTAAAATTTTGTTGTCATTCCATTGCCAACAAAGAATTTGATGCTACGAAAGAACAAATCTTTCGTTCTCATAAACTCCTTCCAGACTGGCGAATCATTCGGTCTTGCGGTAACCTAGGTAACGAATTGGCCTATGTGAACTGTCTACCTGTGAGTTCAATCTCCCTCATTCTGAGACTCTCGAATATCATGTTAAACATTAGGGACCAACGTCCATCAAAATTGTCGTTGTTCTTCTCATCTTTCCTTCTGATAATATTGAAATCACCTCCAACTAGGACCGGAAAAAAGAAAAAGTTTCGTTGGGGCAGGAATCTGTTTTTCATATGGAACAGTCACGATAGATAGTCTAGAATGTATACTTGTGCTAATTCGGTAATGATTTAATAAGAGCAGCTGCCCATTTATAGGCTCTGGTAAATCCATCGATCATACTCGGGGTAAGGGAATGAAGTTTGTTTATGAACTCAGTAGTAAATAAACTGAATAGTAGGAAAGGGAGTAAATTGAATAAAACCATCACTTTAAAGGTTAAGTTTGTGAAAACACTAAGTTATATTTCTTTGACAGAAAACACCACGTCTTGTGTAATCGTTTTGCAAAAATCACTGATTCACGGATCTGACTCTGTTAAGCAAGATTATGACAGAAGGGGCCTGTGATCAGACTGACGTGGCATCGCTTAAGATCTCACATGTAACGGTGACGTGTGGTAATGTTATCATCATGTTCTGTGTTGTGGGGTCCACCTGTCATTGGAAAAGAAAAAAGAAAAAAATTGCTTCTTCTCCACCCAGCCACTGTCGTCCTGTCCCCGGACAAGATAAGGGTCGTCATTGTCACGCCGGGGTCGACTTAGTGGCTGCTGTTGCCGTGCCTAGGTCGACGCAGAAGGCCGCCGCCAATCCTGACCCCGACCAAGGCAAAGGCTCGCCCGCCGTCGCCGTTGCTGCACCCAGGGCAAGGCAGAGGATGCCGCCCATCCCGGCCCCGGCCCCCGCCATGTTGGAGCTTCCCAACCGCCCGCCGCCGTCTGGGGGCGGAGCAGCACCTCAGCGTCGGCTGCCACCGCACCTTCCGGCATGCTGGAGCTTCACAACCGTCGGCCGCCATTGCTCGATCCCCAATCCCTCAATCAAGATGACACGACCCTCGACTCCCTCTGACTTCGCCTCGATCCGCCGCCGCCGCTCTCATCCTCACCGTCGACCTGACCGAACGCCGCCGCACACCATCGTCGACGACCCTGAACAAGGCCCCAAATCTGAAGCGCGAGGCGGAGCTGCTGCTCCTCTCCTCCATTGGCAGCGTCGGAGCGGCTGCTCCTCTCCTCGGGCAGCGACGGAGCTGTTGCTCCTCTTCTCCATTAGCAGCGGCGGGGCTGTTGGCTCTCCTCCATGGGTAGATGGCGGCAGGATTCGCTAACGGCACAAGCGTTTTTGACTAGTCAAAGTGCCCACCTGGCATAATTTTGCCTTGTCAGCTCCTGACGAGCGGGGTCCATCTGTCATAAACGTGCTCAAAGCGTTCTAATCCACAATCAGTAGTTTTTGCAAAACCTTTACGCAAGAAGTTATGTTTTCTGCAGAGAAACTGTATCCTAGTGTTTTTCGCAAACCTAACCCTTAAAGTGGTGGTTTTATGCAATTTACTCGTAGGAAGGAAATAAATAAGCATCGATGTTCAGCTTCGGTCACTGCCTTGCCTTACAAATAGTTAATGCTTGATGTTCTGTTTGCAAGGATGGAGATAAGAAAAAGGACTGTTTTAGGTTAGCGTCCCAGAGAGAATAAAATGAAATAAAACTGAACACACTTATTTTTGGGAAACTCTTACCATCACCCGGCGGATCGCGGCGTCCGCATCCGCCACCTCCCCTGCCTTACACGTGTCCCAGTGAGATTTCACACATTATCCTTTATCGAACGCATTTCTGCAACAGAAGTTGTGTTTCTGAAACATATATAGCGTTGCAATGGTCTACGACGAGTCTACATTTTGTAATAAAATATCTCTTACAAAAAATTTCTGCAACAAGACCTCGGTTGCAAAAAAAATTGCAACTAAAACTCAGTTGCAAAAAAGTGCAACAAAACGACTGTTGCAGAAAAATTCTGCAACAAGACCTATGTTGCAGAAATAATCCTGCAACAAGACCCGTGTTGCAGAAGTAATCCTGCAACAAGGCCTGTGTTGCAATAAGGAAGGCACGTCCGAACGCTCAATGCTGTGGTGCGCCATTGTGTTGCAGGATTTGACGTCGACGGCTTCAACCCTGTAGCGCGCTGGTAGCAGCATTTTCGCGGTGGCGGGGCTGGCGCCGCGCCGCGCGCAGGTGTGTCTGGATGGCATACATGGTTTTTTTGTTTCTGAAACAGAGCGGTTGTTGCAGGAATAGTCACGCACGCGGTAATTGGATCAGATGGTTGTCGGGGCATGTATCGGACGGTGGTACAGCCGGCGGATGTTTACAAAACATCCGCCGGCCGACGCGTAGCGGCCGCCCTTATTTTTTCGTTGTTTAATGAAGAATTATGAAACAAAGAATAAATAGTACACACCTTTTTTTTCTTCCAACATATAGTATTTTTAGGTTATTTTTTTTCCGAGAAATTACTCAAGCACTGATTCGAGGAACAAGCTACGAATGTTACAAAACAAAAAATGACCATTTTTTAGTGTTCTTCAACGAACCCTTCTAGTGCTAAAAAACATTAACCGTTACTTTTTTTAGCCTTTTATTTTTATCGCTTTGATGGATGAATTAAGCCCAATGAATGCAGACTTACTTGGCCTTCCAACAGGAAACAGGAATGTTGAAGGCGGAGGCTTCAAGAGTACTACCAGCCTGTAAATAGCAGGCAGCAGAAAATCTTCTATATCTAAATAGGGGCACCCCACTAGCTTATTTTCCTGCCTCCACGTGAAGCCACATCATCTGAATTGTTCTAACCGTTGATCCAATATGGCTTTGTGGCCTACAACCGTCTGATCAAAAGTTGACGAAATTACCAAGTCTTGCCACCGCCAAGTGAGAAATACCGATTCGTTCTTTTCACGCCGTCCCGCTGGACCCCCGCTCGCTGCCTGCCTCCTCCGCCTCGATTCATTTTGGTTGGGCTTTACACGTTGTACGTGGGCTGTAGATTGATGGTGCAAATCTGGACGTTCTAAGCCCATGAAAAAATCAGTAGCGAAGTAGCCCGTGTGCCTCTTCCCTATTGCGTGTCCAGCTACCGTGGTTTCCCTATCGTCTTCCCATCCTCCAGAATACAGCCGCCGCCGCCGCCGCCCACTCCACCAGCCAGCCGCCGCCCCAAGCCATCCCCACGCCATGGCCGACACTCCCCGTCCAGTGCAACAGCCTCCCGGCTAGCCGCTGCGACACCCCCCATCACCTGTGCTTCCCCTGCTCTCCCCGGCCAGCCGTCGAATCATGCTTGCCTCCAGCCAGCCGCCCCTGCTGACCGTGCCGCCCTCACCACCGGTCGTCCCCGGCGAGCAACCTCTCCAGAGGTGCGGGATCCAGCCGCCGCCGCCATGGATTCAATGGCCCCCCTTCAATGGCCTCCCCCTGCCCGGGATCCAGCTGCCGCCGCCATGGATTCTGCCTCCCTTCCCCAATTGATCAGCCTCATGGCCAGCCACCGCCGGTGAGTTACGCCACCACGCCCAATGGCCCCCCGCCATCATCGCGGCTCCACATACGCCACCACGCCCAATGCCCCCACTGCCATCACCGCTGCTCCACATATGAGCATTAATTCCACCAAATTCCTTCGTCTTCCCGCTCTTCCACCTCCATGCCACAAATGCATTTGAAACGGCCTTGCAACTCAATTTATGGCCCTCATTATCTCTTGCTTCATTGCCCTGCAATTGTGGAAAATATTGTGCTTATAACCCCTCGCCATACGCATCAACCATTTAACGCCTGCTCACATCCACGTCCAGGAACCAACTTCAGCCCTGCTAGGTGCACACTCCTCTTTTCTACCCTCTTTGAAGATTTCTATCCTCACAAGATTATGCTTTCAAATTTCTCAGGTTGTGCTAGGGATGGAAGGATGTTGAGCTGTAGGTTTTTGCTGCTCGGATTGGCCACATTACATCACAGTGTCGCTTGCTCCTTGCATTTTTTTTCAGATTCCTATTTCATCAAATTGCTATTTGATTATGATATTACATGCTTAAAGAAATTGGTTAGCACTGTGACCTGCACATGTTTCTAATTTAGGACGGGCAAAATTGATTAGCAGTGATGAAAACAAAGAAATAAAATGAATTAGTATATTTGAAGGTATATCTTTGCCTACCGATTTGCTTTGCATGGCCGGTGGTAGCAGGATCCTACAATCAGAAAATTGAGAAATAACATGGGTTAGCGCTGGAAATTTGGCTTTCTTCTTAGTGGATATGAGGATGAGGTTCAAATATAATAGGCCTCTCAATTTGTAGAATCAATATAAAATTCTTGTGTTTATAACAGCAAGCTGCTATGACAAAATATAATTTCTCCTTGAAGAGGACCAAAAAATTAGCAGCCGGTGTGACATTTCAATACACAATTGTTTCAGTGCTTCCCTCCAAGCTCCGTTGTATACCTGCAGGATACATGTTTCTACAAACTGAGAATATGTATTGGATACCGTATCTAAACAGGCATCTGAAAAATTAACATTAAGAATGAAGGAAAAGAAATCCGGATACATGTTGGATGCGTCTTGGATACTTGTGGATATGTCCCAGTTCAATGCTTTGTCCCGATTCTTCTGCTCCTTTTCTGAAAAATTCCAAAACCGAAAAAACTATCATGATGTATCCAAGGTGTAGCTCGGGAGTGCCCCTATCCCTCCCGTGTGCGTACTCACCCTTCCTCCAGGCCACTGGCCATGGCATTTATCACTAAATTGTAGTTATTTTCCTGCAGCACGCTTCAGTTTTCAGTCACCTGGATTTCTCCTAACCTTCAACTTATGTTTAATTTTTTGCAGATTGCTCTCCGGATCGAAAGGTTCTTCAACTTCGCTTAGTAGGTCTCTTGCTCCTCGGATTGGCTTCAATTCATTTTTGCAGCGGTCCCTGCTTCTTCCATTGGTATGCTGAACATATGCACCATCCATATTGTTCCATACATATTAGATACCGTATGAATTTCCTACCTTGGATTATTTTGTGTGATATATTTATTCAATCATATAGGCTACAATCTGCTTTCATTTAAGTCAATTTTGCCCACATGCTTTACTAAGATGGATAGCACCGCAAATTCTTCTACAAATCCTGGTAGCCAATCAGTCCAACGCGGTCGTGGGCGCCCCCGTCGTCAGTCACAACCAGTTGTCATACCTGAAATAAACCAATCTGCTGCTTCCGATAACCGCCGTCGACGTACACAACTTAGAAATAGAGGTTAGTTAGGATATTTTTGTTCCTTATATATGTTTCCATCAACCTATGCTTCCTATGAACTAGCAAAAACATCTACAGATGAACGTTCAGTACGCCGACGATTAACCGGAGAGTCCTCTACGTCAGCTTCCCAAACACAAAATTTGGCATTAATCCATTATCGTAAGCTCTTATTATTTACCAAATTAGTGTATTGCAGATTGAAGTCTCCATTTTGTACAAATTAAGAGAAATATACATGGCCTATCTTTCAGGAACTATATTTCAACCCTTAAACCTTGGGGGGCCCACACATTCATGCAAACATTGTCGTTCTTTGTTTTGGTATGAAGAGCGTATCCGCAGAGAGAGACATACTTCTGATCCAACATATAATTTGTGTTGTAAAGGAGGGAAAATCTTGCTGAAACCATATGATCCTCCTCCTCAGCCTCTATTGGATTTATTAACCTCACAGAACACTGCAACTTCGAACCACTTTTTTGATCATATCAGGCAGTATAATACCATGTTTGCGATGACTTCAATGGGTGCTAAAGTTATTGAATCCATAAATGATGGCCGAGCACCCTATGTTTTCAAGATTAGTGGTCAAGTCTGCCATCGTATCGGTTCTCTAATGCGACCTGAGAATCGTCGACCAGAATATGCACAATTGTATATCTATGATACAGAGCATGAGGTTAGAAACCGCATAAATATTACTGCGTCTTCTCGCCCTTCATCATCTCGGTCTTCGTCTGCCCGCCCTTCTTTCAATGCAAATCAAGATATTGTCCAGTCCCTTATATCGATGCTTAACACCCATAATCCCATAGTGAAACTATTTAGAACAGCACGGGAAAGATTGACCGCAGATGCTCCTGATCAGTTCTTTATCAGATTATATGGCAAACCTGACGCACATGGAGACATCTATAGTGCTCCGGTCGCATCTGAGGTTGTAGGGTTGGTTGTTGGTGATATTGGGTCAACTGATGTTGGGCGGGACATTATAATAGATAACCGTTCATCAGGATTACAACAAATCAATGAAAAACATTGCAAGTTTATGGCTATGCAGTATCCTCTATTATTTCCATATGGAGAGGATGGTTACCATGATGACCTCATGTACCGCACCTCGCCACAAAGTCAAGCTATAAGCCGTCGAAAGTGACTATGCTAGAGTACTATGCATATAGACTACATGATAGACCGGTGATTTCAACACGCCATTGAGAGGTAAAAGATTGACACAAGCTTATGAAGTGGATGGTTATTGTTGTGTTGAAGAATTTCAGATTGCATTCTATCGCAAGCCGGATTTCAGAAAAATATAGATCATCACCATATAATGACTTGGCCAATTCCGTCTCAAGGGTAATACATCCGGTTCTTCATTGGTCAAAGGATTATATTGCCATCTTCATTCACCGGAGGCCCGCGATATATGTACCAAAATTATCAAGATTCGATCGCTATATGTAGGAAATATGGCTGCCCAGATCTCTTTGTCACATTCACTTCAAATGCAGCTTGGCCGAGATAGTAGAGGCTCTATCATCCATTCCAGGCAACAACCTTTCGACCGTCGAGATATTGTCAATAGGGTATTCAAAATGAAGCTAAATATGCTAATGGATGATATTAAAAGAAAAATTCTTTGGACCAACGAATGCGGTAATTTGTCTCCCACATCATTAATTGATTTAATGTTGCCCGAATCCAACATTTCCTTTATGTAAATAACATGCCTGTCTTTTGTAGTTATCTACACCATTGAATTTCAGAAACGTGGACTTCCTCATGTCCATATCATCATATGGTTATCCAAAGATGAACCCCTAGATGCGAAAAAGATAGACTTTCTTATTTCGGCTCAGTTGCCAGATCCTAAAAATGATCCAATTGGTTATGATGCTGTATCGTCATTCATGATACACGGGCCCTGTGGAAATCTAAATACTAAATCTCCCTGTATGTCTGAAGGAAAATGCACAAAATTCTATCCTAAAGATTTCTGTGAGCAAACAACTATATTGGAGAATGGTTTCACACAATATGCAAGGCCAAACAATGGAATAACTGTCAACAAAAATGGAGTTGACATTGATAACAGATTTGTTGTTCCTCACAATGTCGACTTGGTAGTTAAATATCAAGCTCACATAAATGTAGAGAAGGTTAATCATGATGGCATGCACAAATATCTTTTCAAGTATGTCACAAAAGGATTTGATTCTGCCAGAACTAAAATCCATTCAAATTCTGGATCATCCAATTCATCAAGTGAAACAGTCAATGAAATAGAAAATTATCTAGAATGTCGCTGTATTACACCAAATGAGGCTGCTTGGCGCTTGCTAGAGTATGATATTCACTATGCAGACCCTTCCGTAGAAAGACTTCCAGTTCATCTTCCATTTGAGAATAATGTAATTTACTCAGAAGATGATGACCTTGAAGAAGTGATTGAAAATCCAAGGAATATGACGACTAAGTTGACTGCATGGTTAGAAGCTAATATGCAACACCCTCTGGCTAAACAATATACCTACATAGAATTTCCTGAATATTTTACATGGCACTCCAACTCAAATGGCAAATACTGGGATTATCGTCGTGGTTCTAGAAGAATTGGCAGAATTACTTATGTCAACCCTTCCCAAGGGGACCTTCACTATCTACGTTTGTTGCTCAACATTGTCAAAGGTCCAACCTCCTTCCCTCAAATCAGAACTATAAATGGCCATGAATATCCTACATTTCGTGCTGCATGTGAGGCTTTAGGTCTCCTTGGTGATGATGAAGAATGGTCCAATGCCTTAAAAGATGCCGCTCAATGGGCCATGCCTTACCAGTTACGCCAACTGTTTGTCACAGTTTTGCTCTTTTGTGAGGTAACAAATCCTAGAAAACTTTTTGATGACCACGCATCAAAAATGTCTGAAGATGCAGCCCATCAATTGAGTCAGAACCGTGGTCAAGCTAGCAATATTCCCTTGGCCGATATATATATTTCATCTTATCTTTTGAATGAATTGGATAAATTGCTAAGAGATGCAGGATATTGTTTATCCCATTTTAATTTGCCGCTACCTGATGACACTGCTAATATTTCTGGACAAAATAGGCTACTACTAGATGAGCTCAATTATGATGTGCCTGCTATGACTGCCACTTTACATGACAACCTTTCAATGCTGAACAACAACCAGAAAGATGTTTTTGATGCTATTTACAATTCTGTGATGAATGCTGAAGGTCAAACATTTTTTGTTTATGGATATGGAGGAACTGGAAAAACTTTTTTATGGACTACTTTGCTTAATTCTGTAAGAAGCAAAGGGAAAATTGCATTAGCAGTTGCATCATCGGGAATTGCTTCCCTACTGCTACCAGGGGGTCGAACCCCCCATTCCCGTTTTAAAATTCCTTTAGACATTTCTCAGAGTTCCATGTGTAGTATAAAGAAAAATACACACTTAGCAGAACTTATCCAAAAAACTTCTCTTATTGTATGGGATGAGGCCCCTGTTAATCATAGATATTGTTTTGAAGCATTGGACCGTACACTTAGAGATATATTATCAGAAACAAGGCAAAATGCAGAAAATAAGCAATTTGGTGGTATAACTGTTGTGCTTGGTGGAGATTTTCGACAAACACTTCCAGTAATACAGAATGCAACAAAAGCCCAAATTCTAAGGTCATGCATTGTTAATTCTTATTTATGGAGACAATGTAAGCTTCTCCAGTTGACTGAAAATATGAGGCTGAAGTCAGGAAATCTCTCCACCTCAGACAGAGAGGAGCTAAGTAATTTTGCCGAATGGCTTCTTAGGGTGGGCAATGGAACAGAACCTATTGTTTCTGTCCCAAATGATTCCAGTAACTCATTTATAAAGATTCCAGAGTCTTTGCTTCTATCGTCAGATTGTAGGAACCTTGATGGATTGATATCATTTGTCTATGACTTAGGTTCTGAGCCAGCAAATATTTCATCATATCTGTGTCAACGTGCAATTTTAGCACCTACAAATGAGGTGGTTTCAGATATAAATACCAGAATGATTGCTCAGCTAAAAACGTCTGAAATGTCTTACTATAGTTCTGATTCAATTGACGATAGCACTGCTAATCATTCCACTCTTGAAGCATTATACCCAACAGAGTTTCTAAACACAATTCCGATGCCCGGACTTCCTGATCATAAGTTGCACTTGAAGATTGGTGTTCCAATTATGCTTTTGCGCAATCTTGATCCATCAAGGGGACTTTGTAATGGTACTAGGCTGATTGTCACCCAATTGACAAATCGTGTGATTGAAGGTGAAATCATAACAGGGAAGGCTACAGGTTCAAAAGTATATATCCCACGCATTGTCACAACATCAACTCACTCAAGGTGGCCCTTCAAATTGAGACGGCGCCAGTTCCCCGTGCGCCTTTCGTATGCAATGACCATAAACAAGAGTCAAGGGCAAACCTTAAATAGAGTTGGAGTCTATTTGCCATCTCCAGTGTTCTCTCATGGTCAATTATATGTAGCATTTTCCAGAGTTACTTCACCAAAGGGGTTGAGAGTTCTAATCGAAAATAGTCCAGTTTTTTATGAGAATTGCACCCATAATGTAGTCTATGCTGAAGTTTTTAGTCAAATTAATAGACTATGAAACTGAATAAAGGAATTTCCTACATTCAAGTGTGTTTACCCTACATAATAATTTCTCCATTTAATACATCGTTATTATGCAATTACTTGCTTCCCTTTCAGGAATATTACATCAATGGAATCCACTACAGCCCTTAAAACCATCACTCTTGGTCAACAGAGTTGTAAGGTATTTGGACGACTCTTACGCCTATGGGATGCAATAAACATGAAATCCAAGTTTGCAGATCCTCTCATCAGCATTGATGGTGTCCTTTTAGATGAAGATGTAAGTCCATCATTAATATTTCTATTTCCAACATAATAATCATATTATTGTACAAATGTACTACTGATTTTCACATCATCATCGAATATTATGGCAGGGCAATATGGCGCAGATCAGTGTACCCAAAAAATTTCAAAGACAATTCCGCCCCTTACTCACAGAAGGACATGTCTACATCTTTAATGATATTGCAGCTGTTGATATAAAAAACAAAACCCATATATATCACCACCAAGACTATATGTTGCAATTCAAGCACAGCACTAAGGTTCACCGACTTGAAACCAGAGGGACAAATATACCAAAGTTTTCCTTCAATTTTTGTCCATTTGATAATCTACCAGAAAAAGATACTTTTTCAAAACCACTTCAAGGTAACACTTGCATTTCCTTTTTTTTCTTTCATACTAATAGCAACACATAAATTAATTTTGTATGTGGTTTCTCTCTCCAGATATAATAGGAGTCATTAGCCACGTTGGGCCATTTGATTATGCAAGTCAGACATCTACAAATAAACTCAGGAAAATCAAAATTCGAAACCTAGAGTATGTTTCTTCTACTACTACAGTGTGTTGAAACTTTTCCATCCCTATACACTTTGTGTCAACAAATGTTTGTTCCACATATGCAGTGAGCAGACACAAGAAATACGTCTTTGGGGCCACCATGGTGAAACATTTGATGAAGAAGTTGTACTTAAAAATCACAAGAAGGCATTGTAGTTGGCATTTTTATGGTCTCACAGCTGGGAGCTTTCTAGGTAACTGCTCAAATATTCTCTCTTAAAATGAATATCGAGCCAAAACTAATACGACATGTAACCATATATACGTATAGGTTCCCTGCATGCATCCTCAACCTCTGCAACAAAAGTTTACATTGACTTGGATACATCTGAAGTTAAAAACTACCAAACCAGGTCAGCGATTATCCTTTATATTTACAACTACTACCTTCTTTTTCCAAAATCTAACATGCTTATATTGTTCTCACTAATTCTTTTTGAAGCTATAAATGGGAATCTCCAGCTCTGCGACAACAACCACCCCAGGTTATGCATTTATCTCCTATTCAAGCAGCAGGGAAAATGTACACACTTCAACAAATATCAGATATGCCCACCTCAAATTTTCAGGTCAACATCATTTTATCTACCCTATCATTTGTATATCAGTGAACTTCTACTGCAAATTCTCAATGCACCCTTTTTGCAAACTATTAGGAAGGAGCTACCTACAGCACCATTGCGAAAGTTAAATCTATTGTATCTTCAACTAAATGGTACTACAAAGGATGCAAACGTTGTGACAGAGGATACAACAACAACTCAGATACTCCAACATGCCTTTGCACAAATTCATCTCCAAAGCCATTGTACGATCTCTGTTTTTATACAACATTTGCCTTCATTTACATATTCTGTTCCATATAAACAACTATCAAATTCTCTAGGTACAAGCTACCAATAACACTTACAGATGACTCGGAGATTTAGATGCCATTGCTTTCTCTAAAATTGCTGAAGAACTGGTTGAGCGAGATGCCATACAAGCTTCTCAAAACATGAAAGTTGATACCATGGAACATGTGACCGCCCTAGATAATGCCATTGGGAAAACCAGATTGTTCTACATAGGAATGAAGGTTGATTTGGTATCCAGATTCCCCATAAGTTATGTCATAAAGAAAAGCTTCCCATTGACAATGCACAAATACTGCCCTCTACAAAGGTTAGACAATTTTCATCAATTTACAAAATAACTCCATCCTAATTACAATTGTATTACCTAAAATATTTAAGTTAAACCATTAAATATTTCCAGTCAACTCCAAGCAAAGACCGGAGAACAGTCCATCGTCATCAAAGAGCATCCAGAGGTTTGCCATCAATCACAAAATAGAAGTTACATCCTCTGTCTACACAATGTTCACCAAACTTTTCCTATTCGCAGTCCAGGAGCCCAACACAAGTCCACTTGGGCAATACTATGCTTCCCCTTGCCAACCTGCAACTATGGACACCGACAAAAACATAAATAGGTAATACTTTTCAAGTTCTACTAAAGAACATTCAGCTTATATTCAATATGGAATTCAAATGGCGATTTTTGGTTGCAGGTACTCTTCAGCGAAAAGAAGAATCCAATTTACAGAAGATGGAGCAACCAACAAAGAGGGGTACTAATTGATAACAATATTTCCTGTTTATCATTGAAGTTATTTGAAAAGTACATCTACCTATTTACATGCCAGTCAACAAACAGAGTACGCATTGATAACAATATCTCCTGTTTACATGCCAGTCAACAACAGGAACATCTTCAGGATACACAAGTGCATCTCCAGGTTGTCAAAAAGCATAAGCAAGAGTACGTGCTTCTTCTCATATCACATAGAAAAATGAGATTCACAATCTAACTTTCAATCATCAATCAAACAGCATTGCAGATAACAATGTGAAAATGAACAACTATGAAGGACAAGAGGATAACAGTAATAAAAACACATAGGTACTATCAGTTCTCATATCCAAACAAAATTATATAAAGTTTTGTCGCCCTTTGCTACAACAATAACATTACCAATAATGTTGTTCTATTAACATGTAGGGCACCGTCAACAACCATGCAAGGACCAGGGAATCTTCAAGACGCACGAAAAGCACCTACGGATTGCACCACCTTCCATTGAAAATTACTTCCAAAACTATCATTACAACTACTTCATGATCAGCCTAAGCATGTCGTCAAGATTCGACTAATTTTATGTAATAAGTCTGAATTATGAAATCTTTGGATTTGTATGCACTTTTATTAAGCTGATTATGTCATTTTGCTTCCAACTGGTGTCAATACTTTTCCTTACAATTGTTTCAAATATATACTATCTTCTTGTGATGTTTTGTTCTCAATATATAGTATCTTCCTATGACATGTTCAAATGCTAGAAAATTAAGGAAAGCTCATGCCAAAAAATTTAGTCAAATTCCTTGCAAAGTTTTTTGAGTTGATTATGTCGATTGTGCTTCCAATTGGTGTCCATAATTAGGCTTCTCTAAATATTATTGTAAAATTAAGAGTATGCCATGTCAAAAGCTCTATGCATCAGTCCATAGATAAATTCCTAGCATCATTTTTCATATTGATCATTGCATCCAGTCTTCAATACAAAATTTCCGCAGCAACGCGCGGGGTATCACCTAGTTTAACAGTGATTATGTAAACAGCTAGGCAAGACCTAGAACCTTTTTTTTAAAAAGGGTTCCCCCCCCCCCCGGCTCTGTATTACAAAGCAACCAACCGATACAACCAACGATAGGGGCTGGAGCGGAAGAAGCACAAACACGCCCAAAAGAAAGGAAAGAGAAAAAAGAAAAGAAATAAATGCCGATAACGGCGGATCGACAAAAACGACGAAGCCGCGTGATCACTGCGTCCACCGGAGATCGCCCACCAAGCTCCGAGACTCCGAAGTGCCGGTACCCAACAACACCTCCAAGAAGGAACGCGACGATGACGACGCTGCTGCCAAGGGTTTCCCCCGGTACACGGCGAGGAGAGAGGAAGGGTAGCCCCGACGCCCTCCAGGAAGGTCCGGCGGCACCCTCAGGCTCCACCGCGTCGGTGTCGGCCAAGCCAACAGAGATTTCTCCCGATCCCAGCCTCTACCTCATGCACTCCGGAGCTCGCCACCAGACTAGCCACCACCCTGCGCCAACACAGACACGAAGCTTCCCTCGCTGTCTCACCACGGCACCGCGAAGATGGTCTGCACAACGAAGAAGAGGAGCCAGGACTAGGGCAACAGCACCGTCATCATACGGGAGGGCCCCACCTCCATCGTCCATGACGGTAGCCGACCAGACGCCATGGTAGGAGCCTACCGGGCCCGTGGCCCCACAGGCCCGGCCGGGCCCTCAAAGGCCCGGACAGCTCCCGCCTCCGCGCAGCAGCTGGCACGCCGTCCGCATCGCTATCCCAGTCCAAGACGCTCCCCTACCTTCCCACATAGAGAGCGTCGCGGTCGCGCCGGAGCCGACCCGCAAGGACCCAGAAGGGACCCTACAGGCCCAGATCTGGGCCGGGGACGCGCCACCGGCCGGCCAGCACCACCGGACGACCCCGTCGCCAAGAGGCGGCACCACCATGGTGAGCACCGCCGGCCTCCACACCAGGACGTCGGACCGCCACCGGCCGAGGCGCACCGTCGCCGGCCATCACCTCCCGAGCAGGGAGGGCTGCTGGAAGGGCAAGCCCACCGCCGCCAAGATCACGCGCCGAGGGCTGGCGCGCGCACGACGGCGACGGGAGGAGGAAGGGGCGGGGAGGGCTGAGGCGTGCCGAGGAAGGGCCCCTGCCGCCTCACTCGGGAGGCGGGCGGGGGCTGGGGCGGGGGGGGAGGTGGGGAGGAGAAGGGAACGGGAGGAGGAGGGAGCGGCGGCTCTAGCGGGGCTCGGCCGCCATGGCGGCGGCTCACATGGGGGAGCCGGCGGCGACGGCGGGGAAACCCTAGGAGCGGGGGCGAGCGGGGGAGCGGGATCTCTGTATCAGCTCCTGGTATTACAACAAAGAACCTTTTAGATGGATATTTTGCAACCGGTGAAAAATATGTTTCAACTTGATGTAGTACTAACCTTTCTGAATTGTAAATGTAACAAGGATAAATGAAGTGACATTTGTGTGTGTGCGGGCATGTGGATCGAGATTGAAAATAGAGACTGAGGTACATACATACTCCCTCCGGCTCAAATTCTTGTCTTAGATTTGTCTAGATACGGATGTATCTAATACTAAAACGTGACTTGATACATCCGTATTTAGATAAATTTCAGACAAGAATTTTGGGACGGAGGGAGTAGTAAATTTAGTGGCAGGCATGATTGAAGAGGAAAAAAATTCAAGCACTAATTATACACTGTGCACTTATGATGATTAACTGCAGTCATCTTTTTATCAGAATGCATGCATATGTCATTACAGAATTGAACATGAGTTTAAATAATAACCAACAGCGTGAATCAGAACAAAAGGATCAGATACCTTTTGTTCATTTTTGGAACAAATACCTTTTGGTTCTCAAAACATGCATCATTCCTATATCCTCAAATTGTCCGTACAGTACACCCCACTACAACAAAAAAGTTGGATTGCTTCCTCAATCTAAGCAGCCAGCTGCTAAATAAGTCATGGACAGTATCACTGTATCAAGTACAGTTTTTAGGTTAAAGGCACATTACCAAATGGTCCACAACTCTAGATGAACTTAGCAACCGAGCAATTCAGGAATAAGTGATCAATTGCCTCATCAATGCCATGTATTTGATGGCTTCCTGCTAACCCCAATTGAATAAAATGTCTTCGGTTATAATGATTGTTTCTTCAAAATCGGCCATAAAATAATTCCAGTTTTCAGGGTAAGCTTTCCTTTCCAAAGAAATTCATGTGGGTATTTATATTGTTCAAGCCCATCCTCTTATACAGAGAGCTAACAGAAAAAATAAGCATGGCAGTCTCAAAGACCGTATAGTTGAATCTTTATCAATGGAGAGAACGACATCCTGACAAGTACTCCCTCCGTTCGGAATTACTCGTCCAAGAAATGAATGTATCTAGATATATTTTAGTTATAAATACATCCATTTTTATGACAAGTAATTCCGAACGGAGGGAGTAGCTTGGATGGCGTTGCACAGTTGTAAAGTAGTATCTCCCAAAAGGGTAAATTGCACCTATTCCCAGCCATTTGTAATAATTTCAGCGGCAGAGACACTTTCCAAAGAATTGAGGATAAGATTTAGTAAAAGGTTTACAATGAATCTACCAAACTTTCCAAAGCCTGTCTGTTCCTAATTCTGGCATTGGCAGATTCAACTACTAATACCTTTGTAAGAAGCTGGTTGTTTCAGAATTGCTTAGTTTACCGAATACCATTCTGACTCATTAGGGACTGTGAATGTATCTAATTTCTAATCTACAACTTAGAGGCCAGGCATTTCAGCAAACAGGGCAAGTGCGTGGAAAACACCCTAGCAGCAGCTGGCTCCATTTGATTGATTCATCTCCTCCATTGTTGGAGTCTGCACCGCATCGGTAGAAGAGAAGGGGATGGAAATTGAGAGACAGTACCATTCATAGAAGGTACTACCTCCGTCTCGGTGTATAAGTCATTTACGTAGTTCTAGGCCGACAATTTAACTATCTAAATATGTATTAAATGTGACAAAAAATATATATTTAGAAACTACATCCGTGTAGAAATCTAGTGATATATTTTTCATGAAATATAACACATATTTAATTTCTCAAATCAATGACCTAGAACTACGCGAATGACTTATACACCGAGACGAAGGTAGTAGCTAGCATGCCGTACTCCATTCAGAGAACGGGATGAAATGCGAATAGTTCCACCGGAAAGAAAGAGAGAGGGAAGGCACCGTCGCAGGGACCTCCGGGCCGCCTGGCGTGCGCTTGGGGTAAGCCGAGGTCGCTGGGTGCTCGCAGCCGTGCCGCGCCGGTGTTATGCTGTGGTCTGTGGGTCTCGAACGCACCGCCTGGACGGAGGTGGAAGTCGGCCTCTCTGGGGCTCCCTCGCCTCAGGGGATGGTTCTGCAGCACCAGGATGTGGTAGGACATTTCGGGCGTCAGGCTGAGCGAGGTCAACGGTCGTGCCACCGCGCCGGAGGATGCGGTGCCGGGTGGAGAACAGAGGTTGGATGAGCGTCTCTCAATTTTCCTAGCTTGTCTGTAGAACTGACCATGAGTTTAACCAGTAAACAACCACATGAATCAACACAAAAGTATCAGAGACCTTTCTGTTCCCAAATCATGCATCATTCCTATATCCTCAAATCGTCCATACAGCAGCCAACCCAACCGCAATAAAGAAAATATATTGCTTCCTCAATCTAGGCATCCAGAGAAAAATAAGTCATAAACAGTCTAAATAGGTTCAGATTAAAGACACATTGCAAAATGGTTCAGATCAACTTAGTAACCGAGCAATTCACAAATAAGTGATCAGTAGTATGATCTCTGACGGGAATTGACAGGTTTTCAATAAATTGTCTTTTGTTAAAATGCTTAAAAAATCAGCAACAAAGCAATTTCTAATTTTAAAGGAAAGCATACCTTTACAAACCAAATTATGTGGGCAAATTATTCTCTTATACAGAGGACTAACAAAAATGATGACATTGGCAGTCAAAGACCGTTTAATTGAATCTCTATGAGTGGACTGTACAAAATCCTGGATGATGTTCCAAAGTTGCCTGGGATAAGGCTGAGTAAAAGGTTATCTCGATTACCAAAGGGAACCTGGTTGTTTCAGGCTTGATTATTTACACAGTACTATTCTAATCCAGCAGGGAGTGACACAGACACAGGATATCTAATCGACAATGTAGAGGCTAGGCATTTCGGCAAACAGGACAAGTGCGTGGAAAGCACCGTAGCGACTGGTTTGTTCCACTGGATTGATTCAGGCAGCTAGCATGCCGTACTCCATTCAGAGATGGAAGGGGGTGAAGTACGAATAATTCCAACGTGAAGGAAGAGAGAGGACGCACCGTCGACAAGGGCTCGGGGCCGTGCGGCGCCGGGGTTATGCCGAGGTCGGCGAGCGTCCAACGCATCGGATGAATTCCAAAAAATAAACGAGGACAAAAGCTTGCATTTTGAGCTCCACGACGTACGATTCAATACGACTAGCTTGTCTCGAAGCATGGCTATAGTTCGCACGGCGCCGTATCACCAGGCCCATGCCTGCCTGAGTGCTTCCATGCCAAGTGCTACGGTGACAACCACAGTGAGCCCTACGTGTCCCTTGTCAAGCAGCAATGAATTGCTTCTGAATGATTTTCTCTCAAGTCCGAACTTGCAAGTGAGCTGTTTCTGAGTGGTTTTTCTCTCGGCTGGATGCAAGAGCAGCAACCAACCTGTTTCTGAACAATGTGCAAGCGATTTCTACATGCTTCGCTATACATCTGGAGTGCACAGGACTTTCCTCTAAAGTCACAATCTCTTCTACTTGCTCTTATTCATGTACTAGGATACACAATATATTTTTGTATCAACAAAGCTCATCCATCGATCAAAATGAAAACAGGGAGACCGATGCACACAACTTATCCTCGAAATAGGCACCCCTTACCCCTTCGAGCTAAATGTGACTCCATAGACGGATAGAATACCCTCGTAAAATATTTGATGCCATTTTTTACGCTTTATTCCTATGTGCCTCCCATGCCTACATGCTCGATGTGCTTTTGCCTTGAAAACAAATAAGGTGAAAAATCATAGTCTTAGCACATGATAGATGATATTGGAATACTTTAGAGAGTTTTGACACAACTAAAAATTGGACAATAGATGAAGGTCCTTCCCTGTCGATGATGAATGAAAAGTTCTAGATGTATAAATGTAGCCCTCGATTTTTCTTATAAAGTGGAGGTGCCGCTAGTTCTTATAGGTAGGCTAGGTTATGAAGAATGCAGCGTTTCGGAGCTATAACTTCTTTTTTGTGGGGAGTAGGGCTATAACTTCAATGGCAACTGCTACGGGTACCATTTGTGCACTTGATTTGGGTTGGTTGTGACATTTAGCTTTGTCCTCAAAAGATATTGCCAATAAGTTCCAAAAGGTAACTTCATCAAAAAAGTTGTTGTGCCTTTGATATCCACACTACACGCCTTCCACTTGCTTCTTGTTGTAGTGTCATCTTTGCTTAATAAATTGACTGTAGTTGCGTCCGATTTTTTTAGACGCAACTAAACCAACAAGCCATAAAAATGGGGAAAATGAGGTATAATTAATACATAAAAAATTAGTAATACATTGGGATAGTAAAAATAAACATAAATGGAGCTTTCTCACGCCCTTTCATTTTCTGCCATCTGATTAGGTGATTTGAGCATTTTCTAGCCATCAGATGTGTTGTGTCCAGTGGCGGAGCCAGAACTTTTGTGGAGCTTGGGCAAGTTGAGGCTAAGTATATAATTTAGAAAACAAAATCCAGGTATTTGAATACACAACATATAATATACACTAGTAGAAAACGGGCCAATGGTCCAGGCCGGCCCAGCCCATTAGTCCCGGTTCAATCCAGAACCGGGACCAATGGGGGCATCGGACCCGGTTCGTGAGCCCCGGGGGCCGGCCGGGCCACGTGGGCCATTGGTCCCGGTTCGTCTGGACCTATTGGTCCCGGTTGGTGGGACGAACTGGGACCAATGGGCCTCGCTCCTGGCTCAACACCATTGGTCCCGGTTGGTGGCTTGAACCGGGACCAAAGGCTGCCCTTTAGCCCCGGTTCAGGCCACCAACCGGGACTAAAGGGTTGGTCCTCGTTATGCTGTGAGTTTAGTCCCACTCGCCAACCAAGGGTCTCGCACAGTTTATAAGCCCCTCCCTCTCTGCATTATTGAGCTCCTCTCAAAATGAAAATAGATGCCCTTATACAGGGAATTTAACCTAAATTCATACTGAATTTCTCTGAAGTTAGTAGAAATTTATTATGAATTTAGGTTGAATTTTCTCTATAAGCGCATCTATGCTCATTTCTGAGTAATTTTTTATATAGTTTTTTTCTTTTTAGTAAAGTTAATCACAACTATTTTTTCTTCTATTTATTTCTGAGTAGTTTTTATATAGTTTTTTCTTTTCTGCTATATTTATTTTTGTCTTTTATTTCTGAGTTGTAATAAGTCATTAAAATAAGCATCTATGCTCACTTTTTAGTAAAGTTAATCACAAATATTTTTTCTTCTATTTATTTTTTCTTTTTATTTCTGAGTTGTAATAAGTCATTAAAAAATAAGCATCTATGCTCATTTTTTTAGTAAAGTTAATCAAAATTATTTTTTCTTCTATTTATTTCTGAGTGGTTTTTTATATAGTTTTTTTCTTTTCTGCTACATTTATTCTTTTCTTTTTATTTCTGAGTTTTAATAAGTCATTAAAAAATAAGCATCTATGCTCATTTTTTAGTAAAGTTAATCAAAATTATTTTTTCTTCTATTTATTTCTGAGTGGTTTTTTATATAGTTTTTTTCTTTTCTGCTACATTTATTCTTTTCTTTTTATTTCTGAGTTGTAATAAGTCATTAAAAATAAGCATCTATGCTCATTTTTTTAGTAAAGTTAATCAAAACTATTTTTTCTTCTATTTATTTTTGAGTGGTTTTTATATATTTTTTTCTTTTCTGTTACATTTTTTTTTATTTCGAGTTGTAATAAGTCATTAAAAATAAAAAGAGGCGCAATGCTCGTTAATTTACTTCAAGCCTTTCGGAATAGTGTCAATCTGACCGCACATAGCTCGTGCAGTCTACCGTATTCCTCAAGGCTTGAAGCTACCTAACGTCTTGGTGAGCATTGAGCCTCTTCATCATCGTCTCGCACTCGGGGCTTATAAACAATTTGAAAGTGTCTCTCGCTTGGCGAGTGGGACTAAAAAACAGCTGCAGGAAGAATCAACAAAAAAACACCTGCAGAAAATAAAAAAAGTAGTTAGATGGGTCCATTGGTACCGGTTGGTGGCACCAACTGGTACCAATGCCACTCTTTGGTCCCGGTTAGTGGAACCAACCAGGACCAATGCCACTCTTTAGTCCCGGTTGGAGCCACCAACTGGGACCAAAGGTCTTTGTTTCCCGCCCTTTGGGCTGCTGAAAAGAGGCCATTGGTCCCTGTTGGCGGCTCCAACCGGGTCTAAAGGGGGTGCATTAGTCCCGGTTGGTTTCACGAACCGGGACCAAAGCCTTTCCTATATATACAGCACTTAGCGCGACTCCGATCTCTCCTCCTCCACTCCCGTCGCGCGTCTCCCTACCGCCACCTCGCGTCGCCGCCCGCCCGCCACGCCTGACGCTGTCGCCGCCCGCCCCGCCCAGCCCACAAGACTGTCCCGTCGCCTCGCCGCCGCCTCGATCGACGTCGCCGCCCGGCCAGCGCCGCCTCGACGCGCCGCCCTGCTCCGCACCTCGCCGTCGCCGTCGCCGGCCGTGAGCAACTTTTTTTTTATTTTTGTTAGATTTTTTTAAGATTTTTTTTGTAGTTCATAGATTTTTTTGTTAGATTAGATGTGTAGTAATTTAGATATGTAGTTCATAGATTTTTTGTTAGATTAGATTTTTTGTTAGATTAGATGTGTAGTAATTAATTTGTTCATATTATGTTAGATTTTTGTTAGATTAGATTTTTGTTAGATTAGATGTGTAGTAATTAATTTGTTCATATTATGTTAGATTTTTTTCTGTTAATAGATTTTTTGGTGATATTATTATTGAATATGCATGTTTGGTGATATTATTGTTAATAGATTTTTGGTGATATTTAGATTGTGTAATTAAATTTTGTTCATAGAATTTTAATGATTTTTGTTCATAGTATTTAAAAAGGAAAAAAATAAGAAGTAGTTTATATATAGTTGAACTAGCTAGTTGATTTAATAAATTAATTTATTTTACTATATATAGAAGTAGTTTGTTTTTAGTAAGTACTACTTATTTATTTATAGTAAGTGCTTAATTAGTAGTTGAACTAGCTAGTTGATTTAATTAATAAAACTACTTTATTTAACTATATATAGAAGTAGTTCCCGCATCGACGTCGGCGATGCCTATCCCGCATCCTCGTCGTCGTCGACTCGGCGGTGGAGGCCTACTTGATCAGGGCCATGTTCGGGACTGGGCTTTGCCGGGCTGGTATTGGGAGGTGCTACCTTCCGGGGGACGTAGGTTGGTGAGGAGGCAACCCGTTGTTGACCCGATCCTTGTTTGGTGGCGGTCACATGGGCCAGTGACGGTGGTGAGGCTTCCGGACACCGCGGAGGTGGTACGTCACCGTGTCAGCGAGGAGGACGAGCATGTCCGTCACTACATGGTTGCATTGGAGGGCAGGTTCGACAATACCTGCAGGTTCTTCAGGGATCTCACTAGAGCTATGATCCTGTGATGGTTCCTTATCTTTGGGTGTCCACCGCCCGCGTCGATACCCGTCGGGCACTACGGTTCTAGTTGTATTAGTGATAATATTCGACGATGTACGGACACCAAGAGATGATGTACTTTTGCTTATAATTATTGAATGCATGCTAATTTGAATACTATACTTTATTTTATGATTTGGTTTTGCTTATTTTATGATTTGGTTTTGCTTATTGAATGCTCATATTGATAGTTCTCCTTCATTCCGTGTGCTAGACAATTTGGTATAATAATGCACTCGGGAATGAAAGGAGGAGCTACGTACATCGATCATCGATAGTCAACACGTGATTAATAATAATGATCTAGTTTAATATTTGAATTATGAACATAGGACGGAAATGTCATACTCATCGGACAATGAAAACCGCCCGGGGGAGTGCGACTGGTGCCACGACGACCGAGGTATCTGCGACAGGTTCATTGAGCTGGACGAAGATCGGCGCTTCAACATTAAGCTCGAGGAGACCTGCGATATTCATACGGTACGCAACGACGACAATAGTTTTTTTCGTAATTAAGCACGACTTCAACTATTTTAACGTGTATTTTTCATCTTTTCCAATTCGACTAGCTTATCCCATGCTTTGCAAGACGCTATGTCTTGGAGAGGATGGGTTTTGAAGACCATGAAAATTTTGAAACCAAAAAAATTATCCTAAGTACCCATCATGGTGTGGATTTTCAAGTAAAGCTGTACAATGCTCAGAGTGTAACCCATTTTGGTTGCAAAAATTGGGATGCATTTTGCAAGATGTATAGTCTTGATGAGGGTATGCTTGTCACCATGGATCTTGGTGATCCTACAATCGAGGAAGAGACACCTTC
This sequence comes from Aegilops speltoides, assembly GCA_021437245.1. Taxonomy (NCBI): domain Eukaryota; kingdom Viridiplantae; phylum Streptophyta; class Magnoliopsida; order Poales; family Poaceae; genus Aegilops; species Aegilops speltoides. Next base: position 67,796,601 of record CM038146.1, on the reverse strand, counting down.
GATTTGGGTCCACGTGGATACACCTCCAGTTCTTCCCTCATGTGAGCTAAACATAGTTATTAAGTAATTTATATTGTTTATTTCAAAATATATAGTTGACAACTTATCTCCATTGACAGCTTATTTTCATTCTTCAAAGAATGTGCGGAAGATGGTAGACAGAACGTACTACACCCAAGGCTCCGAATTAACTTATCAGGAGAAAAATCATCTGGTCGTATTTTGTAATGATCTTGAGAATTACAATATCTACAATCAAACTCCTCAACATTATGGTCAATACGTGCCACTAGTGCACGTGTTGAACTACGGTAACTACCGTGGAGATACCCTGGTAAGATTATTTTTTACTATTACAACATCCGTGCATCTTTTTGCACACTTCTAAAACTAGTACATCATTGCTAACTACGAAGTTATTACTATGTTTTTCAACAGATAATACCGAATGATTGTGTGCCTCATCTGATGTATACGCATGGTAGCCTTCATGTTTTGAACATACGACCAGGTCGTCCTACGAATCTCAACTGTCCATACCGGGTTTCTAAAAGAAGTGGAGACATTACAATCAAAGAATGGAAAAAAATGTATGGACAGTCATAAGGAGCTTCTTGGAAGCAAAAAGCAGTGAAGGGCAAGAATTGGAGACAGGATAATCTCCATTCTTCATAATGGAGAGTCAGGGTCTATATTGTTTTATGCTATTTTACGTGTTTAGGTCCTACCTGATACTGATGATCATGTGCTAAGAACTGAAGGAAATATGCCCTAGAGGCAATAATAAAGTTATTATTTATTTCCTTATTTCATGATAAATGTTTATCATTCATGCTAGAATTGTATTAACCGGAAACATGATACATGTGTGAATGCATAGACAAACAGAGTGTCACTAGTATGCCTCTACTAGACTAGCTTGTTAATCAAAGGTGGTTATGTTTCCTAACCATGAACAAAGAGTTGTTATTTGATTAACAAGGTCACATCATTAGTAGAATGATCGATTGACATGACCCATTCCATTAGCTTAGCACACGATCGCTTAGTATGTTGCTACCGCTTTTATCCATGACTTATACATGTTCCTATAACTATGAGATTATGCAACTCCGTTTACGGAGGAACACTTTGGTGCTACCAAACGTCACAACGAATCGGGTGATTATAAAGGAGTACTACAGGTGTCTCCAAAGGCGGATGTTGGGTTGGCGATTTGAGATTAGGTTTTGTCACTCCGATTGTCGGAGAGGTATCTCTGGGCCCTCTCGGTAATACACATCATGAAGCCTTGCAAGCATTACAACTAATGAGTTAGCTGTGAGATGATGTATTACGGAACGAGTATAGAGACTTGCCGTAACGAGATTGAACTAGGTATTGGATACCGACGATCGAATCTCGGGCAAGTAACATACCGATGACAAAGGAACAACGATGTTGTTATGCGGTCGACCGATAAAGATCTTCGTAGAATATGTAGGAACCAATATGGGCATCCAGGTCCCGCTATTGGTTATTGACCGAGACGTGTCTCGGTCATGTCTACATTGTTCTCGAACCGTAGGGTCCGCACGCTTAAGGTTTCGATGACGGTTATATTATGAGTTTATGTATTTTGATGTACCAAGAAGTTCGAGTCCCGGATGTGATCACGGACATGACGAGGAGTCTCAAATGGTCGAGACATAAAGATTGATATATTGGAAGCCTATATTTGAGTTCGGAATGGTTCCGGTGAAATCGGATTTTAGGAACACCGGGGTTACTGGAACCTCCCGGGGTTATTGGGCCTTAGTGGGCCATGAGGGAGAAGAGGAAGGGCCGGCCGGGGCAGGCCGCGCCTCCCCCCTAGTCCGAATAGGAGGAGAGAGGGGCGCCCCTTCCCTCTTTCCTCCCCCAATCCTATTCCAACTAGGAAAGGGGGGAGTCCTACTCCCGGTGGGAGTAGGACTCCTCCGGCGCGCCTCCTCCAAGCCGGCCGCACCTCCCCCCCTTGCTCCTTTGTATACGGGGGCAGGGGGGCACCCTAGAACACATAAGTTTGATCTACGGATCGTTCCTTAGCCGTGTGCGGTGCCCCCCTCCACCATATTCCACCTCGGTCATATCGTCGCAAAGCTTAGGCGAAGCCCTGCGCCGGTAGTACATCAAGATCGCCACCACGCCGTCGTCTTGTGAAACTCTCCCTCCCCGAAGCTCTGCTGGATTGGAGCCCGAGGAGCGTCATCGAGCTGTACGTGTGTCAAGAACTCGGGGGCGCCGGAGTAACGGCGCCGGGATCGGTCGGATCGCGAGGAGAACGTACGACTACTTCCTCTACGTTGTGATCGCTTCCGCTTCGGTCTAGGAGGGTACGTAGACAACACTCTCCCCTCTTGTTGCTATACATCACCATGATCTTGCGTGTGCGTAGGAAATTTTTTGAAATTACTACGTTCCCCAATAGTGGTATCAGAGCCTAGGTTTTTATGGTTTGATGTTTTGCACGAGTAGAACACAAGTGAGTTGTGGGCGATACAAGTCATACTACCTACCAAAGATGTCATACTTTGGTTCAGCGGTATTGTGAGATGAAGCGCCCGGACCGACATTACGCAGACGCTTACGCGAGACTGGTTTCACCGCTACGAGCACTCGTTGCTTAAAGGTGACTGGCGGGTGTCTGTCTCTCTCACTTTAGTTGAACCGAGTGTGGCTACGCCCGGTCCTTGAGAAGGTTAAAACAGAGTCTATTTGACGAAGTATCGTTGTGGTTTTGATGCGTAGGTGAGATTGGTTCTTGCTTAAGCCCGTAGCAGCCACGTAAAATTTGCAACAACAAAGTAGAGGACGTCTAACTTGTTTTTGCAGGGCATGTTGTGATGTGATATGGTCAAGACGTGATGCTATATTTTATTGTATGAGATGATCATGTTTTGTAACCGGTTATCGGCAATCGGCAGGAGCCATATGGTTGTCGCTTATTGTATGAAATGCAATCGCTCGTAATGCTTTACTTTATCACTAAGCGGTAGCGATAGTCGAGAAGCATAAGATTGGCGAGACGACAACGATGCTACGATGGAGATCAAGGTGTCGCGCCGGTGACGATGGTGATCATGGTGGTGCTGCAGAGATGGAGATCACGAAGCACAAGATGATGATGACCATATCATATCACTTATATTGATTTGCATGTGATGTTTATCTTTTATGCATCTTATCTTGCTTTGATTGACGGTAGCATTATAAGATGATCTCTCACTAAATTATCAAGAAGTGTTCTCCCGAGTATGCACCGCTGCCAAAGTTCGTCGTGCCCGGACACCACGTGATGATCGGGTGTGATAAGCTCTCACGTCCATCTACAACGGGTGCAAGCCAGTTTTGCACACGCAGAATACTCAAGTTATACTTGACGAGCCTAGCATATGCAGATATGGCCTCGAACACGGAGACCGAAAGGTCGAGCGTGAATCATATAGTAGATATGATCAACATAAGATGTTCACCATTGAAAACTACTCCATCTCACGTGATGATCGGTTATGGTTTAGTTGATTTGGATCACGTGATCACTTAGATGACTAGAGAGATGTCTGTCTAAGTGGGAGTTCTTAAGTAATATGATTAATTGAACTTAAATTTATCATGAACTTAGTACCGATAGTATCTTGCTTGTCTATGTTTGATTGTAGATAGATGGCTCGTCTTTGTTGTTCCGTTGAATTTTAATGCGTTCCTTGAGAAAGCAAAGTTGAAAGATGATGGTAGCAACTACACGGATCGGGTCCGTAACTCGAGGATTATCCTCATTGCTGCACGTAAGAGTTAGGTCTGGATGCACCGCTAGGTGCCAGCTCGCTGGCAGAGCAACACCAGATGTTATGAACGTCTGGCGAGCAAAGCGATGACTACTCTATAGTTCAATGTGCCATGCTTTACGGCTTAGAACCGGGACTTCAACGACGTTTTGAACGTCATGGAGCATATGAGATGTTCCAGAGTTGAAGTTAATATTCCAACAGTAATGCCCGGATTGAGAGATATGAAGTCTCCAATAAGTTCTATAGCTGCAAGATGGAGGAGAATAGTTTTGTTAGTGAGCACATACTCGTAATGTCCGGGTACTACAATCACTTGACACAATTGGGAGTTAATCTTCCGGATGATTGTGTCATTGATGAATTCTTCAATCACCGCCACCAAGCTACAAAGGCTTCATGATGAACTATAATATGCAAGGGTTAGTAAAGACTATACCGAGCTCTTCGCAATGCTAAAGGCTGCGGAGGTAGAAATCAAGAAGGAGCATCAAGTGTTGATGGTCAATAAGACCACTAGTTTCAAGAAGAAAGGCAAAGGGAAGAAGAAGGAACTTCAAGAAGAACAGCAAGCAAGTTGCTGCTCAGAGAAGAAACCCAAGTCTGGACCTAAGCTGAAATCGAGTGCTTCTACCGCAAGCGACTGGTCACTAGAAGCGGAACTGCCCCAAGTATTTGGCGGATAAGAAGGATGGCAAGGTGAACAAAGGTATATGTGATATACATGTTATTGATGTGTACCTTACTAGAGCTCGCAGAGCACTGGTATTTGATCTTGGTTTCATTGCTAATATTTGCAACTCAAACAGGACTACGGATTGCTTAACACCGCAAAGGACGAGGTGACGATGCGCGTGGGAAATGGTTCCAAAGTCGATGTGATCGCGGTTGGCACGCTACCTCTACATCTACCTTCGGGATTAGTTTTAGACCTAAATAATTGTTATTTGGTGCTGCGTTGAGCATGAACATTATATCTGGATCTTGTTTGATGCGAGACGGTTATTCATTTAAATCAGAGAATAATGGTTGTTCTATTTATATGAGTAATATCTTTTATGGTCATGCACCCTTGAAGAGTGGTCTATTTTTGATGAATCTCGATAGTAGTGATACACATATTCATAATGTTGAAACCAAAAGATACAGAGTTGATAATGATAGTGCAACCTATTTGTGGCACTGCCGTTTAGGTCATATCGGTGTAAAGCGCATGAAGAAACTCCATGATGATGGACTTTTGGAGTCACTTGATTATGAATCACTTGGCACTTATGAACCGTGCCTCATGGGCAAGATGACTAGAACCCGTTCTCCGGTACTATGGAGAGAGCAACAGATTTGTTGGAAATCATACATACTGAGATGTATGTGGTCCGATGAATGTTGAGGCTCGTGGCGGGTATCGTTATTTTCTCACCTTCACAGATGATTTAAGCAGATATGGGTATATCTACTTAATGAAACATAAGTCTGAAACATTTGAAAAGTTCAAAGAATTTCAGAGTGAAGTTGAAAATCATCGTAATAAGAAAATTAAATTTCTACGATCTGATCGTGGAGGTGAATATTTGAGTTACGAGTTTGGTCTACATTTGAAACAATGCGGAATAGTTTCGCAACTCATGCCACCCGGAACACCACAACGTAATGGTGTGTCCGAATGTCGTAATCGTACTTTACTAGATATGGTACGATCTATGATGTCTCTTACAGATTTACCGCTATCGTTTTGGGGTTATGCTCTAGAGACGGCCGCATTCACACTGAATAGAACACCGTCAAAATCCGTTGAGACGACACCTTATGAACTATGGTTTAGCAAGAAACCAAAGTTGTCGTTTCTTAAAGTTTGGGGATGCGATGCTTATGTGAAAAAGCTTCAACCTGATAAGCTCGAACCCAAATCGAGAAATGTGTCTTCATAGGATACCCAAAGGAGACAGTTGGGTACACCTTCATCACAGATCCGAAGGCAAGACATTTGTTGTTAAGAATGGATCCTTTCTAGAGAAGGAGTTTCTCTCGAAAGAAGTGAGTGGGAGGAAAGTAGAACTTGATGAGGTAATTGTACCTTCTCCCTTACTTGAAAGTAGTTTGTCGCAGAAACCGGTTTCTGAGATATCTACACCAAGTAGTGAGGAAGTTGATGATGTTGATCATGAAACTTCAGATCAAGTTACTATAGAACCTCGTAGATAAACCAGAGTAAGATCCGCACCAGAGTGGTACGGTAATCCTGTTCTGGAAATCATGCTACTAGATCATGATGAACCTACGAACTATGAAGAAGCGATGGTGAGCCCAGATTCCACAAAATGGCTTGAGGCCATGAAATCTGAGATGGGATCCATGTATGAAAACAAAGTATGGACTTTGGTTGACTTGCTCGAGGGTCGGCAAGCAATAGAAAACAAGTGGATCTTCAAGAAGAAGACCGACACGACGGTAATGTTATCGTCTACAAAGCTCGACTTGTCGCAAAGGGTTTTCGACAAGTTCAAGGGATTGACTACGATGAGACCTTCTCACCCGTAGCGATGCTTAAGTCCGTCCGAATCATGTTAGCAATTGCCGCATTTTATGATTATGAAATTTGGCAAATGGATGTAAAGACGCATTCTGAATGTATTTCGAAGAAGAGTTGTATATGATGCACCAAGAAGGTTTTATCGATCCAAAGGAGCTAACAAAGTATGCAAGCTCCAATGATCCATTTATGGACTGGTGCAAGCATCTCGAGTTGGAATAAACGCTTTGATAGTGTCATCAAAGCATTTGGGTTCATCTGAGACTTTTGGAGAAGCCTGTATTTACAAGAAAGTGAGTGGGAGCTCAGTAGCATTTCGATATTATATGTAGATGACATATTGCTGATCGGAAATGATATAGAATTTCTGGATAGCATAAAGGGATACTTGAATAAGAGTTTTCAATGAAAGACCTCGGTGAAGCTGCTTACATATTGGGCATTAAGATCTATAGAGATAGATCAAGACGCTTAATTGGACTTTCACAAAGCACATACCTTGACAAAATTTTGAAGAAGTTCAAAATGGATCAAGCAAAGAAAGGGTTCTTGCCTGTGTTACAAGGTGTGAAGTTGAGTAAGACTCAATGCCCGACCACCGCAGAAGATAGAGAAAAATGAAAGATGTTCCCTATGCTTTAGCCATAGGCTCTATCATGTATGTAATGCTGTGTACTGACTGATGTGTGCCTTGCTATAAGTTTAGCAGGAGGTACCAAAGTAATCCAGAGTGGATCATCGGACAGCGGTCAAGAACATCCCTGAAATACCGAAAAGGACTAAGGATATGTTTCTCGATATGGAGGTGACAAAGAGCTCATCGTAAACGGTTACGTTGATGCAAGCTTTGACACCGATCCGACGATTCTAAATCGCAGACCGGATACGTATTTACACTAAACGGAGGAGCTGTCGGTTGGTGCAGTTCTAAACAAAGCATCGTGGCGGGATCTACATGTGAAGCGGAGTACATAGCAGCTTCGAAGCAGCTAATGAAGGAGTGCGGATGAAGGAGTTCATATCCGATCTAGGTGTCATACCTAGTGCATCGGGTCCAATGAAAATCTTTCGTGACAATATCGAGCAATTGCCTTAGCAAAGGAATCCAGATTTCACAAGAGGACCAAGCACATCAAAAGACGCTTCAATTCCATCCGGATTTAGTCCGGTGGGAGACATAGAGATTTGCAAGATACACACGGATCTGAATGTAGCAGACCGTTGACTAAGCCTCTTCCACGAGCAAAACATGATCAACACCAAGACTCCATGGGTGTTAGAATCATTACTATGTAATCTAGATTATTGACTCTAGTGCAAGTGGGAGATCAAGGAAATATGCCCTAGAGGCAATAATAAAGTTATTATATATTTCCTTATTTCATGATAAATGTTTATCATTCATGCTAGAATTGTATTAACTGGAAACATGATACATGTGTGAATGCATAGACAAACAGAGTGTCACTAGTATGCCTCTACTAGACTAGCTTGTTAATCAAACATGGTTATGTTTCCTAACCATGAACAAAGAGTTGTTATTTGATTAACAAGGTCACATCATTAGTAGAATGATCTGATTGACATGACCCATTCCATTAGCTTAGCACACGATCGTTTAGTATGTTGCTACTGCTTTTATCCATGACTTATACATGTTCCTATAACTATGAGATTATGCAACTCCGTTTACGGAGGAACACTTTGGTGCTACCAAACGTCACAACGAATCGGGTGATTATAAAGGAGTACTACAGGTGTCTCCAAAGGCAAATGTTGGGTTGGCGTATTTCGAGATTAGGTTTTGTCACTCCGATTGTCGGAGAGGTATCTCTGGGCCCTCTCGGTAATACACATCACTGAAGCCTTGCAAGCATTACAACTAATGAGTTAGCTGTGAGATGATGTATTACGGAACGAGTAAAAGAGACTTGCCGGTAACGAGATTGAACTAGGTATTGGATACCGACGATCGAATCTCGGGCAAGTAACATACCGATGACAAAGGTAACAACGTATGTTGTTATGCGGTCTGACCGATAAAGATCTTCGTAGAATATGTAGGAACCAATATGGGCATCCAGGTCCCGCTATTGGTTATTGACCGGAGACGTGTCTCGGTCATGTCTACATTGTTCTCGAACCGTAGGGTCCGCACGCTTAAGGTTTCAATGACGGTTATATTATGAGTTTATGTATTTTGATGTACCGAAGAAGTTCGGAGTCCCGGATGTGATCACGGACATGACGAGGAGTCTCGAAATGGTCGAGACATAAAGATTGATATATTGGAAGCCTATATTTGAGTTCGGAATGGTTCGGGTGAAATCGGATTTTAGGAACACCGGGGTTACGGAACCTCCGGGGTTATTGGGCCTTAGTGGGCCATGAGGGAGAAGAGGAAGGGCGGCCGGGGCAGGCGCGCGCCTCCCCTAGTCCGAATAGGACAAGGAGAGGGGGCGCCCCCTTCCCTCTTTTCCTCCCCAATCCTATTCCAACTAGGAAGGGGAGTCCTACTCCGGTGGGAGTAGGACTCCTCCCAGCGCCTCCTCCAAGCCGCCACACCTCCCCCCTTGCTCCTTTATATACGGGGGCAGGGGGGCACCCTAGAACACATAAGTTTGATCTACGGATCGTTCCTTAGCCGTGTGCGGTGCCCCCCTCCACCATATTCCACCTCGGTCATATCGTCGCAAAGCTTAGGCGAAGCCCTGCGCCGGTAGTACATCAAGATCGTCACCACGCCGTCGTGCTGACGAAACTCTCCCTCCCCGAAGCTCTACTGGATTGGAGCCCGAGGAGCGTCATCGAGCTGTACGTGTGTCAAGAACTCGGGGGCGCCGGAGTAACGGCGTCGGGATCGGTCGGATCGCGAGGAGAACGTACGACTACTTCCTCTACGTTGTGATCGCTTCCGCTTCGGTCTACGAGGGTACGTAGACAACACTCTCCCCTCTCGTTGCTATACATCACCATGATCTTGCGTGTGCGTAGGAAATTTTTTGAAATTACTACGTTCCCCAACATAAGTAACATATCATCTAGTCATTGAGCCATTCATTATTGATCTTGCTACGCAGTTTATTCTTGGTAACTTCATTTTTAGTTTATTCTTGATAATCTTTGAATAATATCCACAATTTCTATTTCCGGTTGCACACCATTCACAATTTCAGTGCTTGCTCTATTAACCAAAACCTCCTCATCTCTAAAATTTAATAATAAATATGAAGTTAGTTATTACACAACAAAAGTAAGAAAATGACCTACAATTTTGCATAGTACAGAACTACTTGCAACATAGTACATAACTACTTGCATCAACTACAACTAAAAGTTCATAACAATTTTTCTCTAATCATGAATTCATGATCACCCCAACGTTTTTTCCCAAATTTAAGCCCTAACCCCTAACCCTGACCTCGAACAGTTCCTCGTATCAACTGATCAACCCCTTGCCCCGGTCAATTATTCAGAGTTTTAGACTTCATAGGTGGGGAATCCTTGGCCCTAACTTCGACAGAGATTTCTTACTGAAGGAAGCTGAAACCGAAGAAGGAAGAGAGGAAGGAGGGGATGATTGGACGAATGGACCAGTAGATTGCTTGGGAGCCTCGCGTCTAATCTGATCAGCTCGCCGTGTCGTCGGCTCAGCCTCGAGGATAGCCGCCACCGGCCGACCCCTTCTTTCGCCCCGTCCCTGCGCTCGCGAACCGAACAGCGTGTTTGGCAATATTTGGGAAGGGGAATGGGAGTTTAGAGGAGGGAGTTGTGTTGAGATTAGGCATGGGATGAGTCGTTTTATTCTCAATCCTCTGTTTGGTGCGTGACAGGAATTATGTGTGAGAATATGAGGAGAAATTGTACTCCCTTGTTTGGTTCGTGGGAATTGACATGGGACTAGACAAGGAAAGTTAGGATGAAGGGTTAAGATTAACTCATTAAAACAATTCCCATCCAACTCCCACCCCCTCCCCTGTTAATAAAACGGTGGGAGTTGCAGTCTCAAGTCCCATTGCCTATTCCCTTGTGAATTCCCAACACCTCCAACCAAACAACAGATTTGAAGTCTCGCACCCATTCAATTCCTATTCCCTAACTCTAATTACCCCCAACCAAACACGTTGCAAAAGACAGGAGGGAGTTGGAGCGATCTATTCCCTCGGCCTAGCGTTTTTTTTCGTCCTGGGCTGCAGTTGCGTAGTTGGGCTGTGAGCCTCTGAAAAACGAAGGCCCAATATTTTTGCCCGGGTAAATAGCAAGTTAGCGATCAGTTTAACCCTGGTTTAGTCTGGAAATCCCTATTCGCCGCTTGCTGCGGCAAAATGTCGGGCTACCGCATGACAGGCAGCGCAATGAGCGACAAAACTGGGCCGCCCACTTATACGCGTCAACGGTTTTGGGAACCTTCTAGAAGGTTCCCTGAACCGGGTTTTTTCCTGTATCGTTTATTTCTGGTTCTTTTTCGGCTTTCTATTGTTTTTCATTTCTCTTTTTTCGTTTCTGTTTTTTTTTCATTTTTTCTTTTTTTTTCATTTTCTTTTTCAAGTTTATCTTTCTTTCTTAGAACTTGTTCGCAGTTTTACAAAATGTTTACGATTTTCTTTTCTTCTCTTAAAAAAACAAAAAATTTAAATTTTGTTCGTGTTTCTAAAAAAGTTCAGTTTTTGAACAAATGTTCTCAAAATTCAAAATCTTTTCTCGTTACACAAAAAAGTACAAAACTTTCGAAATTCAGAAAATGTATCGGATTTCAATTTTTTGTTCACATATTAGAAAAATGTTCGCGCTTCCAAATTTGTTAGCGATTTTTCAAAATTGTTCTCCATTTCAAAATATGTTCTCAAATTTCAAAAACTGTTCGTACTTTAAAAAAATTGTTCGCGCTTCCAAATTTCTTCGGGATTTTTCCAAATTGTTCTCTGTTTCATAATTTATTCTCGAGATTCGAAAAATGTTTGCGAATTGAAGAAAATGTTCCAGCTTTCCTAATTTGTTCACAAATTCAATGATAGTTCATGTTCTTCAATTTTTTTCACAAATTCAAAAAATGTTCTGGAAGTTCTAAGAAGTGAACATTATTTTTGTTCACAAATTCAAGAAATGTTCCCTTTTTCAAATTTGTTCTCGTCAGCAAAATGTTCCTGTTTTACAAAATTTGTACGAAAATTCGAAAAATATTTTTATTTTGAAGAAAATATTCATAATTTCGAAAAATTCAGTTGTAGGAGGTCCTCGATTCGACCCAATAAATTGACTGTAGTTTTTAGATTTTTTTGCGAATTAATGTTTGACATTAGTCGGGCTGCTAATTGAACATGAGATGGTCTACGTCGCAGTGGTTCGCACGGACTTTTCCTTTTTTTTATTCTATATTAAAATAATTCAGGGTTACAAAAGGTTCTAAAATTCAAATGTTCACCGATTGTGACAAAAACTGTTCCAGAAATCTTAAATGTTGTTCATATTTTAAAAAAATGTTCAAGAAATTTAAAAAACATTCACAAATTATAAAAAATGATCACGAATTCAAAAAATGATCACGATTTTCATACCAAATGAACATTTATTCAGAAAATGTTCAATATTTTGTTTTGTATATTCAAATGTTTTTCTCAAATTGGGATAAAACATTTGAAAAAATAAAAAAAATCACGATTTTTAAAAAGGTTTACAAGTTTGTTTTAGAAAATGTTAACTGTTTTCAAAAAAAATGTTTGCCAATTCAAAAAGAAGTTCACAGCTTAAAAATTGTGGGCCCATTCAAAATAATTGTACACATATTACATGATTTTTTTTTTGAAATCGTGAATACTTACAGCTTAAAAAAAATGTGATTTCAAAAGATGTTCAGGAATTTGAAAAGATGTTCACAAATATAAAAAGAAAAAGGAAAAGAAAACAAATAATGAAAAATGAAAAAAGAAGAAAGAAAAAGTAAAATGAAAATAGAAAAAAAGAAAAAGGAAAAATAAATGAAAAGAAAAAAAGAAAAAAAAAACAAATGGAAAAAACTGGTTCAACAAAAGTTCTAGAACCTTCCCAGTGCATATCAAATCTACCAATGAGCCGGCCCATACAAATACTCCACGCGTGAGGGGGGTACGCGCCAGGTCGCGCTAAATAGAAGACGCCATCCTAAGGCGCTGCTGTTCCTGAAGGAAAGAGTGAACATGGAGGGTCGTATTATTGAAAATGCTCGTGAACGTGGCTGTTGTATACCACATGCTGAGGAAGAAGAGCTACTGGATCAGTGAGTCTCTGTCGTTGCCATGCATGCATCAATTAGCAAATAAAATTAAAGGGCATTTAATTATTTAATACAGGTCAACACTTTTTATTTTAGACTATATTGCAGGGAAAATTAAAGTTAAAATAAATTTGAGTTCTCCTTCCCCTTTATCTTACAGTGAAGATGATCTGCATCACGGGCATTGGTTATTCTGTTTGGGTTGAAATAGAATTACGATGTGAAGAACAGGGTACGTCGGCGGCGACAAGGGCGGCATAAAGGGGGATCAGTAGTGATTTTTTTTCTTGAACTTCAGTAATGTGATCTATTCGCGACCTATCTGTTGTACCTAGTAGAAGGAACTGTTGTAGAAGTCATCAAAGGATCCAAAACCAGCAATATTCTAGGTCACTTGTTTCCATTCTTGTTTCAAGCGCACCACAAAGTTAATTGCGTGTTTTGTAGTACCAGATCGGACGGGGGATGCTATGTTTTGTCCATGTAGAGTACCTGAGAGTGTGTTTTCCATGTCATTTGCGAGCTGCTAAATTGTTTCCTAGTTGATAATTACCTGAACGTCTCTTTTTTTTTTAGTTGGAATCTATGCTGCTACTCCAGTTGAGTGATGCATGGCCGTTGGTCATCTGTCTGGCTTGTTCGTGGTGCAATGGTAGAATTGCCGTGTTGTCACCTACAGTCTACTTTTTTTTTTTTGAGAAACTGTTGACGTATAGCTGATCTGGCTTACTATGACTTTGCTTGAATGTACTGTGTGCTTATAGACAGAACGTGTTGTATTTGCCAGAAAAAAAGAGAGTAATGTGCCGGATATGCAGCCGGCGACGGCGTGCAGGCCCGTGGTAAACATTAGCTAGCTAGTTTTTTTTTTAGAGAATTAGCTAGCTAGTAGATGGATATATAATGGGCTGCTCTCCACTGTACATGGGCCTTAACTGCTGGGACTAAATGGGCTAGCCTTAACTGATACGTTGGCACCTGCACTCCACTGCCGCCTCTCTTTCGCTTCACTTGCGCCGCGCTCGGCTCTCCACCGCAGCCCCCAACCGGCGACATCCCTCCCAGGTGCCCACCCCCATTGGCGGCCGGAGCTTCTTCTCCCGCCTCTTCCGATTTTACTAGCATGAGCTCTTCTCCTTACCTATCCTCTCCCTATTTCGTCTCTCTTCTCGTGGGGTTTGAACCCTAGGTATAGATTTATTCTCCTCCAAAACTAAACCCCTACCTACAAATTGTGTACTTGTTCAACGTGAGCACAGCTGAGGGGGGAGGAGGGAAGATAGATGATGGATTCCGCTGCTAATGGGATTCCCTGAAGGAAATATGCCCTAGAGGCAATAATAAAGTTATTATTTATTTCCTTATTTCATGATAAATGTTTATCATTCATGCTAGAATTGTATTAACCGGAAACATGATACATGTGTGAATGCATAAACAAACAACATGTCACTAGTATGCCTCTACTAGACTAGCTTGTTAATCAAAGATGGTTATGTTTCCCGACCATAAACAAAGAGTTGTTATTTGATTAACAAGGTCACATCATTAGTAGAATGATCTGATTGACATGACCCATTCCATTAGCTTAGCACACGATCGTTTAGTATGTTGCTACTGCTTTTATCCATGACTTATACATGTTCCTCGTAACTATGAGATTATGCAACTCCGTTTACGGAGGAACACTTTGGTGCTACCAAACGTCACAACGAATCGGGTGATTATAAAGGAGTACTACAGGTGTCTCCAAAGGCAGATGTTGGGTTGGCGTATTTCGAGATTAGGTTTTGTCACTCCGATTGTCGGAGAGGTATCTCTGGGCCCTCTCGGTAATACACATCACTGAAGCCTTACAAGCATTACAACTAATGAGTTAGCTGTGAGATGATGTATTACGGAACGAGTAAAGAGACTTGCCGGTAACGAGATTGAACTAGGTATTGGATACCGACGATCGAATCTCGGGCAAGTAACATACCGATGACAAAGGAACAACGATGTTGTTATGCGGTCGACCGATAAAGATCTTCGTAGAATATGTAGGAACCAATATGGGCATCCAGGTCCCGCTGTTGGTTATTGACCGAGACGTGTCTCGGTCATGTCTACATTGTTCTCGAACCGTAGGGTCCGCACGCTTAAGGTTTCGATGATGCTTATTATGAGTTTATGTATTTTGATGTACCAAGAAGTTCGAGTCCCGGATGTGATCACGGACATGACGAGGAGTCTCGAAATGGTCGAGACATAAAGATTGATATATTGGAAGCCTATATTTGGAGTTCGGAATGGTTCCGGTGAAAACGGAATTTATCGGAGTACCGGAGGTTACCGAACCCCCGAACTAAATGGGCCTTAGTGGGCCTCGAGGGAGAAGAGGAGGGCCGGCCAGGGGTGGGCGCGCCCTCCCCCTGTCCGAATAGGACAAGGAGGCGGCGCCCTTTCCTCTTCCCCCTCCCCCAATCCTACTCCAACTAGGAAAGGGTGGGAGTAGGACTCCTCCGGCGTGCCTCCCTTGGGCCGGCCGCACCTCCCCCCTCCCTCCTTTATATACGGGGGCAGGGGGGCACCCTAGAACACACAAGTTTGATCTACGAATCGTTCCTTAGCCGTGTGCGGTGCCCCCCTCCACCATATTCCACTCGGTCATATCGCCGAAGCTTAGCGAAGCTCTGCGCCGTAGAACATCAAGATCGTCACCACGCCGTCAGGTCGACGGAACTCTCCTCGACACTCGGTTGGATCGAGTACGAGGGACGCCATCGAGCTGTACGTGTGTCAAGAACTCGGGGGCGCCGGAGTAACGGCGCCGGGATCGGTCGGATCGCGAGGAGAACGTACGACTACTTCCTCTACGTTGTGATCGCTTCCGCTTCGGGTCTACGAGGGTACGTAGACAACACTCTCCCGTCTCGTTGCTATGCATCACCATGATCTTGCGTGTGCGTAGGAAATTTTTTGAAATTACTACGTTCCCCAACAGTGGCATCCGAGGCTAGGTTTTTATGGTTTGATGTTTTGCACGAGTAGAACACAAGTGAGTTGTGGGCGATACAAGTCATACTACCTACCAAAGATGTCATACTTTGGTTCAGCGGTATTGTGAGATGAAGCGCCCAGACCGACATTACGCCAGACGCTTACGCGAGACTGGTTTCACCGCCACGAGCACTCGTTGCTTAAAGGTGACTGGTGGGTGTCTCTCTCTCTCACTTTAGTTGAACTGAGTGTGGCTACGCCCGGTCCTTGAGAAGGTTAAACGGAGTCTATTTGACGAAGTATCGTTGTGGTTTTGATGCGAGGTGAGACTGGTTCTTGCTTAAGCCCGTAGCAGCCACGTAAAATTTGCAACAACAAAGTAGAGGACGCCTAACTTGTTTTTGCAGGGCATGTTGTGATGTGATATGGTCAAGACGTGATGCTATATTTTATTGTATGAGATGATCATGTTTTGTAACCGGTTATCGGCAATCTGGCTGGAGCCATATGGTTGTCGCTTATTGTATGCAATGCAATCGCTTCGTAATGCTTTACTTTATCACTAAGCGGTAGCGATAGTCGAGAAGCATAAGATTGGCGAGACGACAACGATGCTACGATGGAGATCAAGGTGTCGCGCCGGTGACGATGGTGATCATGGTGGTGCTGCGGAGATGAAGATCACGAAGCACACGATGATGATGACCATATCATATCACTTATATTGATTTGCATGTGATGTTTATCCTTTATGCATCTTATCTTGCTTTGATTGACGGTAGCATTATAAGATGATCTCTCACTAAATTATCAAGAAGTGTTCTCCCAGTATGCACCGTTGCCAAAGTTCGTCGTGCCCGCACACCACGTGATGATCGGGTGTGATAAGCTCTACGTCCATCTACAACGGGTGCAAGCCAGTTTTGCACACGCAGAATACTCGGGTTATACTTGACGAGCCTAGCATATGCAGATATATGGCCTCGGAACACGGAGACCGAAAGGTCGAGCGTGAATCATATAGTAGATATGATCAACATAAGATGTTCACCATTGAAAACTACTCCATTTCACGTGATGATCGGTTATGGTTTAGTTGATTTGGATCACGTGATCACTTAGATGACTAGAGAGATGTCTTTCTAAGTGGGAGTTCTTAAGTAATATGATTAATTGAACTTAAATTTATCATGAACTTAGTACCTGATAGTATCTTGCTTGTTTATGTTTGATTGTAGATAGATGGCTCGTGTTGTTGTTCCGTTGAATTTTAATGCGTTCCTTGAGAAAGCAAAGTTGAAAGATGATGGTAGCAATTACACGGATCGGGTCCGTAATTTGAGGATCATCCTCATTGCTGCACGTAAGAGTTACGCCTGGATGCACCGCTAGGTGCCGACTTCTTCTTTGGAGCAACACCGGATGTTGTGAACGTCCGCGAGCAAAGCCGATGACTACTCTATAGTTCGAGTGTGCCATGCTTTACGACTTAGAACCGGGACTTCAACGACGTTTTGAACGTCATGGAGCATATGAGATGTTCCAGAGTTGAAGTTGATATTCCAACAAAATGCCCGGATTGAGAGATATGAAGTCTCCAATAAGTTCTATAGCTGCAAGATGGAGGAGAATAGTTCATTAGTGAGCACATACTCGAATGTCCGGGTACTACAATCACTTGACACAATTGGGAGTTAATCTTCCGGATGATTGTGTCATTGATGAATTCTTCAATCACGCCACCAAGCTACAAAGGCTTCGTGATGAACTATAATATGCAAGGGTTAGTAAAGACTATACCGAGCTCTTCGCAATGCTAAAAGCTGCGGAGGTAGAAATCAAGAAGGAGCATCAAGTGTTGATGGTCAATAAGACCACTAGTTTCAAGAAGAAAGGCAAAGGGAAGAAGAAGGGAACTTCAAGAAGAACAGCAAGCAAGTTGTTGCTCGGAGAAGAAACCCAAGTCGGACCTAAGCCTGAAATCGAGTGCTTCTACCGCAAGCGATGGTCACTTGAAGCGGAACTGCCCCAAGTATTTGGCGGATAAGAAGGATGGCAAGGTGAACAAAGGTATATGTGATATACATGTTATTGATGTGTACCTTACTAGAGCTCGCATAGCACTGGTATTTGATACTGGTTCATTGCTAATATTTGCAACTCAAACAGGACTACGGATTGCTTAACACCGCAAAGGACGAGGTGACGATGCGCGTGGGAAATGGTTCCAAAGTCGATGTGATCGCGGTCGGCACGCTACCTCTACATCTACCTTCGGGATTAGTTTTAGACCTAAATAATTGTTATTTGGTGCTGCGTTGAGCATGAACATTATATCTGGATCTTGTTTGATGCGAGACGGTTATTCATTTAAATCGAGAATAATGGTTGTTCTATTTATATGAGTAATATCTTTTGTGGTCACGCACCCTTGAGAAGTGGTCTATTTTGATGAATCCGATAGTAGTGATACACATATTCATAATGTTGAAACCAAAAGATGCAGAGTTGATAATGATAGTGCAACTTATTTGTGGCACTTGCCGTTTAGGTCATATCGGTGTAAAGCGCATGAAGAAACTCCATCTTGATGGACTTTTGGAGTCACTTGATTATGAATCACTTGGCACTTGCGAACCGTGCCTCATGGGCAAGATGACTAGAACCCGTTCTCGGTACTATGGAGAGAGCAACAGATTTGTTGGAAATCCTACATATGAGATGTATGTGGTCCGATGAATGTTGAGGCTCGTGGCGGATATCGTTATTTTCTCACCTTCACAGATGACTTAAGCAGATATGGGTATATCTACTTAATGAAACATAAGTCTGAAACATTTGAAAAGTTCAAAGAATTTCAGAGTGAAGTTGAAAATCATCGTAACAAGAAAATTAAATTTCTACGATCTGATCGTGGAGGTGAATATTTGAGTTACGAGTTTGGTCTACATTTGAAACAATGCGGAATAGTTTCGCAACTCACGCCACCCGGAACACCACAGCGTAATGGTGTGTCCGAACATCGTAATCGTACTTTACTAGATATGGTGCGATCTATGATGTCTCTTACTGATTTACCGCTATCGTTTTGGGGTTATGCTTTAGAGACGGCCGCATTCACCTTGAATAGAACACCGTCGAAATCCGTTGAGACGACACCTTATGAACTGTGGTTTAGCAAGAAACCAAAGTTGTCGTTTCTTAAAGTTTGGGGATGCGATGCTTATGTGAAAAGCTTCAACCTGATAAGCTCGAACCCAAATCGGAGAAATGTGTCTTCATAGGATACCCAAAGGAGACAGTTGGGTACACCTTCTATCACAGATCCGAAGGCAAGACATTCGTTGCTAAGAATGGATCCTTTCTAGAGAAGGAGTTTCTCTCGAAAGAAGTGAGTGGGAGGAAAGTAGAACTTGATGAGGTAATAGTACCTTCTCCCTTACTTGAAAGTAGTTTGTCGCAGAAACCAGTTTCTGAGACATCTACACCAAGTAGTGAGGAAGTTGATGACGTTGATCATGAAACTTCAGATCAAGTTGCTGCAGAACCTCGTAGATCAACCAGAGTAAGATCCGCACCAGAGTGGTACGGTAATCCTGTTCTGGAAATCATGTTATTAGATCATGATGAACCTACGAACTATGAAGACGCGATGGTGAGCCCAGATTCCGCAAAATGGCTTGAGGCCATGAAATCTGAGATGGGATCCATGTATGAAAACAAAGTATGGACTTTGGTTGACTTGCCCGAGGGTAGGCAAGCAATAGAAAACAAGTGGATCTTCAAGAAGAAGACCGACGCCGACGGTAATATTATCGTCTACAAAGCTCGACTTGTCGCAAAGGGTTTTCGACAAGTTCAAGGGATTGACTACGATGAGACCTTCTCACCCGAAGCGATGCTTAAGTCTGTCCGAATCATGTTAGCAATTGCGCATTTTATGATTATGAAATTTGGCAAATGGATGTAAAGACGCATTCTGAATGGATTTACGGAAGAAGAGTTGTATATGATGCAACCGAAGGTTTTATCGATCCAAAGGAGCTAACAAAGTGTGCAAGCTCCAATGATCCATTTATGGACTGGTGCAAGCATCTCGGAGTTGGAATAAATGCTTTGATAGTGTGATCAAAGCATTTGGGTTTGTCTCTGACTTTTGGAGAAGCTCGTATTTACAAGAAAGTGAGTGGGAGCTCAGTAGCATTTCGATATTATATGTAGATGACATATTGCTGATCGGAAATGATATAGAATTCTGGATAGCATAAAGGGATACTTGAATAAGAGTTTTTCAATGAAAGACCTCGGTGAAGCTGCTTACATATTGGGCATTAAGATCTATAGAGATAGATCAAGACGCTTAATTGGACTTTCACAAAGCACATACCTTGACAAAATTTTGAAGAAGTTCAAAATGGATCAAGCAAAGAAAGGGTTCTTGCACGTGTTACAAGGTGTGAAGTTGAGTAAGACTCAATGCCCGACCAACGCAGAAGATAGAGAGAAAATGAAAGATGTTCCTATGCTTCAACCATAGGCTCTATCATGTATGCAATGCTGTGTACTGGACTGATGTGTGCCTTGCTATAAGTTTAGCAGGAGGTACCAAAGTAATCCAGAGTGGATCACGGACAACGGTCAAGAACATCCTGAAATACCGAAAAGGACTAAGGATATGTTTCTCGTATATGGAGGTGACAAAGAACTCATAAATGGCAGTTACGTTGATGCAAGCTTTGACACCGATCCGGACGATTCTAAATCGCAGACCGGATACGTATTTACACTAAACGGAGGAGCTGTCGGTTGGTGCAGTTCTAAACAAAGCGTCAGCGGGATCTACATGTGAAGCGGAGTACATAGCAGCTTCGAAGCAGCTAATGAAGGAGTCGGATGAAGGAGTTCATATCGATCTAGGTGTCATACCTAGTGCATCGGGTCCAATGAAAATCTTCGTGACAATCATGGAGCAATTGCCTTAGTGAAGGAATCCAGATTTCACAAGAGGACCAAGCACATCAAGAGACGCTTCAATTCCATCCGGACTTAGTCCGTGGGAGACATAGAGATTTGCAAGATACATACGGATCTGAATGTTGCAGACCGTTGACTAAGCCTCTTCCACGAGCAAAACATGATCATCACCAAGACTCCATGGGTGTTAGAATCATTACTATGTAATCTAGATTATTGACTCTAGTGCAAGTGGGAGCTCAAGGAAATATGCCCTAGAGGCAATAATAAAGTTATTATTTATTTCCTTATTTCATGATAAATGTTTATCATTCATGCTAGAATTGTATTAACCGGAAACATGATACATGTGTGAATGCATAAACAAACAACATGTCACTAGTATGCCTCTACTAGACTAGCTTGTTAATCAAAGATGGTTATGTTTCCGACCATAAACAAAGAGTTGTTATTTGATTAACAAGGTCACATCATTAGTAGAATGATCGATTGACATGACCCATTCCATTAGCTTAGCACACGATCGTTTAGTATGTTGCTACTGCTTTTATCCATGACTTATACATGTTCCCGTAACTATGAGATTATGCAACTCCTGCTTACGGAGGAACACTTTGGTGCTACCAAATGTCACAACGTAATCGGGTGATTATAAAGGAGTACTACAGGTGTCTTCAAAGGCAGATGTTGGGTTGGCGTATTTGAGATTAGGTTTTGTCACTCCGATT
Source organism: Aegilops speltoides (assembly GCA_021437245.1). Classification (NCBI taxonomy): domain Eukaryota; kingdom Viridiplantae; phylum Streptophyta; class Magnoliopsida; order Poales; family Poaceae; genus Aegilops; species Aegilops speltoides. The sequence goes on along the minus strand of CM038146.1, from coordinate 67,775,331 downwards.
GTCGGAGAGGTATCTCTGGCCCTCTCGGTAATACACATCATGAAGCCTTACAAGCATTACAACTAATGAGTTAGCTGTGAGATGATGTATTACGGAACGAGTAAAGAGACTTGCGTAACGAGATTGAACTAGGTATTGGATACCGACGATCGAATCTCGGGCAAGTAACATACCGATGACAAAGGAACAACGTATGTTGTTATGCGGTCGACCGATAAAGATCTTCGTAGAATATGTAGGAACCAATATGGGCATCCAGGTCCCGCTGTTGGTTATTGACCGGAGACGTGTCTCGGTCATGTCTACATTGTTCTCGAACCGTAGGGTCCGCACGCTTAAGGTTTCGATGACAGTTATTATGAGTTTATGTATTTTGATGTACCGAAGAAGTTAGGAGTCTCGGATGTGATCACGGACATGACGAGGAGTCTCGAAATGGTCGAGACATAAAGATTGATATATTGGAAGCCTATATTTGGAGTTCGGAATGGTTCCGGGTGAAAACGGAATTTATCGAGTACCGGAGGTTACCGAACCCCCGGAACTAAATGGGCCTTAGTGGGCCTCGAGGGAGAAGAGGAGGGCCGGCGGGGGTGGCGCGCCCCCCCCCAGTCCGAATAGGACAGGAGGGGGCGGCCCCCTTCCTCTTCCCTCCCCAATCCTACTCCAACTAGGAAGGGGGAGTCCTACTCCCGGTGGGAGTAGGACTCCTCGCGCCGCCTCCCTTGGGCCGGCCGCACCTCCCCCTCCCTCCTTTATATACGGGGCAGGGGCACCCTAGAACACACAAGTTTGATCTACGGATCGTTCCTTAGCCGTGTGCGGTGCCCCTCCACCATATTCCACCTCGGTCATATCGTCATGAAGCTTAAGCGAAGCTCTGCGCGATAGAACATCAAGATCGTCACCACGCCGTCGTCTTGTGGAACTCTCCCTCGACACTCGGCTGGATCGAGTACGAGGACGCCATCGAGCTGTACGTGTGTCAAGAACTCGGGCGCCGGAGTAACGGCGCCGGATCGGTCGGATCGCGAGGAGAACGTCGACTACTTCCTCTACGTTGTGATCGCTTCGCGCCGGGTCTCACGAGGGCGAGACAACACTCTCCCTCTCGTTGCTATGCATCACCATGATCTTGCGTGTGCGTAGGAAATTTTTTGAAATTACTACGTTCCCCAACATTCCCCACCAGTAAGACCATCCAATATACCATTCTCTCCTCATCCCACTTCATTTACCCCAGTTTGTTTTGTACATGTCCTACTTCACGGATGGACGAATGGACTCCATGGATGGATGAGTGGACTCGTGTTGTGGTTTAATTAATTGTCGCATTGACGCTGCCAATTTTTATTTTCCAGCGTTGATCCAAAGAAGAAACCATCTATGGGTGTGGATGTAGAGCAGCAGTGGCCCTCCCCTGCCTCGATGGCGGCTGTCATGTCTAAGGTGCTTTCATATCATTTTATATTATTTTTCTGAACCAACTTATTAATTCAATGCCCATTGCCACTTCCTGTTTTTTTCCAGAAAATCCATATCTAGCAAGGACCAAATACGATGCCAATTTTGACGTTTTCCCTGGAAAACGAAGGATCCTGGGGGATCCACGAGGCAGCAACATGGCCATGTGGCGCGGTCATGGGAGTGTCCGCGCCACCTGCCCATGTGGGGTCCCTGAGCCTCCGTTTGACCTAATTCTTCGTGATGATGTGTGAAGTGTGTAGTGAGTTCAACCTCACGGTGATCTTTATCCCAGTGACAAAATGGGGAGAAGGCACGTGATGTGTTGTTTCTACTAATGATAAAACGACGAAGTTATTTTTGTGAGTGAAGTGCTGCTTGTTTTTTTTTTTTTTTTGAGGGGTGAGTGAAGTGCTGATTTTGAATGGATCTTTTCACGTTCTGGGCCTATGTCTTGTTTAGCATATCCAGATATATGGGCTTTCGTTATCAGACTGGGCTGGCCTACTATTGCTCTGCGCTGCTCTGCTCACCTCTCCGCTCTACTATCCTCTCCGTATTGCGAGCGAGAAAGGGCCGCCGGCGACCAAACCCCGGCCGTTCCGTCTCCGGCAGCCACCTCCGCCCATTCGAGGTCAGGTCACTCCTTCCCCTTCTCCATCCGCTAGAAATTTCTTTTCTTTTGCTTCTTTCTTAGCCAGCTGAAAACCCTAGCTGGCTTGGTTTCCGCACCTACAGTATATCTTAACTGGCTACTTGCTGCTACAGCCGAGGCAGGGAGAGAGATGATGGAACCGGCGGCTGAGATTCCCAAAAGGCAAGATCTATTTTCTCCTCATTTTCCGCATTTTGTTTTGATGAACGTATGTTGTTTCTGTTTTGTGCGCTGGATGCGTTTGAAGAAATTACTGCCTCGATGAGTTTTGTTTGTAAATTTAAATGCTGCCTTTTCACTTCAGCGTTGATGCCGATCCCATTCCCGACACCACAACGCTGGTATCCAAGGTGCTCAACCACGACAACCTTTCCCCTGCCGCCCCCTACCCTGCAGCAGCAGCCACAGACGGTTCGAGGTCAGGCTGCCACTTATCCTTCCTGTCCTTCTCCACCTCCTAGTTGTTTCTTTTCTTCTCTTGTGGAAACTCCTAGATTGTATTTTCATTCCAACTAAACAGTTGGGCGAGAGAAGAGAGGGGCGCTCAGACAGAGGGAGGAGATAGATACATCATACACCAACGGTAGGAACTAGATCATCTCTCCATTGAATGCTGCGTTTTTTGGGCAAAAAGCGTAGGTTGTGTATGCTGTTTTGTTGTGTCTAAAGGGAAAATATATCATGTATGCTCATTGTGTTGTGTTGGATAACCTGAAACACACATTGACTGAAGAAAACCAGTCTACTGTTTACATTTGATGTGTTCGCAACCACATTGACTGAGAAATCAGCCCTCTAACTACTGCATTTTGTTTTATTGCTTCTGTGGTTTCAGGGCAGATCCCATTCCAAGCACGGCATCTGTGGACGCCAACAAGCGGCCATGTTCCATGAATCCGGCCAACCACATATCCAAGGACGCCGACAATACTAGTTCTTCACTAGCACCCCTGGACGACGAGGATCTCCTCCAAGAGATCCTTCTCCGCCTCCCTCCAAAGCCATCTGCACTCCCCCGCGCCTCCCTTGTCTGCACACGCTGGCGCAGCATCCTCTCCGACCCACAATTCCTCAGCCGCTACCGCAAACACCACAGGAAACCTCCTTTGTTGGGCTTCTTTGCAGGATCTACTAGTACACACCATGACTTTGTTCCTGTTCTGGATATGAAGCCTGACTGCATCCCAACCGCGCGCTTCTCTGTGCCCAAGAGCAGTAAATCATATCACCACTGGGACTTCCTCGGCTGCCGCCACGGGCTCGCTATCCTACTCATCAATTGGCGACGGGAGGTCATTGTGTGGGATCCCCTCACCGGACAGCAGCACCGCATGTCTTTTCCTCCAGGACTTCATGAAACTGAAGGGGAGAAATTCTGGGTTTGGCATGCCGCCGTCCTGTGTGCTGATGCTGAGGATGGACATGTGCATGGCGATTGCTTCTCTAGCCCATTTAAATTGGTTTTGGTGTGCAGCGGACGCACGCAGGCTTCCGCTTGCCTCTATGAATCATTGTCTGGTGTATGGGGAAATATTGTCCTGACGACGACCACAGAAGCGATTCTTCAATTCAGGCCAAGCATCCTCATCGGAAATGCACTTTTCTGGTTGTTAAGGGGAGGTGGGGTCCTTGCATTTGATATTAACAGGCAGAGCCTTGGTGAGATTGAGAAACCGGTGGACGCTCATCATACCGACTGTTTTTCCATTCAGCTCTTACGGACAGATGATAGTGGCCTTGGCTTTGCAGTTCTTTCAAAACTGAGTATCCATATATGGGAGAAGAAATTGAACTCTGATGCTATCCAATGGGTGCCGCTGCAGAAAATCATTCACCTGGAGGGGCTCTTTCCACGGGGAATGCGTAGCGATCTCAAAGAGGTGGAGATGGTGGGTTATGAAGAGGACTCAAATATGATTGTTCTGTCTACATATATTGGCGATTTCATGCTCCAACTTGAGTCGATGCGATTCGAAAGATTTTCTAAAAGAAATTGCACGTGGAACAGGATGCATCATCCCTACAGAAATTTCTATACTGCAGGTAATACCTCGTGTATAACAAGCATTCCACCTACTATTGGTTTGTGTTTGCTGTAATATTATTCGTGTGATTAAGGGTCTAATAGATCTATTAAAATCATTTCAGTTTATTTCTTTATCAGTTTGGTGATTTTTTGCCATTGTAATTCTTTATATAGTTTCTGGTCTAAATTAAATCTAGCCAGAAATATAACTATAGCTATTGTTGCCTGGCCATTTCTAGAGAATGTTTCTGTGCGTGTTGATCCTTTCAGTATTTTGCTCTCTTACAATTGGAAAATGGCAACAAGTGCACTAAAAGAACATAGAGAAACCATCTGACATGTGAAATAGTTAATTGATTCCGACATTTTGAAACTTAAAGCTTGTTCTGTTTTTCCATTTAGTGCATCTCCTTGCGAGATAATGTTAATCTTGATTGATCTTTCTACTAATCATCAATTCATAACAGCATTCATTTTTCTTATCGAAAAATTGTACTAATTCTTTATATTTGAATAATACCAAGTAATGACCATTTTTTCACAGATGTTTATCCGTATTTGAATTAATTATGGAAATTAAATCCAGAGAATCAAACCAATGGAAATTAAATTCCAAAGAAAATCTAGAAAAATCAGGGAGTGAAATCTTGGCTGTGACAATAACTGGTGGTACATATCCTCTTCCGATTAATTCTGGATGAATGCATTTTTCGGAACTTCTATATAGTCTTGTCATGTCTTGGTAAAGGATTATTATCATTCTATCTTGCACCTGACATGGAATGGGTGGAACTGTACTGGTCACAAAAGCTTACTTTGCCGTCTTATTGATCCAACTTCTCCTTATTTTTCATTTGTTGCGCTTGTTCTGATTGTAGGCAGGGGAGTTGGGTGGAAATGGGTGGATCAGAAACTTTGAACACATGAGATCTGCTGATGTGATATGCTTGTTGAACATGCCAGGTAAATTTATCCTTTTGCTATGTGCATACCCTTTTGTCTTTGTTGCTCAATTTAATAGATGATGCATGATTTCTTTTATGTTTCTAGTGCAAGAATTTGATTAGTTTCTAAACTATCTCATGACAGCCTCTCATATACCCATGATTCACAAAGTAAATCTGAATGAATTGACAATCTAGATAGTTTAGTTTTGGCCTCTGATTGAGGCATTCAATCACTGATCTTGTACTAGTTTCTACTGCGACCATCTGTACTTATGTAGCATAAAAGCCTGATAACATGTCAACTATAGATAGAGGCTAAAGGTGTGCCATCTCAAACTAATTGTTTTTTCTAGCGCTGTTCTGTGTTTATGATGGTAGCCTTGCCAAATAGTGCTTACACCATTCTGCTATGAATTTTTCTGTATACAATGTGTACAATGGTGAAGGTTAATGTTTATTATTGATATCATACAAGGTTTGGCTTTTACTCTGAGAAGATTACAAAGTGGCGACTGAAGTGACATTGATTGTTTTGCAGGTGTCTAGAGTTGAATGGGGGTTGCTCAGATTATAAGCCGCAGAACTGGTTACTTGGTGTAGATTCTTCTGTATGCTGTGTGGCATGTAAATGCAGTCGACTTTCAAACTGTCCCTCTACGCAGTATGCAGGTTCTTCCCTTTTGTATGCCGTGGCTTATAGTGTACTTATAGGATTTGATTTTGCAACTTTTTGTGTTACCTAATATCTATAGTCATTACTCAACCTGCATCATGCCTTGACAGTGACTCATGGAGTTGATCGGGTTAAGGTTCAGTTCTGTGATGTGAGGAACTAACTAGGTTGATGGCACTTCAAATATCACCTGATATTTGGCTACTTGTTCATGAGCGGGCTGCTTGGTTAAGTTACTTTGGTCTATCTTAAGTGAGACAAGTTACAGAAAAGGGTGTTCCACCTGTTCTGATGCTTTTTTTTTGGTTGCCTTGATTGCAAAGGCCGCTTAACTTCAGAAATTCTTGATTTGGTTCACTTTCACTGATCTATCTTGTCTGTATTCCTGATTTATGATCTAGCTTGTATGTGCCTTGGCATGGATGTTGCAGGTTTACATCTACCTCATCACAGGTCTAATGTTGGATTGCATGGATGTTGCACGTTTACATCTACCTCATCACAGGTCTGAATTCTTGCAGCTCATCTTGACAGGGTGCCATATCATTTGAACGGTCACAACCCATCTATATCGTCATCTTTGTTCTTCTCTAAATTGTGACGGTGAAGGCACCACAAGGACAATATCCAGAAGGTCCTTAGCGGTAACTGTAGCTGCAACTAAACGATGCCCAAACACCTGCCATAAACGTACAAGACTCAGTGCCATTATGTTTGTAGAACCTTCAGGTTATAGCTACTGAAGGACATAAATCAAAAAAAGTCTTCTCCAATATCTGTTGTTTTCTCAATCACGAAAGCTTCCTACAACAATGTAACATAAAAAAGTATTGTCTTTTGCCTTTGGCTCCATAACAAACTAACAAAAAAGTGTTGATTAACCTTAGGTTAATTTCTTTTTAACACTTTTAACATTTGGCTCCATTGCTTAGGGCCTGCACTACATTCATGCAAGATGAACCACGCAGCACGATGCAGATCTACAAGCTAGTTTCCCTTCCACCTGCTCACATCAAGAATGAAGTATGTAGTAGTGTAGGGAAGATCATGCGTGCTATCCAATGAAATTTGAAATCTTGTAGAATTAAGAGAAACTCTATAGATGAACATGATGACGAGGAGTGAATGGAGGTAAGCTCTGCAGCAAACATGCCGACTGAGTCATACAGAGTAATTCTCCACCAACATTAGTCAATCAGACATGTTGCATGCAGCTGCCTCTTTTGTTATGCTAGACACCTTTACTTCCTTTTGTCAGTGGTCAACTGCTGCAATATACATAATCGGCGTATGCATGTCAGTACTCATGTTGCCAAACGGAGTAGTAGCTTGTACTGGTACTGTGGTACATGATTACCATCTAGTTATCTCATAGCCTCTGCATTATGATTGGTTGCGGTGCACTGCTCATAGGCGAAGTAACAGAGCCTTCAGACTTTTGCCACTTAATGTTTAGACCGGGGACTGGGAGGTATAACTGAACCGAAATAACAGAGCCTTCAACAATGGCCCCCTTCCCCTCTAGGCACTGTCGGACATCATCCAATCTGGTTACTCTAAATTACTGAAGCGAGTGAAGGGTTGATGAAGGAAACTGCAAGTAGGGTTTAAGAATGCCAGAAATTAAACATATATGCATTCTAGAAAGTATGGTGAGTCAGAATTGCAAAGCAGAATTCAGTTAAGCACCGCGGAAAGTAGCAACAAGCTTTAACAGACACTTCTGAAACTCAGGCTTGATATGCATCATTATCTTCTCGTACTCCGGCACTGGTACTACAAGCAAGATGATGGTCGCTAATCGCAGGTGTGCAGCACAACTATTTGATATTGGTGCTGAAGCTGAAAGCAAGCAAAAGATTCAAAGTCCAGTTAGGTGTCCTTTGCAGGTACGTACCGCGAAACTAGAGCAGGGCATGTGGATTTTGGACAAGAATGCATGCTTCAGACAAATTATCAGAAATATGTACCAGTAGTAGATTGAATTAATTAAGTTTTGAAACAGCATGGCATCAGTAAGAGAGATGCATGCATGACCTCCAAACACCCAACAAATTTCTACTAGAAACGGAAGTTCTGTTACAACACCATTCATCTTTGCAAAGTAGTAAGATTGCATAGTATACATTGTACTCTGTCTCACCAACCTAGCTTGAAAAGGGAAGGAAAACCGGAGCATTAAGATGTATGTTGATAATCATTTACAACATATATAGGATCTAATCTTCTCTTGAACGTCTTCTTTGAATTAGCAGTAGGTTGTTGGCCTCCGTGCCTTCTTATCTTCGAACTATTTGGTGGCCTGCGTGACATACTGTTATGTTATGCGGTCGTGCCTTTTGGATTTGATGCCGCGTGTGTTATTTGGGCCTTGGGATCGGAACAATGTTTTGTCATTGACTCTGCCTGGTGGCTTTATTTACAAAGTCAGGCGTATGCCTCTTCTCTAAAGACAAGGACATTCGGAAGTTCATGATGGGTGGAATCTATGTACTCACGCACAATCTTGGGAGACAGAGAGTACGCCAACATGGATAGGATTCGTTCAGTTCACTTCTTCCGAGGCTAGACAAAGATGGATCTTTGGAATATGGATAAATAATTTATACAGGAAACCATTATCTTGGAGGATTCTGAACGTGAGCACAGGCCTGGTGGCTGGTGCTACAATTCATTGGCAAGATCGCTCTTTCTTACGAGACACATTTTATCGCAAAATGCATAATTCCCTAGAGGGATACCAGCAACTACCTGTGTTTGCTCTGCTTGTTACACATGCCGTTTTGTAGATTCAGTCTTTTTTGTTCACCATTGCTGGTGTCAGTTAGCGATGTTTGATACCAGCATTTCCATAGGCCCTTCTGAATGAATGAATAAGCAGCAGTAAGCTCTCGTAAGAGAATGAGGTGCTGATGAACTCAGTAGTTCAAAACCTGTAGGATCGATTGGTGAAAATAAAGCTTGATTTTCAAAGAGTATGCTCGTAAATAGATGGACAAAATGGTGTTGTATGATGGGAGTTTGTCCATAGAACAAGTAGTTCAATAGGTGGACACCAGTAATTTTACAATAACAATCACACCACAGGATGTAGTACACATCCGAAATTTCTTCTTTGTGGTATCAAATCAAGCGCAAACAATTGGTCATGGTGCTGATGCTGCAGGACACCAGGTGCCTGTTTGTGTTGGCGCTGAAGCTTTAATTTGCTCATTGGATCTCAAGAATTGTGCAAACAAGTTGGGCGCGGCTGATACTGCACCAGCACAAGCTGCCTGTAGGTGTTGGTGAGCTGAATCAAAACGAAGGATGCAGGTGTTTGTTGTTCCCTGCAAGCAAGGTAAGCTGCATCAAATATTTTTCGGACAGATGGAAGATACGGAACGCACAAAAAGCATCAGAGAGGACCTACCGTTTCTCCAGTGTCTCCTTTGGAAATGCATTGGGAGATCACTTGGCCAGCACTCCAGTGTCTCCTCTTGCACGCCCAAAAGCAAGGCGAAAGCGATAGCCGGCTTAGGTGGGGAACCGACGATGACGCAAGGCACACCATAGCCAAAACACCTGGGCTTGAAGAAGACACATCCATACAGAACCATCATCAAAGAAGGCCCCTGCCTACTCGCCTAGCTCAAAGGCGCCATACCGTTATACGATGGACATGCTCAACCTAGAACCTGAATGGATGGCATCGAAGGAAACCACAGGGGCAGAACCTGACATTCCCAACATGCGGGCTGTAACTCACCTAGAGCAGAGCAACGCCAAATACCAGAGTTCTGGCTTGAAAGAGGGCAGCCAGAATGCACAAATGGGTAGCAGCAAGGGCCACGACCAAATTGGGCGCTTTGGTCACTCTGACGAGCTGTAGTGCGGCCAATGGAGGAGGGTAACCCTATCCCCTCCCGTCCTAGAGGATCCACGGGCACCGGAGGGACACACTGCAGCCAACATAGAGCGCCAATACAAATTGACCATGCACCAGTGGAGATACCACCGCTGCTGGAGACATGCTATACCGCCGCTGACACACTCCACCTACACCATAGTGAATCCCACAACCCATCTTTGTTCCCAAAACCTCGCCTTCAAGAAGGTTACGGCTCCATGGGCATAGCCGGTGCCCAACAATGTTAAGGTTTTCACCCGGGAAGCAAAGGGGAAAGGGGTAGGGGTCAAGACCTGACCGGCGCCTCCAGGAAGGTGAGCGGCGCCCGCGGGCATCGTCGCAATAGGGGTTTACATCCGTCCTGCAACCTGTCACGCGCTCCCACATGGAGCAAACTAGAGCCCCATAATGAAGTAGGTCGTATCTGGGGGGAGGAGTTTGCTGGAGAAGTAGGGTAGTGGAGACCGCCAGATCTGACGCAGGCAGAGCCGAAGCCGCCATAGCGCGTTGGCCCGCATCCTTCGGGAGTCTTACCGTCCACACGGTCGAGAAATGCTGGCCCGTCCCCCGTCATCGGATGTCGAAGCGTCGGCAACGCCACAACCACTGGCGACGCTGCCACGTATGGTGAGGCCCCCCGCAAGCGAGGCCAGGCCCCCGCCGCCACCTTCATCAGCAGCGCGCCAAGCTTGCCCAGCGACAACTGCCTCAAGCGGCGGCGAGGGGAGATCAAGGAGGGGAGGGAGGCGGTAGGGCTAGGGTTTCGCCCCTCGAGTCGCACAAGCGGGGCGACACGAGGGAGGGGAGGGAAAGTCGCCCTCATCACTTGGTAATACTGGTAGCTAGCATGCATGTGCAATTAGCCCTATCATTTATCTAACCTAGCTACTAACGTACTAGTAGTTACTAGGGGTTTAAGTTCACTGTCAATGCATATATAAGAGGACTCGAAGGCTATATACATCTGAGAGTCCACACTCATCACAAAGGAACCAATATTCCTCTCTGTTCCTCTTTCTTTGTGCCCAAATTCACTGCCTCTTCCCTTGTGCCTCCCATACCTATGGGCTCTAAATGGTTCTCCCTTCCAGAGACGAGACGATCACCATGCCACCTGAGTTCCTTGTACTATACAAGAAACTCAGGTGGCATGGTGAGCCTATAGTTACGTGGTGGCACAAGGGAAGAGACAGTCATATGTGGTGTAGCTCAACCTCAAGATGAATAAATACTGTGGAAATAGTGCCCTGTACTCTGTATACACACATCCACACAAAAAGAACAGCAGTACACCACTCGCTAGACTTACTGCCTCTTGCATTGCTCTATGACAAAACATAGTAAATGAAGTGCGCGGCGCGGCGGCCGCGGCCAGGGCATTGCGACGCTGCGGTTGCGCGGTGCTGCTACATGTGCCGCGGATCTGGAGTGAGGGGCGGGGCTGAGGCTCGCGCGTGCGTGCTGGGGAGCAGTGGCGGCGCGTCTCGCGGCTGTGCGTGAGGCGCGGCAAGGGCGCACAAGGGGCCGCGCAAGGCGGTGCTGCGCCGGTGGCCGCGTGCTGGGCGAGGCACGGGCGAGTTTGGTGGATCTGCGAGGCACGAGCGGCACAAGGGGTCCGGCTGTGTTGCGGTGCTGTTGGTGCGACATGGTGGAGCGGTCTTGTGGTGATGGAGCATGGCTGTTTCTTTGTCCGTCGAATCTGCTGTCTCCGTCCTCCGGTGGGCGCGCGTGGTGCGCGTATGGAGCTTGGCTGCGGCTGGGATCCGAGGTGGTTCTTGGCCTCGGGCTGCAGACCTCTCGTCACTTGCCGGCATGGTGCTTCGCAAGGCATGGTGGTTTCTGCTGCGTCCGGTGGCTCAACTTTCGGTGGACGGTTGACAGATTTGACGGCTGGTGCTTCAGGTGGCCGGCGGCGGTCTCCGCAAGGTGCGGTTGGCTGCTTCGGCGGTGGGGCTTCTTCGACTGCAAGCTGGCTCGGCGGTGGTGCTTGGTGGACTTGTCGATGGCGGTGCGGGTGGATGTTTGGGAGCTTGGGTGAAGACCCTGTCTCGGCCTTTGGTCGGTGACCGGCGATGGCGTCGGCTGTGGCCGTCGTAGACCTTCTTGGAGGCATCGCCGCATTGCTGCCGCACCCCTCCCGCATGGATTCAGCTCCGGGGGAAACCCTAGATCCTTTGTGATCGGACGATGGCGGCGCCTTGGCGTCGTTTTCCCTCTCGAGGGCTTCGTCGTTGGAGTTGAGCATCGGCAAGAGGGACCAGCGCATGGTGTTGATGTTGGCGTCAAGGCTTCTATGCAATGGTGTTGCAGGGAGTGATGTAGGAGACGCGGCATTGGTTGAGGTAGTCGGCTCTTCTCCGGCGTGTTCGTGGGATGGCCTCGGCTGGTTTGTTGCTGTGAAGTCGAAGCTGTGGTGGCGAGGCCCTGTGGCGTACGATGACAGGTAGCAGGTGGTCCGTTCGGTGATCTTCCACGACGCCAGCCTTGCCTGGTTCTCCTTCTTAGCTCTCCGTTGGTGTCAGAGTTGTGCTGTCTTGTCGTAGTGGCTGAGGTTTGGCGCGGATCTTCATGTGATTCCGCACGGCCTATTCAGTGTGGGTTGGTTCGATGATCGCCTTGGCAAAGTCGGAGTCGTTTCTCAGAGTTTGGGATGGCGATGACGCCTCTAGGGGAGAAGTGATGACGATGACGTCGATGTGCTGTCTCGACGAGGCCCTCTTTGAAGTGGCGCGTGTGGGTCTTTTATGTGTGCCGCTCAGCGGTTTGTGATGGTTTTCGCCCGGTTTTCCATTAATTAACTGGGCAATTCTCTTCTGCTTAATTAATAGATGAGGCAAATCTTTTGCCTCCATTTCAAAAAAAAAGATCTCCTTTTGTGAATGTTGGTCCAGTGCTTCTGAAATGAAATTTGACAGAGACAAGTTCTCATATATGAAGACAACAGTATATAAGGATGCATTATAAGAAATATCAAGGAAGATAATACTCTTCAATCTATTCAAAAAGATCATGCAACACATCATCAACTGAACACAAGATTTTCAAATAAACATGCAGCAGCATACCATCATCTTTTTAATTTCAGATTATTTTTTTGACAAAGAGCAGCAAGCGGATGCTTTCATTTGTATTAAGAATGGTGAAAATAGAGTGTTGTTACAGAGTGCAGCAAAGCAGAGGTTTTACGGACAGCCTGAAGTAGAAAGCTAGAGAGCTATAGGGATGTACAAACTACAAAGGGAGGCAATATCTTCATTTCACTAGTAACTTGGAATATCAATGATGTAACGAGAGATATCATGAACTTACGAAACACTTACCGAAAAAGGCTTTCGCCCCGCTTTATAAATAAAACAACCACCAAGCACAAAGTATCAAGGTAACAACAGAACACACCACACACGAACACAACGCCACTGCAGGCCAGGTCCAACACCCACACAAATAGGCAGACCCAAGTTCAGCTGTGGGCACAGCACAACAAGCCCAACCCAGGCGCACGGCGATACAACACATAGACGGCGGTGGCGATGGTAGTGGCAAGATGACGACGATCTAATCTGGTTCCAGTGGTGGCGGGGGAAGCGGTGGAGCCATCCAGAGAGCCATCGCGCGAAGCTGGGTGATGATGGAGGTGATGCCGTCTCTCTCCCTGGGACGGCTAAGCGGCCGCCAAAGCTACAAGTAACCATACCATTTGAACAAAGCGTCTGTAGCACGACGAAGAGGAATATGCCGAATCACAAGTTTATTCCTAACAGTCCACAGCGTCCAGGCAAGCACCCTAATGGCCAGCCATCTAATGTGGCGCACCGCGGGTGGAATCGACTGGAGTTCGACGAAGAGAGCGGAGAAGTTGTTGTGGTCCCAGCTTCCACCCACTATCTTGCGGAAACAGCTTCATAGGAACTGCGCGCACACGAAGGTGAAGAAGATATGGTTCGAATCCTCTTTAGGCCCGCAAAGCGGGGAGCGGCCATCTCCCGGGCCGTTGCGCTTCAGGACCTCCACGCCGGATGGGAGGCGACCGCGAATCCATTGCCACAGGAAGATCATAGTTTTCAGAGGGAGGCGAATCTCCCAAATGGAGGTGAGTGCCTCATGGCCAAGCGAGAGGGCGATGGCCTGGTAGAGAGATTTAGTGGAGAACTGCCTAGAAGGCTCTAGGAGCCAACTAGATCGGTCATCTTTAGTCGTGAGATCAGGCTCGTGCAATGCAATGCAGTCGAGCAGCTCTTGCTTTAAACTAATGAGTAAGGAAAACAAAGCGGTGCGGTGAGAGCCGCACGCGGTGCGGGGTCAAAACCTGCATGACAATTTTTGTAGGGGGAAGAGGCTGGCGCGAGCACTGACACTGCCTTACGAGACACTTAGGCACAATCAATTCGGTTTGAAACATTATCTAAGAATAATTTGCACAAGGTTCGAAAATTCTAGAGAGGATAGAACACTGAAGGTTTGAGTTATTGTTCACAAATCTTTCTTTCTAAGTAGGCGACTGGAGCCAGGAAACCTGCCACGACAAACTGTCGTAGAGTAATAAGAAAAACGGCGTTCAGGCACATTCTTCAAAGTGAAGAGCATGTCAAGGGTGAGCATGGCAGCCACCGGCTCCACCCACCAAGGTAGTAGGTCTTTTCAGACAAAACCCGTACAAGGATTGCCGTACACAGTAGGGATATTCATCATAGGAGCACTTGATCCAACACATCAGACATCCTCATCCAGTATACAATGAAATTGTGGCTGAATCGAAATTCAAAACACAACCAACTGATGCTGCACGCGATTCCCTAAAACAGTTTCTGCTGCCAGATATCCAGCAGTTAATGCAGACCACTCTTTTTTGATCCAAGACCTTCCTCACCTTCACACTGAGTCTCTTCCAGGCAAAACAGAACGCGGATCAGGATAGAGATAACTAGGCGTTACAAGATTCAAAAAACTGAAAAGAACTAATTGTGCGGCAAAAGTAAAATATTACGCAGCACTCTCATGTCAAAATGCTAAAACTGTTCCTGCTATACAGGAATAAATACCAAGATATCCCCAATGTACCTATCTACCTACTATACCTAAAGCATTACATACAAACTAGCCATAAAAGAGTCTAAAATGAACATAGAAGAAAGTACTGAATTTACATGCCCAAGAAATCCGGTGTCCTGCATCCACTCCCAGTGGATCTTTTACCTGCAGTACTGGTTTTTCAAACCATCGCACAGATGCAATGGTGTACACCCCATGCTCCAATCTGACACAACAACCATAGAGATGCAAGGAGTAATGGATCTGGTTTTGGTTGCTCGAGCTACAAGAAGAGGTAGGACAACTGGAAGACAACTTACTTCTCAAAGAGGGCCTGCATCTTCTTGAGAGCAAAAGTGCAGGGCTGCTGGGGATCATCCTCTAAGTTATTCAAATTCCACTCTTGTTAGATGTCAATTATCACCTGAAACAGCAGGTACGCATACTAAAGTTTCAATGGCATAGTCTAGTGATTCCAAAAATTCCATGTCCATCTAGCAGCAGAAACATCAGTCAGACACTTCTTACCAAATCAGTAAATTTCGACCTGCATATGATGTTGCCTTTACAACAAATTGCCTACTAAAAACTGGATTACAGACAAGAATGGCAGAGTCACTGAAATAGTCAATTCAAAATGATCACAACATGACTAAAAAAAAATGACGATAAGAACATGGAAATAAAATGGTTCTCACAACACTATCGCAAAAGAGCGCCTCCTGATATGATCAAGTTCAAAATACTATTTTCTACTAAAACAAAAGCACATCAGATAAGCTTGGTTCTCACTTTACTACAGTTTTTCGCTATTTAAATTTTTAATGATGACTCACAAAAGAATCTCGACAGGAACATGGAACATAAAATGGTTCTCACAAAAATAGTAGCAAAGGATCACTTTCTGCTCAAGTGCAATATTCTAGATAATGTTTGTTCTTGACTCTTTAATGCAGTATTAACTGGCGCCTACCAGCAACAGAGGAATGCAGCTGACCCTCTTTTTGCTTCTACTTCGTCCTCCAACAGAAACATCGAGCATTAACAATTCTAGATAATATGAGTTCCAAATTTAGTGTTTTTTAATTCATTATAACTGATGCACATATATCTCCTAATAGTATTTTTGCTGCAGTACGAATTCTAGAGGAATGCAGCTGACCCTCTTTTTGCTGCAGTAAGCTTTCGAAGTGCATTCTCATGAAAAAACAGCAGGCAGTAATCAGTCCTGAGATAGCGAATTGAACTGATGCAGGTATGTCTGCTAGTAGTATTTTAGAACGTACTTTTCAGTAGATCAACACTTCATTCTCTGACACAAGGTATGGTTGATGCATTTACCAGGGCATATGCAAAGGTACCAGTACATGAGGCTATCAACTCCTGCAGATACCATGCATAACATGCGAGAACAACCACCATAAGCAGTGGAGCATCTTGGATGAAAATGAAGGGCAGGCTCAACTTCTCAGTACAAGGGTTGGAACGGGTAAACAACAGGCTAGACACTAGACAGTGGGCTCAGATGGGCTTGTCACTAGTAGTAAATGTTCGTTTTTCAATTTCACAGGACAGGCTTGAGCCTGTTGAAGCATGCTCAGTAGAATCGCCACTGACCATAAGGCAGCGACGCAATTGGATACTAGACGGATAGCTACTAAACATGCATAATAGGAGTCTTGTCAACCAATCAAAATATATGAGTCACAGACAGTTATGGTACCACAGGAATAGGAGTACATGCTCCCGTTACATAGCGTCCTAGTTATAAAAAAGATAGTTAGAACTGCAAATAAATAAATACAGCTCTCTGCTCCTCATTTCATTGACCATCCAAAAGTTTCTTGATATCCTTGATTCTTCTTCACGGGGCATTTCTGGTTTACAGAAAACAGAGGAAGAGTTAGGATGGACGTAATTCAGAGTCGTATTTTTTGTCCTGCCACTTTGTGCATCAACAAAGGAAATGAACAAATAAGACATGTGGCTAGTACCACATTATTCAAATATTATGTGTGCTCAAAAATAAAATAACGAATCAACTACATCAATATAGTTCTCTTATTCTTCCAAAAAGTTCCGGGGGTAGAAGTTAAATGCCTCCATATTCTAGAACGACGAATTCCACTTTGAAGTTTGTACTCCAGCACAACAAACTTCTAATCATACAAGGCCAAGCCACATAAGCAAAAAATGCCCACTGTTGGCTTTGGCAAGCCACTTGTCAATTGCCATATAAAAGGAAAAATTTTGTAGTAAAAAATGTGAAACAAAAATCATGCATAAGCTCAAACATAACCAAGTAAAATTTAAGATGCACTAAGCAACATTTGGAGAAAAACCAAGTATTGACAATCTCATACTGCATGACAACTAGAGCGGTAAAGATGAAGGTATATTTACAAATATCAGCAAGCTAAAACTCCAGGCTTGATGTATTTGAGACAATATTTCAAGATAAGAAATACAGTGGTTAACATGATAACAGGGCTAGGAATCTTTCAGCTCTTACCCAAACATGATGTCTTTTACTTTTATAGGCCTAATATGTAGTTTTGCGCTAATAGTTAAAAAAAATCATACATCAGAATGTGAGGTCCATGCCAAAAATATCACACGATCCATTTTTCTGTACCACCAAAAACTGTTTTTCTGAGACTTTATAGGGGGGGGGGGGGGTGGGATAACAAGTTCAAAAAACATTATTCCTCACTAGTAGAAAAACACCTATTAGTCCCGGTTCGTAAGGCCTTTAGTCCCGGTTCATGAACCGGGACTAATGGGTCGTTACTAATACCTCCCCCCTTTAGTCCCGGTTCTAACAAGAACCGGGACAGATGGTCCTCCACGTGGCCGGTGCGCCGAGCCCAGGCAGGGCACCAACCGGGACCAAAAGGCATCCACGCGTCAGCATTCCAGTGGATGGGGTTTTTGTTTTTTTTAAGGGGGGGGGGGGGTTGGGGGTTTTGGGGGTTACTTTAGGTGTTTCATATATTGTGTTAGCTAGCTAATTGATAGAGAGAAGTGTCCTCTCTTATGCCCGTGCTTGGTCGACGCTACGTACATATAGCCCTCGACACGCTAGGTAGTAAGAAAATGAAGGGAACCATCGAGTACAGAAGTTCGTCATGCATACCGAGAGAAATGATCGATTGACCTCTCCTTCTCCGAGAGACTGGTTGAACAACAAGTTTTCGTATCATGTACGTTCGACGCTACTGGCTACGTACATGTACAATATATAAGATCTCTCAATTACAGTCCCCTAGCATTTGAAATCAACTTCCACATGGTATTCTCCGGCTTTACTGATGACATGGTCAAGAAAGAATCCCGCCAATTTCTCTTGAATTACTTTCATGCGATCTGGTTCTAGGAGTTCATTCCGCATCTGCCACGTCTAATTTGAAGAAGGGGGTTAATTAATACATATATATGAATGAAAGTCAACAGAAATAATGGTGTAATAAAATGAAATTGTGAATATTATTAATTGCTTACGCACTTCATATTGTCTTTGAGAGTAGCCCCGCTTGTTTTTCAAAGTCGCGGTGTGGATGAACTCGCACACGTAGTATCCACAGAAATCATTCCCTTGTTCCTGCCACAAGCACTTTACGAGAAATAGAGGTCAATCAAACTGATAACGAAGCATTATAAATGGCATTGATGAAAGTATAGCTATAGAATCAACGGGAGATGTGCACAACTAGCTAGCCAGTAGTACTTACTTTCGGGTATGTATATCGCAGCTCCTTGGGCAGTCCCGGAGCTTCTGCGGTGAACTGTTTCCAAACCCTGCAAGACAAAGAAAATAATAATTATTACCTGAGATATCAGGAAATGATCAAAAAGTTGCCGATATGGTGCGACAATGATCGATTGAACTTACTTGCTGAGCATTTCAGTCATGTCCGCATAGGTGCTGGGATCTTTCCGTCTCGAGTCTAAGACGGTTACTTGTCCACGCTCAAGCTTAATCTCCAGAAGAATATAGTGGAAATTGCACACGCATGCATAACTCATCAATTACATTACTATAACCTCGCTCGAGTAATAAGGGAAACCGAATATGCAAACGATCAGTAACACTCACTTGCCGTTCTAAGGAAAGAGTATGGTATCTTTGTTTTGATTTTTGATCAACGATTGTAGCAAGTTGTCCTCGGCCTATTTCACGTGCTTTTCAACCAGAAATACATCTATGATATTTGTGTTAATGAACCCAATATCATAGATTTCATTTTTTTGCACTCGACGATCTTCAATCTACATAATATATTGAGGATAATTAATTATAAATACATGCAATGAAAGAGCCGAGCTATATATAAAGACTAAATGACAGAAATAGTACTTACATGCAGTAGCAAATGACCATTAATTTATCGATGGCCTTTTGATTGAAGAACGCGAAGAACTCCTCAAATGGAACACACAACAGATCAGTTCCAACAAGGTCGTGCTCCTCTTTAATGTGCAGATACAAACTATTCGCCCCCCAAGACTCTCTGCAGGTTTTCATGTACCAAGTATGGAACCTTCGCATCATCGTTGTTAGAGATTTTTCATCTTTGACGAGAGGCTTCCCGTACTCGTATTTGTGTTCTTCCACTATCATGTAATCAGGAAGTGCATCGTCAGGCAGGTAATCTTGTAGATTGCTATAACCGGCCACCATCCCCGAACATTAGCGACGATGTTGCCGCTAGACACCTTGAGCGGGGGGCACGATTGGTTTGCTTGTTCGCCGAGCTGGTCAATTTTTTTCGCAGCTGCTCGTTCTTTTGCTCTTTGATGTCTGACAGTTCTTCCCGACTGCTCCGCTAGGAGATATGTCTGTTCAGTAATGCGCTCATAGTTGGTTCTCGGCTGAGACTTTTGCCGGTTTCCTCAGGGCATCGAGAGTGCACTTTGCTTTCACCAAATCTACCTTCTCCTCCGGAGGTGGATGTCTCTTTGCTTTCACCCCTCCAAAGAACTCCTTCACGTGGGTCTGCACGATCGTATTGTTTTCCTCCTCGGTCCTCTCGTCTGATAACCTCAGAGAGGCTTTAGAGGTGGACCGTATCTGTATTGCCTCTCTCCTCTTCTTGTGCTACTAGACGCCGGTGCAGACGGAGCGGCTGCGGCGTCTGTCTTCTTTCGTGCTTGCTTACGAGGCGGAGGAGAAGGACTACGACGCGTCGGAGCAGCTGGGGCGACGGCGGGTCTCTTCCGCCATTGCTGGCGAGGCGGAGAAGGAGGAGGCTGCTGGCTGCTCGGGAGCGCCGGCGCAGGCGGAGTGCCGCCACGTGCCGGAGAAGGAGGCAGAGTGCCGCCACGCGCCGGAGAAGGAGGCGGAGTGCCGCCACGCGTGCCCTGATCGTCACTCGCCGGAGGAGGAGGCGGTGGAGGAGGCGGAGTGCCGCCATGCGTGCCCTGATCATCACTCGCCGGAGGAGGAGGCGATGGAGGAGGCGGAGTGCCCTGACTCGCCGGAGGAGGTGGAGGAGCGGAGGCGTCCAGTTCAGAAGGTTGATGAGCTCCTTCCGCCATAGGCATGGAGTCTTCAGAGCAGAACCCAGCCTAGTCTCCCCTTCACCGATAGGGTGGTCAAGCACGAGGTCCTCAAATCCCTCCATTATTTCATCCACCATCACCTTAGCATATCCTTCTGGAATCGGCTAGCAGTGATAAGTTGTGCCGGGTCCACTAGGATAAACTTGGCCAACAGCCGCCTTGACCTTCAAATTCATCCATCACGCCATAATGTGGCAATTTTGAGACTCCGTGATACCATCCACGGGATAGCTGGCAGGAGCCGTCAAGACATGCTCCGCTGAAGCAGCTCGGTGGAAGCCACGCTACTTCTCGCCGAGATGGCGGGGTAGCCGGGGAAGCTTCGCAGGTCGTTTGCTGCGATCTGCCGCTTTCGCTTCTCTTCTCGTTCCTCTAGCCCCATTACCCTTTCGTGCAGCGCTGCAGTTGGTCCTGCTCCGTTTCTTCCTTCTCTCGTGGGTTTTGTAACCCCTGCGTCCGAAAACCAACCTTCCACGGAATGGAGCTGGCGTGCCTCGTGTCCGTCCGTGGTGCTCAAGATTCCCATGGGCCATTGTGAGCTCGTCCTTCTCCCTGTTTGGAAGGAACGTCCCTCGCTGCGCTGCATCGATATAGTGTCGAAGGTTCTTGACTGGTATTTGCAGTTGCTCGTCCATCCACTGGCACTTCCCTGTTACAAGGTCCATGGTTCCGCCAGCCCCGAAGAACCAAGTCTGGCAACGGTCTGGCCAGTACATTGTCTCTGGTTCGATCCCTTTTTCAAGCAGATCATTCTCAGCCTTGGTCCACTTAAGCCGGGCTTTGAGGTAGCCACCTGACCCCGTGCGATGCTGAAGCTTCTTCTTCGCAGCATTTTTCTTGTTTGTCGCCGACATCTTCTTACTCTTTTCGGATGTCTTGTGGGCCACAAATGCGGGCCAGTGATCTTTGATCTTCTCATATTTGCCGATGAATTCTGGTGTCTTTTCTTTCTCGACAAACTGGTTCAGCTCTTTCCTCCACCTCCTCATTAGGGTTGCCATCTTCTTAAGAGCGCAAGACTTGATTAATTGCTCTTTTACTGGCTTCTCCGGTTCCTCCTCTGACGGTAGGGTGAAATTTTCCTTGAGCTCAGTCCAAAGATCTTCTTTCTGCATATCATTGACATAAGACACCTCAGGGTCTTCCTCCTTAGGCTTATACCATTGCTGGATGCTGATCGGGATCTTGTCCCTAACAAGAACCCTGCACTGAGCAGAAAATGCCTTCCTTGTCCGGATGGGTTCAATCGGTTCGCCGTCGGGCGCGATTTCTATGATCTCAAACTTTTCATCCGAGCTTAACTTTTTCTTCGGGCCTCGTCTCCTTGCCGATGTTGTGCTCGATCCGAAGGGATAGAAATTATAAGGAAGAAAGACGAGAGTAATTAATATGTGTACATATACCAAAACAATGGATGCATCAATTAACTAGTTAGCACAGTCTTAACTAATATATATATATATACCTGGCCGGACTCGGTTCGGTGACCGGAGTAGTCAGCACGGTCTCCTTCTTGTACCTCCATTCTGTCACCGGAGCCATCATGAACATAGTCCTCTTCTTGTACCAGCATTAATGGGTCGAAGCCATCATGAACATAGCCCTCTTCTTCACCCAGTCCTTCCTGACCATCGGTCTCATTGAGAAATGACGCAACTTCATCACTTCCTTGTGTGATTATGTCCCCCAACATCGCTTCTGTTTCTTCGTCTCGGGAGTGCTCCATAGTTTCTGCAAATATTTAAAACATGTCAATTATTATTCAAACATGGTACAGATATATATATATATATATATATATATATATATATATATTAGTGGCAAACATAGAACTAGCTAGCTAATCACAATAAGGAATCATGTTAATGGCCTCGACGCTGCTTCTCTAGGATTTGGGGTCGCCTCGACACAACACTTCAAGGGTTTGGGATGGCCTCGACGACAACGCTCTTTTAACTTGATAAATTTGGGTGGCCTCGAGAGAGTTAATTTGTCGGGTAGGGGCGCGGCGGGAGGGGGTAGGAGACCAACATCGTTTTCTCTCTAGGGTTTGGGTATCCTCGAGAGTTTGGGTGTCGTCGAGAGGGGGTATATATATCGACCACCCCTCATGTCGAAGTTATCTCGAGGGGGTTATACCGACAACGACGCGACATACATATACATGGGAAAATAATGTTATCGGGGAGGGGGTATCGGTACCTTCCCTCGTGTTGAAGTTTCTTCTTTCTCCTCTATTCCTTTCTTTCTTCTTCTCCTCTTCTTTTTCTTCTTCTCCCTCAAGAAGGAAAATAATTAAGGAAAAGGAAGAAAAGAGGAAGAAGGAAGAAGGAAGAAGAAGAAGAAAAAAGAAGAAAAAAAAAGAGGAGAAGAAGAAAGGAATAGAGGAGAAGAAGAAAAAATAGGAAAAAATTTATATTTTTTCTTCTTCTCCTCTATTCCTTTCTTCTTTTTTCTTCTTCTTATTTACTTATCCTCTTCTTTTCCTCTCCTCTTCTTCTTTCTTCCTCTTCTTATTTTCTTCTTTCCTATCCTTCTTTTTCTAAAATTATATGTAACAAATACACGATACACGCAACAAGTTTTGAATTCGTAACCATGTTCTAAATATTTTCAATTATAACATTTTCATATTATTATCCAACATTTGTAATAGATACCCACTTTGTCGTATTTAATATAAGAAGTGCTAGCCCGTGCAGATGCACGGGTTAATGACTAGTTAAACTAACCTAAAATGTACTAAATCTAACTTTTGCATATATGAACATATATACACAAAGAACATACAAACATATATACAATTTTATAAAAAAGCAAAAACATCATATTCTATAAAAAAATCATATACATATAATCTAAAAAAACATCATATTCTATAAAAAAATCATCATACATATGAACAAAAACAATTATCACATATATTAAAAAAACAGGGGAGGGCGCCGCCGGACCAAGGTGAGGAGGGCAGGGGTGCGGGTTGGGGGGGGCGGCGGCGGCGCGACGGCGCGGCAAGGCGGGGCGGGGCGCGGCAGGGCAGGGCAGGGCAGGCAGGCAGGCAAGCGCCGAGCGGCGACGGAGACAGCGTCGGCAGGCGGCGAAGCGAGCGGGCCGGGCGGCAGCGGCGAGCGGCGGCGTCGAAGGGCAAGGGCGCAGCGGCGACGGTGTCGGCGAGGGCGCGGGGCGGCGTCGGGGCAGGGCTCGGCGGCGACGGCGACGAGGAGCAGCGTGGGGGCGTCGGGGCGGAGAAGAAGTGATTTTTGCAGAAACTGCTAAGTGTTTCTTATATACCCATGCATTGGTACCGGTTCGAGGCACCAACCGGGACCAATGCCCCCCTTTAGTCCCAGTTGGTGCCACCAACTGGGACCAAAGGCCGCACAAAGGGCGGGAAGCGGAGGCCTTTGGTCCCGGTTGGTGGCACCAACCGGGACTAAAGGTGAGCATTAGTCGGTTGGTGCTACCAACGGGACCAAAGGCCATGTCTTTGCCAGCGTCATGCCAAAGTTTAGTCCCACCTCGCTAGTTGATAGGGGCGCGCAGTGGTTTATAAGCCCCACTGCCGCACCCCTCTCAAGCTCCTCTCCACTGCAGGCTTACGGGCCTACTTACTACTGCTTTGCCTGATGGGCCTTCTGGGCCTACTGCGGGCCTGAATCCTGGCCCATAGTAGGGTTTCAAGTTGTATTCAGGCCGTGGGGGCCCAGTCGGAGGCATTTTTTTTGTTTTTTTTTGTTTTCTTTACTTATTGTTGCTTTTTTATTTTTTTCCAGTTTTTTTTGTTTTGTTTCTGCATTATTTATTTTCTTTTGTTTTTTGATTTTTTTAATTCTTTTTTGCTTGTAGTTTTAGGAAAATTATAAACTTTCTGTTAGTGCCATTACTTTTCAAATTTGAAAATACTTTTTTTGTTTTTTGTTTTCTTTCTTGCTTTATTTATTTTATTTTGTTTCTACTTACAACAAAATACTTATTGTTGTTTTTTTTTGTTTTCTGCATTATTTATTTTCTTTTGTTTTTTGCTTTATTTTTTAATTCTTTTTTGCTTTTAGTTTTAGGAAAATTATAAACTTTTTGTTAGTGCCATTAGTTTTCAAATTTGAAAACACTTTTTTTGTTTTTTGTTTTCTTTCTTGCTTTTTCATTTTATTTTGTTTCTACTTACAACAAAATACTTATTGTTGCTATTTTTAATTATTACGAGGGCCGAACCATAAGACATTAAAGCATTTCAAATGAACTCTGAAAAAGTTGAAAGTTGGCATGGTATCATAAATTGACCCACACATAGCATGTGCATGTACAAAACGGACAATGGTATCATACTAAATCGGGTTACAAAGTTGGCATGGTATCATCATAATAGTTGCGGGAGAAAGTCTTCACTTTTTCTTCGCTTGTGTCATTTGCTTATTGCACCGTAACCATGGATAATCTTCATCGTTTATCAGGATGCTGGGGTCAGCCTTGACTTTAAAGGGAGGAAAATCATGTCCGTAGTCAAGTTCCCATATGTCCACTATGTAACCATAATATGTGTCCTTTCCCCTCTCCGTTGTTGCATCAAAGCGGACACCGCTGTTTTGGTTGGTGCTCTTTTGATCTTGGTTAATCATGTAAAATGTATTCCCATTTATCTCGTATCCTTTCCAAATCAATACAGTCAAAGATGGTCCCCTGGACAACAAGTACAGCTCATCACAAACAGTGTTGTCACCTCTGATACGTGCTTCCAACCAACTGCTGAAAGTCCTGATGTGTTCACATGTAATCCAGTCGTCGCACTGCTCCGGGTGTTTGTAGCGCAGATTGTTCTTGTGTTCATCGACATACGGGGGCACCAAGGTAGAGTTCTGTAGAACTATGTAGTGTGCTTGAGACCAAGAATATCCGTCCCTGCATATTATTGAGTCCCTTCCAAGCGTGCCTTTTCTAGTCAGTCTCCCCTCATACCGCGATTTAGGGAGACCTATCTTCTTAAGGCCAGGAATGAAGTCAACACAAAATCCGATGACATCCTCTGTTTGATGGCCCATGGAGATGCTTCCTTCTGGCCTAGCACGGTTACGGACATATTTCTTTAGGACTCCCATGAACCTCTCAAAGGGGTACACATTGTGTAGAAATACGGGGCCCAGAATGACAATCTCGTCAACTAGATGAACTAGGATGTGTGTCATGATATTGAAGAAGGATGGTGGGAACACCAGCTCGAAACTGACAAGACATTGCACCACATCACTCCTTAGCCTTGGTATGATTTCTGGACCGATCACCTTCTGAGAGATTGCATTGCGGAATGCACATAGCTTCACAATGGCTAATCGGACGTTTTCGGTAGAAGCCCCTCAATGCAACCGAAGCGTTGCGTCATAATCACGTGGCAGTCATGAGACTTTAGGTTCGAAACTTTTCTCTGCCATATTTATTATTCCTTTTATATTCGACGAAGCCGGCCGGGACCTTCATACTAAGCATGCATTCAAAGAAGATTTCCTTCTCTTCTTTGGTAAGAGCATAGCTGGTAGGACCTTCATAATGCTTTGGAGGCATGCCGTCTTTTTCGTGCAAACGTTGCAGGTCCTCCCGTGCCTCAGCTGTATCTTTTGTCTTCCCATACACGCCCAAAAAGCCTAGCAGGTTCACGCAAAGGTTCTTCGTCACGTGCATCACGTCGATCGAAGAGCGGACCTCTAGGTCTTTCCAGTAGGGTATGTCCCAAAATATAGATTTCTTCTTCCACATGGGTGTGTGTCCCCCAGCGTCACTCGGAACAGCTAGTCCGCCGGGACCCTTTCCAAAGATTACGTGTAAATCATTGACCATAGCAAGTACGTGATCACCGGTACGCATGGCGGGCTTCTTCCGGTGATCTGCCTCGCCTTTGAAATGCTTGCCTTTCTTTCGACATTGATGGTTGATCGGAAGAAATCGACGATGGCCTGTACACATTCTTCCCGCAGCTTGCGGTATATACTATCGGTGTCAAGTAAACGGTGCGTGCATGCGTGGTATCCCTTGTTTGTCTGTCCCGAAGGTTCTCGAGAGCGGGCCAATCGTTGATGGTCACGAACAGCAACGCCTTTAGGTTAAATTCTTCCACTTTGTGCTCATCCCACGACGTACACCGCTTCCATTCCACAGCTGTAAAAGTTCTTCAACTAATGGCCTTAGGTACACATCAATGTCGTTGCGGGTTGCTTAGGGCCTTGGATGAGAACCGCATCATAATGAACTTCGCTTCATGCACATCCAAGGAGGAAGGTTATACATACATAGAGTCACGGGCCAGGTGCTGTGATTGCTGCTCTGCTCCCCGAAAGGATTAATGCCATCCGCGCTTAAAGCAAACCATACGTTCCTTGGCTCACTTGCAAACTCATCCCAGTACGTTCTCTCGATTTTTCTCCATTGCGACCCGTCAGCGGGTGCTCTCAACTTCCCGTCTTTCTTACAGTCCTCACTGTGCCATCGCATCAACTTGGCATGCTCTCCGTTTTTGAACAGACGTTTCAACCGTGGTATTATAGGAGCATACCACATCACCTTCGCAGGAACCCTCTTCCTGGGGGGCTCGCCGTCAACATCACCAGGGTCATCTCGTCTGATCTTATACCGTAATGCACCGCATACTTGGCATGCGTTCAGATCCTTGTACGCACCGCGGTAGAGGATGCAGTCATTAGGGCATGCATGTATGTTCTGCACCTCCAATCCTAGAGGGCATACGACTTTCTTTGCTGCGTATGTACTGTCGGGCAATTCGTTATCCTTTGGAAGCTTCTTCTTCAATATTTTCAGTAGTTTCTCAAATCCTTTGTCAGGCACAGCATTCTCTGCCTTCCACTGTAGCAATTCCAGTACCGTATTTAGCTTTGTGTTGCCATCTTCGCAATTTGGGCACAACCCTTTTTTGTGGTCCTCTAACATGCGATCGAACTTCAGCTTCTCCTTTTGACTTTCGCATTGCGTCCTTGCATCGTCAATGACCCGGCGGAGATCATCATCATCGGTCACATCGTCTGGTTCCTCTTGATCTTCAGCAGCTTCGCCCATTGCAGCATCATCATGCACATCATCTGGTTCCTCTTGATCTTCAGTAGCATCACCGTATTCAGGGGGCACATAGTTGTCATCGTACTCTTCTTCTTCGGCGTCTTCCATCATAACCCTTATTTCTCCGTGCCTCGTCCAAACATTATAGTGTGGCATGAAACCCTTGTAAAGCAGGTGGGTGTGGAGGATTTTTCGGTCGAGTAAGACTTCGTATTCCACATATAGGGCATGGACAACACATAAAACCATTCTCGCTTGTTTGCCTCAGCCACTTCGAGAAAATCATGCACGCCTTAATGTACTCGGAGGTGTGTCTTGAACCGTACATCCATTGCGGTTCATCTGTGTGCATTATATATAATTAAGTGTGTCAAAAATCATTAGAGATCATGAATAGATAATTAATTAAGTGACCGAATTAATAGAAGTTCATCATCACATTAAAACCAAAGTACATACATAGTTCTCATCTAACAACATAAAGCTCAGTAGAGCATCTAAATTAATTAAACCATACACTGAAACTATGTAAAACATTTCAATGCGAAACAAATGCGATCATAATCGCAACCAATGTAACAACTGATCCAACGACATAATGATACCAAGCCTCGGTATGAATGGCATATTTTCTAATCTTTCTAATCTTCAAGCGCATTGCATCCATCTTGATCTTGTGATCATCGACAACATCCGCAACATGCAACTCCAATATCATCTTCTCCTCCTCAATTTTTCTAATTTTTTCTTTCAACAAATTGTTTTCTTCTTCAACTAAATTTAACCTCTCGACAATAGGGTCAGTTGGAATTTCTGGTTCAATAACCTCCTAGATAAATAAAATCTATGTCACGTTAGTCGGCATAATTGTCATAAACAATAAATGAACCAATAGTTATGAAAAGATAATATATACCACATCCGAATCATAAACAGGACGAGGGCCGACGGGGGCGGATACCAAAACCATCACACTATATAAGATGCAATAATAAAAGTAAGAAAATTATACAAGTATCTATATAAACATACAAGTAAGAATTTTTTTTCCTTTCAGAAAGAAGATAAGAATAAGAGGCTCACCACGGTGGTGCCGGCGACGAGATCGGCGTGGGCGATCGACGGCGGTGAAGACGGGGACGGGACATGACGGACCGCTAAACCTAGACAAATATTGAGGAAAATGGAGCTTGGAGGTCGAGCTTGGAGAGGAGAAAGCTTAAGTAGTGTGGCTCGGGCATTCCATCGAACACCTCGTGCGCATAGGAGGTGAGCTAGAGCACCATTAAAGCTCTCCCTCGCCCGCCACGAAAAAGCAGAGCAAGGAGTGCTCTGCTTTCATGGCGAGGGGTATATATAGGCAACTAATTGGTCCCGGTTGGTGGCTTGAACCGGGACTAAAGGGCAGCCTTTGGTCCTGGTTCATGCCACCAACCGGGACCAATGGTGGTGGGCCAGGAGCGAGGCCCATTGGTCCCGGTTCGTTCCTCCAACCGGGACCAATAGGTCCAGACGAACCGGGACCAATGGCCCACGTGGCCCGGCCGGCCCACGGGGCTCACGAACCGGGTTCAATGCCCCCATTGGTCCCGGTTCTGGATTGAACCAGGACTAATGGGCTGGGCCGGCCTGAACCATTGGCCCGTTTTCTACTAGTGCCTGGTGCCAAAACAAGCCTTAAAATCAAAAACAAAAACACGCACACCCATGGGTTTAATATTATGACCACAGGTAAAGAATACCCCCGTACAAAAGGGACTTCAAATTATCTCATCACTTAGCCAGTACTTTTAAAATGGCCTAAGGAATCAATCAAATGCCTAAAATCACTCTACCACTACCAAACAATGCAATGAATGGTGCGCATTCCATAACTATGTAACCTCAACAAGACCAATATATAGATGATTTCAACTCCAAAAACTAACCTTGAAGGATCACCATTGAGCAGAGGGAATATGGGCGGCCAAATCATCATAAACGGATTGACATCACAGGCATGTCCATCCTTTTCTGCCATCTCACACACTTTATGCAGTGTCTTGCTCGTGA
This sequence comes from Aegilops speltoides, assembly GCA_021437245.1. Classification (NCBI taxonomy): domain Eukaryota; kingdom Viridiplantae; phylum Streptophyta; class Magnoliopsida; order Poales; family Poaceae; genus Aegilops; species Aegilops speltoides. Next base: position 67,745,979 of record CM038146.1, on the reverse strand, counting down.
CGTCCAAATAGAGCATGCATCCACCCATTCTCAAGAACACAAATTCAGCGTTGTCACCCACCTGTTTTATGAGTAGAGGTGCACTATGCTCATCATCAAGTGTTTTATCTAACATCCTCAAACAAACATCATCGACCAGCAACCAGTTGTTTGTCTCCCTTGTTGAGCCAGATTCGAAGTTGAAACTCGTTGACATGGATGAGATATACACTGGAAGCATCATTGGCCGGTGACAACACGGTCCTAAAATAGTCACATGTCACTCCTTGTGGGAGCTGAATTGTGGAGAAACTTGAGGCCATCAAATCCAAGACAATAATGTAGCCACTGCACGCTGCAGTGCACGACATGTAGTCCGTCGTCATGGGCACCAAACGTGTAGGAAGCAAGGTGGTGGATGACGGTGGCACGCTCTGGGGCGGCCGACTCGCCATCCACACATGGTTTCTTCCTGTGATCGTCCCTGAAAATGGGCAGCATAGACACACATAAATGCAGGTGGGCATCAATTCAGTGGACTGATTTCTTCAACCAACAACAATACTGTTGCAAACAAAGTGCATATGGACACACAGCAGCAGACGTCCATCCATACATCCAGCAATCAAGCACAGCAGAAAAACATATATTTGTACGAAACGACAAAGAGGTGGAGAGATTGGAGTGGTTATTTATGGGGAATCTCCATCATATATTGTCCTTTTCCCCTTAGGTGAGCACTGCCGCCACAAAGAAATGTAGAGAGATTACTTCAGTGAGAAAAATGCAATTCAATCAAATGGCTTATTCAATCCGGGCAGTGGAAAGCATCCAACACACATATGTACATCCATCGAGCCAGCATAGCATAGCCCACCCAACACACATATGTACATCCATCCAACACACAGAGTAATGCGCCGCGCAAAATGCGGAGTGGGAGGAACTGGATGGGGAATCTTACCCTTGGCCTTGGAGAATCTCATCAGGATCCATCATCTAGCTACCGAAACACCGTTTCCTCTCTCTCGGCTGTTGCAGAAGGGGAAGAATGTTAGCGTTTGGGAGGGAGGGTCGAGCTAGGGTTTCCAGCTGGGAAAGAAGAGAAAATAAAAAGAAATCACTAGGAGATGGAGAGGGAGAGGAAGGAGAAGGGGTGGGCTGACCTCGAATCGCCGGTGGCTCGGCTCCGGGGAGGGGGACGAGGCGGCGGGTGAAATCACACACAGTTGTCCGAGTGCAGTGGAGTGGAGACTAGAGAGGAGGAAATCGACACTGACTTTGGGCCATCCAAGTCCAGCCCAGTCTGGCAACTAAAAAGCACACCGCTTTGCTATTTGCTGCTGTGCTCTGCTGAGAGCCTTTTCTTTTTATTAGGGCCGTCATTACTTTGATATTTGTCAAATTATGCTCCTTCAATTAATTACCATGGAGATATTTGTCAAATGTGGTAGGGGAGCAGCAGTTGAACATCATTGAAAATTCAGTGCTTGAATCAGCAGCAGAAACCCAATCGAGCAACCAATACCAGAAGGACACACGGTACAATGCGAGCAGGGTTTTTTTTCTTCCTTCTTCAATTTCCAATCTATTAACCTAATTGGCAGAGTAAAGTAACGTACTCATGTCAAAAAACGTCTTACATTGTTAGACTGACGGACGGTGTAATATTTTAGCAATTACTGTCAATGTGTGCGCCGGCATTTTATTTTTTGTCATTAGAATTAATATTAATTGCTAAATTAGCATAGAGCATGGCCGCCTCCTCCCCAAACAAATCTAGGGTTCTTCTGCCTCCCGTCGGTGCCGCCACTAGACCGCCTTGTCTCCAGTGGCCTTAGGGCCATAGTGGCGCGGCGGATCCCGACCTTTGCCGGCGGTAGGGCTTTGTTTTTAGATGTTTCTTCGAGTTTTGTTAGGGTTCGTGCCCTGCTCAGGAAGGCGAGACGATGGCTGCTCCTTGAAGTGTAATAAGGTTCTCCCCGCCAAGCCCCCGTCGCGGTGGTGCGTCTATCATTGTTAGTGGACGTGTGGCAGTGTGTCTCCGGTGGATTAGTCCTTGGTGGATTTGCTCGGATCTGATCGTAGTTCGTCTACGTTCGTGTGTCTTCAAGTTGGATCCTTCTGATCTATGCTACTCTTCAATAGCGGTTTTTGCTGTTGTAGTGCGTTGTTCCTATGGGCCTTAGCACGACGACTTTCTAACCATCTATCATAATAAGTTTTGCTCGGCTCAGCGAGGGAGGGGCGATGACGGCGTCGACTCCTTAAAGATGGAATAACCTTCTTCCCGCCTAGCCCCCTGTCCCGGTGATGCGTCCATCGTCGGTAATACTAGAAACATAACCTACTCTGACATGCCATGAACGATGTAAACTCATTTTATTATGAGGTAAATACGCGTGAAGTCATAGAACTTTCGCACAACGGTCAGTTTGGTGCATAGTAAACTGGCAAAATACGTGTTTTCGGTCATCTAACATGTCCTCTCATTCATATACGGTGCTTTCTACAGTATCCGGCCGTATTTGTGCACACGTGGCATGCCAACATGGCAGGAGGACACTATCAACGGGTAATCCGCGCGCACTTTTTTAGAAAGCCCCTTGCATTTTATTTATTAACGGTGAAAATCCTCTAATCATAAAATGACAAATACAGGAGCGGTGCCTAGGATTTGAACCCACTACCTTTTCTTTGCATGGTAATACGTATCTCATTCATATCATAAAGAATAAAGTACAAGTCACGTAAAGACCGACATGACAAAACTGAAAAGATGACAGAACATCTCTGAGCTTGACACCAACACCCGTCACCTACCTCCGGCACCACCACAGCAGCCACCGAAGAAAAGAATGACGAATCACCTCCTTACCCGAGCTCGATGCGGCTCCATCGCTGATATGCAGCTTTACGGACCTCCAAGGTGGCTCACCAAAAGTGAAACCCTTACAGTTGAACGAATCAGACCGGGGCAACACCCCGGACACGCCATCGAACTCCAGATCTAGCAACCCACCACGACTAAAATGCCGAAGGAGGAAACCATATCTGCCATCCACCAACCACGAGCCCAGCACATGCTCCATCTTCCAGATGTCGTCGATGCAGACCACAATCTGCATCCGCTCCTGGACAACCTCCCAAGCTCCGCGCCGACGCTGGAGCAAACGACGTCGCAACGGCGGAGCCCGAGGACACATGTCCACCACAAGGATGCCGCCGCTGCCACGACATCCTTGCTTGAACAAACTGGTTTCTAAATCGATCCCCAATCATAGGACCGATGGCCTCGTCAGGGAAGGATCCGAAGAATCTTTATTCAGCGTTGTTATCGTCGCCGCCGAAGCAAAGACGATGAACAACCTAAAAACCTAGACTACGAGAGAGTAAAAACGATCCACACACGTGGATCCGGCGATCCCCCTCACCACCGACGACCGAGGTCGCTGGCGGAGGGGAGCCGCCGGAGAGCAGCGTTGGAAGATCGGCCTACCCTGGCGGCGGCTAGGGTTCCAGCGGCCAGGGACGAGAGGAAAACAGGCCAACGCAAAGCTCGTCTATTTGAACTCACTACCTGCTGGGTTTCGCCACACATAGATAGCAACCTGAACTGCTCACCGTTGACGTTTAATGAGCACAATTTTCTTTATATAAGACAGAGTATACGAATTAAAGTAGAAATCAAAACCGAAAAGGGTGTGAAAAAAGGGGAAGCCCCATTTCGAACCTATGATCGCATCAGCTCGTTGCGTGTGCGAGCGCCAACCATCCGGCCACAATTATATAGACTTAAACAGATAAACACAATTTACCTTATGTATTCTTCTTTATTTTTTTCTACGTAAGAAGATAACTTAGAGCATCTCCAGCCGTTGTGCCCCCCAGGAGGTGTTTTTTCGGCATCCTGGGGAGGCCCCGGCGAATTTTTGGTGTGGGGGCTTGCATTTTCCCAGTCACCCCCTCGATAGGTAGTCATATTTTCTTTTTTTTTTCCAGTCATTCCAACAAACGCATTCTGTGCATGCCCAACACGCCGGACTCGAGCTCGCCGACGACGACCCCAAGCCACCCCGTCCTTCCTCCTCCGCCATGGCCGTCGGTGGCGCCGGTGTTCTGCTCTGCGTGGATCCCGAAGCCGCACGACGCCGAAGCTCCCGCTGGGAACGCCAGACGCTTGCTCGCACACCACGCCCGCCTGGACGCCGATGCCAATCATCGTCGGGCACAGGCTCTCCTTCGGGAACAGCCCGGCCGCCCCACGCGCCACCCAGCCTCCCGCCCTGGCCGCCGCTCGTGGCGGCACGCCCGTGCCGGGCCGCCCGTGGCCTCGCGCTCGGGACGGGCCGCAGGCCGCCGCTGCGCCGCCCATAGCATCGCCGGATGAGACGACGAGGAGGTCGAGGGCGTCCGCCGCCTCCTCGCACAGAGAAGAGAAGGAGAAGCATGCGCCCTGCCGCCCGCCCCGCTGCCTGCCTTGCTGCGTCCGTCGGTCGCAAGGCACGATGATGGGGGCTTGGCCGCCAGTGCGCGCTCCGGGTACTGCGGCGCCTGGGCCACGGAAGACGGCGCGAACATGCTGCCGAGGAGGCTCTGCGACGTGGCCGATTTGCAGCTGGTGCTGGCACTGACATTGCCTCCGTTGACCGAGGTTGGAGAAGGCATCAGCGACGCTGGCGGCGTGTACTGGATGATGTGCACAAGACGGTGCAGCTCCTACTCCTGGAGGCCGCGGTGGTGTACGGAGCCATCGTCGCTAGTTGAGATGACAAGGAGGTCGAGGGCGTCCACCGCCTCCCCTCACCGTCCGCCATGGCCCCGGCCCCTGGCCTGCACCGCGCGTCCATTCTCCCAGCCCCCGACCGAGGACGACCAAGCACTCGCCGCTGCTACTCCCTCTGGTGGTAACCGGGCGGCGAGGGGATTTGGTGGGGAGAGAACGAAAAGAGTGGGCATGCAAGTGGGTGGGACCCAGAACAAAAGGGAGGAGAGAGAGAGAGTGGGAGGCTGACTGTGGGCCAAGTGCATGAAAAATCTTCTCTCTCCGCCGCCGAGTGCTCCCCGATGGGCTGGGTTTGGGATGGGAGGGCCGGATCAAGTTTAAGCCAAATCCGGCGAAAATCGAGGGTCTGGGGACGTGGCTGGGACGTTTTTTTATCACCGGCGATTAAAAAGTGGTCCGGGGGGCTTCTTGGGGGGACGGTTGGAGATGCTCTTATATTCTAAATAAACTTTTCAGAATAATCAACTAGAATTTTGTTTGAAGTCGGATAATTTTACTAAATTTTTAAAAATAGATAAAACGAAATATAGTGCAGAACGAATCTACATACATTTTTCGGAAAAATCAACCAAATTTTGTTCAAATTCGAATAATCTACATAAAAGAAAATATTGTTCATAATGTATGTACATAAATATCTTTTGGACAAATCAACATATTTTTTGAATTCAAATAATTCTAAATTCAAAAATCTAGATTAATCAAATATAGGTCAGCATGAATCTACGTAATTTTTTTGGACAAATAAACTAAATTTTATTTGAATTTGAATAATTTTAAATTTCTAACTCTAGATAAAAGGAGATATTAGTGAACAATGAATGTACGTATTTTATTGGACAAATAAACGAAAAATTTCTATTAATTCAAATAGTTCTAAATATGAAAAAATAGATAAAAGAAAATATATGTCAGAATGAATGTACATAAATTTTTCAGAAAAATCAACTAAATTTTGTCTGAATTCGAATAAATTTTACCTAAGTAATCTACATAAAAGAAAATATACTGCAAAATGAATTCGAATATATTGCAGCTGTTTGTACATTTTGATTGAAGAATATGCATTATTGTGCTGGTTCCAAGAAAATCTCCATGAGTCTAGAGCATTGCTAAGCTGAGTGTTTTGCACCAGATCAGTCACTTCCTCAAATTGTTGATGGACTTGAATGGACAGAGGGGTGAAGAAATGTTGAGAAAGGTCCTCCAAGTCTTTGATTTGCTGTACAGAAATTTGCTCTTGCTTGCTGAAGGAGAATAGCTCTTGGAATTTTTCTTGAAGAACTCATTGGTTCCAATTATCCAGCCAAAATCTAATAGTGTTTCCAGATCCTAAACAGTGTTTTTCTTCACCTTTTCTGTCCGGTACCCATGTGAAAGGAGAGAGAGCATTTATTTTTCTATTTTTATTTCAGCACAAGCTTTTCTTTATAATCTCATGTGAGAAAGGACAAATGGCAGCAAGACAGAGAAAACATTTTTCTTCGTAAGATAGAGGCTGGGAGAGAGGAGAGAGAGAAAAGAAAAGTCACAGAAGCCTTAGATATTTGAGATTTGACTTCTGCATGTCATGTTATTTGTAAAAAGAGTGAGCATGCGGAGAGAGAGAGAGAGCGTGAGATTGTGGGCAGTCATGTCAGAGAACTGTGTTATGCATGCATGTGAGAAAGAGCGCTCCGCAAATGGTGTCGTTTCTGTTGCTACATTTTGAGGCAATATCACTGGGAGTCATAGAACTTGTGTCACATGTTCAGTTTGGTGTTAGAATTTTGAAAATACGGATTTGTGGTCACCTAACTTACTCAGCCGTGCAGAGACGGTCACAATACACGCATGCGGATGTATTCATGACCTCACTAGCCAGTGAGTGATGTATGTATGTATACTAAACATTTCAAATGTACTACAACAAATGGATGTATGTATACATATTTTAAAGTGAAGATTCACTTATTTTGCTTCGTATGTAGTCAATTGTTGGAATCTCTAGAAAGACTTATATTTGGGAACGGGGAAGTATTTAACAACTGATGCTCAAACCACTACACCTATTCGGGACACCATGTCTAATGGATAAGGAGTTTATATGTATTAAACGAGGATGCATGCCTTAAATGGGCTGCAAATACTACGGCATATTTTGCTCGCGCTAATTTTTTAATTTATTTGTCAAACTAAGTAATAAAGTTATAGGTTTCTCAAAAAAAGGTAATAAAGTTATGTACAAATATTTGTACGGACAATGATTAGTAAATAAAAATATTCAAATATAAACCTATGTATTACATATAAAATATTTAGTAAACCAAAAGTAATAATTATGTTCAAATATTTGTGTGTGGTAAAAATATTATACATTCAGATGATCACTACTAGGGAAAAGCCTAGCAGCAGCGCGAGTTTTGGGCCTATCAGTAGCGCGGGCAGGAGCGCTACTGATAAGGCGCTACAGCTAATGCTTAGCAATAGCGCGTCTTGACCGGCGCTACTGCTAAATTGACTTAGTAGCAGTGGTTCTCTAGAACTTCGCCACTGGTAATTAGTAGTAGCGCCTCTCTTTACCCACGCTACTACTATTATTTAGTATTTTATTTCTTTTCTTTTTCATGTTGTATTCATACACCTTTACACAAGTTTTCATACAACGGGAATTTAGAGATTGTTTTTACATCATAATGAGTTATTACATCATGGGGGTGAAAGAACCGTGGACTAGTTTCAAGTGGACATCCACTTGAAACTAATCCACGGTTCTTTCACCCAATGATATAATAATATCATCATCATCATCATATCATTAACAATTTAGCATCATAATACATCATTGTCATATAACACCTCCTCAATATCATCGTTTTCATCATTGACATCACATAACACCTCCTCAAGATCATCATTATCAACTCTAACACATTACCACATAATAAACATATTGTACCTCATAGGACCTATTACATTCGATTAAGACCTACTACGTTTTCTAAGGTAAAATAACAAAAAACAAGATAGCCCCTGACTCTCCATTATGGAGAATGGAGATTAGCCTGTCTCCCATTCTTGCCTTTCGCTGAATGTTACTTCCAAGAACCTCCTTGCGAATGTCCATACATTTCTTTGATTCTCTGATGATCATGTGTTCACGGGTTTTAGAAATCCGATATGCACAGGTGAGCTCCGTAGATTTACTCCGGCAGTATGTTCAGAATCGAGAGGCGACCATGCGAGACATCGATGAGGCACACAATCCATCGGGAGTTTCTGTTGAAAAACATAATAATAACTTCGTAGTTAGCAATGATGTACTAGTTTTAGAAGTATGCAAAAAATGCACGGATGTCGTAATATTAAAAAATCTTACCAGGGTATCTCCAGAGAAGTTATCGTTGTTCAACACATGCACTAGTGGCACGTATTCACCATAATTTGGAGGAGTTCGATGATAGTCATTGTAATTCTCAAGAAGAGTACAAAATGCGATCAGATGATTTTTCTCCTTATACGTTAATTGGGTGCCTTCGGTGTAGTGGGTTTTATCTACCATCTTCCGCACAGTCTTTGAAGAATCAAAATAAGCTGTCAATGGAAATAAGCTATCAATTATTTTGAAATAAACAATATAAATTAGTTAATAACTATGTTTTAGAAACTCACATAGCGGTACAATCGGAAGCGTATCAACAAAGGACCCAAATGTCCATATTGTCTTCCTCGCTGTCAGGATCACCAAGATCCATGGTGACAATCATACCCTCATAAAAACCATACATTTTGCAAAGTGCTTCCCAATTTTGGCCACCAAAATGGGTTACGCTCTGAGCATTGTACAGATTTACTTCAAAATCCATATCATGATGGGTCCTTAGGTGTATTTTCTTTGTTTCGAAATTTTCATGGTCTTCAAAACCCATCCTTTCCAAGACATAGCGTCTTGCATGGCATGGGATAAGCTAGTCGAATTGTAAAATATGAAAATTAGACGTTGAAATAGTTGAAGTCATGCTTAATGGAGAAAAAACACTTGTCGTTGTTGCGTACCGTTTCACAATCGAAGGTCTCCTCGAGCTTAATGCTGAAGCGCCGATCGTCGTCCAGCCGAACGAACCTGTCGCACATACCTCGATCGTCGTGGCACCAGCTACACTCCCCCGGGAGACCGTCGTCGTCCGAGTACGACATTTCCTACAATCATAATTCAAAGATTAAACTTGTACATATTCTAGCACAAGTCATGCCGAAATCACGACAAAATCCGCATGACCTTTGCTAAAAAGGACATATCGGCGCTGAAATTTGCGGAACGGAAATTAATCAACACTCCGCAAAACATAGGCCACTCGGAGATGTAAACTGAACATGAACGGCCACTTGGGCAACCACATATCCAATTTGAGCAACAACACAAGATATACAAGGATATTTGGCTGGTCTCACCTCGATGTCGGAGGGGGTCGGTGACTGGGACGACGGCGGGGATGTCGGAGGGGGTCGGTGACGGGGACGACGGAGGTTATTAATTCAACTAGTTTTATCACTCCATATAAGTTATCACTAACAACAAACATGACATGTTCAACTAGTTTTATTAATTCAACTAGTTCTTACTAAATATAAACTTACTATAAATAGAAAAAAACTAGTTCTTTCTAAAAATAAAGTAGTTCAACTAGTTATATTAATTATCTTACTAAAAATAGATTAGTTCTGTTAATTCAACTAGTTCAACTAATTTATTAATTTACTTACTAAACTAGTTCAACTACAACTAAAGTAGTTCAACTACCACTACTACTACTAAAAATCTAGTACTAACTAAGCAACATCTAGTACTAGCTAACCCTAAATTAACATCTACTACTACTAAATCTAGTACTAACTAGTGGGGGGGTGGGGGCACGAGAGGTAGCTAGGGGGGCGAGGTCGAGGCGGTGGGAGGAGGCTGCCGGCGGAGGAGGAGGAGGGCGGCTGCAGCGGAGGAGGAGGAGGGCAAGGAGGAGGGAGGGCGGTTGCAGCGGAGGGGATGATGCGAGGAGGATGGAGGAGGGACGGAAGGAGGGAGTACCTCGGCGGACGGACGAGACGAAGGTGGCGCCACGGACGACGATGGTTGACGCGGGCGAGAGTGAGAGTGTGAGTGAGAGGGCCGGTCGTGCGTGGGGATCCGGATAAGGTAGGGATAGTTGTAGCGCGTTTGCAAACGCGCTACAGCTAACTTGAGTAGTGAGAGCGCTCAAGAAGAGCGCCTCGCTATAGCTATGGGGGCCAAGGTCATGGCAACTATAGCAGTAGCGCTGTATGATACAAATGCGCTACTGCTACTTCCAAGTCAGTAGCGCGTTTGGCAGACACGTGCTGCTGCTAAGTAGCAGTAGCGTGGTATTTTGAAGAGCACTGCTGGTAAGATTCTGTGTATAGGCTTTTCCCTAGTAGTGGATGATTAGTAAATAAAAAATGAAATATAAACTTGTATTTCTACATATTACATGTTTAGTAAAAAATAATATAACTCAGAGTATTATATAAACATGTGTGCTATATGAATGTGCGTATAACATATTTGGATTTCAAGTAAAGAATTTAAAAATATTATTTAATTATATAGACATTTCAATAATTATACGCAAATTTGTATAGTTCAATGTTTGTCTAATTAGAGATATCAAGTTTAAAATTTCAAATGTTAATATGAATATTTAATCATGGCTAATAGTTAAATTGCATAATATATTTGAACATAAGTCATGAGTAAAATTACACACCACTGAATATTCATAAATATTTAGTAAATGTTTGTACTCATCGTGTTGTATAATTCAAATATAAGATGCAAGTGTATATAATTTTTCGATTCATTAAACATATTTATTTAATAAATATTTCAAATGCCCCTTAACTTAATATTTTTTGTATAATACACAAGTTTATGTTTAAATGTTCCTATTTACTAATAATTGTTTGTATCGTAGTATTTTAATACACAAATATTTGATATCTTAATTGTTTTCGTTACTTATGTTTTCTAAATATTTTATATATGATACACAAGCTTATATTTAAATGTTATCAATTACTAATCATAATAATATTTTTAACACACTAATATTTGAACATAATATATTCCTTACGTTTTACAATTATCTAACGAAATTGCGCTCAAAATGGGTTGAATATCCGCATCCCATTCAAACTACATGTGAGTCCACATTCAGTAGACATAAGTTTGTTATCCGGCATCAGGACGTTATTGGTGTGTTTGCTAGACCGTCTCGTCTAAAGGTCGCAGGTTTGTTTCTTAGCGGACCCTTTTTAGGTGTTAATTTTTGAATATATATGCAGTGTTACGGCCGTGGATTTCTGTAAATAAAAAATGTGAGGGTTTTTTGTTCTACGTCGCAGTGGCGGTCTTTTTCCGCGAATAAAAAATTTATGAGGATCTTTTGTGTAAAAATATGTCGCACCCAATGCCACCACTCACTGACAAATGAGGCCATGCACATGGAACCGCCCACATACGCGTAATGTGACCGTATCTTCATCATTTAGTCAAGTTAAGTGACTACAAACCATATTTTAAAAGTTCTAGCACCAAACTAAACATAGGATGCAAGTTCTATGATTCCCGATGATATTACCTCTTCTGCAAACTATTTAGGCTGTGCACATATTCCTAAATGGTTGGATGGCATTGATAGGAGGTGCCATAGACCTCGGCCTTTGAAAAAGCACACTCCCACTTGAACAAATGGATGGGTACATTAATAATTCTATAGTTGGAAGGTTGGAATATTAATATCCTTGGATTGATGATCTTATGTGCCCTGAATAGAAGTATATGGAAATATGATTAACCGTAAAAGCAATAGATACACATTCAGGTTTCGTAAGAACAGGCATGTGCCAGCTCCTATAATTTCTTTCTTCATGCAGCTGTTTAAACAGAAAACTCATAAAATTGACTCATGTAACGGTTGTAAGAGAATGTAAGTATCGTCCAGTTTGATGTCTATTTTTGTTGAGGGGGGGGGGGGGTTGATACGTCTCCAATGTATGTATAATTTTTGATTGTTCCATGCTATTATATTACCCCTTTTAGATGTTTATGGGCTTTATTTTACACATTTATATCATTTTTGGGACTAACCTACTAACCGGAGGCCCAGCCCGTATTGCTATTTTTTTTGGCTATTTCAGTATTTCGAAGAAAAGGAATATCAAACGGAGTCCAAACGGAACGAAACCTTCGGGAGCGTGATTTTTGGAACGAACGTGATTCAGAGGACTTGGAGTGCAAGCCAAGCTGCAGCCGAGGCGGCCACGAGATAGGAGAGCGCGCCCACCCCCTCTGGGCGCGCCCCTGTCTTATGGGCCCCTCGAGCAGCCACCTACGTATTTCTCCCTCCTATATATGCCTACGTACCCCGAAAACATCCAGGGAGCCAACGAAACACAATTTCCACCGCCGTAACCTTCTGTATCCGCAAGATCCCATCTTGGAGCCTTCGCCGGCGCTTTGCCGGAGGGGGAATCGACCACGGAGGGCTTCTACATCAACACCATAGCCCCTCCGATGAGTTGTGAGTAGTTTACCACAGACTTTCGGGTCCATAGTTATTAGCTAGATGGCTTCTTCTCTCTTTTTGGATCTCAATACAATGTTCTCCCCCTCTCTTGTGGAGATCTATTCGATGTAAACTCTTTTTGCGGTGTGTTTGTCGAGATCCGATAAATTGTGAGTTTATGATCAAGTTTATGTATGAGAAATATTTGAATCTCCTATGAATTCTTTTATGTATGATTGAGTTATCTTTGCAAGTCTCTTCGAATTATCAGTTTGGTTTGGCCTACTAGATTGATCTTTCTTTCCATGGGAGAAGTGCTTAGCTTTGGGTTCAATCTTGCGGTGTCCTTACCCAGTGACAGAAAGGATTGCAAGGCATGTATTGTATTGTTGCCATCGAGGATAAAAGGATGAGGTTTATATCATATTGCATGAGTTTATCCCTCTACATCATGTCATCTTGCTTAATGCGTTACTCTGTTCTTTATGAACTTAATACTCTAGATGCAGGAAGGAGTCGGTCGATATGTGGAGTAATAGTAGTAGATGCAGGCAGGAGTCGGTCTACTTGTTGCGGACGTGATGCCCATATAAATGATCATGCCTAGATAATCTCATAATTATTCGCTTTTCTATCAATTGCTCGATAGTAATTTGTTCACCCACCGTAATACTTATGCTATCTTGAGAGAAGCCTCTAGTGAAACCTATGGCCCCCGGGTCTATCTTTTATCATATAAGCTTTCAATCTACTTTTATTTGCATCTTTACTTTTTGCATCTATCTTATAAAATACCAAAACTATATTTATCTTATCATACTATCTCTATTATATCTCACTTCCGCAAGTGGCCGTGAAGGGATTGACAACCCCTTTATTGCGTTGGTTGCAAGTTATTTGTTTGTTTGTGTAGGTGCATGGGACTTTTGAGGAGCCTCCTACTGGATTGATACCTTGGTTCTCAAAAACTGAGGAAAATACATACGCTACTATTGCTGCATCACCCTTTCCTCTTCAAGGAAAATCAACGCAAGCTCAAGACGTAGCAGGGGGGGGGGGATGTGGTTTCCTGATACTGAATGGCACCAAAAAGAAAATCGATCCAAAGTATGTCTTCATTGTTTTTTAGCTGAATATTAAGTTGTGTCGCACTTTTTAACACCATATTGTTCCTTACTACTTTGGACCCCATCATCATCACGTTGGATGGCAACACTATGCATTTAATGTATACATTTTATTTTGATTTTTGTGCACAACTCTTGGTCAGTACATTATTTTTCACATGCTCCAAGTCTTGAAGGCAATGGTAGGAATATTTGTGCATTGGTATATGGTTCATGTCATTAAAATGTTGGGAGGAAAGCCAGTGCATAATTTCTCCCTAGAAATGATATTATCACAATTACACACACTATGGTGGTGGTTGGTTTGGGATTTTAGCTCATTATCAAATTACACTTGGACCTCAGACACGTTACTCATAGCGATGCCCCATTAAAAAAATGCCATGTAAACGAATCACAACCTTGTTTCAAACTGGATTACCCCAACCCCCACCGTGATCCCATTAAGATACTAGACTGAACAATTCCTCCACTGACGCGTTAGCTTAATTATCCCCTCCCACAATCTGCGCCGCCTCCTCCCCCCTCTCCCAGATCTCCTCCACCTCCCACGATATTCTCAGCCTCCTCCTCTCGTTTAGTCCCCTCGACCATTCACGACCCCTATTACTACTCCTCCCCCCTCCCCTCAACCCCCTTCACCAAGATCTACTCTGCCGCGGTGATCTTCTTCCTCCTCCCTACTTCCCCTTGGCCCCAATCCCGTCCACCAAGATCTTCTCTCAAAACAAAGATCTTCCTCCTCCCCCCTCCCTAATCCCCCACCCTCTCACGATCCGCTTTGTCTCCTCCCCCATCCCACGAAACCCCCTCCACCTAGATCTACTGTGCCATTGAGATCTTCCTCCTCCTCCCCCAATCTCCTCCACCCAGATCTACTATATCTCCGAGATCTCGCCCCTTCTCCGCATACCCCAATCCCCTCTACCGCCACGATTCGCTCTATCTCCTCCTCCCTCGCCCCTCCAATCCACTCCCCCTAGATCTACACTTCAATCGAGATCTTCTAGTGGGTGGTAGGTCTTTCCGTCATCTGACCTCCTAACCGGCATACTTTTGGAGCTACCACGCCATGGAGCAGCACTTACCCTAATCCACTGCGCCACCCGTGGAGCACCCAGGTTATTTTTCTCCACAATTTCATCCTGTCATCACTATCACACCTCCTCTGATTTATTTCATAAATTGCTTGGTTTGTTCCCCCACATCATTATCACCTCCTACTAATTTGCAGAATGGGTGATAGAAATAAGAGGAAGAAATTAGCGCAAGAGAGTTGTAATTTTGGAATCTCAGACCTCCCGGATGATATGCTTGAGCACATAGTATCCTTTTTATCATTGAATGAGGCCGTGAGGACTTGTGTTCTTTCCAAGAATTGGCGCTACATATGGAAATTTGTGCCTACCCTACGTATTTGTGATACAGTCGATAAATGTAACAGCTTAATAGACAATTTTTTGCGTGGCCGTGGGAACACCGCAATCATTGTTTGTGATATCGAGTTGACTAATCTCGAGAAGGTAGAAATGCATGACATGATAGACACATGGATCTTTCATATCGTGAATCTTTGCCATGTTCAGGAGCTCAGAGTCATTAGCTGTATAGTGGATGATTTCCTAAAGTTCAGGGATCAAGCTCTCATCTCTAAGCACTTGAGGAGGTTAGAGCTTGATAAGGTTTGCTTACAAGCTAGCACTGTTGATTTCTCAAGCTGCCCTGCATTGGAAGAAATAGATCTGATGTTTTGTTGGATTGAAGCAAATTACATTATATCAAAGTCATTAAAGCGCCTGATTGCAGTGGAATGTGAATTTGATAGTGTGGGTGCACGCACTCACATTTCGGTCCCCAACCTCATCTTTCTTAAGTTAACTGATATTTGGCATTATACTCCTTTATTTGAAGCCATGCCTTCACTTGAAGTTGGATATGTCAGTCTAGGCGAGGACTGTTTAGACTATTGTAACAATAATAAATCTTGGGGCTGTGATAATGTGGACTGCGGTTTTGGTTGCACTGATGGTTACAAATATGATAGCATTATTCTGGAAGGTTTATCAAATGCCAGTTACTTGGAGTTGCTAAGTGAACCAAGCATGGTATGTTTGCACTTTTTGGGCATCCCTATTGTTGATACTGCCTTGCTCTTGCAATCTATGGTAGATTATCCACCAATTGAATTACTTGTATTGTTTTGTAACCTTTTCTATTGAAGTAACATGCAATCAAAATGTATATATGCATTACTCTAACACTAGAAACAACATACATGTCGATTTCTACTATTATGTTCTAGTGGGCTGTTATTTTGGATTTGTTGGAACACCATACAAGAATATTAATCTATAGAGCCCTGAACACCATGTAACTTGAAACCATATATTAGAGTTATTATATTTTAAAAATTAGGATTCTTTGCATATTGCCAACATTGGTATGTCTAATTATTTATTAGAGATACGAGATACATATTTTTTTATTGCTTTCACCAATTTACTATAATCAACTTTGGCTATTACATGTCTCAATACTAGAACACATGGACTTCCAAACTTGCATATACTTAATACACCTAAAAATACATCATTCTTATTCTCTTTTATCTAGTTCATTTTTGATAGGGATTTGCGGCGATGCCCTACATTTCGAAACTTGAGGACACTGATACTCAATGAATGGTTTTTGGTTGCTAACCTCCATGGACTTGCACGCGTTCTTCACAACTCACCTATTCTAGAGGAGCTGAATCTCCTACTTTTAGAGGTATGGCCACTATGACTATATCTTTTCTGAAAATTGATTCTTGGTCGATAACATTTATGAATTTATTTGTCTACTCTAGGATCCTAAAGTGGTGGTCGAATCTAACGGAGACCATTATCAAGTGGAACATCCCTTATTAATGCAGACCCTTAAGGAAGTCAAAGTCAATTGTGAAAGACAATATATGTGGGTTCAGGAAATAATAAATATTTTGATTACTTTTGGTATATCGCCTGAGATAATTATTGTCAAAGAGAGCCAAATGCATCTAGATGTCATTTAGCTATTGGTATGTACCCTGAATTCTAATTTATCTCCATAGTTTACCTTGTTCACAAATAATATTATGTGGAACTAAATGTAAGATTTATATTTAATCGCAATAGCAATCTTAATGTTGATCCAAACAAAAATAAATATGTTTCCACATTTGGCGAACCAGAATGGAGGATGATATGCAAGTGGTGTACAATATGGTTTTTAGAAATCATGTCACAATGTGCCCATGATAATTTCCTGGTCATAAGTTGAAGTTTTCTTCTTGCATGCATTCCTTCTATTACCTTTATAGATAGAACTTGGCATGACACTGCTACAAGTTTGGAAAAATTATTAGCTATCATGTGTCTAAACATTTTTTATAGCGCTTCTTCATGCACCATATTTATAAATCGATGTCTTTATGATCTTATGCACCAACCCACATATAAATAACACCATGTATATTTGTTTCGATACAAACCTTCCTTGGTTTAAATATTGCTCTTTAGGTTGTGTGTGTTGCCCCAATCCGTAACATGAAATAGTTTAAGAAAGAAAATGAAGTGGTATAAAACACCTGACATATGTATTTGGGAACAAATTACTATGTATAATTACATGCATTGAACACACAAAATTTACAACAAACTGATTGAAGCAAAATATACAAGCCTCCACACCATACTTAAGTGCTTATATTATTTCTCTTTCTATGCATACCGCAAAGATAATTCTAGTTTCATAATGTTCCAAGAAATCGCATGAATATTTAAAATATCTTAAAATAATTCTAAGCCATTTGAGTTCACATCCTAAGATATACGCACTTCTCTTATTACTGAAGTGAATCCTGTTGGGGAACGTAGCAGAAATTCAAAAAATTTTCCTACGTGTCACCAAGATCTATCTATGGAGAGACCAGCAACGAGTAGTAAGAGAGTGCATCTACATACCCTTGTAGATCGCTAAGCGGAAGCGTTCAAGTGAACGGGGTTGATGGAGTCGTACTCGTCGTGATTCAAATCACCGATGATCAAGTGCGAACGTACGGCACCTCCGCGTTCAACACACGTACAGCCCGGCGACGTCTCCCCCGCCTTGATCCAGCAAGGAGAGAGGGAGAGGTTGAGGAAGACTCCATCCAGCAGCAGCACAACGGCGTGGTGGTGGTGGATGAGTGTGGCAATCCAGCAGGCTTCGCTAAGCACCACGGAGAGGAGGAGTACTTGGGAGAGAGAGAGGGCTGCAACCAAAGGCGAGATCGAATCACGTGAATTCTGTGTGTTCTCTGGGCAGCCCTATGCCTCACTATTTATAGGGGAGGGGCTGCGCCCCTTTAGGGTTTCCCACCCCAAGGGGTGCGGCCAGCCTCGAGATCCAACTGGGGTGGCGGCCAGGAGGGAGGAGAGGGAGGCGCAGGAGCATGGGCCTTAGGGCCCATCTGCCTAGGGTTTGCCCTCCCACCTCTCCTGCGCCTTGGGCCCCTTGTGGGGCGCACCAGCCCACCAGGGCTGGTTCCCTCCACACATGGCCCACGCAGCCCTCTGGGGTAGGTGGCCCCACTTGGTGGACCCGGGACCCTCCGGTGGTCCCGTGATGCTACCGATAAAACCGAAACTTTTCGGTGACCAAAACAGGACTTCCCATATATAAATCTTTACCTCCGGACCATTCCGAACTCCTCGTGACGTCCCGGATCTCATCCGGGACTCGAACAACATTCGGTAATCACATACTAGCTTCCTTTATAACCCTAGCGTCATCGAACCTTAAGTGTGTAGACCCTACGGGTTCGGAGACATGTAGACATGACCGAGGCGTTCTCCGGTCAATAACCAACAGCGGGATCTGGATACCCATGTTGGCTCCCACATGTTCCACGATGATCTCATCGGATGAACCACGATGTCAAGGACTCAGTCGATCCCGTATACAATTCCCTTTGTCTAGCGGTATTTTACTTGCCCGAGATTCGATCGTCGGTATACCGATACCTTGTTCAATCTCGTTATCGCAAGTCTCTTTACTCGTTCCGCAACACATCATCCGTGATCAACCCCTTAATCACATTGTGCACATTATGATGATGTCCTACCGAGTGGGCCCAGAGATACCTCTCCGTTTGCACGGAGTGACAAATCCCAGTCTCGATCCGTGTCAACCCAAAAGACACTTTCGGAGATACCTGTAATGCACCTTTATAGTCACCCAGTTACGTTGTGACGTTTGATACACCCAAAGCACTCCTACGGTATCCGGGAGTTACACGATCTCATGGTCTAAGGAAGAGATACTTGACATTGGAAAAGCTCTAGCAAGCGAACTACACGATCTTTGTGCTATGCTTAGGATTGGGTCTTGTCCATCACATCATTCTCCTAATGATGTGATCCCGTTATCAACGACATCCAATGTCCATAGCCAAGAAACCATGACTATCTGTTGATCACAACGAGCTAGTCAACTAGAGGCTCACTAGGGACATATTGTGGTCTATGTATTCACACGTGTATTACGATTTCCGGATAATACAGTTATAGCATGAATAAAAGACAATTATCATGAACAAGGAAATATAATAATAATACTTTTATTATTGCCTCTAGGGCATATTTCCAACAGTCTCCCACTTGCACTAGAGTCAATAATCTAGTTCACATCACCATGTGATTTACACTCACAGGTCACATCGCCATGTGACTAACACCCAAGAGTTTACTAGAGTCAGTAGTCTAGTTCACATCACTATGTGATTAACACTCAATGAGTTTTAGGTTTGATCATGTTGCTTGTGAGAGAGGTATTAGTCAACGGTGCGAACCTTTCAGATCCGTGTGCTTTACAAATCTCTATGTCATCTCCTAGATGTAGCTACCACGCTCTATTTGGAGCTATTCCAAATGACTGTTCTACTTGGAGCTATTCTAAAAAATTGCTCCATTATCGTATCCGTATCTCTACTCGAGCTATCCGGATAGGTGTAAAGCTTGCATCGGCGTAACCCTTTACGACGAACTCTTTACCACCTCCATAATCGAGAAAATTCCTTAGTACACTAGTTACTAAGGATAACTTTGATCGCTGTCCTGTGATCCATTCTTGGATCACTCTTGTACCCTTGTGACTCATGGCAAGGCACACTTCAGGTGCGGTACACAGCATAGCATACTGTAGAGCCTACGTCTTAATCATAGGGGACGACCTTCGTCCTTTCTCTCTATTCTGCCGTGGTCGAGCTTTTAAGTCTTAACTTCATACCTTACATCTCAGGCAAGAACTCCTTCTTTGACTGATCCATCTTGAACACCTTCAAGATCATGTTAAGGTACGTGCTCATTTGAAAAATACTATTAAGCATTTTGATCTATCTTATAGATCTTGATGCTTATTGCTCAAGTAGCCTAATCCAGGTTTTCTATTGAAAAACACTTTTCAAATAACCCTATATGCTTTACAGAAAATTCTACATCATTTCTGATCAACAATATGTCAACAACATATACTCATCAGAAATTCTATAGTGCTCCCACTCACTTCTTTGGAAATACAAGTTTCTCATAAATTTGTATAAACCCAAAATCTTTGATCATCTTATCAAAGTACATATTCCAACTCCGAGATGCTTACTCCAGTCCTTAGAAGGATCGCTGGAGCTAGCATACCTTTTAGCATCCTTAGGATCGACAAGAACTTTCGGATTGTATCACATACAACCTTTCCTTACGAAGACTAGTAAGGAAACTCATTTTGACATCCATCTGCCAGATTTCATAAATGCAGCTAATGCTAACATGATTCCGACGGATTTAAGCATCGCTACGGATGAGAAAATCTCATCGTAGTCAATTCCTTGAACTTGTGAAAAACTCTTTACCACAAGTCGAGCTTCACAGCCGGTGACATTACCGTCCATGTCCGTCTTCTTCTTAAAGATCCATTTATCTCAATGGCTTGCCGATCATCGGGCAAGTCCACCAAAGTCCATGCTTTGTTCTGATACATGGATCCTATCTCGGATTTCATGGCTTCTAACCATTTGTCGGAATTTGGGCCCACCATCGCTTCTCCATAGCTCGTAGGTTCATTGTTGTCTAGCAACATGACCTTCAAGACAGGATTACTGTACCACTCTAAAGTAGTACGCATCCTTGTCACCCTACGAGGTACGGTAGTGACTTGATTCGAAGTTTCATGATCACTATCATAAGCTTCTACTTCAATTGGTGTAGGTGCCACAGGAACAACTTCCTGTGCCCTGCTACACACTAGTTGAAGTGATGGTTCAATAACCTCATTAAGTCTCCACCATCCTCCCACTCAACTTTTCGAGACAAACTTTTCCTCGAGAAAGGACCCGATTCAAGAAACAATCCCTATTGCTTTCGGATCTGAATTTGGAGGTATACCCAACTGTTTTGGGTGTCCTATGAAGATGCATTTTATCCGCTTTGGGTTCGAGCTTATCAACCTGAAACTTTTCCATACAAGCGTCGCTGCCCCAAACTTTTAAGAAATGACAACTTAGGTTTCTCTAAACCATAGTTCATACGGTGTCATCTCAACGGAATTACGTGGTGCCCTATTTAAAGTGAATGTGGTTGTCTCTAATGCCTAACCCATAAACGATAGTGGTAATTCGATAAGAGACATCATGGTACGCACCATATCCAATAGGGTGCAACTATGATGTTCGGACACACCATCAAACTATGGTGTTCCAGGCGGTATTAATTGTGAAACAATTTCCACAATGTCTTAATTGTGTGCCAAACTCGTAACTCAGATACTCATCTTTATGATCATATCATAGACATTGCATCCTCTTGTCACAACGATCTTCAACTTCACTCTGAAATTACTTGAACCATTCAATAATTCAGACTTGTGTTTCATCAAGTAAATATACTCTACATCTACTCGAATCATCTGTGAAGTAAGAACATAACGATATTCACTGCATGCCTCAGCACTCATTGGACTGCACACATCAAAATGTGTTACTTCCAACAAGTTGCTATCTTGTTCCATTTTACTGAAAACCGAGGCTTTTTAATCATCTTGCCCATGTGGTATGATTCGCATATCTCAAGTGATTCAAAATCAAGTGAGTCCAAACGATCCATCTGCATGGAGTTTCTTCATGCGTACACACCAATAGACATGGTTCGCATGTCTCAAACTTTTCAAAAGCGAGTGAGTCCAAAGATCCATCAATATGGAGCTTCTTCATGCTTTTACACCAACATGACTTACATGGCGAGTGCCACAAGTAAGTGGTACTATCATTACTATCTTATATCTTTTGGCATGAAAATGTGTATCACTACGATCGAGATTTCAATAAACCATTCATTTAGGTGCAAGACCATTGAAGGTATTATTCAAATAAACAGAGTAACCATTATTCTCCTTAAATGAATAACCGTATTGCGATAGACATAATCCAATCATGTCTATGCTCAACATAAACACCAAATCTCGATGGTAGAGGGAGCGTGCGATGCTTGATCACATCAACCTTGGAAACACTTCCAACACATATCGTCAGCTCACCTTTAGCTAGTCTCCGTTTATTCCGTAGCTTTTATTTCGAGTTACTAACACTTAGCAACCGAACCGGTATCTAATACCCTGGTGCTACTAGGAGTACTAGTAAAGTACACATTAACATAATGTATATCCAATATACTTCTATCGATCTTTCCAGCCTTCTCATCTACCAAGTATCTACGGTAATTCCGCTCTAGTGATTATTCCCCTTATCACAGAAGCACCTAGTCTCGGGTTTGGGTTCAACCTTGGGTTTCTTCACTAGAGCAGCAGCTGATTTGCTGTTTCATGAAGTATCCCTTCTTGCCCTTGCCCTTCTTGAAACTAGTGGTTTCACTAACCATCAACAATTGATGCTCCTTCTTGATTTCTACTTTCGCGGTGTCAAACATCACGAATACCTCAAGGATCATCATATCTATCCCTGATATGTTATAGTTCATCACGAAGCTCTAGCAGCTTGGTGGTAATGACTTTGGAGAAACATCACTATCTCATCTGGAAGATCGACTCCCACTCGATTCAAGTGATTGTTGCACTCAGACAATCTGAGTACAAGCTCAACAATTGAGCTTTTCTCCCTTAGTTTGCAGGCTAAGAAAATCGTCAGAGGTCTCATACCTCTTGACGTGGGCACGAGCCTGAAATCTCAATTTCAGCCCTCGAAACATCTCATATGTTCCGTGACGTTTCGAAAAACATCTTTGGTGCCTTAATTCTAAACCGTTTAACTGAACTATCACGTAGTTTTCAAAACGTGTATGTCTGATGTTCGCAACATCCACAAACAACGTTTGGGGTTCAGCACACTGAGCGGTGCATTAAGTACATGAGCTTTCTACTGCCCGCATAATCGCTACTGTCAACTTTCAACTATATTTTCTCTAGGAACATATCTAAACAGTGGAACTAAAGCGCGAGCCACGACATAATTTGCAAAGATCTTTTGACTATGTTCAGGATAATTAAGTTCATCTTATGAACTCCCACTCGAGATAGACATCCCTCGGTCATCTAAGTGATTACATGATCCAAGTCAACTAGGCCGTGTCCGATCATCACGTGAGACGGACTAGTCATCATCGGTGAACATCTTCATGTTGATCGTATCTTCCATACGACTCATGCTCGACCTTTCGGTCTCCGTGTTCCGAGGCCATGTCTGCACATGCTAGGCTCGTCAAGTTAACCCCAAGTGTTTTCGCTGTGTAAAACTGTCTTACACCCGTTGTATGTGAACGTAAGAATCCATCACACCCGATCATCACGTGGTGCTTAGAAGCGATTTAACTGTAGCAACGGTGCACAGTCAGGGGAGAACACTTCTTGAAATTTTGTAAGGGATCATCTTATTTACTACCGTCGTCCTAAGTAAACAAGATGCATAAACATGATAAACATCACATGCAATCAAATAGTGACATGATATGGCCAATATCATTTTGCTCCTTTGATCTCCATCTTGGGCTCCATGATCATCATCGTCACCGCATGACACCATGATCTCCATCATCATGATCTCCATCATCGTGTCTCCATGAAGTTGTCTCGCCAACTCATTACTTCTACTACTATGGCTACCGTTAGCAATACAGTAAAGTAATTACATGGCGTTGTTCAATGACACGCAGGTCATACAATAAATAAAGACAACTCCTATATTCTGCCGGTTGTCATACTCATCGACATGCAAGTCGTGAATCCTATTACAAGAACATGATCAATCTCATACATCACATATCATTCATCACATTCTTCTTGGCCATATCACATCACATAGCATACCCTGCAAAAACAAGTTAGGCGTCCTCTAATTGTTGTTTGCATGTTTTACGTGGCTGCTATGGGTTTCTAGCAAGAACGTTTCTTACCTCACGCAAAACCACAACGTGATTTGCCAATTGCTATTTACCCTTCATAAGGACCCTTTTCATCGAATCCGTTCCGACTAAAGTGGAGAGGCGGCACCCGCTAGCCACCTTATGCACGAAGTGCATGTCAATCGGTGGAACTGCCTCACGAAGAGCGTGTAAGGTCGGTCCGGCCGCTTCATCCCACAATACCGTCGAAACAAGATTGGACTAGTAACGGTAAGCATATTGAACAAAATCAACGCCCACAACTACTTTGTGTTCTACTCGTGCAAAGAATCTACGCAATAGACCTAGCTCATGATGCCATCTGTTGGGGAGCGAGCGAAATTCAAAAATTTTCCTACGTGTCACCAAGATCTATCTATGGAGAGACCAGCAACGAGTAGTAAGAGAGTGCATCTACATACCCTTGTAGATCGCTAAGCGGAAGCGTTCAAGTGAACGGGGTTGATGGAGTCGCACTCGTCGTGATTCAAATCACCGATGATCAAGTGCGAACGTCACGGCACCTCCGCGTTCAACACACACACAGCCGGCGACGTCTCCCGCCTTGATCCAGCAAGGAGAGAGGGAGAGGTTGAGGAAGACTCCATCCAGCAGCAGCACAACGGCGTGGTGGTGGTGGATGAGTGTGGCAATCCAGCAGGCTTCGCTAAGCACCACGGAGAGGAGGAGTACTTGGGAGAGGAGAGGGCTGCAACCAAAGGCGAGATCGAATCACGTGAATTCTGTGTGTTCTCTGGGCAGCCCTATGCCTCACTATTTATAGGGGAGAGGGGGCTGCGCCCCTTTAGGGTTTCCCACCCCAAGGGGTGCGGCCAGCCTCGAGATCCAACTGGGTGGCGGCCAGGAGGGAGGAGAGGAGGCGCAGGAGCATGGGCCTTAGGGCCCATCTGCCCTAGGGTTTGCCCTCCCACCCTCTCTCGCGCCTTGGGCCCCTTGGGGCGCACCAGCCCACCAGGGGCTGGTTCCTCCCACACATGGCCCACGAGCCCTCTGGGGTAGGTGGCCCCACTTGGTGGACCCGGGACCCTCCGGTGGTCCCGATTTTACCGATAAAACCCAAACTTTTCCGGTGACCAAAACAGGACTTCCCATATATAAATCTTTACCTCCGGACCATTCCGAACTCCTCGTGACGCCCCGGATCTCATCCGGACTCAACAACATTCGTAATCACATACTAGCTTCCTTTATAACCCTAGCGCCATCGAACCTTAGTGTGTAGACCCTACGGGTTCGGGAGACATGTAGACATGACCGAGACGTTCTCCGGTCAATAACCAACAGCGGGATCTGGATACCCATGTTGGCTCCCACATGTTCCACGATGATCTCATCGGATGAACCACGATGTCAAGGACTCAGTCGATCCCGTATACAATTCCCTTTGTCTAACGGTATTTTACTTGCCCGAGATTCGATCGTCGGTATACCGATACCTTGTTCAATCTCGTTACGGCAAGTCTCTTTACTCGTTCATAACACATCATCCCGTGATCAACCCCTTAATCACATTGTGCACATTATGATGATGTCCTACCGAGTGGGCCCAGAGATACCTCTCCGCTTGCACGGAGTGACAAATCCGATCTCGATCCGTGTCAACCCAAAAGACACTTTCGGAGATACCGTAATGCACCTTTATAGTCACCCAGTTACGTTGTGACGTTTGATACACCCAAAGCACTCCTACGGTATCCGGGAGTTACACGATCTCATGGTCTAAGGAAGAGATACTTGACATTGGAAAAGCTCTAGCAAACGAACTACACGATCTTTGTGCTATGCTTAGGATTGGGTCTTGTCCATCACATCATTCTCCTAATGATGTGATCCCGTTATCAACGACATCCAATGTCCATAGCCAGGAAACCATGACTATCTGTTGATCACAACGAGCTAGTCAACTAGAGGCTCACTAGGGACATATTGTGGTCTATGTATTCACACGTGTATTACGATTTCCGGATAATACAGTTATAGCATGAATAAAAGACAATTATCATGAACAAGGAAATATAATAATAATACTTTTATTATTGCCTCTAGGGCATATGTCCAACAAATCCTAATGTCTTTACTCATATAGTTGTTAAGGATAGTCAAGCAGTTCACATAATGACTATCTTTTAGGGGAGAGCACGACCATAAACATGCATATCACATACTGTTTAGAAACCACAGCAAAGATGGGTTGCGAACCATATGTTGTTAGATAGTTATAGGACCTTGTATTTAGGATTCGCCACAAATGATACTTTAATTAGCTATGATACACAAATGTCAAAGATTGTTGGATCTAGGAGATGCATGTGATTTCTCTTGCATAATACATGGTCCAATCTTGGATTTGTCATCTCTTAACTTGTCATCAACCCATCATCACACATATCATTCATCACATAACATGTCCATCACACAAGAAAATTTGGTAACACACGTAGTGCACAGATGATACACAAAGCATTCATCACACATAGCGTAATGGCATTTGTAGTCAAAGATCGAAGAAGGGAGAGGGTCCATGTCAACCATTAGTACACATTCGATCTTTTGCCATTTTTAGTTGAAGATGAAATGAAGGAGACACTAGTAGAAAACAGGGCTTTGGTTGAGGCCTGGCTAGCCCATTAGTCCCGGTTCTGTCATGAATTGGGACCCATGGGGGGCATACGTCCTGGTTCGTGCGCCCAGGGGGCCGGCCGGGCCTCGGGAGGCATTTGTCCCAGTTTGTGTGGACCATTTGTCCCGGTTCTAGGCACGATCCGGGACCAATGGTCCTCGTTCCTGGCCCACAACCATTGGTCCCGGTTCGTGCCTAGAACCGGGACAGAAGGGGGGGCCTTTAGTCCCGGTTCCAGCCACGAACCGAGACCAATGAGGTGGCTATATATATACCCCTCACCCGCGAGCAGAGCACTCCACTGCTCTGTTTTTCTGGCCGGCGAGGGGAGAGCTTTGTGGTGCTCTAGCTCACCTCCTATGCACATGAGGTGTTCGATGAAATGCCCGAGCCACACTAGTTAAGCTTTCTCCTCTCGAAACTCGACCTCCAAGCTCCATTTTCCCCGAGATTTGTCTAAGTTTAGCGGTCCATTACGTCCCATCCCCGTATTCACCACCGCCGATCGCCCGCGCAGATCTCGTCGCTGGCACCATCGTGGTGAGCCTCTTGTTCAAATTAGATGTGGGAGATGCAGGATGAACTCCTACCACAAGATCGCATGAAAGCAATTCAAGAGGAATTGGCGGGATTCTTTCTTGATCACGTCATCAATAAAGCCGGAGAATACCATGTGGAAGTTCAGTTTAGATATTAGGGGATTGTAAGAGATCTTATATTGTATATATTTAACCAGTAGTAGCGTCGGATAGATATACGAAAACTTGTTGTTCGACCAATCTCTCGGAGGAGAGGTCGACATCACTTCTCTCTGTATGCATATGTTCATGACGATCTTCTGTACTTAATGGTTTCCTTCATTTGCTTACTAGCTAGCGTGTCGAGTCCTCTCTATATGTATAGTACGTAGCATCGACCAAGCATGGAGATATCTCTCTATTAACTAGCCAACACAATATATGAAACACCTAAATTAACCTACAAACCCCCTAAAACCACCAAAACCCCCTCCCCTTTCAGAAAAAAAACAAAAACCGTAGCCCCTGAAATCTTGACGCTTGGTAGCTTATTGGTCCCGGTTGGTGCCACCAACCGGGACAAAAGGCCCCTCTGCCAGGGCAAGCAGCAGCGTCCATGTGGAGCCCCATCTGTCCCGGTTCGTATAAGAACCGAGACTAAAGGTATTGGGCTTTAGTACCGACCCTTTAGTCCCAGTTCCCGAACCGGGACAAATGGGCCTCATGAACTAGGACAAATGGGCCTTTTTCTACTAGTCAGATATTAGTACACCAACGATCTTATGATCCACTAGAAGGTTGTTGACGACAATAGAGAGAAAGGTAGTGTACGGGTGTATAGGTCTATAATCAGGGAGGTATATCGTACCAACATGAGCAAACATAGTCCACATATGATTGTCTAGACACATTACTCTAGTAACATACATTCAAGAGGTCTGGAAGATGGAAACGGGGTTTGTTGCCTTGTATTTCAAATATATCTCTGGAAGGGGAATAAAAGGAACTAATAATTTCCTAGCTAGCTTCCTCTGGATCTCCATGAATTTTTTGGTCTTTGTTGACAAACTCCCCAACTTCTAGTGGTGTAGATGAGGAGGTGGGAGTCATTATGATCCATAAATGAGCTAAATTTTCACCGGGGATTGCATGTAAAGGGTTGTGACTTTATCGAAGAATTGGGATAATGACTTACAAACCAAGTCAACATATCTTTGACAAAAATCAGCACTTGTTTCCTTAAAAACATGCAAGCACCTAGTGGGGATCTTGGTTGCGAGCACCTAGTGGGCAAATCTAACTGCTTAGGTAGTCATCGGAGGTGTAACAGTTGATGATACCTTTATTGGTGATGATTATAATATGTTTAACTGTCAAGTGAGTCTCTCCTGAAAGTGGTGGGAAGGATCAGTAGTCATCTAAAGCAAAAAATCATCTTCTCCTATGCTGGACCACCGTGGGGGTTTTGCAGTAGCGGTAGGTAAATTTTGGGTCTTGAGCTAACCAAGATTTCTCGGTCGAAATTAGGATGCAACACATCTACTTTTTTGAGTAGAGACGAGATGGCTAGCTTCGCCCACTACCTCCACCCTATCGCAACTTCTTGTAGTTCTTATACATTAAGTAAGGTAGTCGAACACCTCCAACGAGGGATGCATTCCTACCCATAACTCAACGGGATGTGCAAATACCAACTATTATGAGATGTATTTGGGGTTCAAATTCACCAACTCTAAATATTTCTACTTTAAGAAGTCCAATTGGGCCATGATGCAGTCCTCGGTGGGGTTGGGGAGCCAGTCCTTCTTGGCCAAAACACACCGCATCTAGCTTGTCGAGACGAGGAACCCTTAGTATACTGGCACATTTGTAAGCAGAGAGCACTGCAGCCTCTCAGTTTATTACTAGACCAAAGTTTTAAACCGAATTCCTCTTCATCCACTTTTTGTTTTTATACATCCACGTAAAAGCTTACACATATGCACATAGTGGTGATGGTTGTCTCTCCTTGTGTAAAACACAAGGTATGCATCCTACAGAACATAAATGTAAAGAACTACTAGCAGATGGAAAGATATTAAAGTAGCCAAGAAATTTGCCCAACTTCTTTAAAATCTCAAAATAGAACATGATATTTCTACCAAAATAAGTCCTCCTTGGGGTGCACCATTAAAAATTATGATAAAATTATTTAAAAGCCATCAAACATGAAACTAAGACATCAGATAATGTAGCCACACATTTCTATAAGGTCCAATTGCACCATTGCCCCATTTCACTCGAATTATACATTTGCACCTTTCTTAACTCATTTAACCCTTTCAAATCTGACCACTCGTCATTCCACTGCTCAAATTAGGGGACTCAAGAGTGTTGCCAAGTCAACAATTGAAATAAGGACCTTTTTATCCTTGCATAATTTCCCGACATCTTTCTTCTAGTTTGCATATATGGACTCGTTTGACATCATGATTTGTATTCTTAAATTCTATTAAAATTGTATTGATAAACTGTGATAGCAACACATATGATTTAAATTTTATTGAATTATATTAAACCTGCAACATATTTACATTCCACAAAGCCGCAAAGAATTGTACCGCCTAAGCATTATAAGTCCGGTCCCCAAAAGTTAAATAAAAGCACCAAGGATGCTATGTTTATAAGTATGCATTACTGGTATCCTTCAATTTCCCTGAATTTTTTTATGTTTATCTATCTTTTTTGAGATTTCTAAACCATGGGGAAACTCATTGCTTGTTCCCTACAAATTTATTGCTTCCCGTGGGATGAATTGGTCCCACCACCTGTAACATTTTCCTCTAGTGGCATGCATGTAAACCTAGGACATAGGTACCATTGGTTTTATAACTGATTTTTTTTAAACAAACCAGAGGATCCAAATTTCCCAAGATGAACACCTACCAAAGGTTATCCACGGTACTAAAATAGGACTGGTAGGAGTCGTAGTCGCAAAAAGGTCATCATAATCTCCAAAAAAAACATGGTAGTGGAACTAAAATAGGAGTCATGACCTTCTAGGCCTAATATCATTCAATGAGAATTTTTTTCCTATCCATCAAGAATGTAACTAAGACAACAAGCAATGTGGCTTTATGTTTTAATATGGGCCAATTGCACCATTACTCATGTGTTCAACTCAGCTCATTTCCTTTCCTTTTTTGCATTTTGCAGGGCTTTTAAAACTCCAAGATTTATTACTCCCCTACTTTTCTTAGTGGACTGAATCATGTATGTCAACTCAGCAATGGAGATATATTACCGCTGCACAAGTGCACCTATTTTCTTATTGTAGTTTGCATACATATACATAGACCGTGAGTTGTATTCTTAAACTTGCATGAAAATATACAAGGCGACATATTGACAGAACTTGACAACAAAATGTATGTTTTAAATTTGATTGTATGCTGAATTTATTTTGAGATCATTTTGCTGGCCAACCAAATCACCAAATGGTTTCCATAAAAGCATAAATGCATGTTTGGTCCATGATGGTCCAACATAAGCAACAATCCAGGCCTCGTTTATAAGTGTTTCATAATAAGATCCTCTTATTTGCATAATGCTTTCCCCTTTATCGAAAAAAACTATATTTCAAAACAATACGTTATGAAAAGGCTTGTGCCATTCACGAGCTTATAGGTGGCATGGTCGATCATAGAGTTAGTTTGCCATTTCTCCAACCAGATGAAAAAAAATCACTATTAGCCAAACTTAAATTTCGCTCGATGCATATTAGCCACTCCCAGAACAATTAATGATGAAATTAAGGTGGTTTTGTCCTCTTAAATGAAGTGGATTCCAACTATATGTTAATTCACCGATATCTTGCGGCACCATTTTTGAACAATGTGGCAAGCTGGGTGCGAAAAGGACAATATAAACTTACACCGTCATCTAGTGTGTCATGGTCTTCTGACGCCATAGCTTCGCCTGTTTCGGGCGCGACCACACCGTCCCGCCCTGTGTTGTGGACTTCTTGCGCCACTTCTTCGCTTCTAGCATGATCACACTATCACGCCATGTGTCATGGTGTGCTGGCGCTACGACTTCGCCTGGATTTATTGGCGTGGATGCACTCACCAGACCTGTGTCCAGCAGACCAAGATCATCTGGATCCTACTCATCCACTAGCTCGCACATCAGCATCATATCTCCATCGTCTCCTTCATTAGCCATGAGCGCCTTCAGCTTCGGTGCTTCCTCACAGTTAGCCTTGAAGTGACCGAGGAGGGCACACTTATAACACCTTACTTTTATGATGTCAAACTTCATCCTCGGTGGTGCAGGCGCATCCTCGTCATCCGAGTCTGCAAAGTTCTTTCTCTCCGAGCGCTGCTTCCCTTTCCCCTTCTTGCCGCTGCTCATGGATCCGCCTTGCTTGTCTTTCGACAGGGCGATCCATTGCCCCTTTTTTAGTATCAGGTGCTCACTCGCCTCCGTGTGGCCGAAACAAAGACGAATTGTCTCATCGTGGGGCTTGAACCTTCCGACGAGGTCCTCAACCGTGAGAGTTTTCAGGTCGAGACATTGCTCGATCGACGTGACATCTGGATATAGCGTGCCGACGCAGTTCGCAAAAATCGTCGGACGATCGCAATTCTTCTAGAGATGAACCTTAGCTGCGTATGCCGTTGACGAGAGTCTTGAGACGGGAGGCAAACTGATCAACCGTCCCAGTTTCATCCATCTTCATGCACTCGTAGCTTCTCATCAGGGACTGAAGGTGTGCTTCCTTGACACGGTCATGACCCTGGTGCAGGATCTTGATGGTCTCCCATGCCTTCTTCGATGATTTCTTTCTGACGAGGTGCTGCAGCACATCCTTCGGCATTGCGGAGTAGATAGCCGTTA
This sequence comes from Aegilops speltoides, assembly GCA_021437245.1. Lineage (NCBI taxonomy): Eukaryota > Viridiplantae > Streptophyta > Magnoliopsida > Poales > Poaceae > Aegilops > Aegilops speltoides. The sequence goes on along the minus strand of CM038146.1, from coordinate 67,714,055 downwards.
ACGCCTGGCGATCAATCTGATACTTCACTGCGCCCTTCGCATACTCAGCACCGCCGGGGTCGACAGCTTCCCAGAACTCAACCCCCTCCATCGCGACCTCCATGTTCATCGCCCATAGTGCGTAGTCCTCTCGATCCAGACGGGAGAATTGCGACACCCCACCATTGGCATCGGTACTCCCGCTGCTGCCGCCACGATCTCCTTGCCTGTATTCGACATGATCCTTCAAGTGCTTTCTGAAGATCACGAACAACAAACCAAGCTGTGATAGCAAATATTTGCACTGGTCCCGTACGATGTGACACTGACGAGTACTTTCTGTCGAGGTGGCACGCATGCACAACCGGCTGCTTGATGCGTTCTAGCCGGCCGATTCTTTTGGCCAACACATGCATGTACAACACAACCAAGCAGGCACTCAGGCAGGCGGATCGATTCTAGCTACGGCGGCTAGCTAGCTTGAACGAGTCGCCAGTTAGCTGGACAAGACGCACTTACAAAGTACTACTTGCCGTGGACACACACGAGATACACGAGACGCCGAGATTGACGGCTACGTGAGCGTGTCGCTCCCATTGAATATCTTTCTATTAAACTGGGTTTGGTACAATTACAGGGGCAGGTTACAAAGTATATAAGGGGAGTGCTTCGGTACAACCCCCCCTAAAACGTATAGTGGATAGTATGGTAATTTCACATTAGGTATAGGAATACCCACCCGACGCCGTACGTCCGCGCGCGACGGCATACGCCCGCCTGTGTATGCCGCAGCCGTCGCTGTACGTCGTCGCCTCGCAGATGCCGCCGCACCGTCGCTGTCGACGCCGCCAAGATACCCGCACGTCTCGACGCTGGCGTCGACACTTGTTCGAGGAAAAAAAACTAAACCCTAACGCATCCACGCCGTCTCCACGCCATTACGCCTGCGTTAAGTCGCCGCCGCCCGGTCGCCGCCGTCCGGTCGCCGTCGCCCGGTCGCCGCCGTCCGGTCACCGCCGCCAGGTCGCCGCTGCGTGCTCAGCGCCGCACGACTGCCGCCGTGCCTGCCCAGGATCCGTTGCCGCTGCCGCCGCGTTCCATTCCCGTCGGCCAGATGGCCGCCCACCCACGATCTACGTCGCCGCCTCCCTCCGAGCAGTACGCCGGCTACGACCAGCCGTCGTCCTCACGCCGTCAAGACCTGCCTCCGCCGGCCAGCAACGTCAGGCCGTCCTCGCAAGAAATGGATCCGGCTGAAATCCTGGCCGCCGTGCAAGAGGTTGGTTAAAGACAACATTGTGCTTGATGAAATAATTATTTTAGGGATGATGTTACACGGTGTTTGATTGATCGATAAATTTTTTTAACTATGTATAGTTAGAGGAGGAGGCGATTATGATGGCAATGATTACGACGAGGACAACGAAACCGAATCACTAAATATGAATGAACATGCTGAGGAGAACTACATGAGTTTGGATGAATCTTATAGTGGCAATGTAAGTGTGATCAAGATTGATAAAACTAATAATTATGGTGGACCGCACGGAAATTTTCATAATTTTTGCATCATGCAGCGACATGGCGATGATGATGATGATATGGATATAGATGATTCATTTGCCCAAAGTGCACTCCGGGTATGTCATAAATGAAATCAGAGAAGAAATGACATAATAACCATATTAGCGCTTACATGTTTTTTTGCAATGCGCGCAGATGAACGAGGACGGGGAATTTCTGAGGAATATTGTGGGCGATGAAAGTGACAAATCGCACGTTGATCCATCTCATGATGACAGCTCTAGCAAAGTAAGTTTTCAAACTTACGAACTACATTATTACATATTAAAATAATAACTGGTAGACGTAAATGGTTTAATGCATTAATTAACAGGAGATATAAATGGTACAAGTGGGAATGATGAGTATGTTGGTGATGATCTGTTTAATTTTGACATCAGATTTGATGAATATCAGCAAGAATCATTGGACATGCATTGGAAGGTCATGAGGAAGACGTTCAAGTCACTAGGAGAGGCTTACATTTTCTATAACCAGTATGCTTACGAGCGTGGTTTCAGCGTAAGAAAGGACTCACTGAAATATTCAAAAGGTCCTGAGGGAACTAAGCGCCCGAGAAAATATCGGCAAAGTAGAGCTGGGAAACGATGGCAAAACTTTGTACAATGGAAGGCAGGACCCGCAGGTGAGAGGGAGACTCGTTGCTTCTGCGATGCGCATATAACTTTGAAACTTGATAAAGAGCGTGACCTTTGGTATGTCAGCAGTTTCAATGATGATCACAGTCACGTTCTAGCTAGACCGGATGAAGTCACGTTTCTTCGGTCTCATAATCAGATAAAAGAATATCAGAAAGCTGAGATCTTAACCATGGCAGGTGCTGGAATCAGGAAACATATGAGTTATGATAATCTAAATCAAGAGGTATGGGTCATATGCAAAGGCTGGTTTTGGGAGAAAGAAACTTTATAACATGTGTTATAGAGAAAAATGAAGTTGCTTGCACAAGGTGATGCGATACACGCCATTGGGATCATGTTGACCAGAAAAGAGAGAGATCCAGATTTCTTCTTTGAGCACACCGTCGATGAGGAAGGAAGGCTGAAAAACATATTCTGGTGTGATTCTCAATCACGTCGAGACTATGTTGACTACGGTGATGTGACAGTCTTCGATAGCACATACAGATGAATAGGTATGGCATGCCATTTATACCTTTTGTCGGTCGAACAACCACCGTTGCACCACGGTATTCGGTTGTGCTCTTGTGTCCGACAAGGCGGAGGATACATATGTCCGGCTGCTTGAGACTTTTTGAGGGCTCATTGTCGAAGAGGCCCAGTCGAGAATTACCGATGGAGATGCAGCTATGATTAAGGCCATAAGAAAGGTACTTTCAGAGGTTTGGCATCGTCTTTGCTCGTGGCATATTGAGAAGAACATGCAGAAACACCTTCATCATAAGTCTCTAAAGGAGTTCAGGTCTCTACTTTATTATGCCACTTCAAAGAAGGTATTTGAGGAGAGATGGGCAGTGTTTTGCGCCAAATGGCAGTCGGAGAAAACAAAAACATGGTTACGTCGGATGTACAAGAAGAAAAGGCTTTGGGCTGCATCATATTTGTCGGTGGGTTTTTCTTAGGCATTGAAGTAACCAGCTAAGTGAGAGTCTGAATTCATGCCTTCACTTGCATCTAGACTCGGTATGACTATTGTTGATATGATTGTGCACTATGAGAACTGCATAGTTCGTCTTCGTGAAACGAGGCGCATGACGATTACACAAACTCACGCACAGTTCGATACCAGTATTGGACGAGTGTAAAGATATTGAGAAATCAGTTGCCCGTCAGTTCACTGCGGCAAACTTTTATATTTTGCAGGAAGATATGAAGAAGGCACGGAGCTTGAGGTCCTTGAGAGGCGAGAGGAGCGGACACTCACAGATTCATACCGACATGGAAGGAAAATAGGGATATCAGATTCACTGTGGAGTACACCCGGTAACTCAAGAAACTGTGAGGTGCGATTGCGAAGCATGTATCGGAAAGGACTTCCTTGCAAACATATTCTTCATGTTCGATTCAGCTACGCTTACGTGAGATACCTAAGTGTTTAGTGCTGCGGAGGTTGAGCCAAGTTGCAAGGGGTGGACTTCCGTGAAGCGCACTAGCGATCTGTTTGCATGGGGATGGGCAGGTGCGGTGTGAGCTAGGTGCAGTGAGTTGACCATCTTATCTGCTGAAGCAACTCATAAAGCATGTCATAAACCATTTTTATTCGACAAGTTGAAGGCGGCTCGAGGGACATAATAGATAATGATTACCTCGAGGAGGATGAGCACAGTGCGGGGGTACAGTTTGTGAGCGGCGATGCATTTGAGCCTAATCAAGATCATGGTCTTGTTCGTGATCCCGCTAAAGTGAACACCAAAGGCGCACCAAAACAGAATGTTAAAGGCATGTAAGGATGGTCCTGATTTCACTAAAAGCAGGCGACCTAAAGCTTTTGATGAGAAAAGCAAACGTCAATGTGGACAGTGCGGTCTTACGGGTCATTATAAGTCCACGTGCCCTCAAAATCCTAAATACGATATTCTTATGTTATTGCAAATCTTATTGTTCAACCTAAATTTATTTGTTTATTGTGAGACTTATTGTTAATTAACACATATCTTATTGTTATGTAGGAATTTTGTTTGAATTGTGGAGTATGGAAGATTGCTATGGAAGATTGCTTCACCCTTTCATTGGAGACTGTTATTGATGTTCTACATATGTGATCTTTAATAATTGTTGAAGTATGTTATATGAACTTATTTTACTTTGTTGATGTCAGACTATTTGCTACGATATACCGACATAAGTTGTAGTTTTGATGAAAGACTATGTAATGCAACAAGGAGTTTTTACTTTGTGTTTATTTGCACGTAACTGTCGTCGCTGCTGTTTTATCGTTATTCTGTGCTTTCTGACGGACGCTGCCGCTCGGACGCCGTCGCTTAGAACCCCGCCGCCGCCACAACCCGTCGGTTTTATTATTATTTGTAAAAAAATCGACAAGTCGCCGCGGCACCTTGTCCAACGATCGGCGTCACTGCTGGCGGCAAGACGAGGTAATAAGCTGGTTCGACAGCTCATTTGCCGCCGGTATATAAGCGGTCGTCGCGACCTCCGCCGGGCGAGTGGGACTAAAACTTGGCTGCCCCAGCCGCCTCGACTGCAGCGACGCCAGCGAGACCACGCGGGCCCGTCAAATAACAGTCGGCGGGACGACGGCCCAATTAGAAGCGGCGGGACGACGGCCCAAGTTCGGCGCGGGGCGACGGGAAATGTTTAGTCCCACCTTGCCCGACGGAGGGCGCGACGACCGGCTTATATACCCGGCGGCACATGAGCTGTCGAACGTCTTTGATAAATCTGCTATGCCACCCGTCGTCCGACGCTGCCCTGTTGGACAGTGCCGTCGGTCCTGTCTGACCTTAGACTAGCCGCGACTTGTCGTGCAATTTTTTCTTAGGATGGACAACTACGAACGTCGGTGTTATAAGCGACGTCGTCTGTGGTCACGTCGGTCGGTGTTACACCCACAAAATAATACATGCTCATTTTTATTAACGTTTAGCACTACAAGAAAACATGGACTGATGTATCCAAACAATTTGACGACGAAAGAACTATCAATATGCATATCAAGATTTCAAAATGAAAGACAATGGCTTGACGACAACATAATAATTCAAATGTCATTCTCGCATTCAAAATAGTTCTGTCATCTTCGACACATTATATCATAGTCGAAATAAATGTAAACATTATTTGAGCCTACAAAATTGTCTAGTACAAAATGTTGCACATTTATTTCTTCTTTGCAAGCCGGGTAACTTTGTCCTTCACATCGTTGGCGCGATTTGCCTCCATAGAAAACAAGCTGCGCAATCATTAAGTCCCTCGATTTATCTATTGACTCTTGTTAGAACTTCATATTAGTATAATTCAAATAGTATTACATTATGAATTTAATTTAATATAAGTATTTTAAATAAAACCAGACCTGAGAAAAATGGCTTGTCCATTTTCACCGTTCAATCTGAAAGCACCGAAGAACAAATAATCCACATGAATTGCTGGTCCATACAAACAATGGTTCATAAGTTCGCATTTCATGTAAGATATTACAACAATATAAAAGTATTTACTCACCCGTCTTCTTGTTGTGGCATCGCATACGTTTTGATAGGCCATTTAGACACATCCGGATAATTCACAGCACCGCTAGCATTCGCATCACGTATGTCATATCCAATTTGTTTTCTCTGTTCATATAGATGATAGCACGAAAATATTTTAACATAGTTCATTTACTAAATGATAGTTTCAATATGCTCATGTAAATTTATGTCGTACCAGCTCCTCAACTTTTTCTCTAATTTCTTTGTCAAGTTCGGGTCCCATCAAAGAATCAAGAACCTGAAACTCTTCCTTGGAGCGATGCATGACAACCGAAACCCAGTGGGTATTTCCCTTATTAAGAGGAATATAAAGCTGCATGACAACGCAAATATGATGCAATCAACACATACACTCTTATTATTATTTCTATCACATAAATGCATACATTAAGGCAGTTGAAATTACCTTATCTTTTTTGAAATACTCATCGGTGCATCTATTCACGGGTCCATTCTTCTTCGCCACAACTTCATTCTCGTTTCTCCCTGGCTCGGTGTCCGATCTAATTTCAAGTAACCAGTTGACCAGATAGGTCGGCATTATATGACGATCGTCACCAACAACTCCCAACAGATACGACGAATAAGCATTGATAACCTGAAAATAATTTATATGACGTAAAATAAGATATTCCAATTTGCATTGAAAGGTAGCACAACAATAACTTACATCACCAGTTAGCCATTGATGGTCAAGAATTGTACAAGCCCTCTCTGCAGTGAGACCATCGTGCATGGCATCATTGAATATTTCCTTCTTTCTATGTTTTGCTGACCGCTCATAAGCACGAACAAACTTAACACTAGCTTTAATCACATCGTATTCATCTTGAATGACTTCTTTCTCGAATAGTTCTGCAATACAAGACGGTGATATGTTAAGAAGTCAATGATAACTACAAGGTTCAGCTAGAAAACAATATGATAAAACTTACTTGCTTTTGCTGTACGTTTTGCACGCTTTGTAGGTATAATAGGAATGTAAGGAGACTTCACATGGTTTGATAGCCTCCGCTTCCGTTTCCCTACACCCTCCTTTTGTACCTCATCTACTCCAATACAATCTACGGATCCACGTGATGCGATTTCATCTGTTCCTAAAGATGTAACGGTTTCTCGTCAGATACCTCCGGAACTTCGATAGGATCTTCTTTATCACCCTTGAAACTATCCCAATATTCAGGTGTGCAATAATAAGGTCTTTTCTCTTCAGAATCATTACTACCATCTTCATCATCCTCTTGCACATTCTTTTTTGCTGGTGTTCTGAAATTGTCCACGTCAGGATTATATACAAATTCTTTACGAGGTCTCCCATCATAGTTTCTACTTTCACTATTTTCACCATACTCATTCTCTTCTTCTTTTTCAATATCACCGGCTTTGTAGAATACAACACTTTTGTTCATTTTCTCTATGACCCTCTGTGATTAAAAATTAGTTATAATTACTTATATCACACATAAAAAAAACATAGTGAACGGCAAAATCAGAACACTTGTACCTGTGCGCATAGCTCCGGCATACGAAGCATATCCTTACGAATGTGCTTTAGCTCAGTCAAAATCCGATCCATCATAGTGTTCTGTGTAGCTGAAGCCTCAGATGTACTGACTCCTGTTCTCCTTCCTGTAATGTTAGACTTTCTCGTACTGGATCTCTTGTTCTTTTCAGCCTGTTCCATTCTAATTTTGTTTAAGCGATACTCTTCAGTAATGGTGTTATCGATCTACAACATAAAGAATCATACAGTCATATTTAATTAATAATAAATTTCAGACTTTAAATGGACAAATATGTATGTAACCTATTACCATTCCAACACCACGACCATATTGAAAGTCGTACTTGTCTCTTTTCTCCGCTGCCGCTTCTGTCCAATTCCTCATCAAGGGGCTCAACAGCGCTAAAGGATCAAACTGTGGACCGGTGCTTGGCTGCACCTTCTCCCAATATAGATACTGCAACAGAAACAAAGAACCATTTAGCATGTGGTACAGTATTACTATATAAAACAACTATTTAATTTAAAAAACAAATCATACCTGCAGAAGTGCAAGGTTGCCACGTGGCCATTCCCTAACACGACCTGGTTGCAAGACCATACCAATCTCCGACAAACAAAACCGCAAAGTGAATGCATTCCAGTTGAACTTTTTTATCTGCCTGACATCTTGCACTAGTGCATAATAATTCTTCGAATGTACTCATCGACATCGGTGCAATTATAGTCCCTAACAGGACAAGAAACGCCATCGAACAAATTCATCGTCCGCGTTTTATTTCTCACAATCTTCTCAATAAGATCATCAATCAATATTTTACCATTCTTCTTGTTAACAAAACTAGCTGGAATTTTTTTAATTGCTTTGCCTTGGTCCATACTCACAAAACTAGAAACATCAACTCCTTCATTCTTCAAACCAAATATAGCGAACACATCATCAGGCCTTAGTGAAATCAATCCTTTTTTTCGGCTGCCTCTTGCACCATGAATTTTTTACTACTAGGATTGTAACCTTGAATCATAAGCGCAAGCAAATTATCACGCATCTTGACCGAAGGTATTCGTAACATGCCCTCCATATCCGTTTCGTAAAACGTAAATCTCTGACTTGGTGTTAACTTATTAACAAGACTAACCCACTTTTCTACGGAACATGCAATCACACCATCGATGTTCATACTGCATATAATAATATCTATGTGATGTTGCATGCAGCTAATGTGATATATACTATTAAAAATATTTAAAAATATACCTGCCAGACGGGGCGTTGACGACCGGCCCTGACGGCGACGGTGACGTCCAATAATGCGGGATGACGACAGGAGTTGACGACCTGTGCTGACGGCGACGGCGATGGCGACGGCGACCGTGACGTCCACTAGTGCGACGTGATGACGGGCGTTGACGGCGGGTGCAGAGGCTGTCGGGCGGGTATACACGTGGACTGGTGGGGGTGACGGCGGGCGTTGACGGCGGCGCGACGTTGTCGGGCGGGGAACGACAGCGCGGGCGGCGGCGGGCGATGGGATCAGATCGGGCGCGTCGTACGTGCGGACGACGCACAGAACTGCATGCGCTACGTGATTGGCCGACGTGCGCGTTGTCGGGAATATTCCCTCCGCTAGCGACGGCTCTGGCAGATTTTTTTGCCACGTCGGGCCCGCGGCAATTATTATATGTGCGACGGGCGACGGCAAGTTGCCTAGTTTAGTCCCACCTCGGCCGCCGAACGACGCCCTTACCAGCTTATATACACGCGTTAGTTAATCCATACGTGGTCATAATTAATACTGTGATGTGGCTCTACCTAACTGCTGGGTAGTACAACTGTACGGGTTGTACTGACCCGGCAGTTGGGTAAAGTCACGTCGCAATATTAAATATGAATTTATTTATTTGCAGTATTTTTTTCATTTATTATATTTTTTTGCATCCACCAAAGTCGATCATTTTTTTTCCACGGGCAACAGTGACCATGCAGGCCGCGCACGCCAAAATTTGTCGCGTTCCGACGCTGTACGGATTTTCTATGATTTTCCGCACCGAAAACACCTAAAACACTGCCCGCACGTGACGCAACTTGCGTTCGTAGTCCGTTTTCGTTCATCTCTGGCGTGGGGTCCCCGGACGGGTCCCCACACGCGCCGCCGAAAGTTGGGTGCATTCCGGCTAAACCAACTGGCACTTGCTATGCAACCAGGTGGTTTCGGTACAGGCGGAGGGGACCCTTCGTCGTACTTCCCCCGGTCGCATCCACCAAAGTCGATCATTTTTTTTCCACTGGCAACAGTGACCATGCAGGCCGCGCACGCCAAAATTTGTCGTGTTCCGACGCTGTACGGATTTTCTATGATTTTCCGCACCGAAAACACCTAAAACAATGCCCATACGTGACGCAACTTGCGTTCGTAGTCCGTTTTCGTTCATCTCTGGCGTGGGGTCCCCGGACGGGTCCCCGCACGCGCCGCCGAAAGTTGGGTGCATTCCGGCTAACCCAACTGGCACTTGCTGTGCAACCAGGTGGTTTCGGTACGGGCGGAGGGGACCCTCCGTCGTACTTCCCCCGGTCGCATCCACCAAAGTCGATCATTTTTTTCCACGCAGCGGTGACCATGCAGGCCGCGACGCCAAAATTTGTCGCGTTCGACGCTGTAAGGATTTTCTATGATTTTCCGCACCGAAAACACCTAAAACACTGCCGCACATGACGCAACTTGCGTCAGTAGTCGTTTTCGTTCATCTCGGCGTGGGGTCCCGGACGGGTCCCCCACGCGCCGCCGAAAGTTGGGTGCATTCCGCTAATCCAGCGGCACTTGCTGTGCAACCAGGTGGTTTGATGCGGGCGGAGGGACCCTCGTCATACTTCCCGGTCGCATCCACCAAAGTCGATCATTTTTTTCCACGGGCAACAGTGACCATGCAGGCCGCGCACGCCAAAATTTGTCGCGTTCCGACGCTGTACGGATTTTCTATGATTTTCCGCACCGAAAACACCTAAAACACTGCCCGCACGTGACACAACTTGCGTTCGTAGTCCGTTTTCGTTCATCTCTGGCTTGGGGTCCCCGGACGGGTCCCCACACGCGCCGCCGAAAGTTGGGTGCATTCCGGCTAACCCAAATGGCACTTGCTGTGCAACCAGGTGGTTTCGGTACGGGCGGAGGGGACCCTCCGTCGTACTTCCCCCGGTCGCATCCACCAAAGTCGATCATTTTTTTTCCACGGGCGCGGTGACCATGCAGGCGCGACGCCAAAATTTGTCGCGTCCGACGCTGTACGGATTTTCTATGATTTTCCGCACCGAAAACACCTAAAACACGCCGCGACGTGGCGCAACTTGCGTTCAGTAGTCCGTTTTCGTTCATCTCGGCGTGGGTCCCCGGACGGGTCCCCACGCGCCGCTGAAAGTTGGGTGCATTCCGCTAACCTAATCGGCACTTGCTGTGCAACCAGGTGGTTTGATGCAGGCGGAGGGACCCTCCGTCGTACTTCCCCCGGTCGCATCCACCAAAGTCGATCATTTTTTTTCCACGGGCAACAGTGACCATGCAGGCCGCGCACGCCAAAATTTGTCGCGTTCCGACGCTGTATGGATTTTCTATGATTTTCCGCACCGAAAACACCTAAAACACTGCCCGCACGTGACGCAACTTGCGTTCGTAGTCCGTTTTCGTTCATCTCTGGCGTGGGGTCCCCGGACGGGTCCCCACACGCGCCGCCGAAAGTTGGGTGCATTCCGCTAACCTAATCGGCACTTGCTGTGCAACCAGGTGGTTTGATGAGGCGGAGGGGACCCTCCGTCGTATTTCCCGGTCGCATCCACCAAAGTCGATCATTTTTTTCCACGGGCACGCAAGTGACCATGCAGGCCACGACGCCAAAATTTGTCGCGTTCCGACGCTTTACGGATTTTCTATGATTTTCCGCACCGAAAACACCTAAAACACGCCCGCCGCGTGGCGCAACTTGCGTTCAGTAGTCCGTTTTCGTTCATCTTCGGCGTGGGGTCCCGGACGGGTCCCCACACGCGTCGCCGAAAGTTGGGTGCATTCCGCTAACCTAAGCGGCACTTTGTGCAACCGGTGGTTTGATGCAGGCGGAGGGACACTCCGTCGTATTTCCCGGTCGCATCCACCAAAGTCGATCATTTTTTCCACGGGCGCGGTGACCATGCAGGCCGCGACGCCAAAATTTGTCGCGTTCGACGCTGTACGGATTTTCTATGATTTTCCGCACCGAAAACACCTAAAACACTGCCCGACGTGGCGCAACTTGCGTTCAGTAGTCCGTTTTCGTTCATCTCGGCGTGGGGTCCCGGACGGGTCCCCACACGCCGCCGAAAGTTGGGTGCATTCCGCTAACCTAAGCGGCACTTGCTGTGCAACCAGGTGGTTTGATGCGGGCGGAGGGACCCTCCGTCGTACTTCCCGGTCGCATCCACCAAAGTCGATCATTTTTTTCCACGGCAACGGTGACCATGCAGGCCGCACACGCCAAAATTTGTCGCGTCCGACGCTGTACGGATTTTCTATGATTTTCCGCACCGAAAACAACTAAAACACTGCCGCGACGTGACGCAACTTGCGTTCGTAGTCCGTTTTCGTTCATCTCTGGCGTGGGGTCCCCGGACGGGTCCCCACACGCGCCGCCAAAAGTTGGGTGCATTCCGGCTAACCTAAGCGGCACTTGTCTGTGCAACCGGTGGTTTGATGACGGGCGGAGGGACCCTCCGTCGTATTTCCGGTCGCATCCACCAAAGTCGATCATTTTTTTCCACGGCAACAAGTGACTATGCAGGCCGCGACGCCAAAATTTGTCGCGTTCCGACGCTGTACGGATTTTCTATGATTTTCCGCACCGAAAACACCTAAAACACTGCCGCGACGTGGCGCAACTTGCGTTCAGTAGTCCGTTTTCGTTCATCTCGGCGTGGGGTCCCGGACGGGTCCCCACACGCCGCCGAAAGTTGGGTGCATTCGGCTAAACCAAGCGGCACTTGCTATGCAACCAGGTGGTTTGATGCAAAGCGGAGGGACCCTTCGTCGTACTTCCCGGTCGCATCCACCAAAGTCGATCATTTTTTTTCCACGGGCAACAGTGACCATGCAGGCCACGCACGCCAAAATTTGTCGCGTTCCGACGCTGTACGGATTTTCTATGATTTTCCGCACCGAAAACACCTAAAACACTGCCCGCACGTGACGCAACTTGCGTTCGTAGTCCGTTTTCGTTCATCTCTGGCGTGGGGTCCCCGGACGGGTCCCCACACGCGTTGCCGAAAGTTGGGTGCATTCCGGCTAACCCAACTGGCACTTGCTGTGCAACCAGGTGGTTTCGGTACGGGCGGAGGGGACACTCCGTCGTACTTCCCCCGGTCGCATCCACCAAAGTCGATCATTTTTTTCCACGGGCAACAGTGACCATGCAGGCCGCGCACGCCAAAATTTGTCGCGTTCCGACGCTGTACGGATTTTCTATGATTTTCCGCACCGAAAACACCTAAAACACTGCCGCGCGTGACGCAACTTGCGTTCAGTAGTCCGTTTTCGTTCATCTCGGCGTGGGGTCCCGGACAGGTCCCCACGCGCCGCCAAAGTTGGGTGCATTCCGCTAACCTAAGCGGCACTTGTGTGCAACCAGGTGGTTTGATGCGGGCGAGGGGACCCTCCGTCGTACTTCCCCCGGTCGCATCCACCAAAGTCGATCATTTTTTTCCACGGGCAACAGTGACCATGCAGGCCGCACACGCCAAAATTTGTCGCGTCCGACGCTGACGGATTTTCTATGATTTTCCGCACCGAAAACAACTAAAACACTGCCCGCGACGTGACGCAACTTGCGTTAAGTAGTCCGCTTTCGTTCATCTCGGCGTGGGGTCCCGGACGGGTCCCCACATCGCGCCGCCAAAAGTTGGGTGCATTCCGCTAACCTAAGCGGCACTTGCAGTGCAACCAGGTGGTTTGATGCGGGCGGAGGGACCCTCCGTCGTACTTCCCCCGGTCGCATCCACCAAAGTCGATCATTTTTTTTCCACTGGCAACAGTGACCATGCAGGCCGCGCACGCCAAAATTTGTCGCGTTCCGACGCTGTAAGGATTTTCTATGATTTTCCGCACCGAAAACACCTAAAACACTGCCCGCACGTGACGCAACTTGCGTTCGTAGTCCGTTTTCGTTCATCTCTGGCGTGGGGTCCCCGGACGGGTCCCCACACGTGCCGCCGAAAGTTGGGTGCATTCCGGCTAATCCAACTGGCACTTGCTGTGCAACCAGGTGGTTTCGGTACGGGCGGAGGGGACCCTCCGTCATACTTCCCCCGGTCGCATCCACCAAAGTCGATCATTTTTTTTCCACGGGCAACAGTGACCATGCAGGCCGCGCACGCCAAAATTTGTCGCGTTCCGACGCTGTACGGATTTTCTATGATTTTCCGCACCGAAAACACCTAAAACACTGCCCGCACGTGACGCAACTTGCGTTCGTAGTCCGTTTTCGTTCATCTCTGGCTTGGGGTCCCCGGACGGGTCCCCACACGCGCCGCCGAAAGTTGGGTGCATTCCGGCTAACCCAAATGGCACTTGCTGTGCAACCAGGTGGTTTCGGTACGGGCGGAGGGGACCCTCCGTCGTACTTCCCCCGGTCGCATCCACCAAAGTCGATCATTTTTTTTCCACGGGCGCGGTGACCATGCAGGCGCGCGACGCCAAAATTTGTCGCGTTCCGACGCTGTACGGATTTTCTATGATTTTCCGCACCGAAAACACCTAAAACACTGCCCGCACGTGACGCAACTTGCGTTCGTAGTCCGTTTTCGTTCATCTCTGGCGTGGGGTCCCCGGACGGGTCCCCACACGCGCGCTGAAAGTTGGGTGCATTCCGCTAACCTAATCGGCACTTGCTGTGCAACGGTGGTTTGATGCAGGCGGAGGGACCCTCGTCGTACTTCCCGATCGCATCCACCAAAGTCGATCATTTTTTTCCACGGCAACGCGGTGACCATGCAGGCGCGCGACACCAAAATTTGTCGCGTTCCGACGCTGACGGATTTTCTATGATTTTCCGCACCGAAAACACCTAAAACACTGCCGCGACGTGACGCAACTTGCGTTAAGTAGTCCGTTTTCGTTCATCTCGGCGTGGGGTCCCGGACGGGTCCCCACATCGCGCCGCCGAAAGTTGGGTGCATTCCGCTAACCTAAGCGGCACTTGTGTGCAACCGGTGGTTTGATGCGGGCGGAGGGACCCTCCGTCGTATTTCCCGGTCGCATCCACCAAAGTCGATCATTTTTTTCCACGGGCAACGCGGTGACCATGCAGGCCACGACGCCAAAATTTGTCGCTCCGACGCTTTACGGATTTTCTATGATTTTCCGCACCGAAAACACCTAAAACACGCCCGCGACGTGACGCAACTTGCGTTCAGAGTCCGTTTCGTTCATCTTCGGCGTGGGGTCCCGGACGGGTCCCCACACGCGTCGCCGAAAGTTGGGTGCATTCCGCTAACCTAAGCGGCACTTGCTGTGCAACCAGGTGGTTTGATGCGGCGGAGGGACACTCCGTCGTATTTCCCGGTCGCATCCACCAAAGTCGATCATTTTTTCCACGGCAACAAGTGACCATGCAGGCCGCGACGCCAAAATTTGTCGCGTCCGACGCTGTACGGATTTTCTATGATTTTCCGCACCGAAAACACCTAAAACACTGCCCGCGACGTGACGCAACTTGCGTTCAGTAGTCCGCTTTCGTTCATCTTCGGCGTGGGGTCCCGGACGGGTCCCCACATCGCCGCCAAAGTTGGGTGCATTCCGCTAACCTAATCGGCACTTGCTGTGCAACCAGGTGGTTTGATGCAGGCGGAGGGGACCTCCGTCGTATTTCCCGATCGCATCCACCAAAGTCGATCATTTTTTTCCACGGGCAACAAGGACTATGCAGGCCGCGACACGCCAAAATTTGTCGCGTTCCGACGCTGTACGGATTTTCTATGATTTTCCGCACCGAAAACAACTAAAACACTGCCCGCGACGTGGACGCAACTTGCGTTAAGTAGTCCGTTTTCGTTCATCTTCGGCGTGGGGTCCCGGACGGGTCCCCACACGCGCCGCCAAAAGTTGGGTGCATTCCGCTAACCTAATCGGCACTTGTCAGTGCAACCAGGTGGTTTTGATGACGGGCGGAGGGACCCTCCGTCGTATTTCCCGATCGCATCCACCAAAGTCGATCATTTTTTTCCACGGCAACGGTGACTATGCAGGCCGCGACGCCAAAATTTGTCGCGTTCCGACGCTGTACGGATTTTCTATGATTTTCCGCACCGAAAACACCTAAAACACTGCCCGCACGTGACGCAACTTGCGTTCGTAGTCCGTTTTCGTTCATCTCTGGCGTGGGGTCCCCGGACGGGTCCCCACACGCGCCGCCGAAAGTTGGGTGCATTCCGGCTAAACCAACTGGCACTTGCTATGCAACCAGGTGGTTTCGGTACAGGCGGAGGGGACCCTTCGTCGTACTTCCCCCGGTCGCATCCACCAAAGTCGATCATTTTTTTTCCACGGGCAACAGTGACCATGCAGGCCACGCACGCCAAAATTTGTCGCGTTCCGACGCTGTACGGATTTTCTATGATTTTCCGCACCGAAAACACCTAAAACACTGCCCGCACGTGACGCAACTTGCGTTCGTAGTCCGTTTTCGTTCATCTCTGGCGTGGGGTCCCCGGACGGGTCCCCACAGCGCTGCCGAAAGTTGGGTGCATTCCGCTAACCTAAGCGGCACTTGTCTGTGCAACCAGGTGGTTTTGATGGGCGGAGGGGACACTCCGTCGTACTTCCCCCGGTCGCATCCACCAAAGTCGATCATTTTTTCCACGGGCGCAAGTGACTATGCAGGCGCGCGACGCCAAAATTTGTCGCGTTCCGACGCTGACGGATTTTCTATGATTTTCCGCACCGAAAACACCTAAAACACTGCCCGCGACGTGGACGCAACTTGCGTTCAGTAGTCCGTTTTCGTTCATCTCTGGCGTGGGGTCCCCGGACAGGTCCCCACACGCGCCGCCGAAAGTTGGGTGCATTCCGGCTAACCCAACTGGCACTTGCTGTGCAACCAGGTGGTTTCGGTACGGGCGGAGGGGACCCTCCGTCGTACTTCCCCCGGTCGCATCCACCAAAGTCGATCATTTTTTTTCCACGGGCAACAGTGACCATGCAGGCCGCACACGCCAAAATTTGTCGCGTTCCGACGCTGTACGGATTTTCTATGATTTTCCGCACCGAAAACAACTAAAACACTGCCCGCACGTGACGCAACTTGCGTTCGTAGTCCGTTTTCGTTCATCTCTGGCGTGGGGTCCCCGGACGGGTCCCCACACGCGCCGCCAAAAGTTGGGTGCATTCCGGCTAACCCAACTGGCACTTGCTGTGTGCAACCGGTGGTTTGATGCGGGCGGAGGGACCCTCCGTCGATTTCCCCGGTCGCATCCACCAAAGTCGATCATTTTTTTCCACGGGCGGCGGTGACTATGCAGGCCGCAAGACGCCAAAATTTGTCGCGTTCCGACGCTGTACGGATTTTCTATGATTTTCCGCACCGAAAACACCTAAAACACTGCCCGCGACGTGACGCAACTTGCGTTCAGTAGTCGTTTTCGTTCATCTTCGGCGTGGGGTCCCGGACGGGTCCCCCACGCGCCGCCGAAAGTTGGGTGCATTCCGCTACCCTAATCGGCACTTGCTGTGCAACCAGGTGGTTTGATGCGGGCGGAGGGACCCTTCGTCGTATTTCCCGGTCGCATCCACCAAAGTCGATCATTTTTTTCCACGGGCAACAAGTGACCATGCAGGCCGCGACGCCAAAATTTGTCGCGTCCGACGCTGTACGGATTTTCTATGATTTTCCGCACCGAAAACACCTAAAACACTGCCGCATGTGACGCAACTTGCGTTAAGTAGTCCGTTTTCGTTCATCTCGGCGTGGGGTCTCCGGACGGGTCCCCACGCGCCGCCGAAAGTTGGGTGCATTCCGCTACCCTAATCGGCACTTGTCTGTGCAACCAGGTGGTTTGAGACAGGCGGAGGGACCCTCCGTCGTACTTCCCGGTCGCATCCACCAAAGTCGATCATTTTTTTCCACGGGCAACAAGTGACTATGCAGGGCGCAAGACGCCAAAATTTGTCGCGTTCGACGCTATACAGATTTTCTATGATTTTCCGCACCGAAAACACCTAAATCACTGCCGCGACGTGGACGCAACTTGCGTTAAGTAGTCCGTTTTCGTTCATATCTGGCGTGGGGTCCCGGACGGGTCCCCACGCGCCGCCAAAGTTGGGTGCATTCAGGCTACCCTAAGCGGCACTTGTCTGTGCAACCAGGTGGTTTCGGTATGGGCGGAGGGACCCTCCGTCGTACTTCTCCGATCGCATCCACCTAAGTCGATCATTCCACAAATATCGTGAAAATCTTCATTTTACATCTGTTTCATTGAGTCGGTTTTGTTTCGATTTTAAAAGATTTTACTAACTCAATTTTAATAATATTTCGGTTTTAAAAGATTTTACATGTCGCAATATTGTCAAACAATTTGATTTCTTTCCTCCATAGAAGCAAATTCACCTAAGCCGAGCAAAATTTTATTTCTGACATGCACATCTTGGTTGAAGCATGTATGTTCCTCATAGTGAGAATAATTTTTTATGGAAACCAATTATTTGTTTAAATCGGGACAATATTGTGATTTTTAGACCCAAAAACAAATCTAGATCACACTGAAATCAAATTTTTCTATGGTCACATCTGAAACAATATTTGGTATCAAGACTTAATTAAACATGTCTTAATTAAACATTAAAACATAAAAACTTAATTATACATGACTTAATTAAACTTAATTAAACATAACTAATTAGGGGAGCCTAATCTACTACTTGGTTGAAAAAAAGTAAACCTAATCTACACGTCCTCCTCGGAGTCGGCGATGTCCACAATCTCCCCCGCTCCGACGTCACCGTCGTCGTCACCGCCGCCGTCGTCGCTGCTCTTGGCGATGTCCTCCCAGAAGCCGTCGCCGCCCTGATCAAGCTGCGGCTGCGCCGCTTCGATGGCCGCCGCCGCGTCGAGTGCGGCCTGCAGCTCGGCGGCCTCTGCTGCCGCCGCCATAGCCGCCGCCCTTGGCGTCGAAAGTGCGGCCTGCAGCTCGGCGGCCTCTCTCGCCTCATGGCCGCCGCAGCAGCCGCCGCTTCGCCGCGACGCGCAGCGCAGCGCGATGAGGTAGCCGGGCGGTCGTCGGTCGCCGTCCTCGCGCGAAGGCGACCTGCGCCAGCCGGATGTCGGCGACGGAGGGGAGGCGGGCGGGCGATGGCGGAACCAGCGGCGCGGCGCGCGCGGCTGCCGGAGGGGACGATGGGAAGAGCTTCGAGACGACGGCACGGCTGCCGGAGGGCGGCGGCGGGCGGCAGCGGCGGGCGACGACGAGCCGCCGGGCCGACGACGAGCCGCCATCCGCATCTCCCGACGGGCTGCGCGACGACTTCCCGAAGTTCTTGCCCTTCCGAACCTCGTGCGGCCGACGATGTTCCACCGGCCGCCCTCGTGCTGGCGGAGCTCGGCCGTCGTCGCGCCGGGCCCCCTCGTCGGGTACCCGTCGGCGGTCATGTGGAAGACGCGCGGTAGACGGCAGCCCGGCGGCACCATCAGCCCGAGACGGACGAGCTCGTCCGTCTCCGGTGTGTCCAGGCTAGTCGGCCACGAGCTGCCGCCGCCGCCGCCGCCGTCGGACGCCATGGAGGCCGCCGGGGATAGGTGCTCGTCGGCGGTGGAAATGCGTCGGTGGGTGGGGTGAGCGGTCGAGGATCGTCGGTGGGTGTGGGGCGGTCGAAAGGGAGGCGACGGGCGACGGGCGGTGTTTTAAAGGCAGCGTCGGTAGGTGGGGCGCCGTCCGTAGGTGACCGACGCCGCGCGTAACGCCGCATTAATAATGCGCGATCGGGTCGGCCGCGCGTCGGGAACCGTCTTTGACCGACGCTGAGACGGCACGCAACCGCCCGCCCCACACGTCGCGTCGCCCAATTTTTTTTTCGTCCTGCCGACGCCACGTCACCACGAGTACGTCGCTCGTCGTTTTTTCCAGGGTCGTCATCGTACGTACGCGTCGTCGTTTTTTTTCTAGGATCGTCGTAATACGTACGCGGACGGACGCGTCTACGGTGTACTCGGCAGCCCGTCAGCTGGTACAGCCCGTCAGCTGGCGGTAGTGCAATCTTGTCGCTGCTGGCGGGGTGTTTTATGTCTTTGGGACGATCCTACCCTTTTTAATGAAGGGGTACGGGACGATCTCAGCCGTTGTTGTGTTTAGGGGGGTTGTAACGAAGAAGAAGTAAGTATATAAATAGCACCTAGGCTAGCTAATACCAAAACCTACACGGTGACGGTTGTCGTGGTTCTAAGTCTGACAGTAGAAGTAGGGGTAGGTAAGGGAGAGGCGATGTCCTAGCTATGGAGCAGTTGTGAAGACAGAAGATGTACGAGTTCAGGCCCTTCTCGGAAGAAGTAACAGCCCTACGTCTCGGAGCCCTGAGGCGGTCGAGTGGATTATCGGTATGAGTATTACAAGAGTGTGAACCCTTCTATCTGTGGAGGGGGGTGGCTTATATAGAGTGCGCCAGGACCCCAGCCAGCCCACATAATGGAGGGATTAAAGTACATTAAGCTAGGGGGGTTACTGGTAACGCCCCTCATAAGGCGCTTTAACTATCATTAAGTCTATTCAATAGCAAACCGTTGCGCTGTAGAATGCCTTCTGACCTTCTGGTGGTCGAGTGAGTCTTCATGGTCGAGTGAGTCTTCCATGGTCGAGTCCTTCCGATCGGTGAGTGGATTCCTCTTTGGTCGACTGGAAGATGATCTCTTCTACGAGTGCCCCTGGGGTAGGACGTTTTAGGTCAGGCCTATGACCCTACCCTAGGTACATGAATCCATCATTAGCCCCCGAATGGATTGAGGCTTGAGTGAAGGAGGAGTTGACATTGTTTCCGACTGCCTTTTGCATACTGGCTACGTGTTGTCTTGGATCAAGATCTTCTCTGTTGATAACAAGAAACTTTCCTTCAGTCGACTTGATCCATTCTTGTTCTTTAGTCGAGTGACTTCCTTTACTATTCCCGAGCAACGGATCGCAGGAAATCTCGCACTTGACAGACCGATCTGTCGCTCGCGGATCTCGCGGGATACGAAATTTGGGGAAGCCTAAACGGAACGGAGCGGACTGCGGCGCTTGGATGGGACGTAACGGGCGCCTCGATTTCGCGCGCTTTTTCCGCCACGACGTCGCGCGGGCGCGGCTGCTCGATATGATTGGATTGCTTGGGTCCACCTGTCATCCACTCGGAAGGGATGCTATAAATGTAACTCCCGGAGGCTTATGCACAGTACCTTGTTCTTCCTCCTTAGTTCTCTCCGTCTCCGCTCTCCGCCACCGCTGCTGCTCTCTTGCCATCTCTCTCCTTGCGCATTCCGCCGGCGGCCATGGGCAAAGAGAAGACGACGATGTTGAGCGCGAAGAAGGCGTCGGCGGCGGAGAAAGCGTCGGCGGCGAGAAGGCCAAGGGAGATCTACGGTTGCGGTGGTTCCTCGTCGAGATCCAAACTGCCAAAGGCTGGGTCGAGGAGATCGGATCGATCGACCATCAAGGAGAAGGATCTCCTTGATATGGCCGACGACGGATTGATTCCCCACGGCGCCATGAGACTTCCCGGCTGGAGAGTGGCAGCCTCGGCCGTAAGAGGGTGAGTGCGTGCTTTTGGCCACCCATGTCGACCGAGGTTTTTCGTTGCCGCCGAGTGTCTTCTTTCGGGGTTTTCTGAATTTCTTCTGAGCCCAGCTCCACCATTTTTCTCCAAACTCCATCGCATACCTTGCCGCGTTTGTGTCTATGTGCGAAAACTTCTTGGGCTGTCGATCTTGACCGGGTTTGTTCAAGTACATCTTCACATGTCGCTCTCAGACTGTGAAAAAGGCAAGCCCTGGTGACGAGAAGACCCAAGTAGTCCAGATGTGTGGTGGTTTAGGGGTCCAATTGAGGAACAAAAGCACCTTCCCAGCTATGTCTTTTCCCGAGTCGGTCAGGGGCAGGCAGTCGACCTGGTTCTATTGCCGGAATGAGACGACGCCGGGGCAGTCGACTGGCCTTCCTGCATTCACCATGAGTCGAGTGAATAGACCCTCCTCCCTGAAGGTTGTTCCAGAAGAGAGGGCTGAAGTGAAGATGCTGATGGACCGCGTGGTGCAGCTGGTTAGGGACGGAGTGACTGGCATGGACCTCCTGGAGGTTTTTCTTCGGAGGCGAATCCAGCCCCTTCAGTTCCGGAGTCACTGCATGTGGCTGTATCGCGGCACCGAAGACGAGACTCGCGTCCACCCGGAGGCAGTCGACGATATTGTAGTGGAAAGATGGATGGCTGCGATCACTGGGAACAAGGACAATCCTCGCGGATCTCGGAGGATTTCCCCACTTGATCGTGACAGCGTTCCAGATAAGGTACATTTGCTCTGTTTTCCGTTGTATATCTGTCGAGTGTGCTTCTGTAACTTGGTCGACTGAACTCTGCTTTGATACTTCCAGGCCCTCACAGAGCTATACTCAATGCCCAATGGCGCCCAGATTCCGACTGAGGAGGGGGAAGCCAGTGGAGGCGAGAGCCAGGAAGAGTGGGATTCAGATGCTGCAGAAGACGACGACGACGATGATGATGATGACGAGGATGATGATGACGAGGATGAAGAGGAGGAAGCCGCACCACCGCGCTTGGAAAGGCGGTCAAAACTTGTGCACGACCCTTCGGTTGAACGCGGTAAGGGAGTTGCGACTGTCTCACAGTCGACCAAACGCCCTCGGACCGCTTCTCCGGTGCCGACTGAGAAGGCGCCGAAGCAGCCGAAGGTAATTCCGTCGAGGACAACCAAGCCTCTGCCAAAAATGAAGGTGTCCATCCCCACCATCTCAGGGTAAACATATTACTTAAATCTTCTTGTTCTATATAAACTTTATCTCTGGTTGATGCTTGAATCGGTCGACTGATTCTTTGGATTTTCAGCGCTGCGACTTCCGAAACCTCAGCTAAGGTTGAAGACCATGAGATGGAGGACGCCGCCACCTCAAATCCTGGTACTATATCCTTAATTCTTGTTCTTAGTCGACTGACTCAAGATTTCTGACTTTAACTCTTTTCTGAAGCTCCAACCAATGACATCATCACTCTTCCTGACGACGATGATGAGGATGAGGAGCCATTGAGGACTAGGAGGAGCAGGAAGGCATCTACTGGCAAAGAAGCCCAAGGTGCGACGGCGCCCGAGACCGTTGTGACGGAAGGAGAGGTCGGCACTCGACATACCGTGTCCCAGCGGAACCATCGACGAGTGTTCGCCCACTTCGCCGAAAGTGCTGGACAACCTTCGATCTTCACCACGCACCACGCCCCGGAGGACCAGGCCGATGCTGCTAAGGAGGCGATCCGTCAGCAGGGATCATGATGGAGCGGTGAAGATCGCCGATGCTGAGCCAAGCAGCTTCGATGCCAGCTCGCCCTTGAGCATTGTTGGTCATCGACCACCACCTGCTTACGTTAGGATATGCTATCAAAACTTTTCTTTCTAGAATTATAGCAGTCACCCTTGGGTGTGTTGGTAAAAACTCCTTGTTGGCGGGGCACGCTGAGTGCACGCCGGGTGTAGTCCCCAAGGCTAAGGTCGATCTGGCGATCGGTCTTAGGCTTACTAAGTAGATGTTGATCATTATCCAATGGAACGAATGGGTTTACGAGTCGGTGGGGCACGCTGAGTGCACCCTTGGGTGTAGTCCCCGAGGCGTGGTCGATCACTGGCGATTGATTACGATCTGAAGAAGTACCGTCGATCGGTCGACTCGCTTTTTTTTTTTTTTGGTCGTTGGTCGACTATGTCTTGAATAAGACCCGTGGGGGCACGCTGAGTGCACCCATCGGTGTAGTCCTCGAGACTACGGTCGAATGCTTGCATTCGATCGTAGTCTTAGAAACGCTGCGATTCTTCTTTATTCACTCGAAGTGGATTATCTCTCGATATTTTGCAACCGACTCTTCGCAGAAATCTTGTGATCTTGCGGCATGCTATACTGAACTGGAGCAGAAGCATATTCAGCTCGAGTTGGACTTGAAGCTAGTGCAGGAGAATCTGACGAAGGCGAAGGAGGAGACCAAAGGTATGTTTGGTGAGATTTGACGACTCTTTTCTCCCTCATTTGCTTCAAGCATGACTTTGCTGCGATTCTGAGGCAAGGTGAAGGAGGCCCAAAGGAAGAAGGAGCTTGAGCTGTCTCGAGAAGATCAAGCTTGCTGATGAAAACTGGCCTCGATCGCCAAGCTCGAACAGGATAACACCAATCAAGGCTGCTCGGCGGTGCCGTCAAGGATGTTGAAGCGAATGAAGGCTGACAAGAAGAATCTGACTGAGAAGGTCCTCCAAATGGCTGGGAAGAAGAACGAGCTGGAAAGCTTCTTGGGTGGTCTTGCTAAGAAATTGTTCCTTAAGCTCGAAGGTAACTTTCTTCACTCGACCAATTCTTCCAACTGTTATGTTCCCATTTGACTACCTAATTCGGTGTTTTGTCTTTGCAGAGTTCTGCCGCAACTTTGAAGAAGAAACCAGCCAGCTGGAGACGAACCTTGACCCTGTCAATTCTCCGGTGAACGATGAAACTGCCATGAACATCTTCCGACTGGAGTCCCGTGTTGCTGCTGTTGTGGACTATCTCGCAAGACTGAAGGTTGCTACGTCCCGCATCGACTCGACGCCTCGCCCGATGAGACACTCCAAAATGACCTCGAGTCATTGATGGCTCGACTAAACACCGCCCCGACCGAGTGCAAGAGTGGAAGAAGTCTTCGCTCGGTGCGGTGCGACGGCGCCGCCTGTCCGCGCGAGTCCATTGCAAGGATGCCCGAGAAGATAAGCTGGCGGCTCTTCGAGTGGCCAACACCAAAAAGCACGACTTCAGGGCCTTCATGGAGACTTTCATTGCTGCTGCCCGCGGATTGCCGACGGATTGACCTTGACGAGTTCGTTGCTCCATCCAGCCCTCCACAGGAGGGGTAAAAAACTTTCCTTGACCTTAAATTTGCCTCGGTATGCCGAGTGGAGTTGTAACCGATAAAACTTTAACAGGCTTAGCGCCTGAGCACTCTCGGTTACTTTAGGTGTCGACCTAAATTTAGATTGGATGTTTGGAAATGATTGCTCTCGGCTTGAATTGCTCTTTGCAGGTTAACAGCGAGATGCCTACTGCAGTCGACTTATTCCTTAGGCGAGCACTGAGCTGCAGCTAAGCCCCGAGTGAGAGGTTTGCTCTTCACTCGGTAGGATTCGCTTATCTTAGGCGAGCACTGGCTGCAGCTAAGCCCCAGTGGGAGGTTTGCTCTCCACTCGGTAGGATTTCTTATATCTTAGGCGAGCACTGGCTGCAGCTAAGCCCCGAGTGAGAGGTTTGCTCTTCACTCGGTAGGATTTCTTTTATCTTAGGCGAGCACTGGGCTGCAGCTAAGCCCCCGAGTGGGAGGTTTGCTCTCCACTCGGTAGGATTTCTTATATCTTAGGCGAGCACTGGGCTGCAGCTAAGCCCCCGAGTGAGAGGTTTGCTCTTCACTCGGTAGGATTTCCGTTGTATTTGTGTCGAAGCTCGGAGAAGTGGGTCGCAGTCGACCTGCACTTCGTCTTCCTTGCAATCGCACATCATACTTATGGTGTAGCTCGGAGGAGAGGGTCGCGGTCGACTTGCGCCTCGTTTTCCTTGCTAGTATACTTTATACTTAGGCGAGTCCTTGGACTGCAGCTAAGCCTCCGAGTGGAAGTCTGGCTTACCACTCGGTAGGATTTTTAATAACTTAGGCGAGCACTGAGCTGCAGCTAAGCCTCAGAGTGGAAGTCTAGCTTAACACTCGGTAGGATTTTTAATAACTTAGGCGAGCACTGAGCTGCAGCTAAGCCCCCGAGTGGAAGTCAGGCTTACCACTCGGTAGGATTTTAATAACTTAGGCGAGCACTGAGCTGCAGCTAAGCCCCCGAGTGGAAGTCAGGCTTACCACTCGGTAGGATTTTAATAACTTAGGCGAGCACTGAGCTGCAGCTAAGCCTCCGAGTGGAAGTCTGGCTTACCACTCGGTAGGATTTTTAATAACTTAGGCGAAACGGATTCGCGACTAAGCCACCCACTGGGGGAAAATTTTACTCGACGAAAAATAAAGAGTGACAAAAATTATAAAGGAATTACGACACTATTACTTCAAAGCTCGTGAGCTACAGGAGTATTTTATTACAACTCTTCCGAGTGAAAAACCTTAAGTGTAAAACGGGCGGAGCAGATCCGCATTCCAAGCTCGGGGCTCATCGATATTGTGCTCGACATTGTAGAGACGATATGCCCCATTGTGGAGAACCTTTGTGACGATGAAGGGTCCTTCCCAGGAGGGAGCAAGCTTATGTTGCTTCTGCTGATCTACCCGAAGGACCAGATCTCCTTCCTGGAAGGCTCGACCTCTCACATTTCTGGCGTACAGGCGGCGCAAGTCTTGCTGGTAAATGGTCGAGCGGATTAGAGCCATTTCCCTTTCTTCTTCCAGGAGGTCGACTGCATCCTGACGCGCTTGCTCAGCTTCTGCTTCATTATAAAGTTCAATTCGTGGAGCATTGTGAAGGAGATCACTCGGTAAAACTGCTTCTGCCCCATAGACCAGGAAGAAAGGAGTTCTCCCAGTCGACCGATTAGGCGTGGTCCGCAAACCCCAAAGCACCGAAGGAAGTTCGTCGACCCAAGCTCCAGCCGCATGCTTGAGATCTCGCATCAATCGGGCTTCGGACCCTTGAGGATTAATCCATTGGCTCGTTACGCTGTCCGCTCGATTGTGGATGGGCGATCAAGCGTAGTCGACTCGTGTGCCTTGAGAGTTGCAGAAATCCTTGAATTCTTCCGAGTCAAAATTCGACCCATTGTCCGTGATAATACTGTGCGGGACTCCATACCTGAACGTCAACCCTCTGACGAAGGAAACAGCAGTACCAGCATCAAGTTTCTTGATTGGTTTAGCTTCAATCCACTTGGTGAACTTGTCGACTGCTACCAGTACATGCGTGAAACCGCTCCGACCTGTTCGCAAGGGACCGATCATGTCCAACCCCCAAACTGCAAACGGCCAGACGAGCGGAATGGTCTTCAAGGTTGACGCAGGCTTGTGAGACATATTGGAATAGAACTGGCATCCTTCGCACTTGTCCACTATCTCTTTTGCCATCTCATTTGCTCTAGGCCAGTAAAATCCAGCTCGGTATGCTTTGGCTACAATGGTCCGAGAGGACGCATGGTGACCACAGGTCCCCGAGTGGATATCATTGAGTATGACTCGACCTTCTTCTGGCGTTATGCATTTTTGTCCGACTCCCGTCGGGCTTTCTCTATATAACTGCCCATTGATAACGGTAAAGGCTTTGGATCGGCGGACGATCTGCCGAGCCTCTTCTTCATCCTCTGGGAGTTCCTTTCTCAGAATATATGTGATGTATGGAATCGTCCAATCGGGAGTCACCACTAAAACCTCCATAACCAAGTCGACCCTCGCCGAACCTCGACCTCGACCGGTCTGCGGCACTCTTGGGTTGTGGAGCTTCCTCTGTGAAGGGATCTTCTTTAACTGACGGAGTGTGTATATGTTCCAAAAACACGCCACTCGGAATGGCTTCTCTCTTGGACCCTATCTTCGCCAGATCATCTGCTGCTTGATTTTTCAATCGGGGGATGTGATGGAGTTCCAACCCCTCGAACTTCTTTTCCAGCTTCCTCACTGCATTGCAGTATCCAGTCATAGCTGGGCTTCTCACGTCCCACTCCTTCATCACTTGATTGACCACTAGATCTGAATCGCCATAGACCATCAGGCGACGGACGCCGAGTGAGATGGCCATGCGCAATCCATATAAGAGGGCCTCATACTCTGCCTCATTGTTGGAGGAATCAAAGTGAATATGGAGCACATACCTAAGCTTATCTCCTCTGGGGAAACCAGAACAACCCCACAAGACTGTAACCATTCAGCATCTTGGAGCCGTCAAAGAACATGGTCCAATGCTCCGAGTGAACTTCATCGGTTGTTGTTGTTCAATCCACTCGGCGAGGAAATCCGCTATAGCCTCGGGACTTAATGGCTTTTTTGCCTCGAATTTGATATCAAGGGAAGAAGTTCAATCGCCCATTTCGCCACTCGACCGGTTGCGTCTACATTGTGCAGATCTCGATAAACGAGCGTCACGACGATCGTGATAGAATGATCGAGAAATAATGAGCAACCTTCTTTGTGGTCATGTATATACCATACACAAGCTTCGATAATGAGGATATCTCTGCTGGATGGAGTCAATACTTGGACAAATAATACACCGGCGCTGAACTTTGAAGGCCTTTCCTTCCTCTTCCGCCGACCGTAAGCACAGAATCGACAACTTGTCCAAATGGCTGCAATGTAAAGCAACAGAGGCTCTTTGCTGATTGGAGCAGCAAGCACCGGCTGGGTGGAGAGCGAGCTTTTAGCTCGGCAAACGCTGCATCGACTTCCGAGTCCACTCGAACTTGTCAGCCTTCTTCATCATCGGTAAAGAGGTAATGCCTTTTCACCGAGTCGTGAGATGAATCGACTTAAAGCGCCAAGCATCCAAAGAAGCTTCGGGCGTCGTGCACTCGCCGCATTGTATGTTTCATTAGGAGAATAGTGCCGATCTTCTCGGGTTAGCGTCGATCCTCGCTCGAAACGAAAACCGAGTAACTTTCCACCGGGAACTCCGAATGTGCACTTTGACGGATTGAGCTTGATATCGAACCTTCCGAGGTTGGCAAATGTTTCGCGAGGTCTGCAAGCAGGTCGGAACCTTTTCGCGACTTAACGACGATATCATCCATATACGCTTCCACATTCCGGTGATTTGAGGAGAAGACACTTCAATCATTCGCATAAATGTGGCTCCGGCATTCTTGAGGCCGAATGGCATGGTGATATAGCGAAGCACCGAATGGAGTGATGAAAGCTGTTTTATTTCATCGGGTCCATCTGACGGACCTGATGATACCCGGAATATGCGTCTAAAAAAGACAATCTCTCACACCCCGCGGTCGAGTCAACAATTTGATCGATGCGGGGGAGAGGAAAATGATCCTTCGGGCAGGCCCGCTTAATGTGCTTAAAATCAATGCACATGCGGAGTGAGTTATCCTTCTTGGGGACCATGACAACGTTAGCTAACCACTCGGAGTGGTAAATCTCTCGGATAAATCCTGCCGTCAACAGTCGAGCCACTTCTTCACCAATAGCTTTTCTCTTCTGGACGGCGGACCGCCGAAGATGCTCTTTGACTGGTTTCGCTGACTTGTCGACTCGGAGGCGATGCTCAGCCAGTTCCCTGGGAACACCTGGCATGTCGGCTGGCTTCCATGCAAAAATGTCCCAGTTCTCACGGAGGAACTGGATGAGCGCTTCTTCCTATTTCGAGTCGAGTGTTGTGGATATGTGGGTCGGGGCTGCATCGGGATCAGTCGGATGAATATGAACTGGCTTTGTCTCACCGGACGATTTGAATGCAGACTCTGTGGCTGGCTTCTTAGATCGTAGCAAATCACTCGGATCTGCGTTTTGCATGTACTCGTCGAATTCGACCGCTGTCACTTGGGAGTCGGCAATCTTCGAGCCCTTCTGAAAGCACTCTTCTGCCTTCTTCCGATCGCCGGTGACAGTGATCACTCCCTTGGGTCCTGGCATTTTCAGTTTGAGGTACACGTAGCATGGTCGAGCCATGAATCGATGCGTGGCGGCCTCCCAAAATGGCGTGGTATGCACTTTGAAAATCCACAACCTCAAAGGTCAACTTTTCTTTGCGGAAGTGCTTGGAATCACCAAAAACCACGTCCAGGGCTATTTGGCCGAGTGAGTTGGCCTTCTTCCCTGGTATGACTCCGTGGAAACTCATATTGCTGGCGCTCAATCGGGACATCGGAATGCCCATCCCTTTCAATGTATCCGCATATAACAAATTCAGCCCACTACCACCATCCATCAGCACTTTTGTCAATCGAGTGCCTTCGACAACTGGATCGACCACTAACGCTTGCCGCCCAGGGGTGGCAATGTGAGTCGGGTGATCAGATTGGTCGAATGTGATGGGTGTCTGGGACCACTTCACATAACTTGGCTTAACTGGGGCAACCATATTCACCTCCCGGTTGATGACTTTCAGTCGACTTTTGCTTTCCACATCCGCGAAGATCATCGAGTGGAGTTAACATGCGGTATTCCTCCTCTTTGTCCTCTTTCTCTTCGCCTTGTCCGCTCCTTCTCCTTGTCCTTAGACTGTTTTCCCAAACCGCTGGATCAGAGTCGACATTGGCAGTGGTGTGCTTCGGGTAAATAATGTTGCCCTCTTCATCCTTCTTCGTGTGAATATGGCATGGCACATCCATCACGTCATTTCCTTCTTTATCTTTCACTTTCTTCGGATTCCAGGATCCTTTGGGCTTCCCCTTGAACTTTCCCTGAGTCACGGCCAGGGCTTCTCCAGGAGCTGCTGGCTCGGCTTTGCGCTTCTGCTTCCGACTGGAATTGCCCTTCTCCGACTGACTTGGCTTGTATTTACCGCTTCGGAGTCGGTCTTCTTCCTCGCCATTGGCGTATTTGCTAGCAATCTCCATCATTCGACTCAGGGTCATGTCCCCGGTTCGACCAAACTTCAGACTCAGTTCTCTGTTTTTGACGCCATCCTTGAAGGCGCAAACCGCCTGATGGTCAGACACATTTTCCACAGTATGGTGCAAGGTAATCCACCTCTGAATGTACTCTCGGAGAGTTTCATTGGTCTTCTGCACACAAACTTGCAGCTCTGTCAAACCAGCCGGTCGCTTGCAAGTCCCTTCAAAAGTCCTGACGAACACTCGGGACAAATCTTCCCAAGTATATATGCTGCTGTGAGGTAATTGATTCAGCCATGCTCTGGCAGAACCTTCCAACATGAGGGGCAAATGCTTCATGGCCACCTCATCATTCCCACCACCAATCTGAACAGCCACTCGGTAATCCTCGAGCCAAGTTTCAGGCTTGGATTCTCCGAGGAATTTGTTGACTCCTGCCAATCTGAAATTGGGGGATCATGCGGCTCGATAGCCCTGCTAAAACACTCTGGACCGAGAGACATGCACTCGACTGCTGGTGGGTGCATCCCTCTCGGGTCCGCCACGATGGGCTCTGTTCTGGTCGACCAAGCCTTGCACGATAATGGATCGCGTCAAAGCCTGGTTCCACAGGGTCGATTGGAACTCTTCGCCTATCTTGAATCGTTGCTCATCATCTTGTCGCCGAGGCGTCGACCCTTCCCTCGAGGGGAAAGGGCATTCGGCGCTGTCGTCTCGGTCGAATCGGTCTCCGTGCTGCTCGCCGGTTGTCGCGCTTCTTCTCGCGGAGGCGATCTGGGGCTGTGAGCCGACCGATAAGGGTGTTCGCAGCGACGGATCGATCGTGAATCTGTTGCGCGATCGCGACACGGCTGAGTTTTGGTCTTTGCCGCTCGGAGTAAATCTCGATCTGCTGCAAGCCTCTTCCAGCTTCCGTGGGGCGGCTGGATGGACTCTGCGCGGCGCGAGTTGCAGCTGCTAAATTCTGAATCGGGCGGCGGTATACGAGTCGGCGGGAAGAGACGGCGTCGGCGCTTCAGGAGTCGTTGCGCTGCTCGCGAGTGCTCGCTGAAGATTCTCCAGCGGCGCGTTCAGCCACATGGCCAAACGTGCCTCCTCCAAGGCACGAGCCTCGTGGGTCTCTCGGCGATAGGAGTATGTAGCGCATCCATGTTCCTGCGACGAAGCTCTTCTCTCTGCAGAGAGTCGAGTGTCTCGGGCTGGTACTCTTCGTGCTCTTGCATCGGGTCTCCCCCCGCGCCCCACCGCCGTGGCGGCAGGGAGGATCGCGAGGGCCGTCGACCATGAGGATCTCCGCCGCTGGATCACTGCTATCACACTCGGATGCGCTCTCTGAGCGGTCGACAGATCGAACAGGCCGAGAGGATTCGTCGGGCTCGAGAGCCGCGACCTGAGCGGTGGCTGTCTGGCGAGCCACCGCGTGCTTCACCCACCGCTGAAGCCTCGACCGACCAGAGCGCTTGCGCTGGTGGGAGATCTGGCGAAGCGGTTGATAAAAGAGTCGACGATGCGGGTCGACGGTTGCCGCAGTGAGAACGCCGCGAACACATGCACGAAAGTCGTCGCCCATGGACGGGAGCGCCTCGATGTCAAGAGGGGCCTCCACGAGCCATCTTGGTCGTCGGCGACAAAAGTGAGAGCACCGAGACGGATCTCGTGCCCCTCACCCAAAACTCCAGCAGTCATCATGATGAAGGTACTCGGAAGTACTGCAACTCCTCCACAAATCACTAAAACACCTGCCCCACGGTGGGCGCCAACTGTCGTGGTTCTAAGTCTGACAGTAGAAGTAGGGGTAGGTAAGGGAGAGGCGATGTCCTAGCTATGGAGCAGTTGTGAAGACAGAAGATGTACGAGTTCAGGCCCTTCTCGGAAGAAGTAACAGCCCTACGTCTCGGAGCCCTGAGGCGGTCGAGTGGATTATCAGTATGAGTATTACAAGAGTGTGAACCCTTCTATCTGTGGAGGGGGGTGGCTTATATAGAGTGCGCCAGGACCCCAGCCAGCCCACATAATGGAGGGATTAAAGTACATTAAGCTAGGGGGGTTACTGGTAACGCCCCTCATAAGGCGCTTTAACTATCATTAAGTCTATTCAATAGCAAACCGTTGCGCTGCAGAATGCCTTCTGACCTTCTGGTGGTCGAGTGAGTCTTCATGGTCGAGTGAGTCTTCCATGGTCGAGTCCTTCCAGTCCAGTCGAGTGGATTCCTCTTTGGTCGACTGGAAGATGATCTCTTCTACGAGTGCCCCTGGGGTAGGACGTTTTAGGTCAGGCCTATGACCCTACCCTAGGTACATGAATCCATCAACGGTTCCAAGCTCGAGCCGGACTGGACAACGTGGTTAATCCCAACACTGAACACGCTGCAAGTTCAGTTAAATGCATCTTACTCAATTAGCAAATAACTCAATAGGAGTTTTTAGATAGACTTATTAAAGGAATGCAATTGTGATTCAGTCTCGCATAGTAATTGATGATGGGTGTTTTTATTGAAAGGACAAAGTGAAAGTACAGTTGATTTTCCGAGCTGACAGTTGTGAACTGAAGCACAAGAAGATGTTGTAAGATTGTGTTTGTACGTAGGATGCCATGATGGAATCACATTCCCAGCTGCAGCCAGGCTTTTGGTGTTGCTCATCTTGATATTAAGGCTTTTCTTGCGTAGACTGAATAGATCAAGGCACCAGCATCAGCACTGGTGTTGTCGTGCCATGCAAGTAGTGTTGGTTTGAAGCTGAATGAAAAATGAAAGATGCAGAGTCCTGGGTGTTGTCGTTCCCTGCAACTGCAAGCAAGGTGAGCAGGTGTCAAAGATTCTGCACCATAAAATGGAAGCTTCAGATAAGTAATGTACAAAGAACATCAGTAATACTCGCTCGAAAAGGGGCAGATTCGGGCAGTTAATAGGAAAGGATTCATAAAACTTTGGAGAACATAGGGATGGAACTATGAATGAAAGGATCGATGTGCGGGTACTCACATTATTTTAAGCCATGACCCAAACGAAAATCTCTTTGGTTGCAGAGTTATTTATGTGTCACTCCCTGCAAGTGACAAGGAATGTTGGAATAATCCAAACATTATGGTAGTTAATTAGGCAAATGCAAAATTTGACAAGTACAAGTTAGACGTGTGTGAGGTTCTAGTCTAGTTCGATTAGGATTAGTACTAGGGTGATCAACGTTGCCGGTTGATTAATTAAGGAAAGTTATGGTGTTCGAGTCAATAGCGTGGTAGGATAGGTTAGTCCTGCTGTGTCCGTGAGTCTAGTCCTACTATGTTTGTTTAGCCGTGTCAGGGACGTGTAGGTTTGTGTCTAGTTTGGGTCGGTTAGGCTTTGGTCCTGGAGGCTGCATATATATATGCACCAGGGCTGCGTGAGATTGTAACACGTGGAGAAAACAAGAAAAAGAAATAAAGAGAAAAAAGGGCACGACAAGAGCCCTTTGGCTATCAGCTTTTTGTGCACGTGTGTTCGTATTGTTTGATTTGATCGATTCTGTAGGAGAATTCCTAACAATTGGCCCGGGGTGGCGACCTGACTAGCTCCTCGGGGAAGGCGATATAGTCGCTGGGTGGTGCAGCGACAAGGAGGAGCGGGCGATACAGTCGCTGGTGTAGCGACAAGGAGGAACGGCGATACAGTCGCTGGTGTAGCAACAACGACGGGCGGGGAATACGGTCGTCGTCCGGCGTAGCGGTGACGAGAAGGCGGTGAATGTGTTGTCGCAAGCGAGGCACCGCGTGATTGTCGTTCGGCGGAACGATCCGTAAGAGGGCGACAGGGCTGTCGTCGGCAAGGCGTTGGTGATCGTTGATGGTTATGGAGGTGGCGAAGTTGCGACACCGAGGAAATCATCGAGATCATCGTTGGAGGGTGCAAGGTGGAGATGGCGAAGTTGCGAGTCGTCATCAAGGTGTGCACATGAGTTCTTGTAAGGTGCGTCCAAGAGCTCAGGTGTGTGAGTCTTCTGTTGCAGTTGAGATGCGTCACTGGCAGAAGAGAATTGAGAATGATAGTGGATGAAAAAAGGAAATTGTGCCTTGCGTTTCCGTTCGTGGTCAAGGAGTTCCGACCAGTTCATATACGGTGAAGTTGAGTTGCACGTGTATGGCAAGTTGCGTTGCCGCTGGACAGGGAGCGTTGTTTGGTAAGTTGTGTCACCAAGGACGATGGAAAAGTGGATATGTGGTGGGTGAAGAGTTGTGTCTCCCCGCGTGCATTCAACCGATGAGAAGATGAAGATCAACGTGAAGATGGACGTGCACCAGTTAAGTTGAGTTCCTGCATGAGGCTATGCGTTTAGTCTGCATGTAGCACGCTAAGATGTGGCAGGTGGCTGGTAGTCCGGGTAATCGTTGGTTCCAGTCCATAAGTTGGCACGAAAAAGGTGGTGATGGAGTGCATCGTTGCATGAAGAGAGAAGTTGTGGTCCGGTAAGTCGCGTCACCGGAGGCAGCCAGCGTGATAAGATGAACAAGTGGTCGTCTGCGCGTTTCGCTCGTGTAAAGTGTCAGATGTTTGGATTAGGAGGTGAATGTTGGAATAATCCAAACATTATGGTAGTTAATTACGCAAGTGCAAAATTTGACAAGTACAAGTTATACGTGTGTGAGGTTCTAGTCTAATTCGATTAGGATTAGTACTAGGGTGATCAACATTGCCGGTTGATTAATTAAGAAAAGTTATGGTGTTCGAGTCAATAGCGTGGTAGGATAGGTTAGTCCTGCTGTGTCCGTGTGTGTCCATGAGTCTAGTCCTACTATGTTTGTTTAGCCGTGTCAGGGTCGTGTAGCTTTGTGTCTAGTTTGGGTCGGTTAGGCTTTGGTCCTGGAGGCTGCATATATATATGCACCAGGGCTGCGTGAGATTGTAACACATGGAGAAAACAAGAAAAAGAAATAAAGAGGAAAAAGGGCACGACAAGAGCCTTTTGGCTATCAGCTTTTAGTGCACGTGTGCTCGTGTTGTTTGATGTGATCGATTCTGTAGGAGAATTTTCAACAAGGAATTCATGCTTCACACAAAATGACCAAAAAGTAATATAGTGCACTAGTAGATTGGATTATTGAAATTGTGAAGAGTAAAGAGCAGGGCATCTGTAAGAAAGATGCATGCATGACCGGACCTCTAGTTTCAGTGCCTGCAGCTACTCCACTTTCTGAAACTCCACTCATCTCTTTGCAACCAACAAGCATGATGCCATTTCCCTTGCTCGCTGATGTAACAAAGCATTTGTTGTTAGTGTCATCATCGTCGCCACACGCAAAGAACACACCAGATATTCCCTACAGCAACAAAAGGTCTGTCTAAAAATAAATTTATTCTTTGCATTAATGAATTTCAAATTTGCTTTCACTTGACACTACTAAAATGTACTGACTGAGCTATTTGATACTCTGCATTACAAAGTAAGCATTGGAGGAATACACATATAACATACCACTACTTATTGTATACGGTTGAACAGCCTTAGCAAAACCAGGAGAAATGAGAGAATTATCATGTCACAACAAGGAAAAAACTTATTGTGAAGAAGTCTGCATACTGTTTAAACAGGGTGTCTGTAGCCCCGCAAAAAAAATTGAAGAGGGTGTCTGTACACTACCATGTAGTCATGTGAAACTATTGTATCCAAGCTCAAAAACAAAATCTAAAATATAGAATGCATTCGTCTCCTCACGAGTAAAGTAATAAGGGTATGTACAAATGTTCGTACCAAACAAACCAATGGTAACTGATTAACGTCTGGGTCACTTCCATGTTCCATAAGCCAATTTAATGCAGATTGAAGACCGGTAGTACCTGATAAGATCATTGGATTGTTTCTCCAGTTCATTCAGCTGGATACAACTGGTTTCCCAATAGTGCGTTGAACTCGCTTCCCTCCCTTCCCGTCTCATGTTATATTTGTAAGACTGGTGTATTTCCGTTCTATGCAATGGAAAGGGGGTTAGCCCAGTTCAGATAAAAAATAATATTTACTTTGCAACTTTCAAGAAACACAAATGATCGGTTCAGTAGTCAGTACAAAAATAATTAGCGAGACCACAGAACCAAATGCTCCATAGTGATACGGTTGATGCATTGTGAGCCTGATTATGGTAGAAAGATAATGCAATACACATACTTTCTTTTTCCGTTTTTAAAGCAAATACTTTTACATTTGCTACTTTGCGCTATCTTAACACTTTCTCATTAACATCATGTGCTCCCAGGTGTGTTAGAATAAAAAGATAAAATACAGAAGTGCAACTAGGTGTTGGCAGATTATTTTAAAGCTCGTAGGTTTTGGCAGATCATATTACAAGAAAAATACAAGATTTGGGAAGTTTGGACATACCAAAACAGTGCATTCTTTGGAGAGCGTACGCAGGCACATTGGCTATTTACAGATTAAGGCAAACACCTTCGAAACCAACATATACTGGCCTGCGTTTAGGTTTGGCCGATCATATTGCAGGTCAGGAATCATAACCTTTTGCTACCTCTTAGCTAATATCTATGTTGCAGATATGTGCAATCTTATGCCAATCAAGTCCCTTATTCTTTTCGCATCGCTTATTGAGCTCAGAGTGGCAATTATTTATTCGTAGACTCCTCAGAGAAGCAGGCATGTCTAGCAAACTCTGGATCAATTTCGCATTGGATATATCGAATGATTCGACAGAGCTCAGACACGCCATTTGTGGGGGCAGACATATCAGGTGAGAAGCATCAGATACTTTTAATTCTTTTAGTGCCTCATTTTGCAGTAACCAATCCTCAGGTAAGTATCTCAGTTTAGGACCACCAATTATAAGTTTCTTGACACACGAGATGCTTTGTAATGGCTCGCTTAGTAAGAGCGACAGGTTGTCAATATCAAGCTCATATAGGCTGGAAAAATTAGCAGCGTCATCCACCCACTGATCTGCGGTGACCTTATTGCATCCCTCGATTTGCAGTGATAGTAGTGATGGACTCCCAAGGATCCCACTGATTGAAACTAGCTATTGGCAATCCCATATGGACAGGTTTTCAAGATTTGTCAATGTTGCGAAGGCTTCAGCCAAGGAAAGAGATGTAATTGCACAATTACCAAACACCATAGTAGTTAGCCCTGCCAAACATGCAAACACTTCTGAAGGGAAAATTGACAGTGCACAACCATCTAAGAATAACACTACCAACGAATCAAGACCTTTCAGTGAATGATCTAGTGGTTGTTCAGCTTCACCGCACAATCCTAAAGTGATGTATTTCATGGTAGGGGGCAACCTAATCTCTCCTGTCATTAAATTTGGGCACTTCACTACTTTAAAGGTTTTTAGGGAGGCAAGTGAACCAAATGAATCCTCCGGTAGACATGACAAGCTTCGGCATTGTTGGATGGACAACTCCTCGAGTGCAGATAGAGAACATCCCTGCCATAAAGTTTCTAGATTTTGGCAGTTTGAAATCATGAGCTTAGAGATAGCTAGGTCCAATGATGGTGACGAGGTTGTATCAGAACTCCCAAAATATTCTGGCATAGCCAACAGACCAGCTTCATGTATTTCAACATGGCGAATACTGGTAGGTACACTTGGCAATGTTCTCAGCGCCTCACAGTCACGAACTTTTAGCATCTCAAGCCTAGGGAATATATTCTCACCCTACAATCCAACCCATTCCAGGCATCTTGGCATGCTTTCAATCTCTAGCACCTTCAGATATTGCAATTCACAAGGCTTTTCACTTCCATAAAATGAAGAATCCACACCCTCTACTAATTCCAAGTTAATTATGTAAATATATTGTAGAGAATGTAACAGACCAAGAGGTGGAAGATGCTGCAATGTTTCACAATTGCGTATGGAAACATATGTCAAATTAATGAGAGTGGGGTTTTGTAGCCAACATGGAGATCGAGAACCAGGATATCCATCAATCATCAATTTCTGTAAATTATGGTGTGGTTCAAGTTTATCAAGAAGCAACTCAACTTGGCTTGGCATGCATGAATGTGAAGAGCCTGGGGACCAATTTAAAGTTACTGCTGACAGACACTTTTTCTGGTCCAACATAACTTCAGCAGCTTCTTCTATGCTGTTTACATTGTCAAGACCAGAAACATATAAATGATGGATGTTCATCAGATTCTTTATTTCACCAGTAGTGTAACCATCTTGTTGTTTCATGCAGAAACCATATAGCTCATGGAGAGAAGTAAGCTTTCCTACCCAAGGAATCATTTGCATTATTCCGGAATATAGGTGCAGATGACGTAAATTAACTAGGTTGGACACTCTGTCCATTTCCCTTTTCCGAGGAGCTGCGAGTTGGCGATCATCGAACTTCATTATTTGTAAGTGATAAAGCTTGTACACAGGCTTCGGAAACCAACACAAATGTGTCATATCCGGCCCCACTTAAGAGACAAATAACGAAGGTGCACTAAACCACCCACTGAATCAGGAAGCTTACACGGTGAGATTGTTATTATGGATAACACCCGTAAGCTTCTGGCCACACCCAAAACTTTACTAATTATGTGCACTTGATCTTTTTTTAGAAAAGGAGGATGACCCCCGGTCTCTGCATCTGGGAGATGCATGCGGCCATTTTGTTGATTATTCTCGAGGAGCTTACAAAGCAGTACAACAATATGCCTGAATCCGCCATCTTGGCAACATCTGCCGCCACTCCAATCCATATGATGAAGGGGTGCAAGCTGGGCCAAATACCCAGACCACTCACCTAAGCCTAACATCTAAAGCCGGAGGCCCCGACCGAGCCACAAACCGGGTCCGAGTCACAAACCGGTCTGACACATTCACATGTGACGTTGCCACCATCTTCCACTGATCCATCTTCAGAGCAGATTGAGGTGCCAACCTTGGCAGGTGCCTCCGCCATCGACGACATCATGACGCCAAACGACGACCTCCACCTACGCGAGTCCGTCTACAGCAACGAACGCAGATCCATGCTAGGGTAGGGCCGCACCACCGCCGTTGCCCACCACCCACAATCGTCATGCAGCCCCAAGGTCCCCAAAGCGGCGCCTTCAAGAAGGGAACGATGCCGTGAGAGCCGTCGCCGCCCAACAAAGTTAGGGCTTTCGCCCGGGAGGCCTAGTGGAAGGGAAAGTGAGGGGATCAGTCCATACCGACGCCTACAAGAAGGGGAACGACGCCCTTAGGCGTCGCCATCGACGCGGCCGGCCATGGCCGACCAGGGATTTCGCCCGAATTAGATCCCCGCCACCAGCAGTGTCTCCTGTACATAACCGGCAACCCAAGGAAGCGCTGCCCGACGAGGATGGCCCGCACGCCGAACAGGGAGGAGGGGAGGCGCACCGAACAGGGATGTGCACTTGATCTACCTCGTCTTGGTCTTCAAAATGCATAAGAGGTGTGCGCAGTCTCTTTGCATGAGAAATCTGTTCAACAACAGCAGGGTTTATCATTTCAATGCATATATGACGGATAGTGTTTGGAATAGAACCAGAGAAATGTAAGTCCACTCTTTTGCATTCACTCGCTGACACAGACTGGGCCAACTCATGCAAGAGATCATGCAAAACAAATCTTTCTTCATAATATTCATCATATAAACAACATTTGATAATGCGACTATCATGAGGCTTTGATTTTATGTCAAAAAAGGACTTTCTGCATAATGTGTCTAAATACTCCATTCCAATATCCTCTGGCTGCATCATGTCATCCACCAATTGCTGGATCAGTCCTGAACTCATCCATAAGTACACCAATTCTTTCTTTGTGAACTCATTTTTTTAGAACATAGACGTCAGGGACGTTCGGCTTTAAATTAATAAAGCCCTCAACATAGGCAGCGTACACAACCAAACAACCATCACACGGAACCACAAACTAGTCTTGCAGGGTCTTAGAACACAACATGAAAGCAACCGGTGGAGAAATAAAGTGCATTACAAGGCGCTACCGGCCTAGCAAAACGAGCACGCGGGCTCGGAGGTAACTCGACCAAAAGGGGCTTCCCATCCCTATGAGGCAGCAGACGCGGGCGACGGGGCTCGGGACGCCGAGTAGACGGAGCGAAGGCGTATAAGAGCTTGGCGATGGAGATCAGAGTCCTGTTGTCTTTCCAGCGGTGCCCATTGCTGCAAGAACACGATGCATTTGAAGATTACGTCAGCGGGGTGTGAGGGAAACACTCCCTCAATAGTAAACTTGTTATGAATATGCCATATAGCCCATAACATGGCCGCCGCACATGTCCACATGACCCGGCGGGAAGGGCCTTGGACCAAGGACAAAGATGACACGAGCTCGGAGCGGGAGCGTGGATCCCAATCCACACCCGCGGCCTCACGAACGGCGCTCTAGGCAAAGCGCGCCAAAGAGCACCGGAAGAAAGCGTGGTCAGCATCTTCCGGTACACCACACAAAGCACAAGGACCGGAGGCAGGGCCATTGCGCTTAGCTAAATTGATAGAGGTAGGAAGGCGATCTTGGCAAAGTTGCCAGAGGAAAACCTTGATCTTGAGCGGTTTTTTGGCCTTCCAGAGCCCTGTGGCAGCCGTAGGGACATGACCGCGGGTTAGCTCTCTATAGAGGGACTTGACAGTGAATTTGCCAGAGCCCGAAAGTCTCCAAGAGACCGAGTCTGCGGTGTTCAACAAGCGGACACCCGCTATCAATGCCGTAGGCGATCCCAATCCACCAGCTCCGGCCCTGAGAGCTCCCTTTTGAAGTTGATAGAGGGCGGGGAGGAGCTTAGAGCCGAAGCAACCAGTTGGTTGGGCTCGACTGGGATGGAGTAAAGTTGCCGGAACTCCGACCAGAGGGGTTGTTGGCCTATCCAAAGGTCGTGCCAAAAGCGCGTGGAGCGCCCGCTGTTAACCGCAAACCTCCCACCCCTGGCGAAGAATGGTTTGAGGGCTTGGATTGAGTTCCAGAAAGGGGACCCATGGGATACCGCCTCAAAGAAATTCCCGTTCGGGAAGTATTTCGCACAGAGGAGGTCAACCCAGAGATCAGTCTCTCCCTGAGACAGCTTCCAGATCCACTTGCACATGAGTGCAATTTTCATCAGCTTAGAGTTGATGATCCCATGGCCTCCCTGGGCTTTAAGTCTACAAACGGCCTACCATTTAACCATATGGTACTTCCGTTTAGGTCCCGCTCCTTCCCAAAAGAAACAGGCCCGCGGGGTGTCCATTTTAGAGTGCACCCCATCAGCCAGCAAGAACAAACCCATGGCGAACATAGGCAGGGATGAGAGACTAGAGTTAGTTAAGATTAGTCTAGCCCCTGAAGACATAAATCTACCTCTCCACGGGAAAACCCAGTCCGCAACCTTGGAGTTGAGAAGTTCCCAATCGGCAATCGAGCATTTCTTCGCCGCGATCGGGAGGCCGAGGTAAGTAAACGGAAACTGCCCAAGTTTGCAATTAAGCAAGTTGGCTACCCGCTGACTTTCGGCCGCGTCCATCCCTATGGACACCACTTCACATTTTGTGGAAGCTGATTTTTAGCCCTGACATAAGTTCAAAGCACAGGAGAATGGCCTTGACCGTTGCGATACTATGTGTGTCCGGCTCGAAAAGAAGGAGTGTGTCATCCGCATACTGCAGGTGTGACACACCCCCAGGAATCAGGTTGCCAACCACTCCCCTGATGTGGCCGGCCAAACGAGCTTTGTCTAGCATGGCGCCCAAAGCGTCTGCCAAAAAGTTAAACAACAACAGCGAGGATGGGTCCCCTTGACGCAGCCCACGCTTGTTGCGGAAGAAGTTCCCTACTTCTCCATTCACCGCAGTCGCCGTTTGGCCCCCCGAGACCAATTGCATCATGCGACGAACCCAAATCGACGAGAATCCTCGGTCCAGGAGGACTTGTCGGAGAAACTCCCAGTTCACTCGATTGTACTCCTTCTCAAAATCTAATTTCAGAAGAATCGCAGGCTGACGAGAGCGTTTGAGTGAGTGAACAATCTTTTGGAGGGCCAACGGCCCCTCCAAGATGTTGCGACCACGAATAAAAGCTGACTGGTTCCTACTAATAATACGATGAGCTATCAGAGACAAGCGCGTAGAGCAAGCCTTAGCACAGATTTTAAACGGGACATTAATCAACGGAATGGGACGAAATAGCCTAATATGGTCCGCACCCGGAACTTTGGGAATCAGAGAGAGAACCTCAAAGTTTAGGCGAGAGATATCTACCGTACCACGCATAAAACCATTACAAACGTCGAAAATAGGCCCTTTGAGCACTTGCCAAAACCGTTTAAACATCGTCACCGGCCACCCATCCGGCCCAGGGGCGGTGTCCGATTTCATCCCAAGTGCCGCCTTGTCAATCTCTTCAAGGAGGAAGGCCAACCCCAGGCCCTCGTTTTCCTTGTCCGTGACCCGCAACGCAAGGTCCCAAACATCCGACTGTAGCCGAGCACGGGACTCCTCCCTGAAACCCTTAAGTTGGATGTAGAAATCGTAGATGTGACGGACGATATCCTGTTGCCGCAAAAGGAGCCCCTGCTCGAATTGCAATCTCAGGATGTAGCATAGGCATGAAAATATTTAGTGTTCGCGCCTCCCTTGAGCGTCCACTTGATACCACCGCGTCTACGCCAGTACTCCTCCTCTGCCCTAAGGAGGGACTCGACTTGGGCTTCTAACGCGTATCGCTGAGCCCAGTCTTGCTCCGAGAAAACTTGCACATCCGCAGTCGCATCCATTTGGGCGAGGTCCGTGATCAAACGCGATCGGAGCAGCTTATCTTCGCGACCCTGGTTGGCCCCCCACCCTTTGAGGGCCGCACGCAAACCCGCCCCTGCGGAAATCCAGAACTCCATAGGCTCGCGCGTGTGCCCGACCCGGGCGACACAATTCTCCCATTTCGTTAGAAAGATTTGCTCAAAGTCTGGAGACTCTAACCACGCGGTTTCGAAGAAAAAATGAGGGCTGCGTTTTAACCTTTCCTCCCCTGAGGAGAGGGTAAGGGGGACATGGTCTGACCCGATCCTCGTTTCGGCGTGCAAAGAGCACATGGGAAAAAGCATCTCCCACTCCGCGGACATAAAAACCCTGTCCAGGACCGACCGCACCGGCGTTAACTGTTTGTTGGTCCAAGTGTAGCGTGCGCCCATGCGAGCCACTTCCCTAAGGGCCATAGATGCGATCGCATTATTAAACAAGGACACCCTTGTCCATTTAATGATAACGTTGTTTTTATCCGCGCCCGAACGGATTAAGTTGAAATCACCACCCACAATCAGTGGCAAGTTACGCACTCCCAAAGACGCAACCTTCTCCTAGAGTTCCCCCAAGAACTCATGTGAGTGCGAGTGGTCGGCTGGGCCGTTAACCACAATAACCTCCCACTCATGGAGTGTTGCGCGGTGGCGCATGTGAGCCGACAGGAAGAATCTACCGGCATCCCACGCCACTACCTCGTAGCAAACTAGGTTGATGCCAAGCAACAGACCCCCCGAGTGACCGACCGCCGGCACCCAATGCCATGCAAAACGCTCAAGCGGGTCGACAGCTAGCAGGTCCCGATGATTGAAATCAGCCTTGATGGTTTCCTGCAAGACAACTACGTCGATCCCCTCTTCCCGTATGAATTTTTTTAGCTGGGTCCGCCTCCCAGCGTGGCCGAAGCCTTGAATGTTCCAGAAGATGAAACACATTAGGTTATGCGGTTGCGTAGGTGGATACCGCGAGCGGTTACTGCTTTGGCCATGCGCCGTGTCTTGGCAGGACGACGGGTTGAGGGGGACGGCGCAGCCTCTGCTGCTATGTCCTCCTGATCGGGCCGCGCAACAGACACCAGAGAAGCCCCTGCTTCTTCTGCTGCTGGCGTAACGCGGGCCGCCGCTGCTTGAGCGAGCACGGCCTGCGCGATTTCCTTAGCATGAATGAGAGAAAGAAGTTCGCGCACTTCACCCTCGTCGGACATAACTACGCTACTATCCTCTAAGATTCCCCCTAAACACTCGTCAGAATAGTCATCAAAGATCGTAAAACGGGGCCTGGGATTACCTTATGTTTCCAAGTTCTTCTGAGCCAACAAGAGTTGGGTGCGCTGCAGGGCGGGAAGGTTGCCCTTGGCGCCCTTTGGGCGCGAGCTTGCCCGCTCCTGCGTCGCCGGAGACACCACCAACGCCTTGGATCGCTTGGACGTGGATATGGGCGCCATCTTGGACACCTCCGCCCGAAGCGCATCAGAGGCAGGAGGGGAGATGGCCGACGAGCGGCCGCCAGCCGGACCCCCAGG
Source organism: Aegilops speltoides (assembly GCA_021437245.1). Classification (NCBI taxonomy): domain Eukaryota; kingdom Viridiplantae; phylum Streptophyta; class Magnoliopsida; order Poales; family Poaceae; genus Aegilops; species Aegilops speltoides. The sequence goes on along the minus strand of CM038146.1, from coordinate 67,669,828 downwards.
GGAGGCCAGCGCCATCACCACCAGCCGTTGCGATGCAGGGGTGCCTACACGAACCGAGGGGGGACTCGCCGGCGCCACCGGGGGAGTCTTGCGGCCCGCCAGCTTCTTGTGGAGCCGCGTCCCACCGCCACCGAGGCCGGTCACAGTCTTGGGTGAGCGCGCCGTGAAAGCATGCAGCCCACCCACCTCCGCAGCCACCGGAGAGACAAGCATCGAGCGACCCTCCGAGTCGCAGGACGCCGAGACGCCCTTGTCGATGTCGAGGCCGAGCGACATGTTGGAGCCATATTGGTTGAAGCCCGTCTCGTTGCTGCCCACCACCACTTGACGCTCCTCCTGGTCCTTCGCAGCTCCCGCCGTCGGAGCCGCGGCCTGGGCATCCTTGTCCTTGAAACCGAGCTTGTCCCAAGTCGCGGTATCTATGAAGTCATCACCCATGCTCGTGTCACGGTCCTTGTCCTTGCCATCCGACCCCTTGTCCATGCTAGCTGGGGGAGGGGGAGGGGGAGCAGGACCCTGCAAGCCACCCGCCTCAGCCTCCAGCCGAATGGTGAAGCCCTCACTGTTGAACCACACTTGGACGTACCCCCTGAGCTTGGCCGGGGATCGACACGCAAAGCGCATCCGCACTGGGCCGAGCCCCGCCAACGACTCCTTGTCCACCTCCATTGGGCACCCGATCATCACAGTCCCGGCCATGAGGCGATCCGCGCGGAGGTGCTTGGGCGGCACACCCCACAGCTTGACCCACACGTCCGGCATGATCTCGGCCTTGGGCTCCTCCGGGCGCGATTCCTTGATTTCCGCCATGATGCCGTTGAGGGAGAGGTAAAGCTTGCCGCTGCGGGTCGCCATCCGCAGCATGGCCTTGTTGGGGAAGACGACCGAGAACTGATCGACGCCGATGACCGTCACCTGCCAATCCCACTCTCCCCGGAGAGGTTGGGAAGCTCCGCCTCCAAGATTGGGATCGACAGCTTGCCCGGCGCTGCCGAGATGATCGCAGCGTCCGCCACCAGCGGGGCACAGACCTCCTTGCCCTTCGTCTGCACATAAGGCAGGCAGAAGAATCCCTCGCCGGGGATGGCGTTGCCCATGATCTGGAGCAACAGAGGCCACCCCCGCGTGGGACAGTGCGCTGACGCGTGCCCCTCCTTGTGGCAGACAACCCACAGGGGCTTGAAGTGGCACATATTTTGGTAGTGCCCCACCCGGCCACACTTGAAGCACTCCGGCCCGTCGGACTCCTCCACTGGAATCGGGGCGTCAGCCGAACCCTTCGAAGCCGACGGCTCGGCCGCCAGCTGCAGCAGCGCCGAGCCGACCCCCTTTTGCTTTTGCTTCTTGGCCAACTGATCCCCAATCCGTTCGCCGCCCGGAGGAAGCTGGGACTCCTTCCTCTTGAGCTCCTTCTTCTGCTCCAGACCCCAGCGCTGATACTCCTCCTTCTTCTTCTTTTTGCGCTCGCGCTCCTCCTGCTTCTTCCTTTCTTGCTCCGCGAACCACCAGGGAGGCGGCGGCCCCTAGCCCCCTTCCTCCGCGGGGAGCGCCGTCACCTTGGGGAGCGCCTTCGCCTGCAGATCTTGCTCGCGCTGACACTCCATCGCCGGGATCGGAGGCGACATGGGCGGCTTGTCCACGCGGTGGGATCCCATCTACACCGCGATGGCGAACGAGCAGGAGAGAGGGGGGAGGGGCAAAGCGGTGAAGGCAACGAGCGAGGTGCCCGAATCGCCACACTTCAGAGTGGGATGCGGGAAACCCTAGCGACAGATCTAAGGCACCCTTTGGCAGCCACAACCACCTATAAATAGGAGTGGGCGGCCTGGCGTCCTCCTCCGCGTTGGGCCCGGGCCTAAACACTGGCTCGCACGAGGCCACTGGGCCAGGCTGGCCAGGCCCAAGCACTGGGGAGCGCCCCTGCACCCCCACTGGCAAAGAGACGGGCGGGTCGGCCGATGGGCCCCCCAGTCCACACCCTGGTAAGCTGGGCCAGTCCACCAGGCCCAGCAAAGAATCAGGCCCGACCATCGGCTCCCACGAAACCCTAGCCAGGACCCGCGACTTCCTGTAATGGACAGCCCCGCCGTCGCCGCTGACCCCTGTCAACGCCGGCAAGCATGCTGGAACCGAACGTGGCCCAGCCAACACCAGATCCCGGCATCCCACCTCCGGCAGGACGCGCGAGCGGCCCTCAGGGCCCGCATCCACACCCTTCGGCGGACGCCAGATCCGCGGCGCCCGCCATGCCCACCAGGAGCAAAGGCGCGCCGACGACCAGCCACGAAGGAGTCCCCAAGCTCCTCCGCACGGGCGACAAAGTCACCCACCGAGCACGCCGCACGGGGCCTCAGCGAACCACCACCACCACTTACCTGACTACAAACCTGATTTGGCGCCTCATCGTCATCGCCGTCGGAGTCGACCCCCTCCAGCGCCCAAAACCTACTGCCGGAGAGAGGCGGGTCGAGAGGCCGCCCACCGGACGGAGCGCACCACCACGCGCGCCCCTCAGCAGGCCGCACCGCCGTCGAGCCATCCTCTGCCGCCGTGGGGCAGCGAGCGTCGTCGCCCGCGGGATCACCCCCCGAGTCGCCAGACCGAAACGCCATCTCCCTATATGTCATGACATACTGCTTCATTCTTTGTGAACTCATAGTCTTTATTAAACAAACTGCAATACCTGAAACACACCTGCAAATGTGTTGGTAAATGTTGATAACTTAGCCTCAACACCGTCTGTCGGTGTGCTAAAGTAGGGGTACCTTAGTATCCCGAACTTGTGCACGGGCAGTCGCAGCGCCCCGCGGCAAGGCTTGTCGGGCGTCCGCCAAGATCCTCCGTAGATCATATTTGTGCCATTCAAGAACAAAGTGGTTTTGCTAAGAAGACAAGGCCCCGACAAGAGGAGCTTGCCGGGAAAGACAAGGCCCCGGCAAGAGGAGCTTGCCGGGAAGATCAGCCAAGAACTTGCCGCGACGCGCCGCGCGTCCTAGCAAGACCCGGCGAGCGACAAGCTTTCAGGTGCAACAAGACAACGACCGCGGCAAGGCGCTTGCCGCGGCGAAGCCACCACTCTGCGCCCATGCTCCAGCGCATCCGACGACGTGTCGCCCCGAGATTGTTCATGGCGCACGTGGAGGGCAGCTGTGCAGCCAAGTGGTGCAAGGTGGCAAGTGGAGATGACGAGAAGGCCATCGTGGCAATCGGTGGCACCCCTAACGGTCGTTTTCTGCACTGTTTGGGCGACCGAACGGGCATTAAATGCCCTTGTCCCCTGCCGTCAGAGTTAGGTAGGGGGGCACTGTAGATAGCGGTTGTACCAACCTCTCCTTTTACCTTTTTACCCCTCTCTACGTTGCCACCTGTCGGTGACCCCTTTAGCCTATAAAAAGGAGGCCCATGCGCACGTAGAGGGGGTTCGACTCATTCGAAACTACAACACACCCACACTCTCGAGCAAGAACAAAATAGAAACACAAAGCAGCAGTAGGAGTTTTATCTCTCTGGAGAGCTCCGAAGCTGGGTAAAATCCCTCGCGTGCTTCGCCTCGATCTGCTCTTCGTGCGCCCTCCGCTCCCTGCCGGACCGAGAAGGGGCCTTGCCCCATATGTGCTTGTTTCCCACGACATCTTTGGCGCGCCAGGTAGGGGGCGTCGAGGTTGTTCGTACCTGATCCGGTCTTCGCGCGCGCTACATCAACATCTTCATCGACATGCCACCGAAGAGGAAGGCTTCGGAGGTGGCCGCTCCGTCCATGTCGATCCCACCGCCGCCGGAGCAAACTAGCGGTGGGGTAGACGCCGGTGGAGGAACGGGCGCCGACGGGGGGACTCACATTGTCACCAGATCTAAGGACAAGGCCCCGCAAACCTCGGCGTCCGTGCATGCACCGCGTCCCTCTCAGGAGGCGCGGGATCGACAACACCATGGTGCCCCTGGCACCGTGCTTGCATTAGAACAAGGCCAAGCTGGTGGATCACGGGACACTCAAGACCAACATGCACGCCAACACATTGGCGCGAGCGCGGCACGGTCGCCTGGATGAGATGTTGCTCCTTCTAACACTGTTAGAAGTTTGAGCATATCCCGCTCCTCGCGCCGTTCGCCCCCGCCACCGAAAACCCCAGAAGAAGCGTTGGCTCGAGCCCAACTGCTACTAGACTACCCTCCAGCGCCGGACAAGATCGACGACTGGAGGATCACTATCCAGAGCCTCATCGCTTCGCTTAACGGCGATAAGCCCGGCAACCAAGCACGCCGGTTGCGGCAAGACGCCCAGGCGGAAGCTGGTGGCGACAAGACTGGTGGGGGTGCCACCACCGTGCACTCCCCGCCCCGAAGGCCAAGATCGCCGACTCGCTGGGATAACCTCGACACCGACTCCACCGCGTCGTCAGACCCGCGAGCTCGTCGCGATCAACGCCAAGTCCACCAAGAACGACGACAAGAAGACGCTCGTACTCGCATCGAGCGACGAAGAGAAGCACGTCGGTCGGACCAGCAGCGCGGGCCCACGGTTGATATGCATGCGCCGAGGAACCAGCGACTTGTCAGACGTGTAGGTTGCCCTGCGCTCACTCGTGAGCGCGGCAGTCCAAATGGCAAGACCAAGAACTTCAAGCCGACGCGTTCGAGAAGTATGATGGCAGGATACATCCGTCGGAGTTCCTCAGCATCTACACCATCGCGGTGCAGGTTGCCGAGGGACGCGACGAGAAGATCCTCGCCAACTACTTCCCGCTGGTGCTCAAGCCCAACGTCAGATCTTGGCTCATGCACTTACCGAACAACTCCATCTCTTCGTGGGCGGACCTGTGCCATCAGTTTGTCGGCGCCTTCACAGGCGGTCACAAGCCCCACGGCCAGGAGAGCGATTTTCATCTGCTCGCCCAGAAAGAAGGAGAACCCCTGCACAAGTATATACAGAGATTCAGCCAAGTGCAGCGCAACATCCCAGATGTCCACCCTGCCGCGGTTATCAGCGCGTTCCATCAGAACGTGCGTAACCGCAGGATGAGGGAGGAGATGGCGATGTGCAAAATCAGAGATGTCGCCGAGCTGTATGCTCGGCCGACAAATGTGCACGTACGAGGAGGAGGAAACTCCCGGAGAGAACGCAGGAGCGAAGGATCGACAAGGAGGATGCCACCCCGGCAAAGAAGAACCGGAGGCGGAATAACAAAAAGAGGAAAGCTAAGGATGTGCTAGTTGTCGAGCAGTCCGGCAACGGAGGTGGCGCCGAGAAGGCCAAAGCTGGTGACTCGGCGAGGTTGTGGTGGCCACCGATAAAGGGGCGGCTCCGGCAAGCAAGATCTTGCAAGATCCACCGCACCAAGGGCCATGATCTCCAGGCCAGCAAGAAGGTTGAGCTGCAGAAAGCTGAATAAGAGCGCCGCGACAAGGAGAAGGCCCAAGAAGGTGGAGGAGGATCCGACAAGAAACGTCCCGCCCGGGGAGGGCGCCGCGGCAAAGCTAAGCAGCGGCAAGGAGATAGGACTCCCCGCGGCCGCGACAAATACGAAGACGAAGACGAAGATGATGAGATGGATGAGGATGAGACCGACAAGCAGGAGTTTCAGAAGGCAACAGAGGTTTTGTGCGTCGACGGCGGTGCTTCTCTGCATACTTCGCACCGCCAGCTCAAACAGTGGGTGCGTGAAGTTAATGCAGCAGAACCATCAGTTGAGTCGCGCAAGCCTCTGAAGTGGTCCAGCACGCCCATCATTTTTGATGTTGAGGATCACCCTGATCGCATAACTGCAGTCGGGTGCTTGCCGATGTTGGTTTCACCAACTATCCGCAACCTCAAGGTCACAAATATGTTGGTTGACGGCGGGGCCGGCTTGAATCTGATCTCTTCCGCGGTGCTCAAGAAGCTCCAGATCCCCGACAGCGAGCTCAAAGAGACTGGTACCTTTCAAGGAATTAACCCGGGAAGGAGCAAGCCGAAGGGGAAGATCACACTGCCGGCGACATTTGGCAGCGAGCTGAACTTCAGGACAGAGAAGGTCACCTTTGACGTTGCTGATTTCCCATTGCCCTACAATGGGATACTTGGCCGTCCAACGCTCGCCAAGTTCATGGCAGCTTCTCATTATGCTTACAACGTGCTCAAGATGCCCGGTCCGATAAGTGTCATTTCTGTTCCCGGCGACAAGAAAGATGCCCTTATCTGTACCGACAAGATCTACCGGGATGCAGCAGCCGCAGCCGAATGCAAACCACTTGCCGCTGAAGCTCCCGAGGGGAAGAAGAAGACCAAGTCCGGCAAGAGTAGCTCGGATGCCCCCCACTCCGGCAAGCGCACCTCTTCGGAGTGCAGCGCTACCGTCGAGGACGCACCATCGAGCTCCACCGGCAAGTGCAAGAAGGCGAAGACAGCTTCACCAGAAAGCAAGAAAGTGGCCGCCAAGGAGGACGGCACTGGTGGTACCTTCACCATCAGTGCCATGCTTGACCCTAAATAGGAAAGCGCGCTCGTTGCTTTCCTGCGGGCGAATGTCGACGTGTTTGCATGGCAACCGTCTGACATCCCCGGTGTTCCCAGGAAAGTGATTGAGCACCACCTCGCCATCTGCCCTCATGCGCGGCCCGTCAAGCAGAGTGTTAGGAAGCAAGCGGTGGAACGGCAAGAGTTCATTGCAGAAGAGATCAAGAAGTTGGAAGCAGCAGGCCTCGTCCGAGGAGTACTCCATCCAACGTGGTTAGCCAATCCAGTAGTCGTGCGCAAGGCGAACGGGAAATGGAGGCTTTGTATTGACTTCACTGATGTTAATAAAGCTTGTCCCAAGGATCCATTTCCCTTGCCACGCATTGACCAGATTGTGGACTCCACGGCCGGATGTGATTTGCTTTCATTTCTTGATGCATACTCAGGATATCATCAGATCTTCATGGCAGAAGAGGATGAAGAGAAAACCGCATTCATTACTCCATGGGGCACGTACTACTTTGTACGGATGCCTTTCGGATTAAGGAATGCTGGTTCAACATTTGCGAAAGTAGTCAGTCATGCTTTTGAGCCACAGTTGCACAGAAATGTAGAAGCTTACATGGATGACATAGTGGTCAAGAGCAAGGATAAAGAAACTTTGATCCAGGATTTAGACGAAACCTTCGCAAATCTGCGCAAGATCAATCTCAAGTTGAACCCCGAGAAGTGCGTGTTTGGAGTTCCTTCCGGCAAGCTTCTCGGGTTCTTTGTATCACAGAGGGGGATTGAAGCCAATCCCGACAAGATCAAGGCCATTGAGCAGATCGAAGCACCGAAGCGCGTCAAGGATGTGCGAAGACTTGCCGGCTGCGTTGCTGCTCTCAGTAGGTTCATCTTTATGTCTGCTGAGCGCGCCCTGCCATTTTTCAAAATTTTGAAAAAGGCAGGTCCAATGAAATGGACTCCGGAAGCGGAGGCTGCGCTACAAGACTTGAAGAGATACCTGTCCTCCACTCCAATACTTGTCGCACCTAAGCCACAAGAGAAGTTGCTGCTGTATCTAGCGGCAACAAATCAAGTGGTTAGTGCTGCGTTAGTAGCGGAGAGGGAGGCGGATGATGAGCCAGCGACCACGACAAGCGAGCCCAGCGACAAGCAGGGGGCTTCCCCGACAAGCTATGGTCCCGACAAGGATGGATCGGTGCAGCTGCCAGAAGAGAAACAAAAGAAGATGGTGCAGCGCCCAGTTTATTTTGTCAGTTCCCTTCTGCAGGGGGCTAGATCAAGGTACTCTGGAGTGCAGAAGTTGCTTTTCGGCCTTCTCATGGCCTCGAGGAAGCTGCGCCATTAATTTCAAGCACATGAGATCACAGTTGTCACTCGCTTTCCGTTGAAGAGGATACTGCAGAATCCAGAAGCAACAGGCAGGATTGTCGAGTGGGCACTGGAATTGTCAAGCTTTGGCCTCAAGTTTGAGAGTACCTCAACTATCCAGAGCCGAGCATTGGCAGAATTCATAGCAGAATGGACGCCAACACCTAATGAAGAAACTCCAGAGACGAGCATCCCCGTCAAGGAGGCAAGCAAAGAATGGATCATGTACTTTGATGGTGCCTTCTCGCTGCAAGGCGCCGGTGCGGGTGTGTTACTTGTCGCACCCACCGGAGAGCACCTCAAGAACGTGGTCCAGATGCACTTTTCCAAGGAGCAAGCGACAAACAATACTGCAGAGTATGAGGGCTTGCTTGCCGGACTTAGGATTGCGGCAGACCTTGGGATCAAGAAGCTCATTGTCAGGGGTGACTCGCAGCTTGTCGTCCGCCAAGTTAACAAAGATTATCAGAGTCCGTTGATGGAGGCCTACATTGATGAAGTGAGGAAGTTAGAAGAGCATTTTGACGGCCTGCAGATGGAACATGTTCCGAGAGCTCAGAACGACATTGCAGATGGCCTGTCAAAGTGCGCCGCACTCAAGTTGCCTGTGGAACCAGGAATTTTTGTGCTCAAGCTGACTCAACCATCTGTAACACCATCAACTGGACAGAGCAAGAAGAGGGAGTTGGTTACTGGCGATTACTTTCTGGCAGAACTCCCCGAAGCCGCCGTCAAGAAGGTCCCCAGGATCAACACGAAGAGTGCTGAGGGGCAGTCTGCTCCGACAAGCCCTAGGGTTTGTTTCGTTGAAGCAGACGCACCCGACAAGTTTTGCTCCGGCAGGCTTGTCGGGGAACATCAAGCTCCGGCTGAATCGCAGATTCTTGTCGTGGAAGCAGATGTTCCCGCAGCAGCATTTACGCCTTTAGTCCTTGTCGTCGAGCCACAAGCTCCGACATGGGCACAGCAGATCGTCCGTTTCCTTCAAACAGGAGAACTTTCCGAAGAGCAAGAAGAAGCAGAGAAAGTAGCCCGACAATCAAGTATGTACCAGTTTGTCGATGACATACTGTACAGAAGAAGATTCAACGGAGTGAAATTGAAATGCATTTCCCGGGAAGAAGGACAGGAGTTGTTGGCGGAAATACATGGAGGCATATGTGGTCACCACATTGGCGCAAGCGCACTTGCCGGCAAAGCCTTCCGGCAAGGTTTCTTTTGGCCAACAGCCCTCCAGGATGCAACTGCACAAGTAACCAAGTGTGAAGCGTGCCAGTTCCACTCCAAGCAGATACATCAACCAGCTCAAGCTCTCCAAACAATCCCTTTATCTGGCCGCTTTTGGTGCGGGGCTCAAATCCTTGGCCCCTTTCCCGAAGCTGTCGGGGCTTGAGTACTTATGCGTGGCGATCGACAAGTTCACGAAGGCCGGAGGTGGAAGCGATGAGGAAGGTGACAAGACGGTCAGCGATCAAGTTCTTCAGGTCAATTGTTTGCCGTTTCGGAGTCCCTAACAGGATCATCACCGACAATGGCACGCAATTCACGAGCCGCACCTTCATGCAGTACGTCCAAGATCTTGGCGCCAAGATCTGCTTCGCTTCTGTTGCTCACCCGAGAAGCAACGGTCAAGCGGAGAGGGCAAACGCTGAAGTGCTGCGCGGGCTCAAGACCAGGACTTTCGACAGGCTGCACAAGTGCGGAAGAAATTGGATCGAGGAGCTGCCGGTGGTTCTTTGGTCGATCAGGACGACGCCAAATCGAGCCACTGGCCAGACACCTTTTGCTCTCGTCTACGGAGCAGAGGCAGTTCTCCCCACGGAACTCGTATACGGATCGCCTCGAGTTCTCGCTTATGATGAGCTTGAGCAAGAGCAGCTGCGGCAAGATGACGCGCTACTCCTCGAGGAGGATCATCTTCAGGCTGCTGTACGAGCTGCTCGCTACCAGCAAGCTTTGCGTCGCTACCATAGCCGCAGAGTTAATGCCAGAAGTTTCGAGGAAGGCGACCTTGTTCTTCGGCGCGTTCAATCCGCCAAGAATTCCAACAAGTTGACGCCGAAGCGGGAAGGCCCTTATCGGGTAAAGCGAGTCACTAGGCCCGGCGTTGTCCGCCTTGAGACCGAAGATGGCTTTCCGGTGAGCAACTCCTGGAACATAGAGCATCTTCGTAAGTTTTACCCATAAGGCGCGGTTGCCGAAACCTGCTGTTCCGACAACCACCTTTTGTACAAGCCTTGCCGCTGTTGCATGTAACCCTTTGTACAAAGCCGGGCGCAGATCCCATGCATAAATAAAGATTATATGCTCAGCACATCTTGTCAAATTTCATTCTTTCTTTCTTTTTGCATGCATTATCTGTCACTTTGTGCAACACTTGCCCCCGGTAAGCAATAACGAGCCTTAAGGCTCCATATCTTTATTTTCTCTTCTTTCTTTTTCTCAAAAAGAAGGTTCCTTCGCCCACAAGTTCACCGGGGGGGGGGAGGAGAAGATAAAGGTGTGGACCAAGCATCGTTCAAAGAAGTATAGCTTTGCCGGGACGCAGACGACAGAAAAGCTAAGTTGCCAAAGTTTGAGCACAATCAGTTTTAAATTTTTAAGTTATCTTCCTTGAACGATCATGCTTTGTATGGAAAACATATGCGCGGAGGAACCGACTCGTGGCTGGTTGCGCCCTTACTTTGTTTCGAGTCCGCTCAACAATGTAAGTGTGCTGCGACTAGTTCCGACAAGGTTTCTTGCGGACATAACACCGCTTGAAGAGGCTGCTGATGTTCAAGACTCAGCGCCATGCAAGGGTGCTGCTACCGCAAGTCCCCTAAAAGCGTAGGTTAAAAACATACAAAGGAGGAAATCAAGTAAAGGAAATAACATAGCAAATATTACCCAGAATAAAGTTATATTACAATAATGACTTGCCGCTCTAAATAAATTGTTCCGGTGACATGTTTGGCAGTGGCAAGAAAAAGGAGGAAAAAGGCAGCCTAATCTACACGATCGCCGTCGACCCTTCTGACTTCATTCACCTTGTCCACAATGGGTGCGACAAGGGCTTTGAGCTCTGCAAGATCAGCACCTGCCGGCAGCTTCTTGAGAACGTTGGTGAGGTTGAGGGTTGGATTGCGGAAAAGCACCTTCACCAACACCTTCTCCAAGACTCTGGCACAGATGGCGCGCGACTCGTCAGCCAGCTGCTTTGGGATCCTTTCTCGGAGTTGCTGGAGAGCCATCACCACGCCCTTGAAGAACAGAGTAAGCTTGGCGCTGGGCTGGAGGTTCTCGTCAGTGGAGTACCCGAAGCCCGCCAAGTCCAGTTGCGCCAGCTCCTCGTCGATGGTGGCAGCGATGTTGACGAGGCCCTCCGTCCAGAGCTCCACCGTAGCCCTGAAGGTGTTTTGAGTCTCGGCGGCCCTCGTCAGCAGCTCCTCGTTGCCCTTGATCTCTTTCTTCAAGTCATCTTCTCGCTTCTTGGCACCATCCAGCGTCTCCGTCAGTGTGGCCAGCTTCAGCTCCAGATCAGCATTTGAGTCCTTGACGGCGTTCAGTTCCTTGACCTTGTCGGCGACTTGAACTTGCAGATCGCCATGAGCAAGGGCATCCTTCTCGCGTTCGCACTGGAGTGCGGCAAGCTCCTCATTCTTCCCTTTCATATCAGCCTCCAGCTGCGTCACCTTCACCTCCAATTCCTTCTTGGCGGCCTCAGCAGCTGCGGCAGCATCCTTCGCTTCCTTGAGCGCCCCGCCAAGTGATTGCTCCCGTACGGCGAGCTCCTCCTCGTGGCTGTCCAGGTTAACCTTTTTCTACATCAGCTCACCTTCCCGCCTGGACAGCTCCTCGGCAGCAAGCCTCTGCTGCTCCTCGGCTTCAGCCTTTTCAAGGATGAACGCCTTCTTCGCCTCGACAAGCTGCGCCCTCTCCTCAGCAATAGACCGGAGGGCCTCTTGGTTGCGGCTCTGGAGCTCCTCCGCATGCTTCTCTATGTCAACTCCCGCCTAGGCGACAAGCGCTTCCCGGGACTCCAGTTTCGCTTGCCGGGCGCGGTAGAGCATCACCAACTTCCGGAGCAATTGCTCCTCCTCGGACTCGCCGCTGCTGCTGCTTGGCGCATCGACCACTGCCAGCCCAGCAGAGGGGAGTACTTCCCCGTGAAACTCCTCTCCTTCGACCGGCGCCCTGGAGCTCGACGCCCAGGGAAGCCTAATGAAGACACCCTCACCGGCCTTCAAGTAGGCGCCGGGCTGTGGCTCCTCGGGGCCCGGTGCTGCATCAGCGGCGGAGGGGTCGGCAGTCGGAGTAGCGCCTTGCGCTCCTGCGCCCTCCGGGTCATCGGCGATCGCGGACCTCGCCCGGCTCCTGCGACAAAGAGCCTTGGCGGCCTCTTCGCCGGTGGGATCGTCAGCGCCGGCCTCTTCCTCGGTGGCGGCGGCATCATCAGTGTTGCCGCGTGCATCCTCCTCGCCGGTGGGATCGTCAGCGCCGGCCTCTTCCTCGGTGGCGGCGGCATCATCAGTGTTGCCGCGTGCATCCTCCTCGCCGGTGGCCTCAGTCTCCATCGGATCCGTGGAGGGAGGATCTGAAGACAGGAAGAGGAAGAAAAAGTCAAGCAAATATCCAAAAAGAAGATCAGAAAAAGAAAAACCCAAGGGAAAATTTCCGACAAGGAGGGTTACCTGTGCTGGGCTCTGTGACCATGGGCTCCACCACCGGAGGCTCACTGGTCCCGCCCCTCGCCGGGGAACTACCCCTTGCCGGGGACCTCTCCCTTGCCGGGGAGCGCTCCCTTGTCGGAGAATCGCCCCTTGGCGGCGTAGTTGAAGCAGATTGCGCCTCCGGAGCGGCTTCTGGTTGCTCCTGATGGGCCTACTCTGCTCCTACACAAGCAAGTCAACAATCAAGATATCAGCAAAGAAAGGAGCACTCATGCATGCCTAACAACAGGAAGTGAACAAATACTTACGCTGGGGGCTGTGCTGGGGGCTGCTTCGAGGAGAGGGTGCCAGGTCCGTCAAGGTGGCCTCGGACGTGTCCTCTGCCATCATAGCAGGATCGTCCTCGATGACAACCACGGGGACCTTGGCCCTCTTCGCCGCTCTCTCAGCCAGAGTCCAGAAAAGGAACAAGGTTTAGAGGGAAGCAGATCAGATGCAAGACAAGAAACAACAAAAATCGAAGAAATGCAAGTACAACAAGGAGAAGGTCTTACTCCTCCTCCTCTTCTTCCTCCTCGTCGGAGCTCAGCGCGGAGAGGTCGAAGTCTGGTACCCTTTCTGCACGGTGAGGCGGAGGAGTAGGCTCCCTTGGATGCTTGCCGGGAGCTACGGCAGGATCAGGCGTGGCGGCTCGAGAAGACCCCGCCCCAGTTGCCGGCGCGGCATGAGATGCTCCCGCGGCAACGGTACTTGCCGCGGTGGAGCGTGTCCCGCGGCGCTGCGGCTGTTGGCCTGCCTGCCGCCCTGTTGTGTCTCCAGTCCTACGGAGGCGCCTTCTTGGTTGCGCTGGGGGCTGCGCTGGGGGACTGCGCCTGCGGCAAGCTGCTCGAAGATGGCTGGCCACTTGCGCCCCCGGCAGGCTCGCTTGCCTCGGCTTCGGGCTCCCCCTCGCCAGCGACCTCCCCGCCAAGGTCCTCTCGGTCGGCAAGGCTTGCCGCCTCGGCCGCCTCCGCCTCCTCCAACGTGAAACCAAACTCGCCCGCGGCGGCGGCTGCCGCCGCCTCTTCGGCCCTGGTGGCAATGTACCGCATCTCGTCGTCGGTGGTGTCGCAGGTGAGGAGCCTCTGCTCGTCGTCACGGACTGCTACCTCCACCAAGCTGTCGAAGAACTGCCGCACGACGTCGTCGTCGGGCTCTTTCCAAGTCGGGATAATCCCGTGCGAGTCGCACTCCGGCATCATTGCACGGATGCGATCAAGCTGGGAGTTGTTGCACAGTGGGATGACGCCCTGCGGCAGCCTGAACCACTCCGGATGGTTGGCGTCATGCTTGAACAGCTCCTTGAGCATCCCATCCACCTCCAAAACAGTGAAGTTGAAATTGAGGCCTGGGCGCAACCTCATGATATCTGTCGGGCCCCCGAATAGCCAGGCGGGCCTCCCCCTCTCCTGCAGAGGGGCGATGCGGCGACGGAGAAAGTCCGCAGCAACGGCCCCGACTATGAGCCCGGCAAGCCTGAGCCGCAGAATCCGGGTGGTGGCGATCTTCAGCTTGGCATCATCCGCCCCCAGAGCGCTCCAGTCGCCGCCGCGCACTACTCGGGTTTGGCGCAAGATGGTGAATGGCTGCGGATCTGCGTCAACAATCCAGCACCATTCAGCCCTCCACTCGTCCCATTTGCTGCAGAGCTCCCCCTCTAGATACACCTCCTTCTTGCCGACCCTTGAGATCCAGGAGACCCCGCCGGCCAAGGGCTCTCCTTTCTCGACCCGGGGAATGAAATAATGGCGGAAAAGAGCAACGTTGGGGTGGATTCCAACGAAGTTCTCGCAAAGATGCGCAAAAACCGCCATTGTCAGAACGGCGTTGGGGGTAAAGTCAAGGAGATGGAGCCCGTATGTATTCATGATGTCGCAGAAGAAATCGGAAAAGGGCGGGCAGAGCCCGCAGTAGAAGAACACTGGGAAGAAATGATACCCTTTTGGGCACCGCTTCGAAGAAGAAGCTTCGGCGGAGAGCACCGGCGTGCGCGGATGCGCCCGCGTCTCCGTCGACCAGAAGAGATAGAACTCCTCCCGCAGCGCCTTCGGAGTGAGCTCGGGGACGAAAAGTGCTCGCTCCTTGCGCAGCGCCTCGAGCCGCAGCGCCTCGATCGACTTCGCGCTCTTCCCGGTCTTCGGAGCCATGGTGGAGGTGTGGGGGAGCGCGGAGGTGTTGGTGGCGACGACGGCGACGGGCGGCGGAGCGCTGCTCTCTTTGGGCTTGGGAAGCGGAGGGGAGCGGCGGAGCTTTCTGAGGAAGAAACCGCAAGTGGCGAAGGTGGGGGAACAGCCCCTGTTTCCTCTGCTTATAAAGAGGAGAGGCGAACGTTACGCCTTTCTTGATTTAAGAATTGCCCACGATCTCTCCCACGATGCCGCGTTTGACGCATGCCGTTACGGGAGGGCGCGGTGGATACGGAGTTAGATTTGGTGTGGACTCAGGCCGCGTGTGCCCATGCCCTGTTTTGGGCCTGGCCCAACAGCGCTCGGCACCGTGTGTGGCCCAGGCCCGGGGGATCCTGTCGGTGTACTAAAGTAGGGGTACCTTAGTATCCCGAACTTGTGCACGGGCAGTCGCAGCGCCCCGCGGCAAGGCTTGTCGGGCGTCCGCCAAGATCCTCCGTAGATCATATTTGTGCCATTCAAGAACAAAGTGTTTTTGCTAAGAAGACAAGGCCCCGGCAAGAGGAGCTTGCCGGAAAAGACAAGGCCCCGGCAAGAGGAGCTTGCCGGGAAGATCAGCCAAGAACTTGCCGCGACGCCAAGGCGTCCGGCAAGACCCGGCAGCGACAAGCTGGTGCAACAAGACAACGATCATGCAAGGCGCTTGTCATGGCGGTTACCACTGCACCCATGCTCCAGCGCATCCGACGACGTGTCGCCCCAAGATTGTTCATGGCGCACGTGGCGGGCGGCTGTGCAGCCAAGCGGTGCGAGGTGGCAAGTGGAGATAACGAGAAGGCCATCGTGGCGATCGGTGGCACCCCTAACGGTCGTTTTCTGCACTGTTTGGGCGACCGGACGGGCATTAAATGCCCTTGTCCCCTGCCGTCAGAGTTAGGTAGGGGGGCACTGTAGATAGCGGTTGTTCCAACCTCTCCTTTTACCTTTTTACCCCTCTTTATGTTGCCACCTGTCGGTGACCCCTTTAGCCTATAAAAAGGAGGCCCATGCGCACGTAGAGGGGGTTCGACTCATTCGAAACTACAACACACCCACGCTCTCGAGCAAGAACAGAATAGAAACACAAAGCAGCAGTAGTAGTTTTATCTCTCCGGAGAGCTCCGAAGCTGAGTAAAATCCCTCGCGTGCTTCTCCTCGATCTGCTCTTCGTGCGCCCTCCGCTCCCTGCTGGACCGAGAAGGGGCCTTGCCCCATAAGTGCTCGTTTCCCACGACACCGTCATAATCCCTTCACTTCCCTGTTGTACATTATGAACACCTAAGTCCAAAATTCTGTTCCACGTGCTACTATCCCTGTTGCCGTTCAACAATCCACCAAGAACTTTTGCGGCCAATGGAGAACCACTTAGCTTGTTTACCATTTTCTTGCTGATCTGTTGTAGGTTCCTGTAATCATCAGGATTAACACCAAAAAATGCATGCCTGTTGAAAAGAAGCAGGAGGTCAGTTTCTTCCAACCCAAACAATCTTAAAGACTGGCATTCCACCTGTTGTGTTCTTTCACCCTGCACTGCTCTTGCAGCAACATCAGCTACCGACTGCATTTGGGTTGTCCGCAGGATCTTGCTTCCTTCCTTCCCACATTTCAATGGACATAAAAAATTCACCCAATCCTCATACCTCTAATCGCGGCCGACAGTACTAACAGACGTGCCACGTGGCTTGGTCTGAGTGTTTTGGTAAGTCATGCATTTTCTTGGCCTCACGGTTTAAAACTAAACCGTTATGGTAATCCATGTGAGCCCATGTTTTAAAACTCGGCTTACGACATGATAGTAGGCAACGTGTGTTTTGCCAGTAGTGTCAGGCGCCGTCACAGCTGATCCGGTGGACAAAGGTTCCAGCAGGCCGCAGTCTGTGGTGCCTTGCGCAAGCTGCTCTTCCTATCACTGGTGCTTGCGGTGATGATGACTGTCCTGCTCAGGTGGTCCGTTGGCTGGCTCGCCGTGTGGAGCCTCTTGCTTTTCCTTGTTTTCTGCCTGTTTTGCTTCACTTGCGGCTTCTCGACCACGCCGCTACTCCGTTGACCACAATCTTCGTTTCTCTCAATCGTACGGTGGCCTGCTAGCTTACTTTTGTCGGCTTTCTTCGGTACGGTAGTACTCTCGCACAACACAGGCAGATGAAAGGGGCCGCCCTTTCATGGTTAACCACCGCTCACTTGTTGTGGATGATGCTTCACTTCGCAGACTACTCCCCGCTCAACGTTGCAGAAATTCTGTTCGCAGTCCTTGTGATCTTTCTGTGGCTCCACATTTCCTCTGTTATTCATTGGTTGAACAGATCTCTTAAGTCTTAACTCGGATGAGAGTTTTTATATAGTTTTTTTCTGCTAGGTCATTGTGACTAGAGTTTTTCTCTGCTTTTTAATTTTCATGGGGGAGCTAGTCGCACTGACTGTTATAGCTCTGTCTTCTAGCGTCCACAGCGTTTCGTCGCAGATTGTTGTTGATTCCTACAAAGAAGAACATGAATCACAGCCCTGCGTCAGAGTGATCTTGATGTCAACAACGATGCAATTACAAATGGAAGAAAGAAAGAGATGGATTACCATCAGAGTCAAGATAGTACGTAAAATTGACTCATGGCATGACCAAAGAAGAGAGAGAAATAGTGGTATTCCGGGTTATTGGCTAGCTAGCCCCCTCCTGATGAAGCCCACTGCTTCTGTCAACATCGTTGTCTGCCTCGAGATTTAATTAGACATAAAGCGCCAGGTCGGCCATTGGTGACATCATAACTTACTTTATGCATATACATGTAGTGATTGATCGATATGATGGATACTAGCTAGCGTACATATCTTTCTTTGTAGTCAACTGCAGCCCCATGTACCGAACTCTACAATTTGATAAGACTGTCAGGTATCTCTTCTTCGCCAAACTTCCCTACATAGGCTCAGCATTATCAGCACGTAACAAAGTCTCAAGTGATGTTACCAACCATGCCGAGTAGATCTCTGTCATCTGCAGTGATTGGGACTGTTGGGATGGGTATAAGAGGAGGCCCTCGGCACGTTTTCCCCTGCCCACAGTCCTTTCATTGCCGCTGTTACCGCTGTCAAGCGAACATGTGTCGTTCTCCCGCAAAGGCCATCTATTTTTCCCACAGACGGCACTAATCTGGCCACGTCCTTTCCTCGAGAGCTGGCCCATGTGGCTTGCATCCAACCCAATGAAAAAGTCTGGCAGTGTATAAAGTCTTCAACTACTCCCTCCGTCCTATAATATAAGAACGTTTTTGACGCTAGTGTGTCAAAAACGTTCTTATATCATGGGACGGAGGGAGTAGCTTCTAAGATGGACCCTAGCAGAAATTTAATTAATTAATCCAACCAACCACCCTTATCTTGTACTCTACTTACTTTTGCTGAACAGTGGGACAGATAGATTTTTTTTTAATTGTTGGAGGCCGCCTCTAAGATTGGAGGTACCTTAGAGGCAAGAGGGCGGGCCCAGGATTTCAAGAGTGTGTATTCAAAATTTCAAATGCAGTTTTTTGAAAGACTAAAGCCTTGTTTGGTGTATACAATTGATTCTAGCTAGTACCAGTTATACAAATTGGATAATACATAAAGATATATCATAATATATAGAGGTACATAATTGATCATAACTTCAAATTCTACACCATATAGAAATACTATTTGTTCAATATATTGAAGTGCAGGAGTGGCAACATCTTATAGCCTCTGCATTCTGCCTACCCTTTGTTCTCCCTTTCTTTTGGTTGCACTGCTAGTTCTAGTTGAGACTTGAGACAACCACCATAATATATATAACTTACTATTTTCCTAGTTTGTTTCACCGCACTCAACTTCGTAATCTCTAGTATGTCTTCTACTTCCACATCTAATCATCTTATTGAATTGTCAAGTAAGTGTTTAGGGAGAAAGAAAACAATTATAAAATCTTGTGTTTACAAAGAAAAATAGTTTTGTAACAGAACAGCTGTTGCTAGTAGGAATTTTTGGGGTGTTCTTTGCTTGTGGTGACGATGATGAGACTATACATCAGCTACCAAGGGGAATTAGCAGTCTAGGTTGTTGCTCGTGCACTGGACTCTCCATCCTTTGCTTATATTCAGCTTCAGCAACAACACCTATCTACATGTCGCACACCAGTGATTAACGACCACATTATGTTGCTGCTAGTGCCAACGAAGAGAAGATCGTGATGCAAGTCCTGAGATCTTCTTTATGAAGTCTCTGTGTTCAGAAGTGTCTATTTTAGCAAGCATTGCTTATTCAGAAATGATTGTGTTCCTTTTCTTGAGATTGGTTACAAAAATGCATCATTTTTTCCATTTACCCATGGCCAGCTGTAAAAACCAACCCGTATTTAACTGGATATTTTTGTGATTTAGCTAGGTTCCCTACCGAATTAGTTACGCTGAAAAAGACACTTCTGCGATTCTGACAGCTAGTACGGGAAATGGCAGTGTAGCCAAAGGCAAGAATGGCGTCTGAAGAAACTGTTCAGAAGTTGCTGTGCTGTAGCTTGTTGTTATTTTATTGAGTGCTTAGCTACTCTTTCCTCGACTACAAAGCTTCCAACTTTATAGAGCACCACTTTTTGTGCTTCTGTTCACCACAGTCAGCTTTTAAAAATGAAGTTCGCCGTATCTAACTGAATTCTGCTGACAGTTTCGGTTCACTCTGCTACTTGTGCTTCTGTTCACCATAGTCAGCTTTTAAAAATGAAGTTCGTAGCATCTAACTGAATTACACTGACAATTTCGGTTCACTCTGCTACTGCTTGATGCACAAATTTGTTTCCTGGCATTCCTAAAAATTACTACCCCCCCCCCCCCTCTGCAGTCATTTTCGTATCATTTGAGCATTCTCGGGTTGCTTCTTTATTTCCTTGGTATACATGCACGTGACCTGACTTGTATACATCAGTTTAGGAAGGTTTGATTTTTTTTTAACACAGGCAGGTATGATTCTTTTTGTAGATCAGGTTTGATTCTGGTACTTGGGATTTTTATCAAATATAAATTCTACACCTTTCATGCAATATGCATCGTGTCCTTGCAAGATCTGATGCAGAGGCCATGGGTATATCCTCCTTTTCTAAAAAAATAAAAAATAAAAACTGATGGATGTGCAGTTCATTTACAGGACTATTTTGAGGTTGATAGACCTCTGTTCCTTCATTGGTCGTTATTTCTTGCCTATATATAATTAAGCTAACCCATTTGTTAATATGTATTTAGAATTTCATGTCTGTACTGTTCTACTCTCAGACTATGACAATATCTGAAGCAATTCATAAGTAGGCCAGCTTCTTGTACTTTCAGCTGATTTCTCGATGTAGTCTATCAGAGAGAACATTTCTGCTTCATAGCTCTATTAGCATTCGTATAGATAGTTTTTAAGTTGTATTATAACTTCTGAGGCCCTCATTCTGTTTCTTGTTTTTACTTGTAAAAGCTACCACAATGCCCTTCGGAAACTCCAATGCTTTTCTCTGAATTTCCAGTGCATTGGAGTTATTTCTGAAGCTCTAAACTCCATCTACTTCTTACCATGTAGTACTATGGTCCAGTCATCAATCCAGTTTCTATTTTTCGTGTGCTGAAACTAGTTAATACTATGTATATCAACGAATCTCATTGATGTATTGATAAGATATAATCATTGTAAGTTTAAGTTGAACAGGTTGTAGATGTATATAAGTTTGCAGAAACCACCACATTGAGGCGTATGTTTGCAGAAAACACTAGTTTGCGAATTTGGGCCAAAAACCACTAATTTTTGGACTAATCTTTTGCAGAAAACACGGATCGGTCTCTTTGGGCATTTTAACCAAGATTATGACATGTGGGTCCTGCAAAAACTGATGTGGCTTAACTGTTGGTCCCTGGTATTTTTGCATAGTCACCCTTGGGGGAAAATAATCCAACACGCAATCCACTCCTGGGTCACGCGCGTGGCTACTGCTTGCTTGTGCGCCGACGCACGGCTGGTGCTCCGCTGGAGCTGCTTGCGTGCCGCTGCTGCTTGCTCCGCTATTGCTGGTTTGCGCGCCGTCGCGCCGCTGCTACTTGCTTCGCTGTTGCCGCCGCGATGGTGCTGCTTGCTCCCCTGCTGCTGCCGCTTCCGCGCCGCCGCGATGGTGCTGCTTGCTCCCCTGCTGCTGCCGTTTCCGTGCCGCCGCGATGGTGCTGCCTTCTCTGCTGCTGCTGCTACTTCCGAGCCGCCATGCCGTTGCTCCACTACTGCTGCTTCCGCGCCGCCGCTGTTGCTACTTCCTTCGTCGCGACTGCTGCTTCTGTGCCGCCGCGTCGTTGTTGCTTTCGCGCCGCTGCTTACTTGTCGACTCGTCGTTGCTTGCGCACCGCCGCTGCTTGCTCCAGTGCAGGCCTTGGATCCTCCCGACCACGACGGCGAGGACTTGCGACGGCGGCTGGACCTCGCCGGCGTCCAGGGCGCACCTCATCTTCTCTCTTTATCGGGGTGGGAAGGGAAGTAGTTTTTGGGAGGGAGGTTTTTTTTGGAAAAAGACCGCACATCAAATGTGGGACCCACATATGTCATAATTGTCATTAAAATGGTCTACGTCATCAATCAGTGTTTTCTGCAAAAGATTAGCTCAAGAATTAGTGGTTTCTGGCCCAAATTCGTAAACAGTGTGGTGGTTTTTTGCAATTCACTCTGCTAAAGAGAATCAAATATGTGAGCCATTTGACCAAGATTCGACACCACAACTGACCTTTCCTTTCCTGGTGTCTCTCATGCCCACTGGTTCGAAACTAGTGCATTATCCGTCTATCTTTCATATCGGTACTGGTCCGGATTGTGGATAAATAAATATCTTAGCAAAATCAGGATTGGAGACCAAATTGAAGATCACTTGCTTAGTTCTTTGTAAATTAGGAGCTACAAATACTCAAGTTATAGACTATTTTTTGTTTGGGCTGTAGCTACAAATACTCAAGTTATAGACTATTTTTTGTAAATTAGGAGCGTGTGTTATTCTTTTCTCCCGTTGCAACGCACGGGCCCTTTTGCTAGTATAAATTGAAAAGTATAAATTGAAAAACATACGATATTATGTTTTTAGGTCAAATGTTCTCTTGTTTGGAAGAAACAAAAAAGATTAATTTTTATATAAGGATAGAACGAATCTCGACACAAACTAAATTGTATGGAAAGAAGGCAGAGTGATATTGTAGTACAGCAGATCCACTACTTGTTAGACTGAATTGAAGAAATCGCAAGCAGAATTGGCTATC
Organism: Aegilops speltoides; assembly: GCA_021437245.1. Lineage (NCBI taxonomy): Eukaryota > Viridiplantae > Streptophyta > Magnoliopsida > Poales > Poaceae > Aegilops > Aegilops speltoides. The sequence goes on along the minus strand of CM038146.1, from coordinate 67,647,903 downwards.
TGAGAATTAATTATTGCTTGATGTTTCTAGTGCGAGCTAGGACAAAGAGAAAGTACTTCTTGATTATTGAAATTGACTGAATTGTTTATGATGGCTGGAGAATCGAATGATGCTGATGAAGTACCCCGACGGTTGGTCCTTATTCGTGCAAGAAAAAAACGCTCTCATAAGTCCTATGTTGTACCTATAGAAGACATGGCTGACATGTAGTACAAGAATAGACAATACATGTGTGGACACCCCCGCTGGTCTCGCTTCATTTCCCCATGCATTCCATGCCTACAACTTGAAATAGTTCTCCGATACGGAGAAACAAGGATAAAACACTGACCATGTTCCTGACATGTGGGTCAATCGAGTTGTTATCATGGGAGAAACCCTCAAAAGGGCTACTTCCATGTTTAGGAGATCATCGCTTACATCCATGTTCCCTTTATTCACAGTCTTCGGTTCGAGCTAGCGTGCGATATCATATCATCAAAAGGAAGAAGAGGTGGGTGATGACCACGGGGGGTGGGGAGGTGGATGCAAAGCAATGGAGTCAAGCGCCGAAACATTGCGTTGTCTAGGCATTTATATATGATAAGTTCTCACACATGGACATACTACTGCTCCAACCATCTATTAATAAAACTTGCCGGATTCAACTACCTCTTATTCTCGTCATTCTCTTCTGTTTGACAAAACCATCACTTCATGCTCCATGCATTACTTCAGTAAGCGTGACACATTAAGTAGTTTTTATAATGATTTTTTAAGGTTTTTATGATGGTTTTTGCATCTGTTTGTCGCTGTCCATTTTGCAGGGTTGACCCCGGGAATAAACCATGTATAGATGCCCAGCCGCAGCCCCATACCAATGGAGCCTGTAGACGCCGTATCCAAAGTGCTCGACAATGACAACCTGCTCATCAAGATCCTCCTCTGCGTTGACCTCCCCACGGCATTGGTCTATGCCGCTCTCGTATGCAAGCGCTGGCTAAAGCATGCCTCCGACCACGAGCTCCTCTGTCGTTTCCGCAAGCTCCACCCACCCCGCATGAAGAACACCCCACCACTACCAGTCCTCGAACTGCGTCATGACTATGCCTGCGGATTGAATCAAATCCTCTCCACGGAAAGTCAACGGCTTGTCCTACTTCCACGTGTCCATGGCGTATGCCAACTATGGAATGTCAAGGGTGATAGTTTATATTCTAAAAGATGTCGTGTGGTGCATGCATAGCTTGGTCGCGGCACATCTTCCTCCTCCACTTATGAGAATAAACTTTGTGCTTGTCGACAGTGAAATCTATATGGCGGCTGCCAAGAGTGACATTATCATCTTGAATTTGAAGACCTCAAACTTCTCGGTAATTCAGCTCCCACAAGGAGTGGAGTATGGGGAGGAGTATAGTTCGTCGGACGCTGTTGTCATGGGAAGATGATTATTCTAGTGTTTATCTCATCAATGCTAAGGAGCTTCAACTTCGCATTTGGCTCCACAAGGGTTACACCTGGTTGCTGGTGGATATAATCTGTTTGCTTGACATGTTTGCTAATTCGAGGATGTTAGGTTGCAATGTTGAAGGCTATCATAGTTTTCTTCGTCTCACACAGGCGGGGGACAATGTAGAGTTTGTGTTCTTGCAGATGCTTCAATGCATATTCTACCTGGATATCAAGTGCAGTACACTGCGTGAGGTGCTTGATATAACAGAAATATGATGAATCTTCTTGTCATATCAATCCTCTCATGACGATCTGGCCTCCCACATTCCATGTGAACAAGGATAATTCTGGTGGGTATTTTCACTTATAGATTTGCTATGTGACTATGTGCACCATCCAACCCACTTGTTGAGGATATATAGTTTGATTCCTTACGCCATATTAACAATGTTAGTAGTGTCATTAGAGAATGCTCATCATAAGATGGTTTGAGACCTTTTTTTTGTATTCCTTTTGTATGACATGAGGCTAGGCCAAGCTAACCATGGGTAATTCGGGTTTATGTTGCATTTCTCCTTATTTTTGTTTTACGGAATCACAAAATAGAAAATTGAAATGTGTCTGCCTGCGATATGAAGGCATTTAGAGTGTACTGACGTGCCTTTTTTTTTGGAGAAACTATAGTATTTGATGAAAGTCATCATTTTGAGTTCTTAGCGCCCATAATATTTCACAAACGTCTAAATAAATATTATGATGCTAAATTTCTCCATCCTTATAATTCCTCTGTTTTCTCTAAACCAGAAGTTCCATGTGAGCAAGGATATGAGAAAGCTTTTGGCTGGTCAGTGATATGGGTGCAAATGAAGGAACAGTAGGAACTCGTTTCCCTATTGATATGTAAATATGAGCTGAGATTGACTGTTGGTAGCATCTTAGCATTGCCTGTCTATATTGTGGTCCACAAATTTGTGGAATGGATCGTTGTACGTGGTTGTGCATCCTGAATCATAGCATGCTCCTCACATGATATGCACCGCTGGTCCCCTTAAACCTCCTGGTTGCTAGGAACTGGACCCACAAGACAGTGCGACGTCTGGTTTCCTGCCAATTTCTCTTCCTCAGAGCATCTACAGCCGGATACAGCAAATTCGACCCCACAAATGCCTGCTGTAAGACAATAGGTTTAGGGGGGAACCGGCACAACCCTCTAGGGGTGGCCTATCACATATATATAATGAGTAGGATACAACATTACAATATACGTACACGTATGTATACGGAGGTTATATAGTCTAACACCCTCCCTTAATCTAAGCCACTTCCTAATGAATCTAGAAGGGTAAGATTGCGCTGGCAAGCCTCAAACTGTGGTAGAGGTAATGGCTTGGTGAAGATGTCTGCAAGTTTATCCTTGGAAGAGATGAACCTGATCTGGAGTTGCTTCTGAGAGACATGTTCACGCACAAAGTGATAGTCAACTTCAATATGTTTCCTTCGGGCATGGAATACTGGATTCGCAGAGAGGTATGTAGCACCGATGTTATCACACCAAAGGACAGGAGACTGTGATTGAGATATACCCAATTCCTAAAGCAAAGACTGTACCCAGATAAGCTCCAAGCGATCTCTCTTAGACAGTGGCCTGTTTCCGAGCACTCCAGGCGATCAGATTAGAGCCAAAGAACACAGCATAACCCCCTGTAGATCACCTGTCATCCGGATTGCCAGCCCCAGCCCAATCCGCATCAGAGTATACAGAGAGACATCCAGAGGAGCTCGGTCGAATATGCAAGCTGTGAGACACCGTGAATCGAATGTAGCGCAAAATGCGCTTAACAGCAGACCAATGAGTGTCACGGGGTGCCTGCAGATACTGGCAAACTCGGTTGACTGCAAAAGAAATGTCCGGTCGTGTAATCGTCAAGTACTAAAGACCACCAACAATACTCCTATACTCCATCGCATCAGAAGAAGACAGAAGCTCACCATCAATAGCAGTGATCTTGACAGTGGTAGACATCGGCCCCAGAAGTAACCTCCACACCAAGGAAGTAGTGAAGGTTCCCAAGGTCCTTGACCGCAAAATCAGCACCAAGAGATCGAACAAGAGCAGTAGCAGCCGAGTGAGAAGAGCTGACAAGAATAATATCATCGGCATAAACCAACAAGTACATAGTAACCTTAGGCTTCTGTAGAAGAAATAGTGAGGAGTCAGCAGTCGATGATGCAAAACCATGAGCACGAAGAGCCATCGCAAGACGAGCATGCCATGCACGGGGAGCCTACTTCAGACCATAAAGTGCCTTGGACAGACGACAGAGATGATCAGGACGATCTGGATCAGAAAAACTCGGAGGCTGGCGCATATAGACCTCCTCCTCCAACACAGCATGGGGAAAGGCATTTTGTACATCAAGCTGACGAAGACACCAACCTCGAGTAACGACAAGAGAGAGAAGAAGCCTGATGGTAGTAGGCTTAACCAATGGACTGAATGTGTCTTCATAGTCAAGACCATAACGCTGCCGAAAACCACGAGCAACAAGACGAGATTTGTAGCGTTCAATGGACCCATCAGAATACTTCTTCACTTTGAAAACCCACTTGGAGTCAATGACATTAACCAGCAATGATGGAGGAAGAAGAGTCCATGTCTTATTGCGAAGAAGAGCTTGATACTCCTGCTCCATGGCCTCTCTCCAATGAGGAATGCGCATAGCAGCTTGATACGTGCGTGGCTCAGAGGAGGGATCCGCAAGTGCAGCAGTCATGCATGCAGCCAACCAAGCAACTGTACCATCATTACGCTGCTTAGGCTGAAAGATACCACTACGACTGCGCGTATGTGGACGCAGAGCAGCAGCAGGAGCCAGCGAAGTCGAGGACAACGATGGAGCGGCGCTAGAGGAGCCAGCAACAACAGTACTGGACGAGGGTGATGGGGGCGTCGCAGTCGGCAAAGGACCATGCGACGCCTCAGGGGAGCCAATACCAGACGGCTCCGGGCTGCATGACGCTGAAGCCGGCCCGGGCGAGGCCAGCCCCAATGGCGATGGCCCAGACGCCATAGGTGAAGCGGGGGCGGGCGAGGCCGGCCAGTCACCGTTGGTGACGAGGCAGGGGCGGGCGAGGCCGGTCCAGACGCCGTTGGCGTGACCGGGGTCGCGGGCCGAGGCCGCGGCTATGCCGGCCCCGAGGACAGAGTCTACAAAGCGGGCGACAGAACCGAGGCATCGATCGGTCGTGCATGGGCTTGCGGACCGAGGCCATGCAGTGGCGCCATATGATCGTCGTGCACAGCTGATGGTGCCGACGAGGAAGGCGATGACGACGAAGGAGGTGATGGTGCCTCTAAAATCTCCAAACAAGCCCCACGACCAGTGCCTGCTCCATGATTAAGCAACAATATAGGGGAATATGCAACATCATCAAATTGGTCAGAAGCAACAGAGCATGAATGCATGGGTGGTGGTTCGGCAGTGGACACAGGGAGTTTGGAAAAGGGAAAAACATGCTTATCAAACACGACATCCCGAGATATATAGACACGATTAGTGGGCACATGAAGACATTTGTATCCTTTATGAAGAGAGCTATAACCAAGAAAGACAACCTTCTTGGAATGAAACTCGAGCTTGCGCTTGTTATATGGACGGAGATGGGGCCAGCAAGCACACCCAAACACCTTGAAGAAGGTGTAGTCCGGTTTTTCATTAAGAAGAACTTCAATGGGAGTCTTCATGTTCAAAAAACTAGTGGGAATACGGTTGATAAGAAATCATGCAGTAGTGAAAGCATCACTCCAAAACCGAAATGGAACAGATGCATGGGCCAAAAGAGTAAGACCAGTTTCAACGATGTGACGATGCTTACGTTCTACTGAACCATTCTGCTGATGTGTATGTGGACATGCTAAACGGTGAGCGATCCCAAGCGACTGCAAGAAGGAGTTGAGGTTGCGATACTCGCCCCCACCCCCCACCCCAGTCCGACTGGACATGAACAAATTTGTGCTTGAGAAGGAGTTCAACATGTTTTTGAAACTGAACAAAAATATTGAGCACATCAGATTTTTGTTCAATAAGGTAAAGCCAGGTAAAGCGACTATAAGCATCAACGAAACTGATATAATAACTGTGACCACTGACAAAAGTTTGAGCAGGACCCCATACATCTGAAAGCACAAGTTCTAAGGGATGTTTCACCTCACGACTAGACTCTGGAAAAGGAAGTTGATGACTCTTCCCTTGCTGACAAGCATCACACACTGCTACATCTTTATTACTAGACATGCTAGGAAGCTCATGGCGGCGCAAAACATGACGGACGATAGGTGTGGTTGGGTGACCAAGACGAGCATGCCACTGTGACGGAGATACCCGAAACTCCACTAAAAACGTGAGCGACACCAGGATGCTCCAGACGATAGAGGCGCTGGCACAACCGCCCGCTAATAAGAATGTCCCTCGTGCCCTGATCCTTAATAAAAAGATCAAAATGATGAAATTCACAGAGCACAATATTATAACGTGTGAGTTTAGGAACTGAAAGAAGATTACGTGTCACAGATGGAACTCTAAGAACATTGCGAAGCTGAAGACTCCTATTTGCATGACTAGTGAGAAGAGATGCTTGAACAATATGAGAGATGTGCATACCTTCTCCATTGGCGCTGTGGATATTGTCGGAGCCATTATAGGGTTAACGAGTGTGAAGCTTCCCCTTCTCGCTCTTCAGGAGCTCCGTCGCCCCCGAGTCAATGTACCAGTGGGGATCAATGGAATAGGACTGAGTATGTCCTTGTTGCTTTTGCGGCGCCAGATGATCAGCCATGGCAACCTGACGGACAAAGTTGCGTGTGTCCTTGCCATCATTGCCAAGACCAAGAAAACTCCGCTGGAAGAGTTTGTGACACTTGGAGTCCCAGTGCCTCTCAATGCCACACAACTGACACACGCGCGGACCACCAGTCCCTGATAGGGTGGCGGATGGGGGTGGAGCCGAGGGTGACGAGGACGATGCAGGGGGCGGCGCCTTGGACGAGTTGCGGCCACCCTTGGTGGCGGCGTTGGCGTAGAGGGGGTCGTGACTGGCCTTGGCATGGCGCGCCTCGACACGCTATTCAGTGAGGAGGAGGCGAGAGTAGACCTCATGTGCCATCATGGGGTCCGAGTTGCCCCTCTCGTTGATGATCTCGACCAAAGCATCATACTCCTCGTCGAGCCCGTCGACGATGAAGGATTTGAACTTGGAATCGGTGAGCGGTTGTCCAATGGAAGCCAACGTGTCAGCAAGGCCCTTGACCTTGGTGTAGAACTCCACGGCCGTGGAGTTAAGCTTCTCACACTCGCCAAGCTGACGACGAAGCGCGGAGACCCGAGCCTATGACTGCACAGCAAACGAGCGCTCGAGTATAGTCCATGCCTCATGAGACATCTTTGTGAAGACGACAAGCTCGGCGATAGCCGGAGAGAGCGACCCCTTGATGGAGGAGAGGTTCGCCTGGTCCTGCCCCATCCAAACATGGTGGGCCGAATAGTAGAACGGACCGTGCACGCTGTCCACTAGCGTGGGGGAGGGGGGGAAGGGAGATAGCCATCGATATAGCCAAGCAGGTAATGACTCCAAAGGAGCGGAAGAACCTACGCACCCCAGAAGATGTATTTGTCGGATGACAACTTGATGGTGATGAGATGGCCAAAGTGGAACGGCGGCGGCAGCGGCGATCCCATCGAGGAGGCTGCCTGAGGTGATGTCACCATGGAGGCAGCAAGCGGCACCGTGGGTGCGGCCGGAGGTGCAACTGGTATAGAGGAAAATGGCGCCACGGCCGGGACCGACGCCGCAAGCCCCGCCATCAATGCGAACTCGGGCGCCACCAGCTGGTGTGGCGCGACAGCACCCGCAACAAAAGATGCCGATGAAGCTGCGGCGCTGTATAACGCGACTTGATGGCCGAACGACGAGGCTGCCGGTGGAGTCGAGAAGAAGGAGCCCACGCTCCTTGTCCCGAGCGAGGACTGCAGAGCGGCTGCGTCCAGCGAGCATGATAAAAGTGCCGCAAGGGAATCCGCAGGAACACGGCGTTGGTAGATCCGGATGCGGCGGTGCTTGACATGGCGGTGGCGCGAACGGAATTGAGGTGGCGGCGGCGGCGCTGTCGGGCGCGTACGTAACCTAGCGTGATACCATGTAAGACAATAGGTTTAGGGGGGAACCGACACAACCCTCTAGGGGCGGCCTATCACACATATATATAATGAGTAGGATACAACGTTATAATATACACGTATGTATACGGAGGTTATACAGTCTAACAACCGCGGACCGGTCTTCCACAACCGGATTCCTCAAATTACAAACCTCAAATCCATACTATTACATGCAACATAAATCTATAATGGTTCATGTCACCGGCAATGTAGAGGAGGACATGGTACATGGGCCAGCTCACGGGACTCAACGCATCGCCATCTCCCATGCCCTACTTGACACAGCAGTCAGACACCTCATGGCGGATCTGTGCGCCATTTGGACAGACGCAATGGATTCACGACGGAAGGAGACCGAGTGCTGTTGTCGGGCGGCCTCCTCCCGGGAGTGGCAAACCACAAGCCGGACAGTCAAGTGCGGTGCACCAGCTTCCGTTATTATTTTACTGACACGAGATTGCTCCAATTTCTTGTTGTTTGTGCGTTTAATATTTTGCCCACCCCGAAGCACTCACTAAATACCCACTTGCTTCAATCAAGGCTAGCACTACTAAAAAACGGCTATAGCTAATATGAACATTAATGGCGCACTATGTATGTGGTGCGCCACTGCTATATAGCAGTGATGCACCAGATATGGTTTCGCCATTAGTGGCCATATTAGTAATGGCACACCTGGTGTGTGATGCGCCATTACTAGTTTTGTCCTGGCCCCACACCCCTCCCCAGACTTAGTAGTGGCGCACCATGGGAAAGTGCGCCATTACTAGTTTTAACTAGTAATGGCGCACCAGTAAGAGATGCGTCATTGCTATCTATACGTATGACGCACCCCCTACCAGTGCGCCATTGCTATCACCCCTTATCCCCTCCCTCTAGTCACGTTCTCTCCCCTCCCCTTCCTCCTGACACACCCACCCACCTCCCTTGACTTCGATCTAGATCGGGAAGCCCCGGCCGCCCGCCTCTTCCTCTCCCTCCCGACCACGGCGATCCCCCTTCCCCCTCCCTCACACCAGATCCAGGGCATGGAGCCGTGGTGAGCTCCTTCCCCAACGCTCCTCACCGGATCCAGAGGAGAGCTGGTGACCACGTCCTCCGCGAGGGCGTTGCTCCGGGATGTGGAGGCTGCCGAGCTGCAGGAGGAGGAGCTCCCCGCCACCCCAAGGCCCTAGATCCAGCCGCCACGGCCATAGCCGGGCTTCCAGATCCCGGTCACCACTACGCCGCCGGCGCCCCCTCCCCTTTTTTTGACTATGAACAGTAGGGTAAAACTGAAGGAAATATGCCCTAGAGGCAATAATAAAGTTATTATTTATTTCCTTATTTCATGATAAATGTTTATCATTCATGCTAGAATTGTATTAACCGGAAACATGATACATGTATGAATGCATAGACAAACAATATGTCACTAATATGCCTCTACTAGACTAGCTTGTTAATCAAAGATGGTTATGTTTCCTAACCATGAACAAAGAGTTGTTATTTGATTAACAAGATCACATCATTAGTAGAATGATCTGATTGACATGACCCATTCCATTAGCTTAGCACACGATCGTTTAGTATGTTGCTACTGCTTTTATCCATGACATATACATGTTCCTATAACTATGAGATTATGCAACTCCGTTTACGGAGGAACACTTTGGTGCTACCAAACGTCACAACGAATCGGGTGATTATAAAGGAGTACTACAGGTGTCTCCAAAGTCGATGTTGGGTTGGCGTATTTCGAGATTAGGTTTTGTCACTCCGATTGTCGGAGAGGTATCTCTGGCCCTCTCGGTAATACACATCACTGAAGCCTTGCAAGCATTACAACTAATGAGTTAGCTGTGAGATGATGTATTACTTAAACGAGTAAAGAGACTTGCCGTAACGAGATTGAACTAGGTATTGATACCGACGATCGAATCTCGGGCAAGTAACATACCGATGACAAAGGAACAACGATGTTGTTATGCGGTCCGACCGATAAAGATCTTCGTAGAATATGTAGGAACCAATATGGGCATCCAGGTCCCGCTATTGGTTATTGACCGAGACGTGTCTCGGTCATGTCTACATTGTTCTCGAACCGTAGGGTCCGCACGCTTAAGGTTTCGATGACGGTTATATTATGAGTTTATGTATTTTGATGTACCGAAGAAGTTCGAGTCCCGGATGTGATCACGGACATGACGAGGAGTCTCGAAATGGTCGAGACATAAAGATTGATATATTGGAAGCCTATATTTGAGTTCGGAATGGTTCCGGTGAAATCGAATTTATCGAGTACCGGAGGTTACCGAACCCCCGGAACTATATGGGCCATAGTGGGCCTTGGTGGAAAGGAGAAAGGGCCAGCCCTAGGTGGTCAAGGCCCCCCTTCCCCTAGTCCTACTAGGACTAGGAAAGGTGGGCCGGCCCCCTCTCTCTCTTTCCCCCTCCGGTGAATCCTATTCCAACTAGGATTGGAGGGGGAATCCTACTCCCAGAGGGAGTAGGACTCCCTGGCGCGCCTCCTCTTGGCCGGCCGGCCCCCTCCCCTTGCTCCTTTATATACGGGGGCAGGGGGGCACCCTAGAACACACAAGTTTGATCTACGGATCGTTCCTTAGCCGTGTGCGGTGCCCCCCTCCACCATATTCCACCTCGGTCATATCGTCGCAAAGCTTAGGCGAAGCCCTGCGCCGGTAGTACATCAAGATCGTCACCACGCCGTCGTGCTGACGAAACTCTCCCTCCCCGAAGCTCTACTGGATTGGAGCCCGAGGAGCGTCATCGAGCTGTACGTGTGTCAAGAACTCGGGGGCGCCGGAGTAACGGCGCCGGGATCGGTCGGATCGCGAGGAGAACGTACGACTACTTCCTCTACGCCAGATCGCTTCCGCTTCGGTCTACAAGGGTACGTAGACAACACTCTCCCCTCTCGTTGCTATGCATCACCATGATCTTGCGTGTGCGTAGGAAAATTTTTGAAATTACTACGTTCCCGAAAAGTGGTATCAGAGCCTAGGTTTTTATTGTTTGATGTTTTGCATGAGTAGAACACAAGTGAGTTGTGGGCGATACAAGTCATACTACCTACCAGCATGTCATACTTTGGTTCAGCGGTATTGTGAGATGAAGCGGCCCGGACCGACATTACGCCAGACGCTTACGCGAGACTGGTTTCACCGCCACGAGCACTCGTTGCTTAAAGGTGATTGGCGGGTGTCTGTCTCTCTCACTTTAGTTGAACTGAGTGTGGCTACGCCCGGTCCTTGAGAAGGTTAAAACGAGTCTATTTGACGAAGTATCGTTGTGGTTTTGATGCGAGGTGAGATTGGTTCTTGCTTAAGCCCGTAGCAGCCACGTAAAATTTGCAACAACAAAGTAGAGGACGCCTAACTTGTTTTTGCAGGGCATGTTGTGATGTGATATGGTCAAGACGTGATGCTATATTTTATTGTATGAGATGATCATGTTTTGTAACCGGTTATCGGCAATCGGCAGGAGCCATATGGTTGTCGCTTTATTGTATGAAATGCAATCGCCCTGTAATGCTTTACTTTATCACTAAGCGGTAGCGATAGTCATAGAAGCATAAGATTGGCGAGACGACAACGATGCTACGATGGAGATCAAGGTGTCGCGCCGGTGACGATGGTGATCATGGTGGTGCTGCAGAGATGGAGATCACGAAGCACAAGATGATGATGACCATATCATATCACTTATATTGATTTGCATGTGATGTTTATCTTTTATGCATCTTATCTTGCTTTGATTGACGGTAGCATTATAAGATGATCTCTCACTAAATTATCAAGAACTGTTCTCCCTGAGTATGCACCGTTGCCAAAGTTCGTCGTGCCTGCACACCACGTGATGATCGGTGTGATAAGCTCTCACGTCCATCTACAACGGGTGCAAGCCAGTTTTGCACACGCAGAATACTCAGTTATACTTGACGAGCCTAGCATATGCAGATATGGCCTCGGAACACGGAGACCGAAAGGTCGAGCGTGAATCATATAGTAGATATGATCAACATAAGATGTTCACCATTGAAAACTACTCCATCTCACGTGATGATCGGTTATGGTTTAGTTGATTTGGATCACGTGATCACTTAGATGACTAGAGAGATGTCTATCTAAGTGGGAGTTCTTAAGTAATATGATTAATTGAACTTAAATTTATCATGAACTTAGTACCTGATAGTATCTTGCTTGTCTATGTTTGATTGTAGATAGATGGCTCGTGCTGTTGTTCCGTTGAATTTTAATGCGTTCCTTGAGAAAGCAAAGTTGAAAGATGATGGTAGCAACTACACGGATCGGGTCCCGAACTCGAGGATTATCCTCATTGCTGCACGTAAGAGTTACGCCTGGATGCACCGCTAGGTGCCAGACTCTCGGCAGAGCAACACCAGATGTTATGAACGTCTGGCAGAGCAAAGCTGATGACTACTCTATAGTTCAGTGTGCCATGCTTTACGGCTTAGAACCGGGACTTCAACGACGTTTTGAACGTCATGGAGCATATGAGATGTTCCAGGAGTTGAAGTTAATATTCCAACAGTAATGCCCGGATTGAGAGATATGAAGTCTCCAATAAGTTCTATAGCTGCAAGATGGAGGAGAATAGTTCGTTAGTGAGCACATACTCGTAATGTCCGGGTACTACAATCACTTGACACAATTGGGAGTTAATCTTCCGGATGATTGTGTCATTGATGTAATTCTTCAATCACCGCCACCAAGCTACAAAGGCTTCGTGATGAACTATAATATGCAAGGGTTAGTAAAGACTATACCGAGCTCTTCGCAATGCTAAAGGCTGCGGAGGTAGAAATCAAGAAGGAGCATCAAGTGTTGATGGTCAATAAGACCACTAGTTTCAAGAAGAAAGGCAAAGGGAAGAAGAAGGAACTTCAAGAAGAACAGCAAGCAAGTTGCTGCTCAGAGAAGAAACCCAAGTCGGACCTAAGCCTGAAACCGAGTGCTTCTACTACAAGCGACTGGTCATCGAAGCGGAACTGCCCAAAGTATTTGGCGGATAAGAAGGATGGCAAGGTGAACAAAGGTATATGTGGTATACATGTTATTGATGTGTACCTTACTAGAGCTCGCAGAGCACTGGTATTTGATACTGGTTTCTGCTAATATTTGCAACTCAAACAGGACTACGGATTGCTTAACACCGCAAAGGACGAGGTGACGATGCGCTGGGAAATGGTTCCAAAGTCGATGTGATCGCGGTCGGCACGCTACCTCTACATCTACCTTCGGATTAGTTTTAGACCTAAATAATTGTTATTTGGTGCTGCGTTGAGCATGAACATTATATCTGGATCTTGTTTGATGCAAGACGGTTATTCATTTAAATCGAGAATAATGGTTGTTCTATTTATATGAGTAATATCTTTTATGGTCATGCACCCTTGAAGAGTGGTCTATTTTGATGAATCTCGATAGTAGTGATACACATATTCATAATGTTGAAACCAAAAGATGCAGAGTTGATAATGATAGTGCAACTTATTTGTGGCAATCGCTGTTTAGGTCATATCGGTGTAAAGCGCATGAAGAAACTCCATAATGATGGACTTTTGGAGTCACTTGATTATGAATCACTTGGCACTTGTGAACCGTGCCTCATGGGCAAGATGACTAGAACCCCGTTCTCCGGTACTATGGAGAGAGCAACAGATTTGTTGGAAATCATACATACAGATGTATGTGGTCCGATGAATGTTGAGGCTCGTGGCGGATATCGTTATTTTCTCACCTTCACAGATGACTTAAGCAGATATGGGTATATCTACTTAATGAAACATAAGTCTGAAACATTTGAAAAGTTCAAAGAATTTCAGAGTGAAGTTGAAAATCATCGTAATAAGAAAATTAAATTTCTACGATCTGATCGTGGAGGTGAATATTTGAGTTACGAGTTTGGCTTACATTTGAAACAATGCGGAATAGTTTCGCAACTCACGCCACCCGAAACACCACAACGTAATGGTGTGTCCGAACGTCGTAATCGTACTTTACTAGATATGGTACGATCTATGATGTCTCTTACAGATTTACCGCTATCGTTTTGGGGTTATGCTCTAGAGACGGCCGATTCACACTGAATAGAACACCGTCAAAATCCGCTGAGACGACACCTTATGAACTATGGTTTAGCAAGAAACCAAAGTTGTCATTTCTTAAAGTTTGGGGATGCGATGCTTATGTGAAAAAGCTTCAACCCGATAAGCTCGAACCCAAATCGGAGAAATGTGTCTTCATAGGATACCCAAAGGAGACAGTTGGGTACACCTTCTATCATAGATCCAAGGCAAGACATTTGTTGTTAAGAATGGATCCTTTCTAGAGAAGGAGTTTCTCTTGAAAGAAGTGAGTGGGAGGAAAGTAGAACTTGATGAGGTAATTGTACCTTCTCCTTACTTGAAAGTAGTTTGTCGCAGAAACCGGTTTCGAGACATCTACACCAAGTAGTGAGGAAGTTGATGATGTTGATCATGAAACTTCAGATCAAGTTACTACGTAACCTCGAGATCAACTAGAGTAAGATCCGCACTGAGTGGTACGGTAATCCTGTTCGGAAATCATGCTACTAGATCATGATGAACCTACGAACTATGAAGAAGCGATGGTGAGCCCAGATTCCGCAAAATGGCTTGAGGCCATGAAATCTGAGATGGGATCCATGTATGAAAACAAAGTATGGACTTTGGTTGACTTGCCCGAGGGTCGGCAAGCAATAGAAAACAAGTGGATCTTCAAGAAGAAGACTGACGCTGACGGTAATGTTAGTGTCTACAAAGCTCGACTTGTCGCAAAGGGTTTTCGACTAGTTCAAGGGATTGACTACGATGAGACCTTCTCACCCGTAGCGATGCTTAAGTCTGTCCGAATCATGTTAGCAATTGCCGATTTTATGATTATGAAATTTGGCAAATGGATGTAAAGACTGCATTCTGAATGGATTTCGGAAGAAGAGTTGTATATGATGCAACCGAAGGTTTTATCGATCCAAAGGAGCTAACAAAGTATGCAAGCTCCAGCGATCCATTTATGGACTGGTGCAAGCATCTCGAGTTGGAATAAACGCTTTGATAGTGTGATCAAAGTATTTGGGTTCATCTGAGACTTTTGGAGAAGCCTCAGATTTACAAGAAAGTGAGTGGGAGCTCAGAGCATTTCGATATTATATGTAGATGACATATTGCTGATCGGAAATGATATAGAATTTCTGGATAGCATAAAGGGATACTTGAATAAGAGTTTTCAATAAAAGACCTCGTGAAGCTGCTTACATATTGGGCATTAAGATCTATAGAGATAGATCAAGACGCTTAATTGACTTTCACAAAGCACATACCTTGACAAAATTTTGAAGAAGTTCAAATGGATCAAGCAAAGAAAGGGTTCTTGCTCGTGTTACAAGGTGTGAAGTTGAGTAAGACTCAATGCCCAACCACCGCAGAAGATAGAGAGAAAATGAAAGATGTTCCTATGCTTCAGCCATAGGCTCTATCATGTATGCAATGCTGTGTACCAGACCTGATGTGTGCCTTGCTATAAGTTTAGCAGGAGGTACCAAAGTAATCCAGAGTGGATCATCGACAGCGGTCAAGAACATCCTGAAATACCGAAAAGGACTAAGGATATGTTTTCGATATGGAGGTGACAAAGAGCTCATCGAACGGTTACGTTGATGCAAGCTTTGACACCGATCCGGACGATTCTAAATCGCAGACCGGATACGATTTACACTTAACAGAGGAGCTGTCGGTTGGTGCAGTTCTAAACAAAGCGTCGAAGCGGGATCTACATGTGAAGCGGAGTACATAGCAGCTTCGAAGCAGCTAATGAAGGAGTCTGGATGAAGGAGTTCATATCCGATCTAGGTGTCATACCTAGTGCATCGGGTCCAATGAAAATCTTCTCGTGACAATATCGAGTAATTGCCTTAGCAAAGGAATCCAGATTTCACAAGAGGACCAAGCACATCAAAAGACGCTTCAATTCCATCCGGATTTAGTCCGTGGGAGACATAGAGATTTGCAAGATACACACGGATCTGAATGTAGCGCACCGCTAACTAAGCCTCTTCCACGAGCAAAACATGATCAACACCAAGACTCCATGGGTGTTAGAATCATTACTATGTAATCTAGATTATTGACTCTAGTGCAAGTGGGAGATCAAGGAAATATGCCCTAGAGGCAATAATAAAGTTATTATTTATTTCCTTATTTCATGATAAATGTTTATCATTCATGCTAGAATTGTATTAACCGGAAACATGATACATGTGTGAATGCATAGACAAACAATATGTCACTAGTATGCCTCTATTAGACTAGCTTGTTAATCAAAGATGGTTATGTTTCCTAACCATGAACAAAGAGTTGTTATTTGATTAACAAGGTCACATCATTAGTAGAATGATCTGATTGACATGACCCATTCAATTAGCTTAGCACACGATCGTTTAGTATGTTGCTACTGCTTTTATCCATGACATATACATGTTCCTATAACTATGAGATTATGCAACTCCTGTTTACGGAGGAACACTTGGTGCTACCAAACGCCACAACGAATCGGGTGATTATAAAGGAGTACTACAGGTGTCTCCAAAGGCAGATGTTGGGTTGGCGATTTCGAGATTAGGTTTTGTCACTCCGATTGTCGGAGAGGTATCTCTGGGCCCTCTCGGTAATACACATCATCAAGCCTTGCAAGCATTACAACTAATGAGTTAGCTGTGAGATGATGTATTACTAAACGAGTAAAGAGACTTGCCGTAACGAGATTGAACTAGGTATTGATATCGACGATCGAATCTCGGCAAGTAACATACCGATGACAAAGGGAACAACGATGTTGTTATGCGGTCTCGACCGATAAAGATCTTCGAGAATATGTAGGAACCAATATGGGCATCCAGGTCCCGCTATTGGTTATTGACCGGAGACGTGTCTCGGTCATGTCTACATTGTTCTCGAACCATAGGGTCCGCACGCTTAAGGTTTCGATGACGGTTATATTATGAGTTTATGTATTTTTATGTACCGAAGAAGTTCGGAGTCCCGGATGTGATCACAGACATGACGAGGAGTCTCGAAATGGTCGAGACATAAAGATTGATATATTGGAAGCCTATATTTGGAGTTCGGAATGGTTCCGGGTGAAATCGGGAATTTACCGGAGTACCGGGAGGTTACCGGAACCCCCCCGGAAACTATATGGGCCATAGTGGGCCTTGGTGGAAAGGAGAAAGGGCCAGCCCTAGGTGGCCGCGTGCCTCCCCCCCTTCCCCTAGTCCTACTAGGACTAGGAAAGGTGGGCCGGCCCCCTCTCTCTTTCCCCTCCGGTGAATCCTATTCCAACTAGGATTGAGGGGAATCCTACTCCCTGAGGGAGTAGGACTCCTCGCAGCGCCTCCTCTGGCCGGTCGGCCCCTCCCCTGCTCCTTTATATACGGGGCAGGGGGCACCCTAGAACACACAAGTTTGATCTACGGATCGTTCCTTAGCCGTGTGCGGTGCCCCTCCACCATATTCCACCTCGGTCATATCGTCGCAAAGCTTAGGCGAAGCCCCGCGCCGTAGTACATCAAGATCGCCACCACGCCGTCAGGTCGACGAAACTCTCCTCCCCAGCTCTCTGGATTGGAGCCCGAGGAGCGCCATCGAGCTGTACGTGTGTCAAGAACTCGGGCGCCGGAGTAACGGCGCCGGATCGGTCGGATCGCGAGGAGAACGACGACTACTTCCTCTACGCCAGATCGCTTCCGCCCGGTCTACAAGGGTACGTAGACAACACTCTCCCCTCTCGTTGCTATGCATCACCATGATCTTGCGTGTGCGTAGGAAATTTTTTGAAATTACTACGTTCCCCAACAAAAACCCCACTACAATTTTTATTAAAATATAAAAAGAGTAGTAGCGCCCCCTCCCCTCCCCTCCCCCCTGGTTGTAGATCCGCTCGAGCAGCACAACCCACGGTCAGATCCGCCCTCCCTCCCGCCCATCGCGCTTGAAACCCTAGCCGGCTTTCCATGGCGTCCGACCGAACGTATAGGCCTCGACGACGGTGCTATGGTATGAATCCCTCCTCCCCTTCTTCATTTTTTCTTCTTCTCTCCCTCTCTGAACCCGTCTTGTGTCGGTCTTGTGTCTCAAGGTAGGCGCCATGGACGTCGCTCTTGTGCTAATCAAGGTTCGCCGCTCCTTCTTCTAGTCCCATGACAAGTTGCAGCAGCTCACTTTCTCAATTTCCTCTCTTCACTTCCCTGACCCCATCTCGTCTCTATAAGCTCAAGGTTGGGTTGGACTTGGACCATTGGAGGTACAGCAGCCAGTGTCCGGGACGGCGCTGACAGCCAAGGAAGCTCCGACCCTGCCACCGTCGACCCCATGGAAGGTCCCCTTCACCTCTCTACTCTCTCTGTTCGGTTCGTCTGGTTCTAGGCCGATTCCTTTTTCTTATATTTTTTTGCTCTCTCTCTCTGTGATTTAAGTGTGGTTGTCAGATCCTCTTCAGATGTCCAAAGGAGACACCTACTTATTTCTTCTCTTCAGAGGAGAGGACAGGATGCTAACTAGAGAAGTACGACTTACTATATTTCAAACCATAGTAAGCTCCTTCAGTCCAAACAAAACAAGATTTCAGTGTCTCAGTAGCAAAAAGTTTCAGTAGCTTTTTTCTGCAGCTTTTTCTTTCAGTTCTTAGTGCTGCTGCCCCATGAACACATTTTTTTAAATTTGACTGTACATTCAAATGAAGCCTTTGTTAAGTATACACTCCAAAATTCAGTTAACAGTAGCCTAACTGAATTTTTCTGTTTTTGGATTTATAAACTCACTTTATATTCAGTTTATAAATTAATAGTAGCTTCAAAATTAAGTATCATTCGCATGGATCAACTGTTATTTTATTTTGTGGAGGATAAAGTTCAGACCATGAATAATGGCATTACAAGTGAACTTGGCACAGTTACACATGTCCTGACAGTAGTAAGTATTCATTGGCATGCAAGTACTACTTTTACATTGTCACGACAGGAACAATTAATTTGACATGTATCATTGGTACTGCTAAAACATTTCGTTCATGTTTTCCAACAAATTTGGTGAAGACCACTTCATATGTGTTTTGCATATATGAATTATCTCCTGTTGCTTTCTAAGATGTTAGTTCTTTCAGTTCTAGCCCTCCTATCTTTAATTCCTGGCTGCTGGAGTACATGCAGGACAATGAGTTCATCTGCGGCAGCTATCGCTGTGAGCAGTCCGTCCGCGACACACTCCCCAGCGTCTTCGCCGGGCACAACGAGATCCTCAACGTCTGGAAGTAAGTCGCCGGCCATCTGTTTCCTGATGAATTTTCTTTCTAGCTCAATGTGATTGGATCTGACTAGTACGTTCAGATTTGCTCTTGTTTGCTTTTCAAATAGTACTAGTAGTCTATATTCCAGCCGTGCGACTACCTGTAGCCACTTGAACCGATGAGAATTCTTCAAGCCTACCTATAGCTACTTGAACAGATGTCTATCTCAGATCTGCTCATCTAAAAAATCCAAGTGGAGTAGTATGCTGGTAGTATAGTATAACAATATTATCAAAAGATAAATGCTGTGATTATTTAGCTCTGTCAGATAAATACTCGTCGAAAGTGGGCTCCTATAAAAATTCATTTCCATTATAATCTTACTCATACAATATTCACACCATGTAATTCTGGAAATATATGCTCCTATCTAGTTCAGCATAAAAAATGACAGTATTGACATGTTATAAATAGTTTGTTTGTCTTTCTGTTTATTTTGTTACATTTTGCAGGGATAAAGTGAAGAAAAAGAAGAAAAGGTTACAACACATACCGGCTTTGAATTTTGTATACACCATTAATGGAGCTATATTTTTTTCTAACAAAAGCTGAATTATATTATCTCAGAATGAAGCATTAAGAAGATACGAAAATATTTTTAACATCCCGCAAAGCTAGTGCTCATGGGCTCCCGCGACCGCACCCGCGTCAGGTGAGCGCCCCCGGCGCCGGCGCCTCGATCTCCCTTCTCCGGCTACCCCTGCAGCTGCCGATGCCAGATCCGGAGTCCCCTGCTTGCCCTCTCTCTTCTCCCTGCGAGGCTCAACTCGACCTCAAGCGGATGGGAAGGATGGCGCTGTCAAGTCCGTGCAAGCGGCAGCTGGGCGCGCGCCGCCGACGCACGGATCTCTGGCCTCCGTGCTCCATTGCGGCCGCTGAGACCGGATCTGGGTGCCCCGAGGCGCGCTCTTCCATGTCCTAAGCGCCGCCCTGCCCCCTGGTTCGCCCTGGGATGCCGCTCAAGGAGGCCTCCGCGGCGGCCGCCACTCCAGCGGCATCTCCGGCTGTTGCAGTCGTCGTCCTTCCGCCGTCTGCATCGCCATCCCGGGATGATAGTGTCGTGGAGACCAAGGCAGGAGCAGGGTCGTGCACTTGGGATGCAAGCACCATCCCGGCTGCCTGCGTTCTCCCTCGACCGCGGCCGCTGCCGCCAGCTTGCAGATTCAGGAGGGAGGATGGGGGTGTGAAGGCCTCGTGCACGCCCCGTCAACATCTGCTTCTGTCCGGACTCATGCCGCCCATGTCCCTCTTGTCGGTGCCGTCTCAAGTATGCTGCTGCCGGCCCCCTGCTGCCCCGGCGAATGGAGAGGACGGGTGCTATGAAGAGGATCTGGCTCTGTCGCTGCCCGCCAATGCAAAGAGCACCGTTGTTGCCATGGGGCGCGAGCTAACCAGTCCACCGCGAGCCCGAGCCCTGTTGCCGGACCCTATGGCCCCGGATAATGGAGACAACGAGGGCTGTGAAGAGGAGATGGCCTTGACGCTGCCCGTCAATGCAAAAAGCATCATTACTGGCATGAGCAACGAGTTGACCAGTGCACCGCGAGCTGTGTTGTGGGCCACCGCTGCTGACAACGATGACGAAGATGATGAAGAGGAGTTGGCCCCCCAGACGCCGTCGACTGTCACCAAAGCCCTCGCCTCCGACGGGATTTGGGTGGGCCATGACACGGACACAAGTGAGGGTTGGCAGGAGGTGCTACCGTGGCGTGGCCCGCGTCGTCCGACTTCGTCGCCATCCTCGATGATGGCTCCTCGTCCTCCTCGTCCCATCCCTGCTTGGCTCCACGGTAGATGTTGTAGATGCCTTGCTTATGGGCATCGTGCCGTTGTTTGCAGAGATTTGTTGCGGTGCTCCCGTTGTTTGGAGAATGATCATCATGCGCGTGAATGTCGCAACCCCTGGCGTCCTCTGAGCTCACTATCATGCCTTGATGTGCCGCATGTGTCCCGCCTAGGCGCCATGCATCGTGTTGCTCCAGCTTCATGTGAGGGTTCGGCGAGATCCACACCCCCTTCCAAGGCGCTTCACCGTGGGTCTTGGGCGTCTGTTGTCTCTGCTGCTGCTGGCTCGGCAACCCTGTCCGAGCTGATGTTGCAGTCCGCTCAGGCTGATCAGACTGCACTGTTGCAAGGTTGTGTGGCGCGAGTTGAGAGCTTTCTGGAGCGAGCGGAGGTTGCTCTGGGTAGACTATCCCTTGTGCCGGCTCTGTTGCAGACGACTCTGAGGTCACATTCTCCTTGTGCGGCCGGTGTTTGCTCCACAGAAGACAGGGGTGAGGAGTTATACGGCTCTTTCTCCCCTCGTGTTGGAGTCTCATCGTCGGTGCCTACCTCCCCTCCTATGGTGTCTTCCACTGAGGACGAGTCCATCGCCGTGCTTCTGGCTCCGGTGCTACAGATCATGCCTGAGCTTAGGGAGCTATGCCTGAGTCTATCAGTGGAGCATACGAAGGTGGACATGTGA
Organism: Aegilops speltoides; assembly: GCA_021437245.1. NCBI lineage: Eukaryota > Viridiplantae > Streptophyta > Magnoliopsida > Poales > Poaceae > Aegilops > Aegilops speltoides. The sequence goes on along the minus strand of CM038146.1, from coordinate 67,626,406 downwards.
GCAGCTTCGATTGATGGACAAGTTTCGCGTTGATGATGCTAAAGGGAAGGCAGCTGCAATTTCATGATGGGTAGTTCTCAGCGTTTCGTGTTGTCCATGTGGCTTTGGTCTTTTGAGTCGTAGAAGTATTGATGGTTGTGGTTGTTGTGTGTTGGAAGCATTTGACGGACTGTCTACGTGGTCGTGAGAGTGAGTCACTTCTGGAGTGTCACTTTTATATCGGTTTTTGCCCGGTTTTCCGTATATTAACTGGGCAATTCTCTTCTCCTTAATTAATCGACGAGGCAATCATTTTGCCTCCGTTTCAAAAAAAAAATGTTTTTTTTCTGACGAGCAGCGCTGGACCTAGGTCTACACACCACCATGCAACAGCGCCGCTACTACGGCGCTTCATGTTGGAACCCATGCCCATGGCGAGCTACGTAGCTTGGCTAGCTGCTGAAGAACTAATTAGCCCTAGGACTAATTGATTGACAAGGCGGACGCCACACATTTATAAAGAAGCTGGTGAAGTTCAGGAAAGGTTTCTGCGATGAAATCTGATCCATCTAGCTAGCTTCCTGCCGGCCACCACTTGCATACCACGCGAGAGCTATATCGGTCCAACACTTGTGGATGAATCTGTTAGGGACACACTGGCGCAGATGCATGTGCATAGCTGTATCATATATCAACTTGTGAATATATTTCCACTTGCTTCCAAATTAACGGGGTACTAGCTGGGTTGGATTAGCAGAATAGTGGTGGCAACTAGTGCGAGATGTGTCGAATCAGCACATACGTGTTTCTTGATTGACCCGCAATTGCTCTCCTTGTTTGTTGTTTGTGCACTAGATGCATGTGCAGTGGTTGATCATATCAACTTGCTTTTCTGTATACATATCCACTGGCTTGAAACGCAACTAGGTTCGTGCAGACCAACATGTGGTGGACATACCGTTCAATTTGTTACTTCAGTTATTGATGGTAGATAAAAATTAATGGTAACAGATGAAGCACCGGTCGCATCGCCTTCAAACCCCACTCCAAACCATGTTTCTTCCTCGGAGATGATCCGGCTTCTAAGTTGTGTACGCCTATTTTTGCAGCCTATTTTTGCAAATTCTCCTCCATGGATCTGATCCATCTTACTCCCTCCGTCAAGCTTAATGAAGACCATAGAGAGTACAAAAAGACGAGTCAAGATTAAGGAGGAATTATTAGGAAGTGATCTTGAGATAGTGTTAAAACTGGTTAATATTGTTGAGTATATGTATTATGTGCATATTGTGTATTGGGCCCGCCTTCTAGTTCTTTGTATAGTTAAGGTCCGTGGCCCACCGTTTTACATCATATATACGTGCCTATGCATGAGAGCAATACATTGTGCAATTCATATATTCTACATGGTATCAGTTTTTTAGGTTTACTCGCTTCCGCCGCCACCGCCGCCGCCGACGCCACCGTCGTCTCCTCTGCACCGCCGCCGCCGCCGGCATCCAGCCGCCGCCGCCGCGCGCCTCCCCACGCAGAGCCGCCGCCGTGCCGCCGATCGCCGCCGCACAAGACCTTCCGCTGGCTGCCCCGCTAGCTCGATCTCGCCCGATCGCCAGCACACCATCGCTTGCTACCGATCCCGCCAGCGCCAGCACGCCGCCCGCTAGCTCCGCCCTGCACTCCAGCTCGCTAGCGCCAACGCCCGCTAGCGCCAGATCGCCAACACCCACGTGCTTGTACAGCCGAGCGATCGATCCAAGTGTAAGACAATAGAGTTGGGGGAACCGGCTCAACCCTCTAGGGGTGGCCTATCTCATATATATATAACCAACGGGTACAAGTTACATCATACGTATACAACTACAGAGACTATACAGTCTAACACCCTCCCTCAATCTTAGCCACTTCCTAAGGAATCTAGAAGGGTAAGATTGCGCCTACAAGTCTCAAACTGTGGAAGAGGTAATGGCTTGGTGAAGATGTCTGCAAGTTGATCCTTAGAAGAGATAAACTTGATCTGTAGTTGCTTCTGAGATACCCGTTCCCGTACAAAATGATAGTCCACTTCAATGTGTTTCGTTCGGGCATGGAATACCGGATTAGCAGATAGGTATGTAGCACCAATGTTATCACACCAAAGAATAGGGGACTGTGACTGAGATATTCCCAACTCCTGAAGCAAAGACTGTATCCAGATAATTTCTGCAGTTGCATTAGCCACAGCCTTATACTCAGCTTCAGTACTGCTACGTGAAACAGTAGCCTGTTTCCGAGCACTCCAGGCGATCAAAGTAGAACCAAAGAACACAGCATAGCCCCCCGTGGATCGCCTGTCATCTGGACTGCCAGCCCAGTCCGCATCAGAATACGCCGAGATGACCCCAGAGGGATTCGGTCGAATGTGCAAACCATAGGATAACGTGAAACGAATGTAGCGCAAGATGCGCTTCACTGCAGACCAATGAGTATCACGAGGTGCCTGAAGATACTGACATACTCTGTTAACAGCAAAAGAGATGTCAGGACGTGTGATGGTCAGGTACTGCAGACCACCAACAATACTCTGATTGTGTCGCATCGCCAGAAGATGAAGGTCACCAGCAACAGCCGTAATCCTGTCGGTAGTAGACATAGGTGTAGTAGTCGGTTTGCACTTAAGCATCCCAGCCCGCTGTAACAGATCCAAAGAGTACTTCTTTTGCGGCATAATCAGACCACTGGACACAGAAGCAACCTCGACTCCAAGAAAGTAGTGAAGCCGCCCAAGATCTTTGACCGCAAAATCAGCACCAAGAGACCGAACAAGAGCATCAGCAGCCGACTGAGATGAACTGACAAGGATAATATCATCCACATAAACAAGCAGATACATGGTAACTGCAGGCCTCTGAAGAAGAAACAACGAGGAGTCAGCAGCTGACGATGCAAATCCATGAGCACGAAGGGCCGTCGCAAGACGAGCATGCCAAGCACGAGGAGCTTGCTTTGCACCATAGAGTGCTTTAGTAAGCCGACATAGATAATCAGGACGATCGGGATCACAGAACCCTGGAGGCTGCCGCATATATACCTCCTCTTCGAGAACACCATGGAGAAAAGCATTCTGCACATCCAGCTGACGAAGAGACCAACCCCGAGTAATCGCAAGAGAGAGAAGAAGCTCGATAGTAGTAGGTTTAACCATCGGACTGAAGGTGTCTTCATAATCAAGACCATAACGCTGCCGAAAACCTCGAGCAACCAGCCGCGCCTTGTAGCGCTCAATAGAACCATCAGAATGCTTCTTCACTTTGAAAACCCATTTGGAGTCAATGACATTAACACGGGGTGGTGGCGGAACAAGAGTCCATGTCTTGTTACGAAGGAGAGCATGATACTCCTGCTCCATAGCCTCTCGCCAATGAGGTATACTCAAAGCAGCCTGATACGTGCGCGGTTCAGAGGAAGGATCCGCACGAGCAGCAACCATACAGGCAGCCAACCAAGCAACAGTCCCATCATGTCGCTGTTTAGGCTGAAAGATGCCATTGCGACTCCGTGTATGTGGTCGCTGAGGGAGCATAGTAGGTACAGGAGCTGGAGAGGACTCTGGTGATGATGGCGACGATGGCGAGGACAGCTCCGCGGACGACGGAGAGACCTCGGAGAGCACCGGTGAGGGCACACCGGAGACCAGTGAGCTTGGCCCAAGCGTGACCGGCGAGGAAGGCCGAGGAGGCGACGAGGCCGGCGTGACCGAGCAAGATGGCGAGGCCGGCTCAGAAGCCAGAGGCACCGAGGTTGGCGAGCAACGCGGCGAGGCCAGGGGCGCCGCGGCTGACGGGGCCACCGAGCTGCATGGTGCCGAGGCCGGCTCAGGAGCCGAGGGCGTCGAGGCCGACGGGGCCACCGAGCTGCATGGCGCCGAGGCCGGCTCAGGAGCCAGGGGCGACAAGACCGGCCCAGACTCCTCTGGTGCTGTAGTCGCAACCGGCCGAAGCAGTGAGGCCGGCCCAGAGTCCATGGGTGTAGAGGCGGGCGTCGCGGGAAGACCGACCGGACGTGCATGGGCACGGGGGCCGAGGCCATGCAAGCCACCATGATCGTCGTGAGCCACTGGCGCCTCCAGAATTTCCAAGCGCGCCCCACGTCCAGTGCCTGCACCATGGTTAGGCAACAAAATAGGAGAGTATGCAATATCATCAAATTGGTCAGCAGCAACAGATGATGAATGCAAGGAGGGTGGTTCAACAGTGGACACAGGAAGCTTGGCAAATGGAAAAACATGCTCATCAAACACGACATCCCGCGATATGTAGACACGATTGGTGGGAACATGAAGACATTTGTATCCTTTATGAAGAAAGCTATAGCCCAGAAAAACACACTTTTTGGAGCGAAACTCAAGCTTGCGCTTGTTGTACGGGCGGAGATGTGGCCAGCAAGCGCACCCAAATACCTTAAAGAAGGTATAATCAGGTTGTTCATTAAGGAGAACCTCTACGGGAGTCTTCATATTCAAGACACGAGTGGGAGTACGGTTTATGAGAAAACATGCAGTGGTGAGAGCATCACTCCAAAAACGAAACGGAACTGATGCATGGGCCAAAAGAGTAAGACCAGTTTCAACAATGTGACGATGCTTACGTTCTACAGAACCATTCTGTTGATGTGTATGTGGACATGCTAAATGATGAGCTATCCCAAGCGACTGAAAGAAGGAGTTGAGGTTGCGATATTCGCCCCCCCCCCCCCCAATCGGACTGAACATGAACAATTTTGTGCTTGAGAAGACATTCAACATGTTTTTGAAACTGAACAACAATATCAAACACATAAGATTTGCGTTTAATAAGATAAAGCCAGGTAAAGCGACTATAAGCATCAACGAAACTGATATAATAATTATGACCACTGACAGAAGTCTGAGCAGGACCCCATACATCTGAAAACACAAGTTCTAAAGGATGTTTCACCTCACGACTAGACTCCGAAAAAGGAAGTTGATGACTCTTCCCCTGCTGACAAGCATCACACACTGCTACATCTTTATTACTTGACACACTAGGAAGCTCATGACGACGCAAAACATGACGAACGATAGGTGTGGCCGGGTGACCAAGACGAGCATGCCACTGTGACGGAGATACCCGAACTCCACTGAACACGCGAGCGACTGCAGGATGCTCCAGACGATAGAGTCCCTGGCACAACCGCCCGCTAAGAAGAATGTCCCTCGTGCCCCGATCCTTAATAAAAAGATCAAAAGGATGAAATTCACAAAGCACATTATTATCACGTAAGTTTAGGAACAGTAAAGAAGATTACGTGTCACAGAGGGAACTCTAAGCACATTGCGAAGTTGAAGACTCCTATTTGCATGCCTAGTAAGAAGAGATGCTTGACCAATATGAGATATATGCATACCTGCTCCATTGGCAGTGTGGATTTTGTCGGAGCCGTGGTAGGGTTCGCGAGTATGGAGCTTGCCATTCTCACTCGTCAGATGCTCCGTGGCCCCAGAGTCCATGTACCAGTGAGGATCAACAGAGTAGGACTGAGTATGCCCCTGCTGCTTAGTGGACACTGGGCGATCCGCCATGGCCACCTGACGCGCAAAATTGTGCGTGTCCTTGCCATCATTGCCAAGACCCAGAAAGCTCTTCTGAAAGCGCTTGTGGCACTTAGAGGACCAGTGCCCCTCAATGCCACACAGCTGACATACGCGCTTGCCACCAGCCCCCGGTAATGTCGCGGTAGGAGGGGGGCCGATGCAGGCGGCGATGGCAGCCCCGAAGAGGCCCTGGATGATGAAGAAGGGCGGCCACCCTTGGTGGCGGCATTGGCCGAGAGGGAGCCCGAAGAGGCCCTGGAGCGGCGCGACTCGACCCGCTGTTCCGTGAGAAGGAGGCGGGAAAAGACCTCATGCGCCATCATGGGGTTCGAGTTGCCCCGCTCGTTCATGATCTCGACCAAGGCGTCGTACTCCTCATCGAGACCATTGACAATGAACGAGTTAAACTCGGAATCGGTGAGGGGCTGGACGATGGAGGCCAATGTGTCGGCAAGGCCCTTGACCTTGTTGTAGAACTCGGTGGCCGTAGAATCCAGCTTTTGACACTCACCAAGCTGGCGACGAAGCGCGGAGACACGGGCCTGCGACTGCGCTGCAAACGAGCGCTCGAGGATGGTCCATGCCTCATGAGAAGTCTTGGCGAAGACAACAAGTCCGGTAACCGCCGGAGTGAGCGACCCCTGGATGGAGGAGAGGTTTGCCTGGTCCTGCCCTGTCCAAACACGGTGCGTCGGATTGTAGACCGGGCCGTGCACGCTATCCACCAGCGCAGGGGGACAAGGGAGAGAGCCGTCGACGAGCTCAGAGATAATGACTCGAGAAGCGGAAGAACCTCGCGCACGCCAGAAGATGTAGTTGTTCGCGGACAGCTTGATGGTGATGAGGTTCCCAAAGTGAAAAGGCGGCGGCGGCGAGGAGCCCGTGGAGTAGACTGCCGGAGGCGGATACGCCGTAGAGGCAGAGGCCGCGGTTGCAGCCACCGTCGCGACGGCAGGAACCGATGATGAAGATGCCGAACCCGCAGCAGCAAACCCCGCCATCATGGCCGACGGGGGCGCCATCAGGGTGAGGGCCGAGCCTCCACCGGTCGAGGCGATCGGTGACTGGCCCCCAGACGGGACGAGCGCCACGTCACTGCGGGAAGCGGGCGAGGGAGCCGGGGCGATCGGCGGCTGGCCCCCACTCGGGGCGAGCGACGCATCGCGACGAGGCTCGGACGAAGAAGCGCCCGCGGGAGACGGGACGAGCGGAAGCCCCGGAGACGAGGAGAAGAAGGACCCGAGGCTCCTTGTCTCGATCGGGGCAGGGGAGACCGCCGCGGCGTCAATGGGTCGGGACAGGAGGGCCGCGAGAGAGGCCGGCAAGAAGCTAGCCATGGTGGAGCCGGAGGCGGCGGAGCCCGACATGGCTGCGGTAGCGGCGCGCGATCTCAGGGACGGCGGCGGCGGCGCACAGGCAGACGGCGGCGGCGGGTTTAGGGTTTGGGCGGAAGCGTGTTGACCTAGTTTGATACCATGTAAGACAATAGAGTTGGGGGAACCGGCTCAACCCTCTAGAGGTGGCCTATCTCATATATATATAACCAACGGGTACAAGTTACATCATACGTATACAACTACAGAGACTATACAGTCTAACACCAAGAAATCCATCAGTTTGTACGTGCGCCAGCGCCCGCTCTGCCCCGATCGTCCCCGATGGCATCCGCCCCAACCGCCGCGGCCTCTACGTTCCTGGCCTCTCGGCCGTCGTTTCCCCTGGCCGGTGCCGATCCAACTGTTGTTGTCCCGCACGCGGTGGTATCCGTTGAGCATCACGCAGCCGCGCCATCCATCGCGGGCGTCCATGCAGGCATGCATGGCGCCTTACATGCACGGCCATGGCCAAGCCCATCCATTGCGGGCGTACATGCAGGTATGCATGGCGCGGGCGTACAAGCAGGCATGCATGGCGCCTTATATGCACCGGCGTGGCAAAATCCATCCATCGCGGACGTACATGCAGGCGTGCATGGCGCGTACGGCATACATGGCGTGTGGGCTGCGGCTCCCTCCAATGCGTGAACTGTGTAAAGCGCCCCGCCCCCGGCCCCGTTGGCGTACGTCGCCGCCCCACTGTCGGCGCTCTCCGACCAGTCCGTTGTCACCCCGTCACCGGCACCGACTTTACCCGGCGACCCCTTGCTGTCGCTCGAGGCATATAGGGCTTCGCCCGCATCCACTAACGGGGCTTCGCCCGTGTACGGGTCTCCCGAATACTGGTGGGGGTCGTCAGCGGGCCTGCACTCGCCCGCTGGGCAGCAGCCATCACCGCCGCAGCTGAGCGGCGGCTATGATTTCCCCATGGCGTCTCCGTCCACCTCGCCGGCCCTGCCGCCGGCGCCCTGGGACCCGGTGCTTCTCACCGCGCTACATGCCGCTCCTACGCCGAACAACTACAATGGCGGTGCTGATTGGTACATGAACACCGGTGCTACAGCTCACATGTTTGCTCATCCGGGTAACCTTGCCTCTTTTACTCTTGTCTCCACCGACCGCCGCATCATTGTCGGCGATGGTTCCACACTTCCTATCACACATATTGGATACACTGTTTTTCCTTCTACTTCTACACCTTTATCTTTGTCTAACATACTTGTTTCTCCTGGTCTTATTAAGAACCTTGTTTCTGTTAAACGTTTCACTTGTGAAAATCCTGTTACTGTTGAATTTGACGGCATTGGGTTTTGTGTCAAGGACGCTCGAACCAGGATGATACTCCACCGATGTGACAGCCCCAACGAGCTTTATCTGGTACATCCGTCTTCTTCCACCACCGCCGCACCGGTCGCTCTCTCCGTTGGCGTCGATCTCTGGCATGCTCGCTTGGGTCATCCCAACCCCGTCACACTTCGTCATATTATCAAGATTTTCAGTTTCGGTTCTACTAAGATTGAGGATCACACTTGTCATGCCTGTCGAGTTGGCAAATATGTACGCCTACCGTTTAATAATTCCACCACCATTGCTTCTTTTCCCTTTCAGTTGATTCATAGCGATGTGTGGAACTCTCCAGTTCCTAGTAATTCGGGCTATTTATATTATCTGGTCATTCTTGATGATTATTCTCATTACGTGTGGACTTTTCCTTTGCGCAGAAAGTGGGACGCACTCCCACCTTGACGGCCTTTTACTCCTATGTCTGCATGCAGTTTGGGCGTCCCATCCTTGCGCTTCAGACGGACAATGGAAAAGAGTTCGACAACCTCGCTTTTCGCACCTTTTTGTCGCATCACGACACAGTTTTCCGCCTCACATGCCCGTACACTTCACAGCAGAAAGGTCAAGCCGAACGCGTCCTTCGCACTTTGAATGACTACGTTTGCACGCTCCTGTTTCATGCCAACGTGCCGCCTCGTTTCTGGCCGGACGCACTCGCCACTGCATCACTTCTTCTTAACATTAGACCCTGCCGCCCACGGTGGAACTACACACCTCACCATCTTCTCTTTGGTACGCCCCCGTCTTTTGACGACTTGCGTATTTTTGGGTGCCTTTGCTATCCCAGCACTGCCGACACTGCTTCTCACAAGCTTACACCTCGATCTGTCGCTTGCATCTTCATTGGCTACCCCTCCAACTCCAAGGGATATCGGTGCAACGATCCCGTCTCCCACCGTGTGTTCACTTCCCGACACGTTTACTTTGATGAGCATGTGTTTCCGTTTCACCAGGTACCCCCGGCTGTTCCTCCCGCAACTGGTGACGCGGGCTCCTCGACGCCTTTCCCAGGGCACTCACGCGCCTCTCTTGGCCCGCCCCCTGGCTTTGAGGCGCACCCCCTGCATGTGGTGCCTGCTACAGCCACGGCGCTGGCGCCCGCGGCCACCACGACGCCCCCGGCCACCGCGGCTCCTTAAGCGCATGTGGCCCTCGCGACGCCTGCACCCCGGTGCCCGCGCCCCTCAGCGCCCAGACATTGGCGCCCGTGGCCCCTGCCCCTATGGCGCCCGGTGCTCACGGCCCCGCGCTTCTAGGCGCCGCGCCTCCCCGGCGCTGGGGCCGCCCGTCACCCGCTACCAGACGGGCGTTGTCCGAGTCGCGCTACGCCGGATGACTACGCCCATGCGGCATCCACCTCGAGCCGCCACCGCTGCCGTCCTCCGTTCGAGCCGCTCTTCGTGACCCGCTCTGGATGGCTGCGATGCAAGAGGAGTTTGACGCCCTGTTGCGCAACTGGACATTGCAGCTTGTTCCCCGTCCCCGGCACACCAACGTGATTACCAGGAAGTGGGTCTTTAAACACAAGCTCCGTCCTGATGGTACCTTTGATCGCTACAAAGCACGTTGGGTCGTTCGTGGCTTCCGACAGCGTGCTGGCATCGACTTCACCGACACCTTCGCTCCGGTCGTCAAGCCCGGCATGATATGCACGGTTCTCCACCTTGCCGTCTCCCGTGCTTGGTCGGTGCACCAGATGGACATCTCCAATGCCTTCCTCCATGGTCACCTCGAGGAGCAGGTCTTCTGCCAGCAGCCCACCGGGTTTGTTGACCCGGCGCTTCCCGACCACGTGTGCCTGCTTTTATGGACTCAAGCAGGCTCCGCGCGCTTGGTACCAGCGCATCGCGACGTTTCTCCACCACCTTGGGTTCCGCTCTACCCGCTCGGACACCTCGCTCTTCGTCTATCATCAGGGCTCTGACACGGCCTACTTGCTGCTCTGTGTCGACGAAATCTTCCTAACAGCATGTACGGCTGGTCTCCTCAGTTAGCTCACGGCTCGTCTTTGCGCTGAGTTCGCCATCAAGGACTTGGGTCCTTTGCACTACTTCCTCAGTGTCGAGGTGGTGCGCCGTCCGGATGGCTTCTTCCTTCATCAGCGGAAGTACGCTCACGAGCTCCTCGAGCACGCCGGCATGCTTAACTGCAAGCCGGCCGCTACGCCTGTTGATACGAAGGCCAAGCTTTCTGCCACGGATGGTTCTCCTGCTTCGGATGCTGCTTTCTATCGGTCTATCTTTGGTGCTCTCCAGTACCTCACTTTGACTCGACCGGAGATCCAGTATGCCGTGCAGCAGGTGTGTCTTCATATGCATGCTCGAGATGTTCACTGGGCTGCTGTCAAGCGGAATCACCGCTATATCCGTGGCACTATGGATCTTGGCATCACGCTTCACGCCTCCGCCGACACCGCCCTCACCGCCTACTCCAATGCAGACTGGGCGGGCTGCCCTGACACTTGTCGCTCCACTTCGGGCTATTGTGTCTATCTTGGACCCTCACTCATCTCGTGGTCGTCCAAGCGGCAGCCTGCGGTCTCTCGTTCCAGTGCTGAGGCTGAGTATCGTGCGGTGGCCAACGTCGTCGCCGAGTGTTCGTGGCTTCGCCAGCTGCTTCAGGAGCTCTCTTGCCATGTTGACCGTGCCACAGTGGTCTATTATGACAACGTCTCGGCGGTCTATCTCTCCGCTAATCCGGTGCATCATCGACGGACCAAGCATATTGAGTTGGATATTCATTTTGTTTGGGAACAGGTGTCCCTTGGCCATATTTGTGTCTTGCATGTCCCTACTTCCTAACAATTTGCCGATATTATGACCAAGGGCTTGCCTACGACGTCATTTGAGGAGTTCCGGTCCAGTCTTTGCGTCAGCCGCGGTGCCACTTCGACTGCGGGGGGATGTTGAGTATATATATTATGTGCATATTGTGTATTGGGCCGCCTCCTAGTTCTTTGTATAGTTGAGGTCCGTGGCCCACCGTTGTACATCATATATATGTGCCTATGCATGAGAGCAATACATTGTGCAATTCAAATATTCTACAAAAATTTGTCAGCCCAAGTCATGACAAGCTGCCATAGAGTGCCAGTTTATATCCATTGCTAGTTGGTCCTAGCTAGTAGTGTCTCTCGCAGCATGCATGATCGTTCAGTACAATTTAGCACTTGTTAGTATCCATGTAGGATTACTAATCTCGAGAAGTTGGCGTACGTTCTTAGATTTTGACCACACTGTACAGGCGTCGTATTAAGAGACCATGCTAGATATTATCTATTTCCAAGCTTGTTTGCACGTTATTTGGAAAGGTGCTTGAAAATAAATTAACACATAAATTTAGCAAACCAACTGAAAAGGTCCTAATGCTTGAGTATGAGACTTCCAATGGTGTTTATTAATCGCAGAAAATAATTATAGTTTAAATGATGGAAAAAATAGAGTTGTCTATGGAAGGCATCGGTTTCCGTTTGAAACCGTGTCATTCCGCCGGAAAGTGTTTGGTTTGTAAATAACATGCATCTAGTTTTTGTCGTAAATCTCTCAAAATTTTACCATACCCTCTAGGGGTCATACGAAGACCCTATGTCATGTTTCATCATTTTCCGAGCCCATTTGCATGTTTTTTAAAACCGAAGAACGTTATGCCTAGGGATGGCAATGGGTACCCATTACCCACGTACCCTGCGGGTAAAAACTCTATTAGGGTAAGGGTATGAGACAAAAAAATATCCATGGGTATATAAATAGGGAAATGTTAAACCCATCGTGTAGAGCGGGTACGGGTATGGGATCATATAACCCATACCCACGCACCTATGTACTCATATAAAATTCATATGAACTTGAAATTATCTCTTCACGTTGTCATGAATTTGTGAACTCAAAATATATGACAATATGCTGATGTTTTGATGTGTTGTTGTTTACGAGAAAGTGATGTCGTTTATTAAATATATTGTTGTTTATGATTTGTCGCTATTTAAAAATGTGTGTTGTTGCTATAATATATTGTTGTTTATAGATTATAATTATACGTTGGTTTTTATGACAATGAGTTGTTCAAAGCGATGCTTTGCAAACATGGGTAATTTTACCTACGGGTACCCATCTACCCTGTCGGGTAACGGGTATGAGAAAAAAGTATACCCATTGACAGGTATGGGTAAGGGTGATGGGTAAGCTTAGAGGGGATGGGTAAGGGTATGGGGTGGCTTAACCCGTACCAGGGTGCTGTCCCTAGTTATGCCTTTTTTATTGGCCAGAAAATCAGTTAATGTTTAAAAATACCAAACCAACTTAAAAAGTTCTAAAATTTGGGCATTAGACTTCCAATGGTGTGCAGAGAATGGTGACGACCCTGAAAGTGCGGCAGCGCACACAGAGCCGCACTCTCACACATGAAAAAACTGGATCTGCGAGCTAGGAAAATGGAAAAATAGAATACTAGATATGACAACGAAGCGTGTACTACACATAAGAGATGCAGGATGGATTGTATTGCCGGCCGGAAGTGTTTCTGCAGTAGTCAGAAGGTCAGGTGGACGGCTTCATCATCTCGTCTTCTTCACTCGCAGCGACCTCTCCAGGAGCCTAAACTGCTGCACCCCTCCTCCTCCGCTTGCTTCTTCACCTGTGTGTACACTTGCACTCTGACTAGCACCCACCGTACATCTCGCAAACCGCCACGCATCCTTTGACGCAGTACGCGAAATCCTCCCTGTCGTCGCAAATGTAGCGACAGTAGTATGGGACTTCTCCGCTTAATTTTTCTCCTTGTGCCGCCCCATCGAGCGCCTGACGCTCGTTGGCCACATTGCCGGAGCTGCACAAGCACGAGACTAGGCAGGATGGCATGTCCATCGCGTGCCGGCAGTACTCGCACTCGCTTGGGTCGTTGGCCGCCGCCGCGAGCATGAGCATGGCTAGAGCTAGGGCTACACAGCACACAACAGTGACGCCGCTGCTGCGCTTCATCTTGGAACCCATATCCATGGCTAGCTAGGTGGCTGGCTGGCCATCGTTGTAGGCCTGTAGCTAATGAGGCGAGATGGATGGACTGATGAGACGAGCACTACATACGTACACGTATATAAAGAGGCTGGCCACCAGATGCAGGGATTACCCAACTCAGATAAGATCCTATCAACTAAAGATCCGCCAACTGCGCGGGACCTTCCATGTGCTTCAACCCAGGTCAGATCCTATCTACCTGCTTCCAGATCAACCATGTATACACTACTCTTCTGTTTAGCTTCAAGTTGATCAAGTGGATCTGCTACTTGCGTTCCATCCATCTGTGTTCCATGAGCTCGTGGCACCTCTCAGATGCATGTGCAAATTTGGCTGCATATGTATTCACTTACTTGGAAAAATAGTTTGGCTGTGTAAAGCCTGTGACATGATAGATTCCTATATTATTAGCTAGTGTCATAAATTTAATTCATGAGTTTGGGTAACTTGAAATGGCCAAAAATATACGGGTGCACCTTCAGTACTCGTTGTGTTGAGTATGTCGTGGCTAACACATTTACTGTACAAATAAACTCACCAATCGCTGGATCAACATTCGGTGGTGGCTGAGTAAGAGGAAGCACGACACGTGTACCATTCTGCAACTCCATTGTAAATAAAGGTGTAAACTAAAGAAAACAGCCCCTAAGAAATAGAACTAAAGCAAACAAATGGACTATGCCGGATTCACTGCGCACATTATTTGGTTGGAAATGAAACGAGCAAGAATAAGCTCACTATGAACGACAACTTCGCAAGCGGGACTACGCCGGCCCTCCTGTTCTACTGCTCCTCCTTGATTGGGAGAGCATCATTGTTGCCGCAACTGCGAATGCAAGCATACCAATCGAAGTCCGGATTTCTAGCCTGCCTTTGGCAATAGGCATAGCATGCTCCCACGTACACAGTCGACGAACATGCTCCTACAGCAACCTCATCCTGCGCAGCCCCCGGGACATTGAGTGATCCTGATCTAGTTTCTTGATCTTCCTGTCGTGTTGATTTCCCTCCGGCTTGACGTATACATCGCCAGACACATAGCTTTACAGAACAGTCGACGAAGCCCTGAACCTGGTCTACGTTAGTCTCACCGCCGCAGCAGTCAGGGCATCAACTCCTCCTCCTCTTCCTTCTTCTCATATGATTCCTCCATGGCCAGCCAGCCATGCGGCATCCGGCAAATTCTCAGCATAGCACTCTCTGACACATGGGTCTCTGGGCTTCTCCTTCTGGTCACAGCAGTAGTCGTAGCACCAGACTGGGTCGCTCAGGTGGAGGACGGCGTCCGCTTGCTTCCTCTTCTCTTCTTCCGCACGCCCGCCGCACTCCATCTATAGCAGTATGCCTGGTCCTCCCGGTGGTGACATTTCCTCCTGCAGTATTCTGAGTCCTTGGCGGCCGCCTCGACCACAAACAGGGCTAGCTAGGCCCAGGACTACACACAACACAGCAGCACTGGCGCTGCTACGCATCTTGTTTGAACCCAAGCCCATACCAATGGCTTGCAATGTCGCTAGCTGGCTGGCTATGAAGCTAATTTTCTATAACAAACAACCCAAGATGGATGGATTCAGGAGATAAGCTCACCGTTATATAAATAGTCCAGTGATGCGAGCTAGGTTGGGATGAATCTTCCGACCGGTGTCGACCCTGTCTGATGAGATCCCTATGCCGCCGGCCCTGGCCGCCGGCATAGCCCTGATTTCCGTCGGGACAGGCCTATGCCTACGGCCCCTGTCAGCATAGGGCCGTCGGCAACATATGCGCAGGCGTACCCCCGGAGGCCGTCGGCATAGATGCTATCCCGACGATGTTCGTACATCTATGCCGACGGCCCGGGCCGTCGGCATAGTCCATAGCCTAACGGCTCGGTGTAGCCCTGCCCCAGGAGTTCCCAGTAGCCGCCACATGGCACCTATGTTGACGGATCGGCCATCGGCGTAGTTGAAAACTATGCCGACGGTCTTGCCGTTGGCACAGATGCCACGTGGCAGCTACTTTGAGCTCACGCCAGCCCTATGCCGTCGGCATAGTTTGTGTCTGTTTTTTTTCTTTTTTCTATTTCTTTTTAGCTCAATTCATTTCAATATATACATCATATATAAGAATCATACAACAATATATGAATCACACAACAATAAGGAGCAGTATCACACAACAATATATACATAATCACACAACATAAGAAGCATCGCAAAGCATAATCATATAAGTATCATCACTACCAAGCATATAAGAATCTCACAAACAACAATAAGTAACATCCCCAACATATAAGTATCATGACCACCAAGACCGCCACAAGTCACCCAAAGGCTTAAGCGCCAGGACGTCGAGCACCGCGGAGGTCGTCACCGCCAAGTCCGCCGAAGCCCATGTCGTCACTGCTAGCGGCAGTGCTACCGCCAAGACTGCTACAACCTCCGCCACCGCCTCCGTGGATCGGAGTGATCGGGCTCCGTGACTCGGGAGTGCTGCAAGGACCACCACCAAAGGTAGATACACCGGTTCCCTAGATGTTGAAAAGACATGTTAATGGGATATATGACTGTGTTGAATAAACGATATGCTTTGGGTGAGCGCGGCCGCCGGAGCCGGCAAGTCGCGGGCTTTGCAGAAAAGGGGATCCTTCCCTCTGGATCTCCTGGTGCGGACCAAGAGAAGCGGCGAGATGAGGAGGAGTAGGCTGTCGGCGCGTGGCGAGGTGGCGGAGCAGGCGGTCGGCGCATGGCGATGCGATGGAGCAGGCGCAATGGGCTGCGTGGCTTGTCGGAAGAAAGCGGAGGGGCTTTTCGTAAAGTGCCAGCGGGGACAACTTTTTTCGGACGAAGGGAGTACTTCCATGATCAAGTGGCAGAATATTGTAAGGTACATTATTCTCCTGAATTTCTTTTGTGTGCGGCCAGAATCGGCACACCGCCAAAACACGGCACACAGCAGATAATAATTACTATTTTTCACACTGAACAAACAAAGCGACAATACAAAAGGGGCTATTCCCCTAATTGTTGTGTTGGCACCTTCTCCTGAATAGGGGCAAGTCAATAAGAAATCTTTCACGTCCATTGTCCAAGCCGAAATACATACATGCATACAATAATACAATCAATCACGTACCTCGATGGTGCAAACCACCTAGTGATGAGCTAATGTTGCGTTAAATAAAATCATATACTTGAGGTAACGGGAAAAAATCGACTCAACTATACTTAAGCTTAAAGTTGTATATACACAATAAACTGCTCCTTATAACCATATAGAGTAGTAATGCAGCGATATGATAAAAAATGTAGTAATGTGGTGTTTTTTAATAGATAATGCAGTATTTCATGTCAGAGAGCGTCTGCGAGAGCAGAGAGGGAGAGAGAGAAAGAGGAGAGAGAGGGAGTATTTTTTGTTCTGCATGCTTCTGTTTGAATTCCACTGATCGGGAAAACCTACTATGACCACAAATGCTAGCATAAAATGACCGCATGTGCTCCATTTCCAAGCTAGGGGTGTCCCTGATAACTATTTTATGGAGGGCTAATCTTCGAGCATTGTTGCTTGTCAAACATTTCTTGTGATGCTCCACATCATGTATTGGGATAAAGTTTACATTACTCGATATTGATAAGCTATGGATGAGATCAATCACCATATCATGAACACGGCACCGGCCTACATTGACTCTATGGCTTGGCTCTATGCACATGATCATGCTCCTATTTATGAGATCGCTTAAATAGCTCTCTCCCTGCTCAAATGACCCCATCCCATGTTTATTGCTAACAAATCCTTCCGCAACCCAACGCCATATCAATGTATTTTTGTTGATCCAATTATATTCTGGGAAGACACTTAGGTACAACAAACACTAGTAGAAAAAGGGCCTAATGTGAAGCACATTAGTCCCAGTTTATAGCTGAACTGGCACTAATGGTCACATTAGTGCCGGTTCAAACTGCTAGGCGGGTGTCGCTCATTAGTACCGGTTCGTGGCGAACCTTTAGTACCGATTCATGCCACGAATCGGTACTAAAGAAGCTGTGGCAGGCTGTTGGCAGGCTGGGGCCCGACCAGCACCTTTAGTACCGGTTCATGGAACAAACCGGTACTGAAGTTTTTTAGTTGCAGCGGTTTTCAAGTCCAACTTCACTACGCTAACAGGGTTTTTACCACCTTAAATATGTTACTTCTCAAACTGTCACAATCACTTGGTCTTCACTGAACTCTATGTGTAGGATATGTGGCCGTAATAGGAATCTTCGCCGGTTCTTAAACTGGGGAAGATTCCTATTGACAATTCAGATTCTACACAAAAAGATCATTGATAATCAATGTATTTTTGATGTATATTTTTACAGGTTGGAACTTAGCATGGTATCATCATTTCACCCACATAGCATGTGCGAAAAAGTAGAGAGGGTTACGACAAAAACTAATTGCACTTCGTGTACAAACTAGACAATCTCTTTCGAACTATCAGGGTTTCTGACGAAAACTCATCTGTTACACCGGCACTTCATTTTTTAAACATATTACAACTCCAGAATTTTTTTTTGCGTTCAGTATGTACCATTTAAAGCCACGTCATCAACTTTTAACCCTTTATGTCATCATTTGCTATTTTTCATGCATTTACATATTTGTTTTGAGCTAAATGACTATGAAATTGAAAAGCACTACAAATGAACTCTGAAAAGGTTGGAACTTGCCATGGTATCAACATTTCACCCACATAGCATGTGCGAAAGAGTAGAGAGGGTTACGATAAACACTAGATGCAGTTCGTGTACAAACTGGAAAATCTCTTTCGAAGTATCAGGGTATCTGACGAAAACTTATCTGTTACACCCACAGTCATTTTCTAAAACTTATTACAACTCCAGACTTTTTTGTGATCAGTATGCATCATTCAAAGTCACGTCATCAACTTTCAACCCTTTCTGACATCACTTGTTATTTTTCATGCATTTACAGATTTGTTTTGAGCTAAATGATCCTGAAATTGAAAAACAGTACTAATGAACTCTGAAAAGGTTGGAACTTGGCATGGTATCATCATTTCACCCACATAGCATGTGCAAAAAAGTAGAGAGGGTTACGGCAAAAACTGTATGCACTTCGTGTATAAACTGGACAATCTCTTTCGAAGTATCAGAGTTTCGGACGAAAACTCATCTATTACACCTGTAATTCATTTTTTAAAACTTATTACAAATGTATACTTTTTTTGCGTTCAGTATGCACCATTCAAAGTCACATCATCAACTTTCAACCCTTTCTGGCATCATTTGCTATTTTTCATATATTTACGGATTTGTTTTGAGCTAAATGACCCTGAAATTGAAAAGCACTACAAATGAATTCTGAAAAGGTTGGAACTTGTCATGGAATCACCATTTCACCCACATAGCATGTGCGAAAAAGTAGAGAGGGTTACGGCAAAAACTGGATGCACTTCGTGTACAAACTGGACAATCTCTTTCGAAGTATATGGGCTTCGGACGAAAACTCATCTGTTACACCGGCACTTCATTTTTTGAACTTATTACAACTCCAGAATCTTTTTGCGTTTAGTATGTACCATTTAAAGCCACGTCATAAACTTTCAACCCTTTATGTCATCATTTGCTATTTTTCATGCATTTACAGATTTGTTTTGAGCTAAATGACCCTGAAATTGAAAAGCACTACAAATGAACTCTGAAAAGGTTGGAACTTGCCATGGTATCAACATTTCACCCACATAGCATGTACGAAAGAGTAGAGAGGGTTACGATAAAAAGTAGATGCACTTCGTGTATATACTGGACAATCTCTTTCGAAGTATCAGTGTTTCGGACGAAAACTTATCTGATACACCGGTAGTCATTTTTTAAAACTTATTACAACTCCAGACTTTTTTTGCGTTCAGTATGCTCCATTCAAAGTCACGTCATCAACTTTCAACCCTTTCTGACATTATTTGCTATTTTTCATGCATTTACAGATTTGTTTTGAGCTAAATGACCCTGAAATTGAAAAGCACTACAAATGAACTCTTAAAAAGATGGAACTTGGCATGGTATCATCATTTCACCCACATAGCATGTGCGAAAAAGTAGAGAGGCTGACGGCAAAAACTGGATGTACTTCGGTAGAAAGTAGAGAGGGTTACGCCGCGCCCGTCCCCGTCGCCGCCGCATGTCGCCGCTGGCCGCCGCGCCTCGCCGCCTGCCCTGTTCTAGTCGCCGTACGTCACCGACGTTGTCGCCGTCGCCGTCCCTCGTCCCCATCGCCGCCCAAGGCCGTCGCGCGCTGATAATCCCCAAGTGCAGGGAATCATCGTAGCAATTTCCAAAGGTGGAAGTGATTAGTATGAAGTGTCAAACCCACAAGGAGCTAAAGGTAAGATCAGTATTCTCTCAAGTCCTATCTGCCACTGATACGACTCTACGTACACCGAACGTTTGCTTCCAACAAGATGAGAGAAATAAAACTATGTTGTGGGTATGAAGAGGATAACTTTGCATGATATCGGAGAGCTAAAGTATAAAAATAGGTGTTGTTATCATAAATTTAGAATATATTACTAAATATTATAAATAGCGAGTTTGGAATAATGATGGATCGGTATGCGGAATTGTCCTAGGCAATTGTTAACAAGACCGGTAGTCGCCATTACAATTTCATATGAGGGAGAGGCATAAGCTAACATACTTTCTCTTCTTGGATCATATGCACTTATGATTGGAACTCTAGCAAGCATCCGCAACTACTAAAGATCATTAAGGTAAAACCCAACCATAGCATTAAAGTATCAAGTCCCCTTTATTCCATACGCCACAACCCCCTTACTCGGGTTTATGCTTCTGTCACTCAAGCAACCCACTATAAGCGAGTCATGAACGTATTGCAACACCCAACAACGGGAATCCCTCACGCTTGCGCGACACGGAGGGCACCATAGGACAACACCAAAATAAAACATACAACTCATACCAATCTTGATCATCAATCAACCCAAGGACAAAGGATATCTACTCAAAACATCATAGGATGGCAACACATCATTGGATCATAATATGTGGCATAAAGCACCATGTTCAAGTAGGGATTACAGCGGGGTGCGGGAGAGTGGACCGCATAAAAGAGATGAGGATGGTGATGATGATGGTGATGTTGTTGAAGACGATCACCGTGGAGATGATTCCCCTCCTGACGGCACTCCGGTGCCACTGAGAGAGAGGAGGAGAGGTTCTCCCCCATGTGCTTGCTCCTCCATGGCCTCCCCCTGGATGGGGAGAGGTTCTCCCTCTGGTCCTTGGCCTTCACAGCGATGATGGCCCCTCCAGGATCCTCCTCCATGGCCTCCAGTGATGATAGCCCCCTCCGGCAGGGTGCCAGATAGGGCCTAGATTGATTTCTCGTGGCTACAGAGGCTTGCGACGGCGGAACGTCCGATCTAGTGTATTTCCCGAAGGTTTCTGTATTTATAGGAGAAGTTGGCGTTGATTTCAAGTCAGGGGGGTCTCCGGGCTGTCCACTAGGCAGGGGGGCGCGCCCCCCACCCTCGTGGGCAGCCCGGGACTCTTCTAGACCAATTCTTGCACTACATGGGCTTCTTTTGGTCCATAAAAATTCATCAAAACTTGGCACGTCAATTGGACTCCGTTTGGTATTCATTTTCTGTAAAACTCAAAACAAGAAGAAAACAGAAACTGGCACTGGGCTCTAGGTTAATAGGTTAGTCCCAAAAATCATATAAAATAGCATATAAATGCATATAAAACATTCTAGATGGATAATATAATAGCATGAATACTTCATATAAAATAGACGTATCTCGCGCGCCCGGCCCGTCCCCGTACGTCGCCGCCCCTAGTCGCCTCGCATCGCCGGCCATTGCCCCGCTGTAAATATTTTCTGTTTTCTGTTTATTAATTTTTTGTACTTTTAGGTTTATATAAATGTTACATTATTGTCAATTGTTAGATGATTAGATATATATATATATATATATATATATATATATATATATATATATATATAGAAATGTTAGATATTAATGTCAAATGTTAGATGAATTAGCTAGATTATTTTAGTTATATGAAATTTGATGATCTAATAATTAATTAAGAGTTTACTTTAGAACTACTCCCTCCATCACAGTATATAGGGCGCCGATGGCGTCGCTCTGGGACCAAGGTGCCTTCTGATAGGCAGGGATTAAGGAGTCGATTGTGCTGCGAAATTGATGGCAAGGCGCCTAATGAATCGCTAAAATGACGCTTGGTAACCTCACCGTCCAATAAAAACTGAAACAGAAGCGCATGCATTGGTGGAGCCGTTTCTGAGCGAAATTTTAGCGGGTTTCTTCCTCCTCCCGCGCCCTTCCTTCCTCCTCCCGCGCCATTCCTTTCTCCCCCGCTCGGTTTCCATCTCCCGCCGATCTGCTGCCAAATACAAAACGAAAATTTCGGAGTTCAAAGCTCCCGCCGATCCGCTCTATAATTAGCTGCGGTTTTCTTCTCTCCTCCCTCCTCTCTCCAATGGCGCCGCCGCAGCAATGTGCAGATCGCCAGCCTCCTCCTCTTGGCCTCCGTGGGCTTTCTAGGTTTGCTTTCTAGCCGAGATCGCCCCCGCCCGGCGGTCTTCCTCCTCTTGGTTTCACCGGACTCTCTGGTGCTCCTTCCTTCTCCATCGGCACGACAGGTTTCGAGCGTCTTCCTCCTCCTACAACTTTGCCTCGACAGCGCGTCGGCCTCACACGCCCATCTCGCGCTCCGGCACCTAACGAGGCTTGTTCCTCGAACTGGAGTGCCTCCGTCGGCGAGGCCGGTACAGGCAGCGGAGGGTTCGTGGGGTTTCACCTCATCAATGGCAGCGGCGGGATCTCGTTTGGCGGTGGCGGTGGCGGCGTGATCTCGTTTGGCGGTGGCGGTGGCGGTGGTAGCGGGATATCGTTTGGCGGCGGCGGCAGCGAGTCCCTGGACTTCACGTTCAGAACCAGTGCCGGTGCCAATCGGAGTGAAGGATCCTCCCATGGTGGAAGCAGAGAAGGTAAACCCTAGAAACCTTATAGTCTCGTAGATCATGCAATTTTTGTGTGTCACTTTGAATCAAGATTAAACCCTAGTTCTTTCGGTTGATGTTGATGGAGTACTCATGTTTCTGTTACTCCATGAGAATTGCATGTTTCTGTTGATGGAGTACTCATGTTTCGGTCATGATGGACTACTCATGTTGCATGCGGGAGCCGAAGGAGAGAGGGAGGGAGAAACTGCATGCGGGAGTAGGCTCATGTTCACACTTGCATGCCTCACATGCACTCATGTTCACACCTGCATACGGGAGGCAAAAGAATTCATGTTCCCACTAGCCAAACCATGCATGCGGGAGTACTAATGCTAAGTAATTAATAGCCTAATTAAGGAGGTGCGCCCTATTTCAAAGGGATTGTGAAAAAATCTGGTTTTTAAACTGCGCCCTATATACTATGATGGAGGGAGTAGTTTATTTTTAGTAAGAAGCTTAATAGAACTAGTCTATTTTTAGTAAGTGCTTAGTAGAATTAGTTGAATAAATAGAACTAGTTGAATTAATAGAACTAGTTAAATTAATAGAACTGCTAGTAAGTGTTTATATCAATTAATGTTTCAACTATAAGTGAACATAGGAAATGTCTGACGACGAGAATGATTTCGTTATGTGCGAATACTGCGAAGACAAGCGCGACACGTGCGACAGAAATTTCCTAGTTGATGGTCGTAAGCTGGATGAGACCTTCGAAGTGAATGCAGTAAGTCTCAATGACAAGTCTTTTTTCGTAATTAAGCATATATTTCATTTGCTTCAACTTATAATTTTAATTTTTTACTATTCTACTAGCATATCCCCTACCATGCAAGAATTTTTGTCTTGGATAAGATAGGTTTCAGTACTATGAAAACTATGGAGGTAAAGAGAGTTTACTTGAAGAGCGAGTATGGTTATACTTTCCACGCAAAATTATACAATGCAGACACATATTTTGAATGCAAAACTTGGCAAGCACTATGCAAGGCTTATGCATTTGAGCCTGATATGGTTATCACCTTTGATATTCGTCAGGAAGATGATATTCAAGGTAATACCGATATCTGGGTCGATGTGCAGACGCCTCCAGGTCTACCATTATGTGAGTTCCTCAACCATATTTATGTCTTCGATATTGTTTATTTTAAAAATATTTGACAACTAATTTCTATTGGCAACTTATTTCCATTCAAGCAAACATGTCCAGCGCTTGGTAGACAGGACCATTCACTGTCCCGAGGATGAACTAAACTGTGAGGAGATAAGTCAATATGTTTCATGGCTTGAGGATCCTGATTCTGTCAAGAGAAATTATTTTCCTAGCTTGCAAATCTTAGTACTCAAAACGTGCAACCAATAGTGTTGGTATTGAACTACGGACACATCTATTTAGGAAGATGGTAAGATCTTTACTATTTGGCCTCAGTGCATCTTTTGCATATATTATTTTTTAAGCCAAACTTCATTGCTAAGTATGTTACTATATGATGTTCTTCAACAGGGACTCCCGATGATAGTTGTGCCTCAGTGGATCTCGACTAACGGTCGCATGTCAACGGTTAGCTTACGACCAAGACATCCTACAGTGCACATAAGTGCATTCAGGGTTTCTAAAACCGAGGAATGCTTAATAGTGAAAGACAGGAGCAAAATTGTGAATGGTCACAGAGAAGTACAAGGGGGAAACAATCAGAAGTGCAACCCGCGATTAGGAGTCAGGTTCATCTGCATGCTCCAATATGATGAATCAGGAGAGCTACACATGTTTTATGCCATTTTACCTGAGAGAGAGCAGGAGGAGTGATTAGCTAGTTCCTGCTGTTAGTACTTCATCTCATGCATGTCCGTGTTCTTCGTCCTGAATTTAATTATTAGTGGTTTGCTTTTATGGTCTTACTTATGAACGCTTGTAATAATCTCTCATGACCCTATTGAACTCGATAATATCTTTTCTTTTTGTACAAGTGAATGTTTTTTCTTTAAGCTAGTGTTGGTGGTGATTACATAATGATGATTAAAATAGTGCTAATGACAATATATATATATATATGATTATTAGCTAGTGTTGTTGTTCATGATGATATGAGATGCAAGAGTTTGTATATTAATATGATGATGATGATGAGTTATTATATAATTTATGAAAGGGAAAATAAATGGAAAACAATCTCTAAGTTAAATGGAAAACACAAAATTAAAGGGAAAATAAATAATAAAACCAAAACCTCTAAACCTTTAGTACCGGTTGGTGGTACAAACCGGTACTAAGGTCTCCCCGCTCCCGACCCTGGCTCCTGCCACGTGGTGGCCCTTTAGTGCCGGTTTGTGCTGAACCGGGACTAAAGCGGGGGGGGGACCTAGTGCCGGTTGCCCAACCGGCACTAAAGGCCCCTACGAACAGGTAATATAGCTCAGTTTTCTACTAGTGAAACAAGTATTCAGGTAATATGACAATATCATAATAGCTAGAAGACAAATAACAACTTCATTGTCTTCATCCCCAAAACCAATAGACTCATAAACCATACACCAATCCTCCCTTTGTTTACCAGCAAGCAAGCTAGCTATTTTAATGATGGCTAATGTCATGCCGCCACACTTTCTTATAATTTTATCAGGCACTTCAATGAATTGCTTATCAAGATTGGTACCTTCCTCACAATATATTATGAAAGAGAATAAATTTTTGGAGTTATCATCAGTGAGTGATTTCATGTTGTAAATACCACCAACTTTTTTGGCAACTTCACATATACGAGTAGTTGTCATTATTGTACTTCCAAGACTATTGTCCCGAAAAGCATATTTAATTATTTCCCATGTTTGCACAACCCATATGTCATCGATAACAATCAAGTACCTATTTTCATGGGAAGGCAAGAGCATGTTTGAATTAGTTAAACCATATGTAGAGTTCTATCTACTAAAACGGGACTGGCATGCCAACTTCAATATCCAAAAGGCATAACAAACACAAAAAAGAGGTCCTGGCTTGAAAGTAGCACTTAAGATCCAAATGTGGGAAAACAAAATGGTGAGTAAACCTAGCCAAGTTATCACAACTGATTGATTTATTAACAATTATGTATTAAAATTGAAGAAAAAATGCTTTCACTTTATTATGTTTATAAGTTTTACGAGCTCTAAAGTTTGCCATGGGTAGTTTGGTGTCCAAATATTATATTGTAATTCCATATTAAACTGTGTGAAAGATGCTATCATTTTTTAGATGGCTAATCTAGTTGTTTTTATCTATGTACACACAAAAAATGCAGAGTTGACTCTATAACAACCAGCATGCAATCTGTATATATGAAAATTTATAAAAGTAATGGATGACATCTGTGAGCTTAACTGATAGTAATTAAACTTAGTCTATATGGTGACTAACCTATTGTTAGCGATAGGTCACATGAAGATTGTATTGAATAGCTTAAGGTGGAGTAGTGTCTACCTCTTATGCGACAGGAATTCTCGCAGGTGGTTGATGAGCTGCCTTACATCCATCACAGAAGCAACATTACGCATTTTATAGGCCAAGTTCATGAATGATGTCCCCAAGAACTTTTTTCATGTCAGGATTCTGACCAACTGGGACGAAAACACCATAGTCAAATTTCTTGTTAAGCTTGTCATATACCGCTTTGGCAAGAGTTATCTTGCCCAACCCTCCAAATCCAACAATGGAGACGGTCTTGAGCTTTGATCTCTCAGACATATGACAGCCCTCACACGAGCTCTTCATTATCTCATCAATTGGCTTGTTAATGCCAACAAGGTCAGACACCTTGTTATACATAGCCGATAGATGAGGGCCGATTGTGGTTCTAGCAAGATTAGTAGCAACATTATGGACTTTGTACCGATCATACCTTTCCTTTACCTTCCTGACGCGGCTCTCGATGTCTTTGATGTCATTGGCAATTTTGTGGTGCATCTTGAACTCAGTGATATTGTTGCACATATTGTTGATGAAGGCCACAAAGGTGTTGTGGGGCTTGCCGGCTTGGCTGGCTCACGCCCCTCAAAATGCACAATGAAAGAGTCCAGGCTCTCCTCGATGACATAAGATAGCTCTCTGACCTCGTTGGCCCAAAGCTTGACCAGAGGATCAAGCTGGTCCGAGGGGACGTCAGACACCTTGACGAGGGCAGTTTGCATGCTTTCAAACTTGGCCGTGAGGTCCTTGATCCCCTGATCCCTGTGTTTTGGTTTTCGGCCGAAAAAAGTGGATTTCGGCCATCTTGGCCTGGGGCAAAAAGTATATTTAGGCCGAAATTGCTCAAATTTGGCAAATTTTGGTCAAACTTAAGTCAAATTGCAGTCAAAGTTTGATCAAATTTCAGCAGAAATTTTTTTAAATGGCCGAAATTCGACCATCTCGGCCTAGAGAGAAAAAAAGCTCAAACCGAAAATCAAAACACAAGGTGATACTCCTCTCAGAGCAGCTTTTCCAGCTTGGGGAGCAGGGCACTCATCGCCCCTGTGGCGAACTCGATGCCTATGCTCACAGATTGTACCCTACTAAGCTCACACACGGCTGATCTCTGGCTATCTTCACTTTACCATAATCTTTCGCTTGTGGCAAATTTCCTAGGAAGCTCTTGCTTGCTTAATTAGATGTGCTTAGGTTGTTTTGGGCTGTATGTATTTATAGAACACACTCGCTTGCAGTTGCAGCTGTATGCAAGCTGCTAAGTGCAAAGTGTTTCAGTAGGTCCATGCTAAACGCATAATCAGGTGTGCCGGTGTGTATATGTGCACATAAGTCAGATGGGCAGCGGTCAAGGCAACCTGCAAGAACTTCGCCCGCAGCAAGGAAACTAAAAACAAGATAGTCAGCGAAGAAATCGCTGCACCAGGAGCTGTGTCGTTGGGTGAAACGGACACTACAATATGCTAAGAGAACACAGAGGCCTGCTATGCAGAGCTGTCGCTGAAAAGACAAATGGAGGAGAGCATCTATTGATCTATGGCGATGCACGATCTTGACCGGCGTCTCGTCTATTCAGACGAGTTTGGTCAAGGATCATGGACGTGACAGTAGTCCTCTCCGCAAGGTAGTTAGTATTACTAATCCCTGACCAAACACGGACTAGAAAAGGCAGGCAAACACGGGCGCAGAGGGAGAATTATTATAGGGGAGGTGCTTTAGTTTTAGTTGTATGAACAGGGGACTTCAGAAGCTCAGTGATGATGCTCATGGGAATTACTATATAACTCCGGCCGGGGCATATATAATACACAAGGTACGTACTTTTGTTGAACTAGAACACTAAAGGTCTAAGATTCTCCATTTCGATTGTTGCACCCTTGGATTTATTAAATCCAACGGAAATCCAAGTATCTCGCTCGTATTGTTTAATCCATGCATTTAAAGTTTGGTCTAAGTTCTAAAGAGATGCTTCATGCCTTTTCTCTATTGAAGTTTTGTTTTTGTGCTGCTAGAAGGAGGGCACGAGAGGGCCGGTCGGGGGCCTTTTGCCCACGGCCAGGCAAGAGGGAAGGGATTTCCTTCTTAATTCTTGCTTCATTAGATTGATACATCTCCTCTCTTTATATAGAGAGGTTTACTTGACTCCCAAGTAAGGCTTACCTGACCCCTAAGAAAGCGACCCTTATCTCTAATTAATCCTAAGACTAACGGGCTATACCGCCAGCCCAGGCCCATTACGTACTCTAACACTACACCCCACCTGGACATGCAGCTTGTCCTCGAGCTGCAACCAAACCAACTTATAACCTTGACTCGATGCAACACAAACCTAACACCTAAAAACAAGCCTTTTACATCTCGGCTCGCGTTATTACTCTCAAGCTGAAATAGACTGGGATGCTTTATTTTGGACGTGCACGTGTACAGCCACCTGGATCCCATGGACACCTCCTGAACCAAAGGAGTGCATGTATATGGCCACCTGGAAGTGGTCGCAAGAGCGACCAGCAGAGGCGCCCCCGCGGCGGCCAGTGGCGGAAAGCAGTGGTGCTACGCGATGCGCTCCTGTCTGTGACACCCTGCCTTCTCCCCGCCGGACGGCTGTTGGTCTGCACTGCACAGGGAAGAGTGGAGGGCTTGCGATGGAGAATGATGAGGAGGGGTGCGCCCTCCCAACCGCCGATGTCGCAGACTTTGAGGTCGTTGCCCGCGGGGAAAACAGCATGCCCGCCGCCCGTGGGGGAAACCGCATGCCTAAGATCCCTGACGCAACGGACGAGATCGAGGTCCTTTGCGCAGCGAAGGGCAACTTGGAGGAGCGGCAGCTGCAGACCACGCATCTCCCACACACACCGACGCACTATGAGGCCGCGCGCGGCAGCCTGCAGCCTCACCTTCGCCGACACGTGGCGGGTAGTGATCCAAGATGGAAGCGGTGACGGCGACGGTGGGGACTTGATCTGCTGGATGTGGACGCCCTGGGATGGCGGCGGCGCTGATGGGAATGAGGTCGTCGCACTCCCGTCGTAGGGCATCCCATACTGGGCGGCGGAGCTGACCGGCGGTGGCTACTGCAGCTGCAGCGGCTGCTGCGGTGTCGCGCCGGGCGCGGCGGAGGCCGCCAGGAGCGGCGGCTGCCACTGCAGTCAGGGCTGGGTGGTGGTGGCGATGGATGGCAGCTGCAGCGGCCCGGCGAGCGCGGCGAAGGCCGCCTGATGCGGCGGCTGCCAGGGCGGCCATGGCGGCGCAGCCGGGTGCAGCCCGTAGGACCCGGCCAAGAACAGGTTGATCTCCTGGACCGCCTGGGTTAGGTCCCGCAGCACCCCGGACACCTCCTCCCAGGTGAGGACGGCGGGGGCGGGGGCGACGGAGGATCCCGGCGCGGGCAGGAGTGGGGCGACGGTCGTGGTGGTCGCCGGAGGTGACAAGGTGACCGGCAGCGGAAGTGACGAGCTTGGCGGCGGTGAAGACATGATCGAACCGAAGCTAGCTGATACCAAATTGTTATGGCGCTGCTAGAAGGAGGACGCGAGAGGGCCGGCCGGGGGCCTTTTTGCCCACGGCCATGCAAGAGGGAAGGGATTTCCTTCTTAATTCTTGCTTGATTAGATTGATAAATCTCCTCTCTTTATATAGAGAGGTTTACTTGACTCCCAAGCAAGGCTTACTTGACCCCTAAGAAAGCGACCCTTATCTCTAATTAACCCTAAGACTAACGGGATATACCGCCAGCCCAGGCCCATTACGTACTCTAACAAGTTTCTTCTCAAACTGGGTACATGATAAATCCAGTCCTATTAGCTGGTCTCAGAATGGTGAATAACAGCAGATAGATATCTATGTATCAAGAAATCCCCTACTGATAAGAACTGATCAGTAGAACCCGCAAAAAAGGAAAACCAACATGATCGGTAGAAAGCTCAAGTAGAGGGATATTATTTCTGTCAGATATTATTAGCAAATGTATGATTTATTAGCAATATATATCTTCCGTTTCAAGTATAACTGAGCCATATTATTTGTTAGCTTTTGAGAACATGGATACCTACGCTAAACATGATTGTCAAAGATGACTGCAGCGAACTTAACATGATTTTCAAAGATGACTGCAGTGAACATAAGAAGAAAAAGATGAACGTAAACAAGTAGGCCGAAACTATGGTCAATGGATCTTCCAATAAAAAACACAGGACTCTGTGATCCCAGCTTCAGCCCAGACTTAATTTGCTTGTGGTCGCAAGACTGGCATGGATAATTGCGTGGCAGATTGCTTCATCATCCTCACTGCCTCAATCGCCGAACCAACATAGTACTAATCGTCGTTGGTGCAGAAGCTGAATGAAAGAGCTGGAAGCAGAGTCCCAGCTGTTGCGGTTTTCGACAATTGCGTCAGCATTGTTTAAACATTCTGAAACACGGTAGATTCAGATAAGGAATGCACAAAGTGCAGAACTGGGCATCACAAAAGAGAGGATCTCCAGCCACAGTTGTCATGGAGAGAAAGTAATAGGTTTGCGGCAGTCGCTGCTGCTGAAACTGGACGAAAACTAAGGATGCAGAGTTGCATATGTTGTACTTCCCTGCCTGCAAGTACGTCAGCAAAGTGCAGATAAGGAATGCACAAGAAGAAGGGAGGGGCATCATCAGTCAACGAAAGAGAGGACCTCCAGCTCTAGTAGATGCAGTTCCTCCTCTTCGCAGGAAAGGCCTTTGGATACTAGGTGACCGTCCTCTGTGTAGCAACAAGCTAGACTGCCAAGAGGAAACAAAAATCCTCCATAAACCAGGATCCCGAAATCAATATTAAAATCATGACCCCGGGAAAACATGTTTATTACAAATGCAGATAACTCTTGAACCATAAAAGAAACACATCTGTACTAGTTGCTGGTTTCCAGTTGTTGGCAGAACCAATATACAAATAGAACATGCGCATCATAAGAGGATTCAAGATCCTAAACTTTTCGAGAGCGTTTGACCAGGAGCAACCACTATCCTTTTGGACATCCAAAAGCACGATTACACCACTAGTAGGGCTACACAGATCAACAGGGTAAGGGAAAGGACAGATCGGCACTTGGGAGAGTTTTGGGGCGCTGACCTCCTCCTCGGCAAACGGACCTGCAGGGTCAGCAGCTGGGACAGGGACCTAGGAAGCCGCCAACGCGAGGCACCGCGGAGAGCCCCAGCCGGCCGCGACTAATGAGCTGCCAAAGAAGTTAGGTTTTACTAGGTGGATATGTGCACTTTCAGGATGCAGTGTCCCCTGGTGTTGTGGTTCCCCGCACAAAGGGACGGGATAAGGAATGCACAAAGAGTAGAGCTGGTCGTCGACATTAACAAGAAAGAGGACCTCAAGGCCCAGCACATCCAGTTTCTCCTCTTCACTGGAAATGCCTTGGCCAGCATAGGCAATCAACAAGCCGAACAGCCAGTAGGAAACAGATTCCCTTCTTGCAACAAAATCAGTCATCTGACATTGAGTGGGAATGCTTCTTACACGACTACCGCATTGACCAAAGTGATTTACTACGGTTCACGCTCGACCCTATCACACATGTTTATAGAATTGTTTCTGTCGGCAGCACGATTCTTTAATGAGGTTGTCATGTAAAAACACTCCCACTCTATGTCGTCGATACATGTGGTATGTTCATGTTTTTTAATCTTCAGACTGTACTGAGAATCATTTAGAGTGACAGCCGTGAAGGTAAACTCCCACTCTATTGTGTATATGCAATATTGGACCATACACCAAAGAGCATCTCCAACAGGCGCCCAACGCGCGGCGCGCTAAAATCTGGTTTGCGATGCGCCCATCGCCCGGTTTGGCGCGTCACACAGCGCTGGCTCCAGCAGCCACGCTAAAATGCAGCGCGCGCGCGCAGCTCCAGCAGCGCGCTAAAATGCAGCCAACATCCATAGTTGACATGTATGCATTATGGTTCACACTACAAAGTATATAGAACAATGCAATAAGCTATCTATATGTATGCATTCAAAAAATAAAGAAGGACAAAAAAGTTGAGGAATTTTTTTACCTCTGGGGCATATCGTCGAACACATTGTGCGCGTCGGCCGCCGGCTCAACAAGTGAGCTCGCCGGCGCTTCTGTAGCCGCCGCGCTCGTCACACGCCCTGCAAGCTTCTTCCTCGGCGCCTTCGAGGTGCCGGAGCCGTCGCCGCCTTCTTCTTCTTCATTGATGTCTTTACCTTCTTCGGCCGCGCCGCATTTGGGAGCTTCGATGGGGGTGCACGTGGCTTCATCACAGCAGGCGCCGGCGCGATGCCACCAGTCGCCGAGGTCATCTGCAGCGGCATGAAGAGGCCGCACGCAAGGCCGATGCTCGGAGGAGCTCCAGCGGAGGCGAGGCCAACGCTTCGAGCGCTAGGGTTTGCGGCGGCGGCGGTGGAGGGTTCGCGGCGGCGGTGCCGGTGCGTGCCTCCATCGGGTCAGCTCGCCAGCGCCGGCGCGTGCTGGGCGAAGGTGGTGCGGTGGAGAGAGTGCGGCGCGAGCGCTCGTGTGTGCCGCGCGCGGAAGCGGGCGCCCAAAATACGCAGCGCGCGATGGTGATTCGGACCGTGCGCCCAACTGTATATGCAGCGAGCGCGGTTATTGCACGCCCCCTGGAGACACTCTATCGATTGCGCGCGCGCTAAAATGGGCAAATTTGAGGCGTGGTGCTTGTTTAGCACGGCTATTGGAGATGCTCTAAGAAATCTAGCGTGTTTACATTTGCTCTTCAGCCGCAGATTTTTGCAAACTCGGTACATGTTTTCCACGCTCATGCTCATGAATCAAGATAGGGTAATGCGTGCATAGTTCGGAGAGGCTTCCTATCCTCCTGTGTTGACGCGCATTTTAGTAGAGCAGTAGGGGATACTTCTTTCGATTTGCATTTGAAGAGGCCTCCTCTGTCAGGCTATTCGTCTAGTGTGTGTGGACTTTTTGTTCTGTTATGTATAGTTGAACTTGGTTTAAAACAATGACAACATCTTGAAAGCTTTTACATGAGGCGCTGGAAAGGTTCTGGTAGTGTCTTGATAACTCGTTGTAAAAGATTCAACACCACAGTGAGTGCTTCTTCCCCCGTGCCCCCAATTCCTAGCTACATGCTTGAAATAGTTCTCCCTTGAAGAGAAACAAGGATAGAAAACCATGCCGCTAATTTCATCATATAGTACGAGTAGTAGATATATGAGGTAGTTTTGAGGGTTCTGACCCAAAGAAGCAAGGGACCTGGGACTAAGATCAATTGGTCGATGGCGATTAAATAGTCGGAGATGTATGTAGCCATAGGGTCCATCTTATGCATGGCCTATTGTTCATTCAATTCCCTAGTACTAGGCCACAACAAGATTTCTTCAGCCCAAACGCCTATTCACAGCCATAACTTCAGACACTAGTTCCCCTATTACATCCTCCTATCACTTAAAGATGCGCAATGGCACAATGACATGCTTGAAGAATTTAATGCTTTGTTAAATTATGATACTTGGTGTTTGGTTCCTAGAAGTGCAACTATCAATGTGGTGACAGGGGAACTGGATTTTTTGGGCTCGCTCGTTGTAAAGCTTGATGGGTGGTTCGCAACTTTACTCAGCAAGAAGAGGTCGACTGCATGGAGACTTTTAGTCTGGTTATCAAACCAGCTACCATTCATGTGGTTTGCAGCATTGCCACGTCTCATTCATGGGCAATTCATTAAATGGATGTCAAAAATGCCTTTCTTCGGGGCTCTCTTCGTGAGACTGTTTATTTCTATCAACCCTCAGGGATCATTGATGCTTCTCATCCTTCCCATAGATTTCAGCCATTTATTTTATCACTAGGCTTCACCGCTTCTAAATGTGATTCATCACATTTTATTTTTTTACGCGGTTCTTCCATTGCATATTTTTATTATATGTGGGTGGCATCATACTTACTGCCAACAACATCACGACAATCCGCTACATCATCCACTTTTTCAAAACCGAATTTTCTATGACTGACTTAGGAGACATTCATCACTTTCTTGGCGTAAATGTTACTTGTACACCCACCGGTCTCTTCCTCTAACAAAAAGTTTGGAGTGTTCCGCTATGCTTAATTGCAATGCCATTACCATCCTGATTGACTTAATATGCCTAGTTCTCCTCTCACGATGGTGACAAGGTGTCCAATCCTACTTTACATCGTAGTCTGGGTGGAGCCCTTCAGTATCTCACCCTCACTGGCACGGAGATATATTATGTGGTTCAACAAGTTTGCTTGTTTATGCATGATTCCCGTACATCTCACATGCAGCTATTCAAGCGGATTTTATAGCAGCTCAAACCCACTTCTCACCATGGGCTTCGGCTTTATAAGTCAACATCAACGGTTCCGCAAATGACATTCGCATCCTAAATCGTACACCCCTATTTCTAAATATAAAACATCCTGTTGGTTCAATTTAAACCGCCAAAAAATCTTATATTTTGGAATGGAGGTAGCAGTTGTTTGGGAGATAATGCGAACCAACCGAACTTCCAAAAGCAAGTTGTCGATTAATTCAGACCAATGCAAAATAGGGTAAGTTTCCTATTGCTCTACTATATACTAAATCTTTTCTTCCTACTACAAATTGGCGACAAGATAGTTTTACATCTACCAAGTCTACTTGTGAAGCTTATTTTATTTCCAATACTTGTGCACAAGTAGAAACATGTTCCATCCACTTTCTGATTTGCATATTGTTAATGCATACAAAATATGGCACACTTGAATTCATGGTTCTCCCCCGCCGTGGTCTGCAATTCTTCATAGTTTCCTCGCCAAGAAAAACATGATTCCTCATAGGTTGTACAACATTAAGAAAATTAGGGTGGGAACTCGATATGTATTTATACTTAATAAATCATAAAACAAAAATTGAAAATTACAGTACAAAAATCTATTAGGCTCGGGATACCTCGCCTCAATAGGTATAAGAAACCAACTATTCAAATGACCACTGGAACTACTTCAGGAGAACAAATGAATAGAAGCAAATGACCAACTCATTGAATAACCGATATCCCCCGTCAGGCCAATACATAGAAATAGTTGAGGGTTGCGACCACTAATGCACGATCATTAAATCCATTGAGCGGTGGATGCTATCACGTCACCTGCCATTCACTTTAGAATTGGCTTTGGCGAGCAACATGCCATGTAACAACATTGTTTCACTTGACACTAAGGGTGGGCCCCTTAATGTATGTTATGTATTCTACGCAAACCCTATTTTTTCTTGAAATTTCTTGCCACCCAACAAAGTGGCCATGGCAATGCACTTGGAACAACTTTATTTTTAGAAGAATATATGACAAAGTTTTGACTTACCACAAATATCTACTGTAATAATATATTGCAAACAGAAAATAAGAATTTAGCAAGGAATAGCGTTATTAATTAATTAAGTTTCAATTAATGGATATGACGAAGCACTGAGTTTTTGTATCAGATCGGAATGATCTGGTGACCGTATGATCACTTGATGCCGAGCTGCGCGTCCTTCCCCGAACTTTCTACGCTTTTCCCACATCTCCCTCCGATAACGTTTCTCCAGTGTGTCGTTCCATGATTTTCTGCTTCTCCCGCATGTTGGGTCTGCTCTTGCTGTAATTTTTAGTTTTTTACAAGGAAATGTTTTCTCCAGTCTTTTATACGTGCCTTGCCTTGATTTTCTGCTTCTCCCATGTTTTGGCTCCGCTCTTGCCATCGTTTTTACAAGGAAATGTCTTCTGCAGTTTTTATAGGAAATAAAGTTCGTAAAGATAGGGACTTGAACTAACAACCTCCCGATGATGATCCAACCACCCGACAAACTATATCACCAATTTGCTATGTATAATTTCTAAATTAAACATTATTTCTATACATAAATCATGCTTAAACTAGGTAAATCAGTCGGCATGCCCCTAACCTGATGTATTGAGAGTTTTTATTCGAGATCGTTGATTCCTTTAAATTATTTGTATTTCTTGGTGCAAAATGATGCATAGCTACACCGCTCATGACAAGTAGGAAACATTTGTAGTTACACTTTAAAGTTATCAGAATACTCATGTTCAAGTTATCAGGTTCTCATGCAATAATTGTTGGGGAACGTAGTAATTTCAAAATTTTCCTACGCACACGCAAGATCATGGTGATGCATAGCAACGAGAGGGGAGAGTGTTGTCTACGTACCCTCATAGACTGAAGCGTAAGCGTTGACGCAACGTAGAGGAAGTAGTCGTACGTCCTCCCGGTCCAACCGATCCAAGCACCGTTACTCCGGCACCTCCGAGTTCTTGACACATGTACAGCTCGATGACGCATCCCGATCTCCGATCCAGCAGAGGCGCGGGGAGGAGTTCCGTCAGCACGATGACGTGGTTACGATCTTGATGTTCTACTGTCGCAGGGCTTCGCCTAAGCACCGCTACAATATAACCGAGGTGTAATCTTGTGGAGGGGGGCACCGCACACGGCTAAGGAACGATCTCAATGATCAACTTGTGTGTCCATGGGGTGCCCCCTGCCCCCGTATATAAAGGAGTGGAGGAGGGGAGGGCCGGCCCTCTTCTATGGCGCGCCCTAGGGGAGTCCTACTCCCACCGGGAGTAGGATTCCCCCTTTCCTAGTCCAACTAGGAGTCCTTCCATGTATTAGGAGTAGGAGACAAGGAAGGGGAAGAGAGAAGGAAAGGAAGGAGGGGGAGCGGCCCCTCCCCCTATTCCAATTCGGACTAGGCCATGGGGGGGGGGCGCACGGCCTGCCCTAGGCAGCCCCTCTCTCTTTCCCGCAGGGCCCAATACTTCTCCCCGGCGAATTCCCGTAACTCTCCGGTACTCCGAAAAATACCCGAATCACTCGGAACCTTTCCGAACTCCGAATATAGTCGTCCAATATATCGATCCTTACGTTTCGACCATTTCGAGACTCCTCGTCATGTCCCCGATCTTATCCGGGACTCCGAACTCCTTCGGTACATCAAAACTCATAAACTCATAATAAAACTGTCATCGAAACCTTAAGCGTGCGGACCCTATGGTTCGAGAACAATGTAGACATGACCGAGACACGTCTCCGGTCAATAACCAGTAGCGGGACAAGGATGCCCATATTGGTTCCTACATATTCTACGAAGATCTTTATCGGTCAGACCGCATAACAACATACGTTGTTCCCTTTGTCATCGGTATGTTACTTGCCCGAGATTCGATCGTCGGTATCCAATACCTAGTTCAATCTTGTTACCGGCAAGTCTCTTTACTCGTTCCGTAATACATCATCTCGCAACTAACTCATTAGTTGCAATGCTTGCAAGGCTTAAGTGA
Source organism: Aegilops speltoides (assembly GCA_021437245.1). Classification (NCBI taxonomy): domain Eukaryota; kingdom Viridiplantae; phylum Streptophyta; class Magnoliopsida; order Poales; family Poaceae; genus Aegilops; species Aegilops speltoides. The sequence continues at coordinate 67,589,296 of CM038146.1, read as the reverse complement.
TGTGCATTACCGAGAGGGCCCAGAGATACCTCTCTGACATTCGGAGTGACAAATCCTAATCTCGAAATATGCCAACCCAACAAGTACCTTTGGAGACACCTGTAGAGCACCTTTATAATCACCCAGTTATGTTGTGATGTTTGGTAGCACACAAAGTGTTCCGCCGGTAAACGGGAGTTGCATAATCTCATAGTCATAGGAACATGTATAAGTCATGAAGAAAGCAATAGCAACATACTAAACGATCGGGTGCTAAGCTAATGGAATGGGTCATGTCAATCAGATCATTCAACTAATGATGTGATCCCGTTAATCAAATAACAACTCTTTGTCCATGGTTAGGAAACATAACCATCTTTGATTAACAAGCTAATCAAGTAGAGGCATACTAGTGACACTCTGTTTGTCTATATATTCACACATGTATTATGTTTCCGGTTAATACAATTCTAGCATGAATAATAAAAATTTATCATGATATAAGGAAATAAATAATAACTTTATTATTGCCTCTAGGGCATATTTCCTTCAGTCTCCCACTTGCACTAGAGTCAATAATCTAGATCACATCACCATGTGATTCACATCGATAGTTCACATCATCATGTGATTAACACCCATAATTCACATCGCCATGTGACCAACATCCAAAGGGTTTACTAGATTCAGTAATCTAGTTCACATCGCTATGTGATTAACACCCAAAGAGTACTTAGGTGTGATCATGTTTTGCTTGTGCGAGAATCTTAGTCAACGGGGTTTTCACATTCAGATCCGTTATGTATTTTGCAAATTTTTTTATGTCTACAATGCTCTGCACGGAGCTACTCTAGCTAATTGCTCCCACTTTCAATATGTATCTAGATCGAGACTTAGAGTGATCCAGATCGGTGTCAAAACTTGCATCGACGTAACCCTTTACGACGAACCTTTTGTCACTTCCATAATCGAGAAACATATCCTTATTCCACTAAGGATAATTTTGACCGCTGTCCAGTGATCTACTTCTAGATCACTATTGTACTCCCTTGCAAAACTCAGTGTAGGGTATACAATAGATCTGGTACACAACATGGCATACTTTATGGAACCTATGGCCAAGGCATAGGGAATGACTTTCATTCTCTTTCTATCTTCTGCCGTGGTCGGGTTTTGAGTCTTACTCAATTTCACACCTTGTAACACAGGTAAGAACTCTTTCTTTGACTGTTCCATTTTGAACTACTTCAAAATCTTGTCAAGGTATGTACTCATTGAAAAAACTTATCAAGCGTCTTGATCTATCTCTATAGATCTTAATGCTCAATATGTAAGCAGCTTCACCGAGGTCTTTCTTTGAAAAACTCCTTTCAAACACTCCTTTATGCTTTGCAGAATAATTCTACATTATTTTCGATCTACAATATGTCATTCACATATACTTATCAGAAATGTTGTAGTGCTCCCACTCACTTTCTAGTAAATACAGGCTTCACTGCAAGTTTGTATAAACTATATGCTTTAATCAACTTATCAAAGCGTATATTCCAACTCCGAGATGCTTGCACCAGTCCATAGATGGATCGCTGGAGCTTGCACATTTTGTTAGCACCTTTAGGATTGACAAAACCTTCTGGTTGCATCATATACAACTCTTCTTTAATAAATTCATTAAGAAATGCAGTTTTGACATCCTTTTGCCAGATTTAAAAAATGTGGCAATTGCTAACATGATTCGGACAGACTTTTAAGCATCGATACGAGTGAGAAAATCTCATTGTATTCAACATCTTGAACTTTGTCAAAAACCTTTTTCGACAAGTCTAGCTTTGTAGATAGTAACACTACTATTAGCGTCCGTCTTCCTCTTGAAGATCCATTTATTTTCTATGGCTTGCCGATCATCGGGCAACTCCACCAAAGTCCACACTTTGTTCTCATACATGGATTTCATCTCAGATTTCATGGCCTCAAGCCATTTCATGAATCTGGGCTCATCATCGCTTCCTCATAGTTCGTAGGTTCATCATGGTCTAGTTACATGACTTCCAGAACAGGATTACCGTACCACTCTGGTGCGGATCTCACTCTGGTTTACCTACGAGATTCGGTAGTAACTTGATTTGAAGTTACATGATCATCATCATTAGCTTCCTCACTAATTGGTGTAGTAGTCACAGGAACAGATTTCCGTGATGAACTACTTTCCAATAAGGGAGAAGGTACAATTACCTCATCAAGTTCTACTTTCCTCCCACTCACTTCTTTCGAGAGAAACTCCTTCTCTAGAAAGGATCCATTTTTAGCAACGAATGACTTGCCTTCGGATCTGTGATAGAAGGTGTACCCAATAGTTACCTTTGGGTATTCTATGAAGATGCACTTCTCCGATTTGGGTTTGAGCTTATCAGGATGAAACTTTTTCACATAAGCATCGTAGCCCCAAACTTTAAGAAACGATAACTTTGGTTTCTTGCTAAACCACAGTTCATATAGTGTCGTCTCAACGGATTTAGATGGTGCCCTATTTAACGTGAATGCAGCTGTCTCTAATGCATGATCCCAAAACGATATTGGTAAATCGGTAAGAAGCATCATAGATTGTACTATATCCAATAGAGTACGGTTATGACGTTCGGACACACCATTATGATGTGGTGTTCCAGGTGGCATGAATTTGTGAAACTATTCCACATTGTTTTAATTGAAGACCAAACTCGTAACTAAAATATTTGTCTCCGCGATCAGATCGTAGAAACCTTATTTTCTTGTCACGATGATTTTTCCACTTCACTCTGAAATTCTTTGAACCTTTCAACTATTTCAGACTTATGTTTCATCAAGTAGATATACCCATATCTTCTCAAATCATCTGTGAATGTCAGAAAATAACGATACCCGCCGCGAGCCTTAACACTCATTGGATCGCATATATCAGTATGTATTATTTTCAATAAGTCAGTTGCTCGCTCCACTGTTCCGGAGAACGGAGTCTTAGTCATCTTGCCCATGAGGCATGGTTCGCAAGCATCAAGTGATTCATAATCAAGTGATTCCAAAATCCCATCAGCATGGACTTTCTTCATGCGCTTTACACCAATATGACCTAAACGGCAGTGCCACAAATAAGTTGCACTATCATTATTAACTTTGCATCTTTTGGTTTCAATATTATGAATATGTGTATCACTACGATCGAGATCCAATGAACCATTTTCATTGTGTGTAACCATATAAGGTTTTATTCATGTAAACAGAACAACAGTTTATTCTCTTACTTAAATGAATAACCGTATTGCAATAAACACGATCAAATCATATTCATGCTCAACGCAAACACCAAATAACATTTATTTAGGTTCAACACTAATCCCGAAAGTATAGAGAGTGTGCGATGATGATCATATCAATCTTGAAACTACTTTCAACACACATCGTCACTTCACCCTTAACTAGTTTCTGTTTATTCTGCAACTCCCGTTTCGAGTTACTACTCTTAGCAACTAAACCAGTAGCAAATACCGAGGGGTTGCTATAAACACTAGTAAAGTACACATCAATAACATGTATATCAAATATACCTTTGTTTACTTTGCCATCCTTCTTATCCGCCAAATACTTGGGGTAGTTCGCTTCGAAGAATCAGTCCCTTTGCGGTAGAAGCACTTAGTCTCGTGCTTAGGTCCAGACTTGGGTTTCTTCACTTGAGCAGCAACTTGCTTGCCGTTCTTCTTGATGTTCCCTTCTATCCCTTTGCCCTTTTCTTGAAACTAGTGGTCTTGTTAACCATCAACACTTGATGTTCTTTCTTGATTTCTACCTTCATCGATTTCATCATCATGAAAAACTCGGGAATCATTTTCATCATCCCTTGCATACTATAGTTCATCACGTAGTTCTACTAACTTGGTGATGGTGACTAGAGAATTCTGTCAAGCATTATCTTATCTGGAAGATTAACTCCCACTTGATTCAAGTGATTGTAGTACCCAGACAATCTGAGGACATGCTCACTAGTTGAGCGATTCCCCTCCATCTTTTAGCTATAGAACTTGTTGGAGACTTCATATCTCTCAACTCGGGTATTTGCTTGAAATATTAACTTCAACTCCTTGAACATCTCATATGGTCCATGACGTTCAAAACGTCTTTGAAGTCCCGATTCTAAGTCGTTAAGCATGGTGCACTTAAACTATCAAGTAGTCATCATATTGAGCTAGCCAAACGTTCATAACGTCTGCATCTGCTCCTGCAATAGGTTTGTCACCTAGCGGTGCATCAAGGACATAATTCTTCTGTCCAGCAATGAGGATAAACCTCAGATCACGGATCCAATCTGCATCATTGCTACTAACATCTTTCAATACATTTTTCTCTAGGAACATATCAAAATAAACATATGAAAGCAACAACGCAAGCTATTGATCTTAACATAATTTGCAAAATACTACCAGGACTAAGTTCATGATAAATTTAAGTTCAATTAATCATATTACTTAAGAAATCCCACTTAGACAGACATCTCTCTAGTCATCTAAGTGATCACGTGATCCAAATCAACTAAACCATAACCGATCATCACGTGAGATGGAGTAGTTTTCAATGGTGAACATCTCATGTTGATCATATCTACTATATGATTCACGCCGACCTTTCGGTCTCCGTGCTCGAGGCCATATCTGCATATGCTAGGCTCGTCAAGTTTAACTGAGTATTCGCGTGTGCAAAACTGGCTTGCACCCGTTGTAGATGGACGAGAGCTTATCACACCCGATCATCACGTGGTGTGCGGGCACGACGAACTTTGGCAACGGTGCATACTCGGGAGAACACTTCTTGATAATTAGTGAGAGATCATCTTAAAAGCTACCGTCAATCAAAGCAAGAATAAGATGTATAATAGATAAACATCACATGCAATCAAAATATGTGACATGATATGGCCATGATCATCTTGCGCCTTTGATCTCCATCTCCAAAGTATCTGTCATGATCTCTATCGTCACCGCACGACACCATGATCTTCATCATCTTGATCTATATCGTGTGTCATCACATGGTTGTCTCACCAACTATTGCTCTTGCAACTATTGCTATCGTATAGCGATAAAGTAAAGCAATTATTTGGCACTTGCATCTTATGCAACAAAGAGACATCCATAGGGCTTCTGCCAGTTGCCGATAACTTCAACAAAACATGATCATCTCATACAACAACTTATATCTTATCACGTCTTGACCATATCACATCACAACATGCCCTGCAAAAACAAGTTAGACGTCCTCTACTTTGTTGTTGCAAGTTTTACGTGGCTGCTACGGGCTTAAGCAAGAACCAATCTCACCTACGCATCAAAACCACAATGATAGTTTGTCAAGTTGATGCTGTTTTAACCTTCGCAAGGACCGGGCGTAGCCACACTCGATTCAACTAAAGTTGGAGAAACTGACACCCGCTAGTCACCTGTGTGCAAAGCACGGCGGTAAAACCAGTCTCGCGTAAGCGTACGCGTAATGTCGGTCCGGGCCGCTTCATCCAACAATACCGCCGAACCAAAGTATGACATGTTGGTAAGCAGTATGACTTATATCGCCCACAACTCATTTGTGTTCTACTCGTGCATATAACATCAAACCATAAAAAACCTGGCTCTGATACCACTGTTGGGGAACGTAGTAATTTCAAAATTTTCCTACGCACACGCAAGATCATGGTGATGCATAGCAACGAGAGGGGAGAGTGTTGTCTCGCCCTCGAGATCTGAAGCGTAAGCGTTGACGCAACGTAGAGGAAGTAGTCGTACGTCCTCCCGGTCCAACCGATCCAAGCACCGTTACTCCGGCACCTCCGAGTTCTTGACACATGTACAGCTCGATGACGCATCCCGATCTCCGATCCAGCAGAGGCGGCGTGGGGAGGAGTTCCGTCAGCACGATGGCGTGGTGACGATCTTGACGTTCTACTGTCGCAGGGCTTTGCCTAAGCACCGCTACAATATGACCGAGGTATAATCTTGTGGAGGGGGGCACCGCACACGGCTAAGGAACGATCTCAATGATCAACTTGTGTGTCCATGGGGTGCCCCCTGCCCCCGTATATAAAGGAGTGGAGGAGGGGAGGGCCGGCCCTCTTCTATGGCGCGCCCTAGGGGAGTCCTACTCCCACCGGGAGTAGGATTCCCCCTTTCCTAGTCCAACTAGGAGTCCTTCCATGTATTAGGAGTAGGAGACAAGGAAGGGGAAGAGAGAAGGAAAGGAAGGAGGGGGTGCGGCCCCTCCCCCTAGTCCAATTCGGACTAGGCCATGGGGGGGCGCGCGGCCTGCCCTAGGCAGCCCCTCTCTCTTTCCCGCAGGGCCCAATAAGGCCCAATACTTCTCCCGGCGAATTCCGTAACTCTCCCAGACGAAAAATACCGAATCACTCGGAACCTTTCCGAACTCCGAATATAGTCGTCCAATATATCGATCTTTACGTCTCGACCATTTCGAGACTCCTCGTCATGTCCCCGATCTCATCCGGGACTCCGAACTCCTTCGGTACATCAAAACTCACAAACTCATAATAAAACTGTCATCGAAACCTTAAGCGTGCGGACCCTACGGTTCGAGAACAATGTAGACATGACCGAGACACGTCTCCGGTCAATAACCAGTAGCGGGACCTGGATGCCCATATTAGTTCCTACATATTCTACGAAGATCTTTATCGGTCAGACCGCATAACAACATACGTTGTTCCCTTTGTCATCGGTATGTTACTTGCCCGAGATTCGATCGTCGGTATCCAATACCTAGTTCAATCTTGTTACCGGCAAGTCTCTTTACTCGTTCCGTAATACATCATCTCGCAACTAACTCATTAGTTGCAATGCTTGCAAGGCTTAAGTGATGTGCATTACCGAGAGGGCCCAGAGATACCTCTCTGACATTCGGAGTGACAAATCCTAATCTCGAAATATGCCAACCCAACAAGTACCTTTGGAGACACCTGTAGAGCACCTTTATAATCACCCAGTTATGTTGTGACGTTTGGTAGCACACAAAGTGTTCCTCGGTAAATGGGAGTTGCATAATCTCATAGTCATAGGAACATGTATAAGTCATGAAGAAAGCAATAGCAACATACTAAACGATCGGGTGCTAAGCTAATGGAATGGGTCATGTCAATCAGATCATTCAACTAATGCTGTGATCCCGTTAATCAAATAACAACTCTTTGTCCATGGTTAGGAAACATAACCATCTTTGATTAACAAGCTAGTCAAGTAGAGGCATACTAGTGACACTCTGTTTGTCTATATATTCACACATGTATTATGTTTCCGGTTAATACAATTCTAGCATGAATAATAAAAATTTATCATGATATAAGGAAATAAATAATAACTTTATTATTGCCTCTAGGGCATATTTCCTTCAATAATTACTAGGCTGCCCATATTGAAGTTACCAGGCTGCCCATACTGAAGTTACCAGGCTGCTCATGAATATTATCGGTCAACACTTGTAGGACAAAAGAATAGCCCTCAACCTAAAAAGGGAACGTAAAATTTCAAAAAAGTTTAGGTTTGTTGTTATCCTTTTCTACTTTTTTGTGTGTTACAATCTATCTAACCATCATGGAAATTACATAGCCACCAGGTCCCGTACAGAAGTCATTAACACATTGAATATGTAGCTATAAGGTTGGTCATGATAAAGTTATCAACATACTGATTATGTAGTTATCAGACCGCCCGTACTATATCACCAGACTACTTATGCTAAAGTAACTATGCTATTCATATTGAACTTACTAAGTTTTTTATAGAATAATTACCCGATTTCTCGTGTTGAAGTTATCGGGATGCTCATACGTAGTAGTGCAGGCTCCTTACGCTAAATCTACCATGATGCCAATAATAAACTTATCATGTTGTCCATGCTGAAGTTACCAAGCGTCTCATCTATAGTTACTCGGCTTCTCATGAAGTCATGATATAGTTACCACGTTGTACATACGAAAGCTATCAGAATGCTCATGCTATAGTTATCAAGTTGATCAAGTCATAGTTAGCACATCGCACGTGTTAAAGTTATCATACCTAGTTTAAACCTTTTTTTGATGTGGTAGTAAAAACAAGGGTTCAAGTACCTTATTTTTGTTTAGTGGACAACCAAAAAGGGCCACTGAGTTGGTTATTGGGCCTGGAACCTACTCAATAGACTTCGATTCAAGTCCTGTATTAAAGACTTTATTTATTTTTATCCCCATCAAGAAGTCCCCTTTTAAGCACTTTATTTATTTTTCTCCCCCACCAAGACTAAGCGCAACTAAAAAAATCGAGAGACATAAAACCGCATGAGTATAAAATAATCATACCGGTGTCGAATTAAAAATCAAAGAACGTGATGGCGATCGACCAAGCAGGGGTAAACAAGTCCTTCCGATCTATCGTTAAATACATAACGTTGAGTAGGTTTCATAGTCCGTTTTTCTTAATAGTTTCCTGCCTTGTTTGGCAGCTGCTATAATGAATGATTGTACTTGTTAATTAATTAATATACGGTAAGGTGTTTTTTTAAAAAAAATATAGTTAGGAATCGACTCTTAGTGATGCTATATATAAAAGGACTGGCTGTGACAACGAACCGAAATGATTAAATTAGATTGTTCAAAGAGTTATAGCATTCACGACTGCTATAGTTTGTGAAGACTGACCATGTGAAGCACTTCATGGGGTTAATGCGATACACATGTTCTTTTGGTCACACACTTGGCACACAAATTATAGATCACCGCCTATATATATCGTGTGCCTTCCCTCCATTCTATTATAGTTATTTCGATCAGCTCCAATCGACCTGTCCAGCTCCTACACCAATGGTTGGAAGAAAGCATGCAAGAAAATAATAATGGAATCACCATAAGAATGGGAGACATCAGAAAAGAAGTATCCTGTACTAAGTGTACCTCCTGTAATACACTGCGTGTTGCTCGGGCGCGACCCCATGTTGTAATCGCCAGTGTGACCGGATAGGCTTTTGAAATATATAGAGATGCATTATCATAGACTAGATCCTTGATCGCGCGCATTGCTTCGCCAGTCTATTTCTACGATGGCATGTTAGGAATTTCCTTCAATATATGAAGAAATTAATTTGCCGAAACATATACATTTGTTAGCACAATAGATGAGATGAATGTCTTTATTCCAATTGGTGCTTGAATTTTGATTGTATTTGATTTTAAATAGGACGGACCGCGAGCGGTATGGTAGATAATGAAACCAGACATAATATCAAAATCAGGAACCGGGACATGGACGCCAAGACAATCGACACAACTAATTTTGTATAACAGTGTGCAGGTACATGATGAAGCACTAGCCCCCTTGTCACATTGCCTTTGAGAAACCGCATGCACAGATCTCGAACCATCTTCACCGTTGAATTTCTCACATTGAGATCTTCTAGACCCAAATTATTAGGTTTCGGAGAAAATTTTCGCATAAAAACTAGGAAAAGGGAAAATATGGGTAAAAGGGGAAATCGAAAAACCATGTGTCTAAATCTCAAACCTTTTTCACCATTGAATTTCTTGCGTCGAGTTTTTCAGAATTGGATTCCATCTTAATAGGTTACGACAAACTTTAATAATATTTATAATATATTCCAACCTGTGCTACATTCATCTTCGCCAACAGCTCGAGTAACTGCAGTTCGTGTCTGTTAGTAGAAGATTTCGTGTAGTGTGTGTCTTAATGTTGCAGGCCAGCTGGCCCATGAAGTATGTGCTGCGCGCGAGCGTTGATTCCACGTTGCGTCATGCGAGATATAGAGCCCCTCTACGCAAGGGGTACCCATCAGCTACTCAGTTAGTTGCGGGAGGGGATGTGTTGTGGAAGGTCATGGACAAGTAGAAGTCAGATGTCCAAAACCCCTGGCCTTTTGTTTATCAGGTTACGTAAAAGATAGTGGGCTTTCCGTCTCCCATTGGGTTGGGCCGCGCAAACATGCAGACACCAGAGCACGCATGCTGCCACTTTCCTTCAGTCTACACACGAGTGAGCCAGAGAGCGGAAGGAGCTGTGCCGCCACCGACCTCATGCTGGCCGCCCCGTCCCCGGCAGCACTCAGCCACCAACGATTCGAGGTCAGGACACCTTTCTTCTTCCTTCCCTTCTCCATCTCCTAGCGATTCCTTTTCTTTCACTTATTTTTTTCTCCCATGGAAACCCTAGCTTGATTTGTGTTCCGAACTAAACACGGGGTTGAGAATGACAGTGGAGACGGGTGAGACAGGAGATAGTAGGGGGCGACACATACATCATGGATCCTGCAAAGATTCAGATTCCCCAATGGTAAGATCATCAGCCCATTTGTTATTGTATTTTAGGCGCAAGAACATAGCTTGTGTAAGTTTTACTGTCTAATGGGGAAATAGAGATAATCCATGCTCGTTATGTGTTGGATATTCTGCAACACACATTGACTGAAGAAATAAGTCCACTGCTTACTGTGTTTCTTTGCTGCTCTTTCATGGTCGATCGAAGTGTCGACGGCTTGAGGCTGCGGTGTTCCAAAATGCTGGCTGGCCCCATATCCAAGGATGGCGAAAATACTGGCTCCTCTCACGCGGCGCTATACGATGAGAATCTCATCCAGGAAATCCTCCTCCGCCTCCCTCCACTGCCATCCACACACCCCCACGCCTCCCTTTTCTGCACGCGCCAGTTCAGCATCATCTCCCACCATAATTCCTCAGGCGCTACCGCAAACATCACTGGAAACCTCCTTTGCTCGGCTTCTTCACAGGGAATACCGGCACAAAACGCAATTTTATTCCCCTTTCTGGTCTTGAAGCCAGACCGCTTCCCAGATTAATAATTTGGTTTGGGGAAATATTGTCTCGACAGTGGCTGCAGATGTGATTCTTCGTGTCAGGCCTAGCATCCTCATTCAGAAGACAGTTTACTGGTTGTTTCTCAGAGGTGACTTCCTTGCATTGGATATTGAAAGGCGGACCGTTGGTGTTATCAACAAGCTGGAAGCTGCTCATTGTAGCAACTACTACTCCTTTCAGCTGTTGCAGACATATGATGATAGTTGCCTTGGCTTCGGAGTTATGTCAAAACTGAGTATCTATCTAGAGGAGAAAATTAGAATGTGATGGTGCTATCGGAAGGGTGTTGCTGCAGAGAACCATTTGTTAGACTAAGCACAAACTTGTACGGCACGTGCAAGTGTCCTAGTATGGTTAGTGTTGTAAACCGAATAGGATTAGTTATACTTAACCGAGTCGGTTGTGTAGAGAACTAGCTTAGGCTATATATATGTGTACCTAGGCTTGTAATCACAACAACCGTGAGTTGAGAAGCAATAAAGAAATATACGAGGAACAACACATTCCTCTGGCCATCAATCAGCGATCTCTGTGCATACGTACGTTTGAGTTCCGGCTGCTGTGTACGTGTGTTTGCTAATCGATCAGGATAGATTGAGCTGGCTTTGGAGGAGCATCGCATCAAGGATTGAAGGCTAGCTTTATACTGCGGTGTGTCTCGGCGTAAAAGTAATTCGTCGAGTTCATCAGCGAGCTTCGTCTGTCATCGTCGTTCGTCGTCGGTCATTGCCGTCGCCGGAAAGTACTCGGTGTCGGGTCAGGGCCAACAATTGGTATCAGAGCAAGGTTGATCTTCTAGTAACGGGAGATCATGTCGGACGACGAGAAGACCAAGCAGCTGGTGGAGTACTCCGGTGCAGCTAAAGTAATTGCTGCTCCGGCAAGTTCGTCGTATCCACGGTTTGATCGCGAGAACTTCGGGGTCTGGAAGGCCCTCATGGAGTGTGGTCTCCGCGCCAACGAGCTATGGGACGCGGTGGATCCCGGAGGCGACGCGTTCAAGAAGGAGGGCGAGCACGGAAGGATCGGCGGCGGCGTCGGCGATTTACTCGGTGATGCCGATGGATGTCCTCCAGCACCTAATCGCCAAAGCAACGGCGAAGGAGGTGTGGGATACGCTCAAGCTCATGTTCGAGGGACACACCCGCGTCAAGCAAGCCAATCTCCAAACTCTCCTAAGGAACTATGAGACTTTGGTCATGGGCGACAATGAGTCCGTGGATGCGTTCGCTTCACGGGTGGCTACTCTCGTCAATCGGATCCGTGCGCTTGGTGAAAACCTCACGGAGACCTCGGTTGTCCGGCGGTTCTTGCGCGCAGCCCCTCCCCGGTACCTGCAAATTGTCACGGCGATCGAGCAGTGCGTCGATCTCGCGACTCTCTCCATCGACGATCTTGTCGGACGGTACAAGGCTCACGATGAGCGTATGCGGTACAGTCTTGGGGACGGGAGGAATGACGAGCTTGTGATGCTCACGAAGGCGCAGTGGATCGCCCTAGAAAAGAGAGGCGGATCCATAAGCAGTAGCAAAAAGAAGGGGAAGCAGCGTTCGACGAGAAAGAACTTCGCCGACTCGGACGACGACTCAGACGATGAGGCTGCACCTGCACCACCGAGGAGGAAGTTTGACATCAGGAAAGTGAGGTGTTATAACTGTGGCCTCCTTGGTCACTTCAAGGCTGACTGCGAGGAAGCACCGAAGCAGAAGGCGCTCATGGCCCAGCAAGGTGACGACGGTGACATGATGTTGATGTGTGAACTCGTGGACAAGGAGGATCCAGTTCTTCAAGTGTCGGCTAAAGAAATTGTCGCGCTCCGTGAAGAAAAAGTTTGCTCTCAAGATCATGGTTCGGAAACCCGTGTCGATGCCACAGACACGGGGGGTGATTCCGAAAGTTATGTCGATGTTACGGGCATAAGTGCTAACTTTGCTGGAGCGGACGCAGCAATTGCCGTGTGTGCTCGGCCGTGGAGAAGCAGCCTTGTTACAGACCCGAGGGGTATTTCCAAAACTCGCGTCGATGCTACGGACGTGGGGAGTAATTCTGAAAATTATGTCGAAGATACAGACATAACGACATACGTGGTGTCAGAAGTCCACGAAAAGAATTGCACCAGTGTCCTGTCGCGGCGCAGACCAAGTGCGCTGGATAGCTGTGTACCCGCGGGTGCGAGCGTGCGTCGCGATTGGCCAGGATGGTCGATGCTACGTAGTCCAGGCTTAGTAAGCAGCAGCAACGACACGCAGGAAAGTGTTCTGGGCAAACGGCCAGGTAGGCCACGTACCACCACATGGAGCAAAGTACGAGCAGGAGACGTGCCAGGAGGGCTGGGGCTAGTACGTGTTGGCTTAGGCCCATCACATGGATCAGTTCCAGAAGTCCAACGCACAGGGGCTGGAGTTGGAGGCAGTAATAGCAGCTCAACTGGCAGCCCAGTTCGGCTAGTACAAAGCCGAAGCCCATGTGGTTGTCCCCAAAGTGCGACTTTAACAGATTCTGCTACTGGAACTGAAGCTTCGCCAAATGCAGTGAGCGAAGCAAACGGAAACGCGTCGCTCCTGAAGGTACAAGGAGCCACGCAAGCAACATCGCCTTCGACACTACCGGAGGAAAGGACATTATCATCTACATCCGTCTTGCTTCAACCGGTGTTGCACCTCTATTCGGAGAAAACTCTTCGGATGCTTGACCCGATAAAGGTGAAAAGGAGTGGGTGGCAGTGTCTAACAAGCGCCAAGGAACCGGCGGATTTTGAGGATGCGAACATGAAGGAGTGTTGGTGTCACGCTATGGAAGAGGAGTTGAGGTCGATCCACGACAATAATGCATGGGAGCTTGTGGATCTTCCCAACAATGAAAAAGTCATGGATCTTAAGTGGGAATTTATGATCAACAAAGATGTCGATGGGTCCGTGAAGCACAAAGCGAGGCTAGTAGCCAAAGAGTACGTACAAGAGGAAGGTGTGGACTTCGAAGAAGTGTTCATTCCCATTGAAAGGATGGAATCGGTGAGACTACTCATCGCTCTCGCGGTTCGGGAATCATGGAAAGTGCATCACATGGATGTAAACTCCGCGTTTCTGAATGGCGAGATAGAAGGAGATGTGTATGTGAATCAACCGCCGGGTTTCATCAAAGAGGGAGAAGAGCACAAGGTACTGAAGTTACACAAAATCTTGTATGGGCTACGGCAAGGACCTCAGGAGTGGAACATCAAACTTGATCGGACATTTATTTCTCTTGGATTTGAAAAAGCCCCACTAGAGCATGCAATGTACAAGAGAGGTGAAGGAAGGGATCGTCTACTAGTTGGCATCTACGTCGACGATCTATTAATTACTGGAGCAGATGAAGAGGTGATTGCAAAGTTCAAGCTACAGATGAAAGAGCTTTTCAAGATGGATGATCTAGGTCTTTTGAGTTACTACCCCGGGATAGAGGTACATCAAAAGACAGAGGGGATCACACTATGCCAGGAGGCATACACAAAGAAGGTACTTGAAAGCCCTCTCATGAGAGATTGCAATCCAGTTGACGCTTCAATGAAACCTCGTCTTGAGCTAGGCAAGAAGAGCAAAGCACCCGCAGTTGATGCAATAGAGTATATTGCGGCTGCAGCTGCGATGTGTCAAGGTGTGTGGCTAGGACGGCTACACAGTGATCTCATGGATCGAGATCCGGAACAAGTGGTGCCCAACGTTGACAGTGAGTCTATGTTTTTTCTACGCGAGGATCCAGTGCGGAATGACAGGAGCAGGCACATTGATACGATGTATCTTTACATGAAGGTTTGCGTGGAAGAAGGGATGACGAAGGTCAACTACGGTTGCACGGATGATCAGCTGGCAGACATCCTAACCAAGGCTTGGGTCGGCGTCGAGCTGTGACGCGGCCACGTCGTGCTTAGGGGGGTGAATGTTAGACTAAGCACAAACTTGTACGGCACGTGCAAGTGTCCTAGTATGGTTAGTGTTGTAAACCGAATAGGATTAGTTATACTTAACCGAGTCGGTTGTGTAGAGAACTAGCTTAGGCTATATATATGTGTACCTAGGCTTGTAATCACAACAACCGTGAGTTGAGAAGCAATAAAGAAATATACGAGGAACGACACATTCCTCTGGCCATCAATCAGCGATCTCTGTGCATACGTACGTTTGAGTTCCGGCTGCTGTGTACGTGTGTTTGCTAATCGATCAGGATAGATTGAGCTGGCTTTGGAGGAGCATCGCATCAAGGATTGAAGGCTAGCTTTATACTGCGGTGTGTCTCGGCGTAAAAGTAATTCGTCGAGTTCGTCAACGAGCTTCGTCTGTCATCGTCGTTCGTCGTCGGTCATTGCCGTCGCCGGAAAGTACTCGGTGTCGGGTCAGGGCCAACACCATTCAGCTGGAGGCGTTCTTTCCACGGGAAATGTACATCGACCACAAGGACGCAGAGACGGTTGGGTATGATGAGGACTCAAATGTGATTATCTTGTCAACATACATCGGTGATTTCGTCCACTAAGTAGAGTCGATGCAGCTCACCAGATTTTCTAAAAGAAATTGCTTGTCTCACAAGATTCATTTTCAATGCAGAAAATTCTTTCCCGCCGGTAATGTCTCCATACCTTTTGCGTAATTAACATGACATATTTGAGTTACCAGTTGCATGTGTTGGGTTCATGAAACTACTATCGACTACATATATAAGTATAACTTGTACGGTCGCACCTTACTATATACTCCCTCTGTATAAGATGTTTTTGTCATTAATGTATTGATCTAAAATGTCTTTCATTTATTTACAGAGGGAGTATTTTTTAATTGTCGTTCTAGGTTATAAAAATAAATAAATAAATCAGTTTTGGATAACAAATAATTTTTTATCCATATCGCTCAAATAGTTATCCTATACTCCTATTATGAATTCTGAGTGCTGGTAACGTTTGGCTACCAGTGTACACACTAGGTGTCCTGTAATTTCCTTCTGAAGCTTCTGGACGTTGCTTTTAGTGATAATGCATTTGGAGGTGCACACTAGTAGAAAACCACCCATTAGTCCCGGTTCGTAAGGGCCTTTAGTCCCGGTTCATGAACCGGGACTAATGGAAATATTAATGCCACCACACATTAGTCCCGGTTCAAACACGAATCGGGACCAATGTGGCTCCACGTGGCCCTGTGCACCGAGCCCAGTCAGAGGGTCTTTGGTCCCGGTTGGTGGCTCCAACCGGGACCAAAAGTCAATTTTTTAAGAAAGTGGCTGCTTTAGGGGTTTTGGGGTTTATTTTTAGGTTGTTATTATAGCTAGCTAATAGAGAGAAGTCCTCTCTTATCTTCGTCCTTGGTTTATCAACGCTGCTGCTATATGTTCATTGCACCCGCAGATATGACATGGCTCATGCATGCTTTGGATCATACATCATCATATATATGTATATATATAATAAAGTCCTACTAATCATGCATCATCATACTACTTCTACTCGTTATTAATAATAAGTCATACGATCATCATCCTCATATATAGTCATCGAACCCAACCCTACATAATTGTTTTTAGCACATGATCATCAGTACCAGGTATAGGACCTAAACACCCTTAAGGTAAAATAGCATAAAACAATATAGACCCTGACTCTCCATTATGAAGAATGGCGATCATCCTGTCTCCAATTCTTGCCTTTCGCTGCTTATTGCTTTCAAGAAGCTCCTTACGACTGTCCATACATTTTTTCCATTCTTTGATTGTTATGTCTCCACTTCTTTTAGAAACCTGATATGGACAGTTGAGATTCGTAGGACGACCTGGTAGTATGTTCAAAACATGAAGGCTACCACGCGTATACATCAGATGAGGCACACACTCATTCGGGATTATCTGTTGAAAAACATAGTAATAACTTCGTAGTTAGCAATGATGTACTAGTTTTAGAAGTGTGCAAAAAGATGCACGGATGTTGTAATAGTAGAAAATAATCTTACGAAGGTATCTCCATGGTAGTTACCGTAGTTCAACACGTGCACTAGTGGCACGTATTGACCATAATGTTGAGGAGTTTGATTGTAGATATTGTAATTCTCAAGATCTCTACAAAATCCGACCAGATGTCATTTCTCCTTATAAGTTAATTTGCAGCCTTCGGTGTAGTACGTTCTGTCTACCATCTTCCGCACATTCTTTGAAGAATGAAAATAAGCTGTCAATGGAGATAAGTTGTCAACTATATATTTTGAAATAAACAATATAAATTACTTAATAACTATGTTTAGCTCACATGAGGGAAGAACTGGAGGTGTATGCACAAAGACCCAAAATCGTAGGTGTCTCTTGCTCGATTGTAGGATCACCAATATCCATGGTGATAATCATACCCTCATCAAGACCATACATCTTGCAAAATGCATCCCAATTTTTGCAACCAAAATGGGTTACACTCTGAGCATCGTACAGCTTTACTTGAAAATCCACATCATGTTCGGTACTTAGGACAATTTTTTTGGTTTCAAAATTTTCATGGTCTTCAAAATCCATCCTCTCCAAGACATAGCGTCTTGCAAAGCATGGGATAAGCTAGTCGAATTGAAAAATATGAAAAATACACGTTAAAATAGTTGAAGTCATGCTTAATTACGAAAAAAACTATTGTCGTCGTTGCGTACCGTATGAACATCGCAAGTCTCCTCGAGCTTAATGTTGAAGCGCCGATCTTCCTCCAGCTCAATGAATCTGTCGCACATACCTCGGTCATCGTGGCACCAGTCGCACTCCCCCGGGCGATTTTCGTCGTCAGATGAGGACGACATTTCCGGCCTACGTTCATAATTCAAATATTAAACTAGATCATTATTATAAATCACGGGTTGACTATCGATGATCGATGTACGTATGGGTTGAATATTATACCAAATTGTCTAGCACACGGGAATGAAGCAGAACATATCCAATATGAGCATTCAATAAGCAAAACCAAATCACAAAATAAAGTATAGTATTCAAATTAGCATGCATTCAATAATTATAAGCAAAAGTACATCATCTCTTGGTGTCCGTACATCATCGAATATTATCACTAATAAAACTAGAACCGTAGCGCCCGACGGGTATCGTCGCGGACGGTGGACACACAAAGATAAGGAACCATCACAGGATCATAGCTCGGTGAGATCCTCGAAGAACATGCCGGTATTGTCGAACCTCCCTCCAATGCAACCATGTAGCGACGGACGTGCTCGTCCTCCTCAACGACACGATGGCGTACCACCTCCGCGGTGTCCGGATGCCTCACCACCGCCACGCCCACGCGACCGCCACCAAACAAGGATCGGGTCAACAACGGGCTGCCTCCTCACCAACCCACGTCCCCGAAAGGTAGCACCTCCCAATACCAACCGGCGGAGCCCAGGTCCGAACATGACCCGATCAAGCAGGCCTCCATCGCCGACTCGACGACGACGAGGATGCGGGATAGGCATCGCCGACGTCGACGCGGGAACTACTTCTATATATAGTTAAATAAAAGTAGTCTTATTAATTAAATCTATCTAGCTCAACTACTAAACACTTACTATAAATAAATAAGTAGTACTTACTAAAAACAAACTACTTCATATATAAACTACTTCTTCTTTTTTTCCTTTTTCTAAATTACTACACATCTAATCCTACATAGAGATCTAAATTACTACACATCTAATATAATTTAACAAATTTTACAGAAAAAAAATCTAAATTACACAATATGAACAAATTTTACAGAAAAAATCTAACATAAAAAACTAACATAAAAAATCTTTTTACAGAAAAAAATCTAACATAAAAAACTAACATAAAAATCTTACATAATATGAACAAATTTTACAGAAAAAAATCTAACATAAAAAATCTAACATCAAAAATCATTTTACAGAAAAAAACTAACATAATATATTACATATCTAAATTACTACACATCTAATCCTACATAAAGATCTAAATTACACAATATGAACAAATTTTACAGAAAAAAATCTAACATAAAAAACTAACAAAAAAATCTTTTACAGAAAAAACTAACATAAAACATCTTTTTACAGAAAAAAATCTAACATAAAAAACTAACATAAAAAATCTTACATAATATGAACAAATTTTACAGAAAAAATCTAACATAAAAAAATCTAACATAAAAAATCTAACATAATTTGAACAAATTAATTACACAATCTACATTAACTACATATCTAAATTACACAATCTAATCTAACAAAAAAATCTTTGAACTACAAAAAAATCTAAAAACAAATCTAACAAAAATTAAAAAAGGAGGCGACCTGCCGGCGATGGCGACGGCGAGGTGCGGCGCGGGGCGGCGACGGCGCAAGCGTCGCGGCGGTGGCAAGGCGGCCGCAGCGTGTGGGCGGGCGCGGCGGCGGCAGGCTGGGCGGTGGGCGGGTGGCGGCGGCGGATGCCGGGCGGGCGGGCGGGCGGGCGGCGACGGCGCGGGCGGGCGGGCGGGCGGCGACGGTCGGTGAGGGCGGCCAGCGTCGGGAGGAGTATAGAGGCGGAGAGATCGAAATAGATGCCAAGTCTTGTATATATAACCACATTGGTCGGTTCAGTGGCACAAGCGGGACCAATGCCTTTTAGTCGGTTGGAGCCACCAACCGGGACCAAAGGCTCTTTTCAGCAGCCCAAAGGGCGGAAGCGAAGACCTTTGGTCGGTTGGTGGCACCAACCAGACAAAGAGCGCATTGGTCGGTTGGAGCCACGAACCGGGACAAAAGATGGCATTGGTCGGTTGGAGCCACCAACCGGGACCAATGGACCCGATCTAACTACTTTTGTCTCTGCAGCAGTTTTTTGTTGATTCTTCCAGCAGCTTTCGTTTTAGTCCCACCTCGCCAGCGAGAGGCACTCGCATGCTGTTTATAAGCCCCGAGTGCGAGATACAATGACGAAGAGGCTCAATGCTCCTGACGTTGGTTGGCTTCAACCCTTGCGGGATCTGATAGACTGCTGCGAGCTATGTGCGGTCAGATTGACACTATCCCGAAAGGGTTGAAGCAGATTAACGAGCATTGCGTCTCTTTTTATTTTAATGACTTATTATACTATATAAAAACTATATCAAAACTATATAAAAACTATATAAAAACTACTCAGAAATGAATAGAAGCAAAAAATAGTTGTGATTAACTATACTAAAAAGGAGCATATATGCTTATTTTTAATGGCTTATTACAACACGAAATAAAAAGAAAAAATAATATAGCAGAAAAGAAAAAACTATATAAAAACTACTCAGAAATGAATAGAAGCAAAAAATAGTTGTGATTAACTATACTAAAAAGGAGCATATATGCTTATTTTAATGGCTTATTACAGCACAGAAATAAAAAGAAAAAATATTATAGCAGAAAAAGAAAAAACTATATAAAAACTACTCAGAAATGAATAGAAGCAAAAAATAGTTGTGATTAACTATACTAAAAAGGAGCATATATGCTTATTTTTAATGGCTTATTATAACTCAGAAATAAAAAGAAAAATAATATAGCAGAAAAAGAAAAAATATATAAAAACTACTCAGAAATGAATAGAAGCAAAAAATAGTTGTGATTAACTATACTAAAAAAGGAGCATATATGCTTATTTTTAATGGCTTATTACAACTCAGAAATAAAAAGAAAAAATAAATATAGCAGAAAAAAAAACTACTCAAAATGAGTACAGATGCGCTTATAGAGGAAATTCAACTTAAATTCATAACGAAATTCAAGAGAAATCCGTATGAATTTATGCTAAATTACCTATATAAGCGCATCTATTTTCATTATCGGAGGAGCTCAATAAAGTAGAGAGGGAGGGGCTTATAAACCAGTCCCGTTCCCCTTCGGTTGGCGAGGTGGGACTAAACTCTGGTTGCAACGGGCACCAACCATTTAGTCCTGGTTGATGGCTCGAACCGGGACTAATGGGAGCCCATTGGTCCCGGTTCAAGCCACCAACCGGGACCAATGGGTTTGGGCCAGGAGCGAGGACCATTGGTCCCGGTTCGTCCAAAAAACCGGGACCAATAGGTCCAGATGAACCGGGACCAATGGGCCACGTGGCCCGGCCGGCCCCCGGCGCTCACGAACCGGGTCCGATGCCCCCATTGGTCCCGGTTCTGGATTGAACCGGGACTAATGGGCTGGACCGTCCTGGACCATTGGCCCCTTTTCTACTAGTGGCAGGTGCAGTTCTGCGTACTGACAGAGTTGAGGCCATAGCATGCGCATGGTAGCTGCTTCAAAATCTATTCGACGAGGAAACAAGTAAAGCAACTTCTCTTCAGTAAGGTTTAAACCTCATTGATTGACCTGGGTGTATCCCTGTTATTATCGAATCAGGTTCATTTTACCTGTAAAGCTTTCAATGGAACGATTCAGGTGTAGTCTCCTTTTAAGCGGTACTCACGGAGTGCTTACAGATAGCCTACATAATTGGTTCAGTATTGATGCAACATTACAAAGGGAGGGAAACCATGTGGAGCACAACTTAGCAAGATATGCTTTTGTTTCTAATTTTGTTATTGTCCATTATGACATATAACATATTGTTGCCATGCGTGCCAATTTAGTATTTTTGGGGCTCACCCTATTCTCTATAGGTTGTTCAACTTGCACTTCAATCTCCGATCTATGGGGACAAGAAAGAACAGACAAACATCGACCGTCGGCCTACATTGTTGCGATGCATAACTTTGGAGTGTCACGATTTGTTTTTCCAAAACAATGTCGTGATTCAACTTGTGCTTCTCTAGCATTCTTCAGATAACATTGCGCTACGGTCCAACACATGCACTTCGGTGGCTAAAGAACATGCGTATAACATTACCCTATTATTGTCCAATAGATGCAATTTGGTGGCAAAAAACATGCTCTCCCTATGAAAGAGGACTTACGCATTCCAATCCTGTTTTATCTCTTTAATCTTCTCCTCCTCACCCCCCCTCATGTATTATGTAAATCACCACTTGTTTGTACTACTTTTGGGTTAACAAAATTTGTTTCAGGTTAGTTTTTTCCCGACATCATCCGTCATTAAAATAAGTGTGTGTACTGCAAAATTAACTACTGTAGTAATGCATGGAAGAATAAATGGTCATCCAACCGAACAGAAAGACAACAAAAGAGGTCGATGAGTGATGAGGTCTAGGTGGAGCTACAGGATGACGGGCTTCATGGAGATGCGGGGGGTAATACTCCTTTTTCAATAAAATGGGGAGATATATAAAGCACATGCATGTGCGGGTCTTAGCATATATGCATACCCATGTGAAACGAATTACTAGGGCGCTCGCCTCCAACCACCGCTCATGATCCCCTCCTTCTACCAAGTTGATATCTCTCGCATCTTCATAACATATGTGTTGTACTTGTACATAGCCTTCTGATTCTTCTTCTTCTTTTAGTTGCATCACATGTTCTTTCTAGTTGAGACATCACCCTGTTATGTATACATTGTTCATTCCGAACTAATTTCTGCTGGCTCAGCTTCATATCCATATCCTGCATGTCAGCTACTTCCTTCATCTCATCATCTTCTTTTATCATGATATAAGTTGGAGAGGGAAAATAAAGCATGTGGGGAAGACTGAACAAGGTCATGAAGCTTGCCACCATTCATTGGGCGCCCTTCTTTCTAACATTGGGGACTTGCGCTTTGTTGTCTCAAAAGAGAAGCATTTTGAGTAACTAGGCATGAGAGGCATAGCAAAAGATAGAGTCACATGTGGAAGTTGATCTTCTACAATATTTTGTCGAATTCCGACAAATCCTCGGCAATATACCTGCTACAGGAATGGAAAATGACTGGAAATCCCACTTTGAACAAGTCTCTTCCTCTAACAAAAAGTTTGGAGTGCCGCTATGCTTAATTGCAATGCCATTGCCATCCTGATTGATTTAATATGCCTAGTTCTCCTCTCACGATGGTGACAAGGTGTCCAATCCTACTTTACATCGTAGTCTGGGTGGAGCCCTTCAGTATCTCACCCTCACTGGCGCGGAGATATATTATGTGGTTCAACAAGTTTGCTTGTTTATGCATGATTCCCGTACATCTAACATGCAGCTCATCAAGCGGATTTTATAGCAGCTCAAACCCACTTCTCACCATGGGCTTCGGCTTTATAAGTCAACACCAACGGTTCCGCAAATGACATACGCATCCTAAATCGTACACCCCTTTTTATAAATATAAAACATCCTGTTGGTTCAATTTAAACCGCCAAAAAATCTTATATTTAGGAATGGAGGTAGCAGTTGTTTGTGAGACAATGCGAACCAACTGAACTTCCAAAAGCAAGTTGTCGATTAATTCAGACCAATGCAAAATAGGGTAAGTGTCCTATTGCTCTACTATATACTAAATCTTTTCTTCCTACTACAAATTGGCGACAAGATAGTTTTACATCTACCAAGTCTACTTGTGAAGCTTATTTTATTTCCAATACTTGTGCACAAGTTGAAACATGTTCCATCAACTTTCTAATTTGCATATTGTTAATGCCATACAAAATATGGCACACTTCAATTCATGGTTCTCCCCCGCCGTGGTCTGCAATTCTTCACAGTTTCCTCGCCAAGAAAAACTTGATTCTTCATAGGTTGTACACCATTAAGAAAATTAGGGTGGGAACTCGATATGTATTTATACTTAATAAATCATAAAACTAAAATTGAAAATTATAGTACAAAAATCTATTAGTCTCGGGATACCTCGCCTCAATAGGTATAAGAAACCAACTATTGAAATGACCACTGGAACTACTTCAGGAGAACAAATGAATGGAAGCAAATGACCAACTCGTTGAATAACTGATATCCCCCGTTAGGCCAATACATAGAAATAGTTGAGGGCTGGGACCACTAATGCACGATCATTAAATCCATTGAGTGGTGGATGCTATCACATCACCTGCCATTCACTTTAGAATTGGCTTTGGCGAGCAACATGCCATGTAACAACATGGTTTCACTTGACACTAAGGGTGGGCCCCTTAATGTATGTTATGTATTCTAAGCAAACCCTATTTTTTCCTGAAATTTCTTGCTACCCAACAAAGTGGCCATGGCAATGCACTTGGAACAACTTTATTTTTAGAAGAATATATGACAAAGTTTTGACTTACCACAAATATCTACTGTAATAATATGTTGCAAACAAAAAATAAGAATTTAGCAAGGAATAGCGTTATTAATTAATTAAGTTTCAATTAATGGATATGACGAAGCACTGAGTTTTTGCATCAGATCGGAACGATCTGGTGACCGTACGATCACTTGATCCCGAGGTGCGCGTCCTTCCCCGAACTTTCTACGCTTTTCCCACATCTCCCTCGGATAACGTTTCCCCATTGTGTCGTTCCATGATTTTCTGCTTCTCCAGCGTGTTGGGTCTGCTCTTGCTGTAATTTTTAGTTTTTTACAAGGAAATGTTTTCTCCAGTCTTTTATACGTGCCTTGCCTTGATTTTCTGCTTCTCCAATGTTTTGGCTCCGCTCTTGCTGTCGTTTTTACAAGGAAATGTCTTCTGCAGTTTTTATAGGAAATAAAGTTTGTAAAGATAGGGACTTGAACTAACAACCTCCCGATGATGATCCAACCACCCGACAAACTATATCACCAATTTGCTATGTATAATTTCTAAATTAAACATTATTTCTATACATAAATCATGGTTAAACCTGGTAAATCAACCGGCATGCCCCTAAACTGATGCATTGAGAGTTTTTATTCAAGATCGTTGATTCCTTTAAATTATTTGTTTTCCTTGGTGCAAAATGATGCATAGCTACACCGCTCATGCCAAGTATGAAACATTTGTAGTTACACTTTAGAGTTATCAGACTACTCATGTTCAAGTTTTCAGGTTCTCATGCAATAATTACCAGGCTGCCCATATTGAAGTTACCATGCTGCCCATACTGAAGTTACCAGGCTGCTCATGAATATTATCGGTCAACACTTGTAGGACAAAAGAATAGCCCTCAACCTAAAAAGGTGATGTAGCATTTCAAAAAAGTTTAGGTTTGTTGTTATCCTTTTCTACTTTTTTGTGTGTTACAATCTATCTAACCATCATGGAAATTACATAGCCACGAGGTCCCATACGGAAATCATTAACACATTGAATATGTAGCTATAAGGTTGATCATGATAAAGTTATCACCATACTGATTATGTAGTTATCAGACCGCCCGTACTATATTACCAGACTACTTATGCTGAAGTTACTATGCTATTCATATTGAACTTACTAGGTTTTTAATGGAATAATTACCCGATTTCTCGTATTGAAGTTATCAGGATGCTCATACGTAGTATTGCAGGCTCCTTACGCTAAATCTACCATGATGCCCATAATAAACTTATCATGTTGTCCATGCTGAAGTTACCAAGCTTCTCAGCTATAGTTACTCGGCTTCTCATGAAGTCATGATATAGTTACCACGTTGTACATACAAAAGCTATCAGAATGCTCATGCTATAGTTATCAGGTTGATCATGTCATAGTTAGCACATCGCACGTGTTAAAGTTACCATACCTAATTTAAACCTTTTTCTGATGTGGTAGTGAAAACAAGGTTTCAAGTACCTTATTTTTGTTTAGTGGACAACCAAAAAGGGCCACTGAGTTGGCTATTGGGCCTGGAACCTACTCAATAGACTTCGATTCAAGTCCTATATTAAAGACTTTATTTATTTTTATCCCCATCAAGAAGTCACCTTTTAAGCACTTTATTTATTTTTCTCCCCCACCAAGACTAAGCGCAACTAAAAACTCTAGAGACATAAAACCGCATGAGTATAAAATAATCATACCGGTGTCGAAATAAAAATCAAAGAACGTGATAGCGATCGACCAAGCAGGGGTAAACAAGTCCTTCCGATATATCGTTAAATACATAACGTTGAGTAGGTTTCATAGTCCGTTTTTCTTAATAGTTTCATGCCTTGTGTGGCAGCTGCTATAATGAATGATTGTACTTGTTAATTAATTAATATACGGTAAGGTGTTTTTCAAAAAATAATATAGTTATGAATCGACTCTTAGTGATGCTATATATAAAAGGATTGGCTGTGACAACGAACCGAAATGATTAAATTAGATTGTTCAAAGAGTTATAGCATTCACGGCTGCTATAGTCGTGGTAATTGTTATTGGCCATTTGTTTGTACTGCTTTTACTGCTTTTGGGTTAACAAAATTTGTTTTAGGTTAGTTTTTTCCCGACATCATCCGTCATTAAAATGAGTGTGTATAATGCAAATTTTACTACTATAGTAAAGCATGGAGTAATAAATGGTCATCCAACAGAACATAAAGACAACAAAAGAGGTCGCTGAATGATGAGGATGATGGGAGGAACGGGTCTAGGTGGAGCTACAGGATGACGGGCTTGATGGTGATGCCCCGGGGGGGGGGGGGCGATAATACTCCTTTTTTCAATAGAATGTGGAGATATATAAAGCACATGCATGTGCGGGTGTGAGCATATATGCATACCCATGTGAAAGGAATTACTAGGGCGCTCGCCTCCAACCACCACTCATGATCCCCTCCTTCTACCAAGTTGATATCTCTCGCATCTTCATAACATATGTGTTCTACTTGTACCTAGCCATCTGATTCTTCTTGTTCTTTGAGTTGCATCACATGTTCTTTCTAGTTGAGACATCACCCTGTTATGTATACCTTGTTCATTCTCAACTAATTTCTGCGTGCTCACCTTCATATCAATATCCTGCATGTCAGCTACTTCCTTCATCCAATCATCTTCTTTTATCATGATACAAGTTGGAGAGGGAAAACAAAGCATGTGGGGAAGACTGAGGAAACAAGGTCATGGAGCTTGCCAGCATTCATTGGGCGCCCTTCTTTCTAACATTGGGGACTTGCGCTTTGTTGTCTCAAAAGAGAAGCATTTTGAGTAACTAGGCATGAGAGGCATAGCAAAAGATAGAGTCACATGTGGAAGTTGATCTTCTACAATATTTTGTCGAATTCCTACAAATCCTCGGCAATATACCTGCTACAGGAATGGAAAATGACTGGAAATCCCACTTTGAACAGGAGACTTGTACAAGCACCATAACAAAGCATTTATCTGCAGAAGAAGTGGAGCCATGAGAAGCAAATTTGATAGAGGCAAAGCTATACCACTTATCCAGGAAACAATTACGATGTCTAGCAAACAAAGAAAAAAGGAGTGAGAGGATATGTAGGAAGCTACAAGTATGGAGCCAGGATTTGATCATGAGGGGGGCGAAAAAGATAATGATCACACCGCATACAAAATGACACTCATATATCAAGCCCGGCTATGTATGGCAATATACATATGGCGGTTAAATAGCTAAATTTCCATCAGCTTATATTGGTTAGAGAAATAATGTAACTTTATACATAAGATGAATTTATTGCTGCGACCACCATACTGTAGAACAAGCTGCTAATTCTTGATGCGTCCTTGTAAAAGGAGTTATCGTTATTGCTTTCCTCTTCATATTTGAGGCATGATGAAATACAAAGATAACACATCAAATCTATAAATTAACCATAGGTTGTTGCATACGTTGGTAGGTAAAGATTATGAATACCTCAAAGAAATTTTGATAACTACACAATATCTACCGCAGATTGCAGACACGAGATGCAACCATTTGGATATAATACTTACCGTGATCGGCCCAAGAAACTTTGATCATGGTCTGCCGTGTTGCTTGTCTGATCTCCTTCCGTGATCCGTGTTCTGTCCATCCATGGATGAATGTGAGAGGCGGGCGGCGGCAGCAGCGGCGGCAGGCGGCGAGGCGCAAGAGCAGGGTTCGATTAGGTTTTGTGATCGATCACATCTGTATGCCAGATGGCCGGGACTACAGGGAGCAACTAATTAACGAGCGCTCCTTCAGGAGCCTCGCAACGATCACTGCCACTTGGCGCGCTCTCAGCCATTTGCCACGTGTCGTGCTCTGGGCGCTCCCTCCAGATTTCTTTTTGCACGTGTTTTCGGCTTTTTAAACGGTTTTTTCCATGTTTTTTGACATTTTGGTTTTTCACCAGTCTTTCCTAGTTTTTTGACAAAATAAAATAAAAATAAAGTTTCGTGCAAAAAAACATTTTTTTCGCGAGAGGCACGGTTGTGCTTTTGCGAGAGGCACGGCCGTGCCTCTTGGAAACAGAAAAAAACATGTTTTCTGTTTTTTTTGCTTTCGTGAGAGGTACCGTTTCGTTTCCGCGAGAGGCACGGTTGTGCTTTCGTGAGAGTCACGGCCGTGCCTCTTGGAAACGAAACAAAAATGTTTTCTATTATTTTTTTCGTGAGAGGCACGGTTGTGCTTTCGCGAGAGTCACGGCCGTGCCTCCTCGGAAACGAAAAAAACGCGTTTTTTGTTTTTTTCGCTAGAGGCACGCTTTTGCTTCCGCGAGAGGCACGGTTGTGCTTTCGCAAGAGTCACGGCCGTGCCTCTTTCGGAAAGGGGATTGGCTTGGTTTTTTCATCCGATTTTTTTCGTGAAAAAAAGTTCGTCAAAACCTATCAACATGAAATCTAGATTTGAAGATCTCGACGCGAGAAATCCAATGGCGAAAACGGTTCGAGATTTGGACACACGGTTTAAGAGATTGGCGCCTGCGGACCCAGGCCGAACCCGGCGCGCTGGGGGGCGCTTGGGGGCGCCGGCCGAAACATTTTTGGCGCGAAAACCGGCGGGCCCTCCTTGGCAGCGACTCGGTTCTTCTCGCCACTTCGTCGTCCTCATCGCCTCGGGTCCAGCGGCGAATCAATGCCAAAGCTGCTGCGCGCTGCCGCGCCGGTCACCCTCCTCCATTGATGCCTCACAGGCGGCGCAGTGAAGACCGTACAACGTGTGTCCCTCGCCCACCACACGTACGCGCGGCGCCTCCGCCTATATAAGCTGCCCCCAGCGCACCGGTGATGCACATACACTCCGTCGCCAACGCCCGTTCCACCCCCGTTCCTCCCTCTCCTCTCGCCGTCTCCAGTTCAACCATGGCCGAGCGTTTCCCAGGCGACGGCGCGGCGGTGAACGGTTTCGGCCGCCGCCACCTTCACGAGGATGAAGCTCGGCTCCTCTTTGAGGCCGAGTAGCCGGTCCCACTGAACATGCGGGTGATCGGGGCATGGAGGATCAGCGCCGGCGGGGTCCCGGTGCCACCACCGCCAATCGGAGCGGCACGGCGTGCGGAGATCGCGCATATCTGCGCCTCTCTGCCGCAGGCGGCGAGGGAAGGTCCACGGTACGTCCCCGACAACCTGCTGTGGGAGCCCTACTTTTGTCGCCGCCACGCCGAGCAGCTCAAGGCCACCAACGACGTCGTGCCCTCCGGGAGGCTCAACTCCGATGGCCGCCGCCGATGGCGGGGCATGCCCAGCCGCATGCTGGAGGCCGTCCTCGAGTACATCGAGGGCGGCAACACGCCCAGGCTCGAGTACCCCGCTCCACCGTCCTTCTCCCGCCGGCACGTGGGAGCTCGTGGACGCCGAGGCACATGGACCCAGGGGTGTCCTCCTCCTCATCCGGCCGCTCGACCGGCTCTCCCTGCCTCCGCCCCGTTAAGTCGGAGCCCCAGGACACGTCGGTCAGCCACCGCACCCACAGCTCCGGCGTCCGTATCGCCCACTCCTCCCCCACCTCTTGATGCCTCGTCCTCGTCAGGCCGAAGGCGGAGCCCGGCCTCCCTGCGGAGTACGAGGCCATAGCCCGGCGCGGCTTCACCGACGAGGAGGCCCTAAAGTGGGCGCGGGACGACTACCTCCTCGACGAGATGATCCGGCAGCGCCGAGCCCTGGAGGAGATAGCCGCCCGCAGGCGTGGGCGCGAGGACGAGCACGGCGTGGTGATCCTCGACACCGACGAGGATGAGGACGCCCCGGACTGTCCAACCCGCCACGCCAACCTTGGGATGGGTGCAACAGGGACGGCAGCTGCGGAGGAGGCGCCGCCGACGACGACGACGGCGACTACACGCAGTTCTACAGGCTCGTCGGCATGTAGGTCTTCAAGGGCGGCAGGCGGCGAGGAGCGGCGAGGGCGACGGCAGGTCTATTAGCGTTTTTTTCTTTTTTGTAAAATATTTTAAATATGTATGAACTCGCCGAAGTTTGGTTAAATTTAGCCGTGTTTAACCGAACGTCGCCGAACATTTTCTTTTTTTTAAAACAATTAGACGCGCCTGGGGGCGGCCCTGGGGCCGGCGACTGGGGACCAACTCACCCCCAGGCCGGTTTTTGCGCCGGCTCACCCCCAGGCGGTGATTTTAGGCGCCTCCTGGGGGCCAATGGCTGGAGATGCTCTTAACTAGCGATTTTCGGGAACTACGTTTGGTCTTGCATAAAACTGGGAGTTCCTATGCGATGCATTCTGTGTCAAGTAGTCTGGCATTCGCACAGGGGAGTTTGTTTGTGAGCTTACTGGGCCACGATGCGCTGGTTTCTCTGCTTCTTTGTTTCTTGCGCATTTCGTTGTGTGTCTCGTTCTATTTCTGCAGTTTCACGCGCTGTACTGCTTCTGCTGTTTCTATCTGTTTCTACTGTTTGTGAAAGGAAGACGAGTTCCAATAAAGTGATCTTCTGTTTCTACTGTTGGATATATGTACTGCTTCTGCTGTTTCTCTCTGGTTCTACTATTTGTGAAAAGAAGAACAGTTCCAATAAAAGAGAAAACCAATGCCAATCTTGTTTCTTTTTGTGAAACTTGAGAAACAGTAGAAAAAGAAGAGTTTCAAGACACCAAGATGGTGAACCTTGTTTAAAAATCCAAGTGTCCAAGAAAGTATCAGTATAGGAGCAGAAAAAGAAACATACAAAAAAATATATGGAAAGAAGTATATAAATGTATGAGCTTCTTTACAAACTTATCCCGCAGATTTAAACCTTCTTTAGAACCGAACGTAATGCAAGAAAGTATCACTGGGGAACCATGTTAAAGAAACAGCAGATTAGTTTCCTCATGGTACTGTTCCTCATATTGTTTCTGTATTTTCAACTGTTTGTTAAACTGTTGTAAAGAAGATTTCCAACAAGACCATACACAAAGACAAGGTACGTACAAAAGAAAGTAGAAAATCCAAGAAAGTAGATTTCAACTGTTCTGCTGTTTCAACTGCTTGCTGAAGCAGTTGAAAATCCAAGAAAGTAGATTTCCAAGAAAGTATGAGTATAGAAGCATGTTTGAGCTTCTTTACAAACTTTTTCTGCAGACTTAAACCTTCTTTACAACTGAAAGTAATGCAACAAAGTATCACTGGGAACCAGTAGAACAGTTTCATTGGGGAACCTTCTTTACAACGGATAAAGAAACAGCAGAAGAGTTCCCTCATGGTACTATTCCGAGACCTTTGTAGTTGCTAAGATACCGAAGAAGGAAAATTCCTGAGTCATACCTGTACAAAAAAAGAAAGACATGGAAATTCCAGTCAATTCAAAATACTTTCTATCTTTTATTGATAGTATAGAACAAATAAGTTGTTCATCACTCATATAAAAGCACATGGGAGAGTTCCAAAAAAGATAGAGAAGGCACCTGAAATTGACCTTCGAAGATGGTACAAATCTCAACTCAAAATTTCTTATGTTAAAAGTAGTATTTCCGTCTGTAGCTACAAACAAAGCCTTGAAGTTGTAGATCACAGCACTAATTGCAGGCAGAAATGCATCGCCACTGTAGTACCGGTTCATGATGTCAAAACATTCCGCTCTAAAGTTAGCAACGATTAATATAAATTGTTTTTCTTTGAATACAGACATTTTTACCTACAGAAATGTAGATAGGATAAAAATATTAGGCTAATCTCTGACCAAAATAAAATTCTAATGAAAGCACTTGTAACAAAGAAACCTTTTTTTAGAACTGTAACAAAGAAACCTTGCTTACCAAAGAAGCATTCAATAAACTGAACCCGACAGTACTTTCCTGTAAGATTAGCTTGTTTGCGATCTGAATGATTTAGCATAGGGTTCATTAACTTCTCCTACATGTTTGTTTCCCAGGAATTGATTGACAGTTAGAACAAGGAAAAGATGGTTGAAATTGAAAAGGAAAACTGATGTAAAGAAGACAAAATATACGCTCAGCATTTCATCAGTGCTAACTATCTGTTATTCACTGTATGGTACGAGGCCTTTTCTTCCTCGGTTGAGCTGGTCTTTATTCTTTAGTTTTGAAAAACAGGCAACAACATGAGGATTTATCCAACCACCAGTCTAAGGATAAAGTGATGGTTTTCTGGTATACCCAAACTCCTTCAATCTCAAATATCCTCTGGCTGTTAATGGCAGAAGAGCATCATGAATAAAAATTTAAAAAGCCATCAGAAAACAGTTTATAAAATCATACATTTGTTTGTGCTTGAATCATGTGGAATAGATGACATTTCTACATATGCTACTTAATGACAGAAACATTTTTCAAGTATCACGGAACATTATTTTGTTTTTGAATAACTCAACAAAACATTATTTAGGGGTCAAAAAATATTGAACAAACAATATTCATGGAACATTTCAAAATGAACATTATTATGGGACATTATTCAAGTATTGAGGGAAAATTATTCCGTGAACAATTTCCAAGGAACATTATTTACGAAACATTATTGAAGGGAGAGGAACAATTTTGTAGGGAGCATTATTGGCGGAACATTAGTTAGGGATGAAAAAAATGAGTGAAAAACTTTATTGAAGGAACATTTTGAAGTGAACATTATTAGGGGACATAATTAAAGTATGTAGAGAAACATTTTCCAAGGAACAACATTCAAGTGTTATTCAAGGAACATAATTCAAGTATTTAGGGAACATTATTTGGTGAAAAATTTCCAAGGAACATTATTTAGGAAACATTATTGAAAGGGGCATAATTTAGGGATCAAATATTCAAGGAACAATTTTGTAGGGAACATTATTTGGTGGAATATTATTTAGGGAACTATTTCCAAGGAACAATATTTAGGACACAAATATTAAAGGAACAAAATTGTAGGGAACATTATTGGAGGCATAAAAAAATTTGAGCGAAAAACTTTATCAAAGGAACATTCCCAAGATAACATTATCAGGGAAACATTATTCAGGTATTTAGGGAACATTATGTAGAGAACATTTTTGAAGAAACATTATTTATAGACCAAATACTGAAGAAACATTATGTTTCCCTAACATTATTAGAGAAACAATTATTCAATTATTTAGGGAACATTATGTAGAGAACATTTTGAAGGAACATTATTTATAGACCAAATATTAAAGGAACAATTTTGTAGGGAACATTGTAGAAGGAACAATTTGAAGTGAACATTACATGAATTAGGGAAACGTTTTTCAAGTATCATTATTTAGCAAACACTATTTGAACAAAAGGGTCCAAAATATTGAACAAACATTATTCAAAGGAACATTTCAAAAAGAACATTATTAGGGAACATTATTCCAGTAGTTAGGGGAGATTATTTAGGGAACAGTTTCGAAGGAACATTATTTATGAAACTATGTTAGTACTTAAAAGGGATTGCTAAACAAGTTCTGCTTTTGTGTGTGTGCCCAAACGAATAAGAGCTAAGCAACACAGAGGACAAGGACACCATGAATTATCATGTTATGATAATACTTGCAAGGAAATGGTACAGAAGTATGGTAGATGAATGACACCATACTACAAAATCATTCTTAACTAACTATGTCCACGCAAAATGCTGCAATTAACCACAAAATTCTTGTCTGTATAATTTCACAAATATGGTGTGAAAAAACATTTGGTAGTACTGCTCCTAGAACAACAGAGGAAATTACCTAAAACACCAGAACACTCTACTGTGCAAGAAAAGGACTATTCAGGGCATCAAATGCAAATTAAAGAAAACTTTTCAACATTAAAAAAACGAAGTGGAGCGGGTAGGATGCAACATATGCATCGTTTATCAATACAAACATGTGAATAAATTCATGGCCTAGCATTTACAAAACTACTCCAGCCTATAATATGGAACAAGTGACCTAAATGTTAATAGATGCGTGCTTATCAACAGCTGAATAGAAGAAAACCTAATACATGCTAACAAGTCTCCAGAACTAATCCTGTTGATGCTACAAAATTCATAAAATAAACATAACATTTTTAATACATAGAAAAACTTCTACATCAACCTACACAAACCACCCTATCATCATCAACAAACAAAAACAAAAATCGCAAGGCCAAGTGCCAGAACACACAACCTCCTAACAACAGCATGTTGAATCATACCCCTGAATCCGAAATCTCTGAACACAACCGCTTGTCTAATCTCAGAAACATCCAAATCAAATAAAAAATGCTCCACCACTACAACCAAAGCCTCCTACAAACCCTAGCAACACTAGACCAGCGCTAAAACGGGAAGAAAAATCATGGGCTCCATCGCGCGGTACCACATACATAGCAAGTAACATAACAGGGGAATTTGGGCACATTTACCTTGTCGACGCCGAGCTTGACGAAGCTTGACGGGGACCTAAACGATGCTGACCTTGACGGAACCCTAGATGACGCCGACCTTGTCGGAATCCTAGACGACGCCGACGCCAGAGACACCGACGACCTGCAAATAAACATCCAACACAACGAAGTCAGCCAGATCTGATGCGGTGGCTCGGATGAGAAGGAAGCACAGGGGCCCGGCGGCTCCTTACAAGGGCGGCGGTCTCTTGCCGGTGTAGGATCCCGGAGGAAGAAGCAGCCGAACGACGGAGGAAAAGGGGATCCATGCACGAGGGACGAAGGGAAAGCTTCTCTTTAGACAACGAACGACGCGGTCGAGGGAGGAACCAGGACAGCGAAAAGGAAATAAAAAGGCCGGCCCAAACGAGTCGAGGGGGTGTGCGGTACCTCGACAATTTGACGCAAAACGCGTCAAATAGGATATTCCCATAAAACTAACTGTAGGCCACGATGGCTCTCAGGCGATGGGCTATTTGGCTTGTAGAGGGGTGCAACACCTTATTGAATCTCTAATTTATCCAAGTCGTTATCTGTAAGAAACGACAACCAAGCTCATAATATTTTTAAACCTGTACAGATCCTTTAAGCTAGGTGTACATAATGTGTTTTGTTTTAGATGATCATGAAAATTCTATCTCAACATTAACAAGTGTTTTTTGTGGTTGATGTTTTGTTAATTACCATTTTCATGAGGCTACTCTATATAATAGCTGATTGGGTTGATAGGTTGCTGCCCAGGTCCTAATTATCCATCTATACATTAACCCAATCACCTACTTGGCTACTCTATTTTCAGTATAATTTCATGAGGCTACTCTATATATTCTTGGGTAATTCCGCTCTGGGATTTTCAGTATAATTGTGTTGATGTTAATGTTTATACGAGGTTCAACAGGTATCTAGAGTGAAGTCAGGTTGCTGAGAGTCTGAGATGCAGAACGTGCTGGCATGTGATGCTTTCAAGGCTGAGATTGTCCCATACATGAGTGACGTGGCCTGCCAACCAGACTTCCAAAGCTGTAGTCATTAATGAACATGCATTGTGCCTAGACAGTGACTGTTGGAATTGCTTCTGTTTATAGCACTCGGCTCTCTGATGTGATGTGGTACTTCTTAAGTAGGTGGATGGAGAAGAAACTGTAGACACTGGCAGTTAACACTTGGACCTTGTGAAAATTCATATTTACAATTCATTTGCCTACCTTGTGCCTTTGTTCATGAGCGCACTAATAGAATGTTTCATCTGTATAAAAGAGTATTATATTTTTTTCTTTTCTGGAGAAATGAATCTTCTGGTTGAAAGCAATAATGTTCTGACGATTTTTTTGACTAAATGTATATATACATACGCAGGAAAGCTATATGTTATTTTCTTTCCAATATCTTATCCATTTACAAATATTGTTCTAGCTAGCAGTGTGTATGGAGCATCCTGTGAGGTCGGTGGACACAGGCAACTTTCAAAGCCATGGTCAAGAGGTGGATGACGATGATGACGCAAAGTTTGGGTGTTCTGTTATCCTCAGTGTGTTGCGGGAGCTTAGTCAGGCCTGCTTTTGCTTCCTAGTAAGCTGGAAACCAGAGCATACTCGGTTAACTGTTTTTTGCTTTAGTCATAGGACATGGGGCAGGCGCCAAACTGCCTTTAGCCTAAAGTGAGAAACATGGAGATCTAATAAATTAATCTGTTGTTTATCTGATGGCATATTGTGGCACAGATTTTTATTTCTATTTTTCTGCATTAACTGCTTGAATTGCTCGGTCTGGTTGTGTGGTCTTATTATTGAGTATGAAATACCAGTTCCTTTTTCCTTATCCATTTGGAGCTGCTACATTTGGGGCTCCTGGAGGTAAGTTTGTAGTTTGAGCAACACCCATCCACATTGAGTTGAGCAGACGTTCAGTTTGAGTCTCGTGGCCCAGTGTCATACATGCAGCAGACATGAGTTTAGATCAGGAACTGGATGACGTGTGTGCACCTCCCCATCTTCCTCAAAAATGTATTTCTTTTCCCAATTATTCAACAGATTTGCATCATGGCGACCCTACTAATGCCCTTCGTAGCTGATCAAATACCATAAGTCACTCTTCCTTTCCCCATGTCTCCCATGCCTAGAGAAGAAGGATACCTTAGGAGGATGTCTCAATTATAGGACGAGCACGCGATCCAAGATGAAGAAGAAGAAAAAGAAGGCCAGGTAATCCTAAGTTTACGATGATCTGAACAAAATATACTAGCTTGTGTCTGCATCACTATATATGATGCTGAGGCCGGGTGTGTGACCTCCTTTAAAAAGAAGGGAGGTGAGATGGAGTGGAGGAAGTCGAGCGTTGCAGCAATGCATTTTCACATGGCATCCCTATATGATGAGTTCTCAGGTTTTCGCACATATACGTAGTACAGCATCACCCAGCCCTATCCCACATGTCATCTTCAGCTAACATTAGTAGAACAGTATATACAATGCTTATTATCTAACCATTATGATCCTTGTTCTGTTTTTCTTACTTGGAAGTTGGAACAGAATGGCACGTGAAGAACAAGCATATCACTATGTCAGGGAGTTGCTAGATTGGTATAACCATGTTACTGACACCACAAAACATACTAGTGAGCCAGCATACTGAATTATGTTGGCATTT
Organism: Aegilops speltoides; assembly: GCA_021437245.1. Lineage (NCBI taxonomy): Eukaryota > Viridiplantae > Streptophyta > Magnoliopsida > Poales > Poaceae > Aegilops > Aegilops speltoides. Next base: position 67,552,274 of record CM038146.1, on the reverse strand, counting down.
GGAACACATTTTTTTTCTCACCAGGCACCAAGTCAGTGAGTTTTACTTCTGGTATCTCCATTGTAGCAGCTCTAACTTCATTTGTTATGACTTGTGGTGGGTTATTTAGGGCTCTGTCTATGTGACAGAGGTGTTTCATCTTAGTGAAGAAAATTTTCTCTCTTGCAAAATGTCAGCTTCCATCATAGTCATGTGTTTCCAGTTTTCCACTGTTTTTTTTAAAATGGAAGCAAAATCTTTGCCTACATCATTAATAAAGAAGGTGAGAACCAACAAAGTTTAACGAGGGCCATTACGCGTCAACAAATGGAAAAGATAAGGTCCTACTCTCGCGGCATTAATGTACTGTTAGTTACATTTATGGTATTTGCAGAAGGGTTCTCGTGCCGCATTGCTGTATTGGTTTTATTTGGTTTGAGGCAAGTCTGGTCTACTCCACATGGACGTTAAGGTTCAATAAGGAAGTGATGACAGCCTTTCTATACAAACCAATGTGAGTAGATGAGCAAGCAGCAGTAAGCTCTGGTAAATGCATCATATATACCAGAATTAAGAGAAACAAATGCTGACGAACTCAAGCAGTAGTAAAATTTCTAATGACACAGATCTATGCATCTGCTAACTAGACTCGAGTAAGCCAAGTGCCAGTGGAATTCGTTGCCCGGGAGTAAGCATTAACATAAATGATGAAGGGAGGTGAGGCATAAATTTATAAAGTCAAAGAAAGGAAAAAAAAACTCTATTTTAAAACAAAACCAGCTAGCACTGGCAGAGAACTAAAATCATATGTTCATTACAGTATCATCTTAGACTGATGAAAACAACCATATAAGATCACGCATAATCAGATACTTCTGACAGAAGTCAAGCAGAGGCAAAATATTGCTTGCTTCATCATCTTCGTTGCATCTGTTGGAGTTGTGTCGAATATAGTGTACGAGGTAGGTTACAGTTGGATTTGTAGTTGTATTGTGTTTAGATAGGATATGGACTCGTGTCCTAGTAGGACACTTATATCCTAGGCCTCTCTTATATAGCGATGGTAGACACACGATGTAACCTATGCCAACATAATAGCACCGGAACGCAGGGGAAGCCGGCGGCATGTGCGGGTGTCCAGGGCGACCGGATGCGGTATCACTACTAGGGAAAAGCCTATACACAGAATCTTATCAGCAGCGCGCCTCAAAGTAACTCGCTGCTGCTAACTAGCAGTAGCGCGGTCCACAGCAACCCGCTGCTGGTAAAAATATAGCATTAGCGCGTCCAGCGAAAGACGCGCTGCTGCTATAATTCCTACGAGGCCGCCGCGAGGCTAGTTATAGCAGCAACGCGTTAGCACGACGCGCGCTACTGCTACCTAGCATAGTAGCAGCGCCTTTCCCTGACAAGCGCTACTGCTAAGTTTCCTACAAAAATTTAGTCCCACCTCGCTCCGTGAAGAGAGTTTATACCACCTTAAATATGTTACTTCCCACACTTTGACAAGCACTTGATCTTCATTGAACTCTATGTGTAGAATTTGTGGCTGCAATATGAGTCTTCACCTGTTCCTAAACCGGTGAGGACTCATATTGTCGAATCAGATTGTACACAAAAAGATCGTTGATGATCAATGTGTATTTTTGCATGCTGATGTTGGGGAACGTAGTAATTTCAAAAATTTTCCTACGCACACGCAAGATCATGGTGATGTATAGCAACGAGAGGGAGAGTGTTGTCACGTACCCTCGTGAGACTCAAGCGAAGCGATCTGGCGTAGAGGAAGTAGTCGACGTTCTCCTCGCGATCCGACCGATCCGGCGCCGTTACTCCGGCGCCCGAGTTCTTGACACACGTACAGCTCGATGGCGTCCCTCGTACTCGATCCAGCCGAGTGTCGAGGAGAGTTCCGTCGAGACGACGGCGTGGTGGCGATCTTGATGTTTCACCGGCGCGAGGCTTCGCCTAAGCAGCGACAGTATAACCGAGGTGGAATATGGTGGAGGGGGCACCGACACGGCTAAGGAGCGATCCAAAGATCAAACTTGTGTGTCCTAGGGTGCCCCCTGCCCCGTATATAAAGGAGGGAGGGGGAGGCCGGCCGGCCTAGCTAGGCGCGCGGGAGGAGTCCTACTCCTACAGGGAGTAGGACTCCCCCTTTCCTAGTTGGATTAGGTTTGGGGGAGGGGAAGAGGAGAGGGCGCCCCCCTCCTTGTCCTATTCGGACTGGGGGAGAGGGCGCGGCCACCTCTGGCGGCCCTCCTCTTCTCCCTCGAGGCCCACCGAGGCCCATTTACCCCCCGGGGGGTTCCGGTAACCTCTCGTTTTCGCCCGGAACCATTCCGAACTCCAAACATAGGCTTCCAATATATTAATCTTTATGTCTCGACCATTCCGAGACTCCTCGTCATGTCCGTGATCACATCCGGGACTCCGAACTTCTTCGGTACATCAAAATACATAAACTCATAATAAGCATCATCGAAACCTTAAGCGTGCGGACCCTACGGTTCGAGAACAATGTAGACATGACCGAGACACGTCTCGGACAATAACCAACAGCGGGACCTGGATGCCCATATTGGTTCCTACATATTCTCGAAGATCTTTATCGGTCGAGACCGCATAACAACATCGTTGTTCCCTTTGTCATCGGTATGTTACTTGCCCGAGATTCGATCGTCGATATCCAATACCTAGTTCAATCTCGTTACGGCAAGTCTCTTTACTCGTTCCGTAATACATCATCTCACAACTAACTCATTAGTTGTAGTGCTTGCAAGGCTTGATGATGTGCATTACCGAGAGGGCCCAGAGATACCTCTCCGACAATCGGAGTGACAAAACCTAATCTCGAAATATGCCAACCCAACATCGCCTTTGGAGACACCTGTAGTACTCCTTTATAATCACCCGATTACGTTGTGACGTTTGGTAGCACCAAAGTGTTCCTCCGTAAGCGGAGTTGCATAATCTCATAGTTACAGGAACATGTATAAGTCATGGATAAAAGCAGTAGCAACATACTAAGCGATCGTGTGCTAAGCTAATGGAATGGATCATGTCAATCAGATCATTCTACTAATGATGTGACCTTGTTAATCAAATAACAACTCTTTGTTCATGGTCAGGAAACATAACCATCTTTGATTAACAAGCTAGTCTAGTAGAGGCATACTAGTGACATCTTGTTTGTTTATACATTCACACATGTATCATGTTTCCGGTTAATACAATTCTAGCATGAATGATAAACATTTATCATGAAATAAGGAAATAAATAATAACTTTATTATTGCCTCTAGGGCATATTTCCTTCAGTCTCCCACTTGCACTAGAGTCAATAATCTAGATTACATAGTAATGATTCTAACACCCATGGAGTCTTGGTGCTGATCATGTTTTGCTCGTGGAAGAGGCTTAGTCAGCGGGTGCGCAACATTCAGATCCGTATGTATCTTGCAAATCTCTATGTCTCCCACGGACTAAGTCCGGATGGAATTGAAGCGTCTCTTGATGTGCTTGGTCCTCTTGTGAAATCTGGATTCCTTCGCTAAGGCAATTGCTCGATATTGTCACGAAGATTTTCATTGGACCCGATGCACTAGGTATGACACCTAGATCGGATATGAACTCCTTCATCCAGACTCCTTCATTAGCTGCTTCCGAAGCTGCTATGTATTCCGCTTCACATGTAGATCCCGCTACGACGCTTTGTTTAGAACTGCACCAACTGACAGCTCCTCCGTTTAGTGTAAATACGTATCCGGTCTGCGATTTAGAATCGTCCGGATCAGTGTCAAAGCTTGCATCAACGTAACCGTTTACGATGAGTTCTTTGTCACCTCCATATACGAGAAACATATCCTTAGTCCTTTTCAGGTATTTCAGGATGTTCTTGACCGCTGTCCAGTGATCCACTCCTGGATTACTTTGGTACCTCCCTGCTAAACTTATAGCAAGGCACACATCAGGTCTGGTACATAGCATTGCATACATGATAGAGCCTATGGCTGAAGCATAGGGAACATCTTTCATTTTCTCTCTATCTTCTGCAGTGGTCGGGCATTGAGTCTTACTCAACTTCACACCTTGTAACACAGGCAAGAACCCTTTCTTTGCTTGATCCATTTTGAACTTCTTCAAAATTTTGTCAAGGTATGTGCTTTGTGAAAGTCCAATTAAGCGTCTTGATCTATCTCTATAGATCTTAATGCCCAATATGTAAGCAGCTTCACCGAGGTCTTTCATTGAAAAACTCTTATTCAAGTATCCCTTTATGCTGTCCAGAATTCTATATCATTTCCGATCAGCAATATGTCATCTACATATAATATCGAAATGCTCTGAGCTCCCACTCACTTTCTTGTAAATACAGGCTTCTCCAAAAGTCTGTACAAACCCAAATGCTTTGATCACACTATCAAAGCGTTTATTCCAACTCGAGATGCTTGCACCAGTCCATAGATGGATCATTGGAGCTTGCACACTTTGTTAGCTCCTTTGGATCGATAAAACCTTCGGTTGCATCATATACAACTCTTCTTCCGAAATCCATTCAGAATGCAGTCTTTACATCCATTTGCCAAATTTCATAATCATAAAATGCGGCAATTGCTAACATGATTCGGACGGACTTAAGCATCGCTACGGGTGAGAAGGTCTCATCGTAGTCAATCCCTTGAACTTGCGAAAACCTTTTGCGACAAGTCGAGCTTTATAGACGATAACATTACCGTCGGCGTCGGTCTTCTTCTTGAAGATCCACTTGTTTTCTATTGCTTGCCTACCCTCGGGCAAGTCAACCAAAGTCCACACTTTGTTTTCATACATGGATCCCATCTCAGATTTCATGGCCTCAAGCCATTTTGCGGAATCTGGGCTCACCATCGCTTCTTCATAGTTCGTAGGTTCATCATGATCTAGTAGCATGATTTCCAGAACAGGATTACCGTACAACTCTGGTGCGGATCTTACTCTGGTTGATCTACGAGGTTCTGTAGCAACTTGATCTGAAGTTTCATGATCAACATCATCAACTTCCTCACTACTTGGTGTAGGTGTCTCAGAAACCGGTTTCTGCGTCGAACTACTTTCAAGTAAGGGAGAAGGTACAATTACCTCATCAAGTTCTACTTTCCTCCCACTCACTTCTTTCGAGAGAAACTCCTTCTCTAGAAAGGATCCATTCTTAGCAACGAATGTCTTGCCTTCGGATCTGTGATAGAAGGTGTACCCAACTGTCTCCTTTGGGTATCCTATGAAGACGCATTTCTCCGATTTGGGTTCGAGCTTATCAGGTTGAAGCTTTTTCACATAAGCATCGCATCCCCAAACTTTAAGAAACGACAACTTTGGTTTCTTGCTAAACCATAGTTCATAAGGTGTCGTCTCAACGGATTTCGACGGTGTTCTATTTAGTGTGAATGCGGCCGTCTCTAGAGCATAACCCCAAAACGATAGCGGTAAATCTGTAAGAGACATCATAGATCGCACCATATCTAGTAAAGTACGATTACGACGTTCGGACACACCATTACGATGTGGTGTTCCGGGTGGCGTGAGTTGCGAAACTATTCCGCATTGTTTCAAATGTAGACCAAACTCGTAACTCAAATATTCACCTCCACGATCAGATCGTAGAAACTTAATTTTCTTGTTACGATGATTTTCAACTTCACTCTGAAATTCTTTGAACTTTTCAAATGTTTCAGACTTATGTTTCATTAAGTAGATATACCCATATCTGCTTAAGTCATCTGTGAAGGTGAGAAAATAACGATATCCGCCACGAGCCTCAACATTCATCGGACCACATACATACGTATGTATGATTTCCAACAAATCTGTTGCTCTCTCCATAGTACGGAGAACGGTGTTCTAGTCATCTTGCCCATGAGGCACGGTTCATAAGTGCCAAGTGATTCATAATCAAGTGACTCCAAAAGTCCATCAGTATGGAGTTTCTTCATGCGCTTTACACCGATATGACCTAAACGGCAGTGCCACAAATAAGTTGCACTATCATTATCAACTCTGCATCTTTTGGCTTCAACATTATGAATATGTGTATCACTACTATCGAGATTCATCAAAATAGACCACTCCTCAAGGGTGCATGACCATAAAAGATATTACTCATATAAATAGAACAACCATTATTCTCTGATTTAAATGAATAACCGTCTCGCATCAAACAAGATCCAGATATAATGTTCATGCTCAACGCGGGCACCAAATAACAATTATTTAGGTCTAAAACTAATCCCGAAGGTAGATGTAGAGGTAGCGTGCCGACCGCGATCACATCGACTTTGGAACCATTTCCCACGCGCATCGTCACCTCGTCCTTTGCGAGTTAAGCAATCCGTAGTCCCCTGCTTTGAGTTGCAAATATTAGCAATGAACCATATCAAATACCAGTGCTACTACGAGCTCTAGTAAGGTACACATCAATAACATGTATATCACATATACCTTTGTTCACCTTGCCATCCTTCTTATCCGCCAAATACTTGGGGCAGTTCCGCTTCCGGTGGACGATCGCTTGCGGTAAAACACTCGATTTCAGGTTTAGGGCCAGACTTGGGTTTCTTCTCTGAGCGACAACTTGCTTGCTGTTCTTCTTGAAGTTCCTTCTTCTTCCCTTTGCCTTTCTTCTTGAAACTAGTGGTCTTATTGACCATCAACACTTGATGCTCCTTCTTGATTTCTACCTCCGCAGCCTTTAGCATTGCGAAGAGCTCGGTATAGTCTTTACTAACCCTTGCATATTATAGTTCATCACGAAGCCTTTGTAGCTTGGTGGCGGTGATTGAAGAATTACATCAATGACACAATCATCCGGAAGATTAACTCCCAATTGTGTCAAGTGATTGTAGTACCCGGACATTCGAGTATATGCTCACTAATGAACTATTCTCCTCCATCTTGCAGCTATAGAACTTGTTGGAGACTTCATATCTCTCAATCCGGGCATTCTGTTGGAATATTAACTTCAACTCTGGAACATCTCATATGCTCCATGACGTTCAAAACGTCGTTGAAGTCCCGGTTCTAAGCCGTAAAGCATGGCACATTGAACTATAGAGTACTCATCAGCTTTGCTCGCCAGACGTTCATAACATCTGCAGTTGCATTAGCAAGAGTCTGCACCTAGCGGTGCATCCAGACGTAACTCTTCTCGTGCAGCAATGAGGATGATCCTCGTTACGGACCCAGTCCGTGTAATTGCTACCATCATCTTTCAACTTTGCTTTCTCAAGGAATGCATTAAAATTCAACGGAACAACAAAGACGAGCCATCTATCTACAATCAAACATAAACAAGCAAGATACTATCAGGTACTAAGTTCATGATAAATTTAAGTTCAATTAATCATATTATTTAAGAACTCCCACTTAGAAAGACATCCCTCTAGTCATCTAAGTGATCACGTGATCCAAATCAACTAAACCATAACCGATCATCACGTGAAATGGAGTAGTTTTCAATGGTGAACATCTTATGTTGATCATATCTACTATATGATTCACGCTCGACCTTTCGGTCTCCGTGTTCGAGGCCATATCTGCATATGCTAGGCTCGTCAAGTATAACCGAGTATTCTGCGTGTGCAAAACTGGCTTGCACCCGTTGTAGATGGACGAGAGCTTATCACACCCGATCATCACGTGGTGTCTGGGCACGACGAACTTTGGCAACGGTGCATACTCAGGGAGAACACTTCTTGATAATTTAGTGAGAGATCATCTTATAATGCTACCGTCAATCAAAGCAAGATAAGATGCATAAAAGGATAAACATCACATGCAAATCAATATAAGTGATATGATATGGTCATCATCATCTTGTGCTTCACGATCCCCATCTTGCAGCACCACCATGATCACCATTGTCACCAGCGCGACACCTTGATCTCCATCGTAGCATCGTTGTCGTCTCGCCAAATTTATGCTTCTACGACTATCGCTACCGCTTAGTGATAAAGTAAAGCATTACAGGGCGATTGCATTGCATACAATAAAGCGACAACCATATGGCTCCAGCCATTGCCGATAACCGGTTACAAAACATGATCATCTCATACAATAAAATATAGCATCACGTCTTGACCATATCACATCACAACATGCCCTGCAAAAACAAGTTAGGCGTCCTCTACTTTGTTGTTGCAAATTTTACGTGGCTGCTACGGGCTTAAGCAAGAACCAGTCTCACCCACGCATCAAAACCACAACGATACTTCGTCAAATAGACTCCGTTTAACCTTCTCAAGGACCGGGCGTAGCCACACTCGGTTCAACTAAAGTGAGAGAGACAGACACCCACCAGTCACCTTTAAGCAACGAGTGCTCGTGGCGGTGAAACCAGTCTCGCGTAAGCGTCTGGCGTAATGTCGGTCAGGCCGCTTCATCTCACAATACTGCTGAACCAAAGTATGACATGCTGGTAGGTAGTATGACTTGTATCGCCCACAACTCACTTGTGTTCTACTCGTGCAAAACATCAAACCACAGAAAAAACCTAGGCTCGGATGCCTTTGTTGGGGAACGAGTAATTTCAAAAATTTCCACGCACACGCAAGATCATGGTGATGTATAGCAACGAGAGGGGAGAGTGTTGTCTACGTACCCTCGAGACTCGGCGAAGCGATCTGGCGTAGAGGAAGTAGTCGACGTTCTCCTCGCGATCCGACCGATCCGGCGCCGTTACTCGGCGCCCCGAGTTCTTGACACACGTACAGCTCGATGGCGTCCCTCGTACTCCGATCCAGCCGAGTGTCAAGGAGAGTTCCGTCAAGACGACGGCGTGGTAGCGATCTTGATGTTTCACGGCGCGAGGGCTTCGCCTAAGCTTGCGACAGTATAACCGAGGTGGAATATGGTGGAGGGGCACCGCACACGGCTAAGGAGCGATCCAAAGATCAAACTTGTGTGTCCTAGGGTGCCCCCTGCCCCGTATATAAGGAGGGGGGGAGGCCGGCCGGCCTAGCTAGAGGCGCGGAGGAGTCCTACTCCTGGGAGTAGGACTCCCCCTTCCTAGTTGGATTAGGTTTGGGGGAGGGGAAGAGGAGAGGCGCGCCCCCTCCTGTCCTATTCGGACTGGGGGGAGAGGCGTGACCACCTCTGGCCGCCCCTCCTCTTCTCCCTCGAGGCCCACCGAGGCCCATTTACCCCGGGTTCCAGTAACCTCCGTTTTCGCCGGAACCATTCGAACTCCAAACATAGGCTTCCAATATATTAATCTTTATGTCTCGACCATTCCGAGACTCCTCGTCATGTCCGTGATCACATCCGGGACTCGAACTTCTTGGTACATCAAAATACATAAACTCATAATAAGCATCATCGAAACCTTAAGCGTGCGGACCCTACGGTTCGAGAACAATGTAGACATGACCGAGACACGTCTCGGACAATAACCAACAGCGGGACCTGGATGCCCATATTGGTTCCTACATATTCTCGAAGATCTTTATCGGTCGGACCGCATAACAACATACGTTGTTCCTTTGTCATCGGTATGTTACTTGCGAGATTCGATCGTCGATATCAATACCTAGTTCAATCTCGTTATCGGCAAGTCTCTTTACTCGTTCCGTAATACATCATCTCACAACTAACTCATTAGTTGTAGTGCTTGCAAGGCTTGATGATGTGCATTACCGAGAGGGCCAGAGATACCTCTCCGACAATCGGAGTGACAAAACCTAATCTCGAAATATGCCAACCCAACATCTGCCTTTGGAGACACTGTAGTACTCCTTTATAATCACCCGATTCGTTGTGACGTTTGGTAGCACCAAAGTGTTCCTCCGTAAGCGGAGTTGCATAATCTCATAGTTACAGGAACATGTATAAGTTATGGATAAAAGCAGTAGCAACATACTAAACGATCGTGTGCTAAGCTAATGGAATGGGTCATGTCAATCAGATCATTCTACTAATGATGTGACCTTGTTAATCAAATAACAACTCTTTGTTCATGGTCAGGAAACATAACCATCTTTGATTAACATGCTAGTCTAGTAGAGGCATACTAGTGACATCTTGTTTGTTTATACATTCACACATGTATCATGTTTCCGGTTAATACAATTCTAGCATGAATGATAAACATTTATCATGAAATAAGGAAATAAATAATAACTTTATTATTGCCTCTAGGGCATATTTCCTTCAGCTGACATATATCAGTAGCGCTTTATCTTGAAAAGCGCTGCTGCTAGATAGCCTAACAGTAGCGCTTTTTTCCGAAGAGCGCTACTGCTAAGCCATCTATCTCCTCCCTCGACCCGATCGGATCCACTCACACAGACAGCCACAAATTATATCTGCGCAGCGCCTCGGCGTCGCCCCTCTCCTCAGCAGCGTCTGCTGGCGCCCCCATCGCCGCTCCTCCGTCCGCGCTTGGCCGTCACCTCCTCCTCCTTGCTGGACTCGGTACCGGCCTCCTCCTCCGTCCTCCCTCTCCACTCGCCGCTGGCCGGCCCCTCCTCGCTCCGCCTTCCTCCTCCGTTCTCCCTCAACTGGCCGCGCCGGCCGGCCCCTCCGCGCTCCGCCTTCCTCCTCCATCCTACTCTCTTCTCCCTCCTCGAGTCGCCCTCCTTCTCCCTCCTGCTCATATGCAACATTTGATTTAGTTGATTTAGTTGACTTAGTAGAACATTTTGATTTAGTTGATTTAGTAGGCTAGTTGATTTAGTTGCCTTAGAATATTTTGATTTAGTTGACTTAGTAGGTTAGTTTATTTAGTTGACTTAGAACATTTTGATTTAGTTGATTTAGTAGGCTAATTCATTTAGTTAATTTAGTTGACTTAGAACATTTTGATTTAGTTGATTTAGTTGACTTAGAACATATTGCTTTAGTTGACTTAGTAGGCTAGTTGATTTAGTTGACTTAGAACATTTTGATTTAGTTGATGTAGTAGGCTAGTTGATTTAGTTGACTTAGAACATTTTGATTTAGTTGATTTAGTAGGCTAGTTGATTTAGTTGACTTAGAACATTTTGATTTAGTTGATTTAGTTGACTTAGAACATATTGCTTTAGTTTATTTAGTAGGTTAGTTTATTTAGTTGACTTAGAACATTTTGATTTAGTTGATTTAGTAGGCTAGTTGATTTAGTTGACTTAGAACATTTTGATTTAGTTGATTTAGTAATCCTTTGCTCATATTGCTTTAGGAAGAATGGCGCCACCACCACCACTATGTCAACTGTGCAAGTCAAGATCTTGCCAGAGCCTTGCAACCGGCAAGCTGTTCGGCATCTACTTCGGCCGAGTTTTAGTCATGCGGTGTAAGAAATTAGATGAAATGTAATAACTATTTTATTTTTAGTGTTGCCATTACTGCATTGTGTCATTTTGCTTAGTTTACACAGATCGTCCCATGCAATGTGAGGTTGAAATTCAAAAAGCTGACAGGAGACACTGTGACATTTGAGGCTCCTGGGGGGCCGTACACTATGGAGGTCGAGAAAGGACGCAATATGTCGCAGATTGGAGGAGATGGATGGGCCCGTTTGCCTCGCATGCATCTTACTGGTGGTGAGTTGATCAGCTTCAACTTCCGAGTAGAAAGACCCAAACTAGCTGTCATTTATCTCAACCTGGTGGAAGATGATGAAGATGACGAAGATGATGAAGATGATGAAGATGATGAGGACCCACTTCATGAAGCCATCGTAGCTCAAAGAACAAGGCTGAGTGAGGAGGAGGTGTCCAACCTGTGGGACATAATTCCGCCACGTCTTGACTTTGTCGGGTGCCATTCGTGACCCGCTTGACAAATACCATGGTTGATCGACATGATATGGTATGTTATACTTACAAATGCAAATTAATAGTGTGAATTACTTAGTGTACGGTCCAATGATATGGTATATGTTGTGTGGAATCTAGTCGATGATATATATGTTTTAGTGTAGAGTTCGATCACATGCTTATTAATTGATATGTTTTTCTTATTCAGAAATTGGCAAAGAGCATATCATGAGTTATGGTATCGAGCCCGATGAAGAAGGCTCAGCTGGACTACGCCTTACTGCAAGGGCTCCGTCACAACCTGTACTTACAGCGTGGACACGGACGGTCGCACACACTTAAGCTCGGTTGGGTGGAAGAAATTCCTCGATGGCAAGAATCTTCGTGTTGGACAGGCTATCCTAATTACTATCAGAACACCAACCGCCCAGGCTTGAGGATGATGATTGTCTTGATATCATCTAGAACTACATGTGTGTGTGGCTATATCATCTAGAACTACATATGTGTGTGTGGCTATATCATCTAGAACTACATATGATGATCGTCGTCGATATCATCTAAAACTACATATGATGATGGCGTTGATATGACCATGCATGTACTGCTTGAGGATACATTTTGGTTGTGCATGAAATTGTTATCTTAGTACTCCTTCGTTCCAAATTACTCGTCGTGGTTTGAACTAAAACCACGACGAGTAATTTGGAACGAAGGGAGTACTACCGTACCTAGTAATGGTTTATGAATTTGATGAAAGATAGTACCTAGTTTCTAGCATCTGAAGGGAGAATTGAAATGGAAAATGATGAAAGAGATAGCAGTAGCGTTGGATGAGGAAATCGCTACTGCTAGCTAATAGTAGCGCGTTCCTAAAAAGCGCTGCTGATATCGTTCAACAGTAGTAGCGCTGGTTCGGGCCGCGCTACTACTATGAGTTAGCTGTAGCGCCTTATTAGTAGCGCGGCCACCCGCGCTGCTGCTAGCCTGAAAACCCGCGCTGCTGCTAGCCTTTTCCCTAGTAGTGTATTGTAGCGGTGTCATGGGGAGGAGCGCCCATAGTCAGGCCCCGGGGATGTAGCCATATCGGTGAACCTCGTTAACAAATCTCGGTGTCGTGCCTCGTGTGATTGCTTGGTCCTGGATGATCAACGGAGTGCCTCGAATTTATTCTAACAAGTGGTATCATGAACTAGGTTGTTCGGAGGCTGCGGATCGTTGATTTAGAGGAGATCACGTGAAAGCTGTCAATGGGATCTGACAAGGTGCAACGTGTGTGATTGGAGGCATGGCAGCGACCGTGTTTGGAAGAAGCAATCGGCAGGGAGTTCTCAGCCAGATCGGATAGCAGGCGGCGGCGGACACTCGGAATCGCTCAGCGGGCGTTGCGTACGGGCGTGTAGCAGCTAGCGGATTTGAAGCGCCGCGGACCAACTCGAGCGTTGGTGGTGGGTTGCAGCATGCACGGAAGCCGTAGTCAACGTGGCTCGTGGACATGCCTAGAACGTGGCAGGCTGGCTCAGGTGGCTGGTTGCGTGCGTATCTTGATGGGTAGGCCCTTGTGCAGCCATGAGGACTGGGTTACCGAGACGGAGCAGCGGCCAGGCGTTGACGATACGGAGTTGCTGCTAATACGTGTGGTTTGCCTTGAGCCGAAGGAGTGAAAGGCATGGAGATTTGTTTGAAAAAAAGGAGGGTCAACGCCATGCAAGAAGAAGCTACTAGCAAAAGAAGATAGAAAAATTGTGCACAACTAATCCAGTGGGGTCAACTTTGGATGGAAGAAATTTTCAGGTCAAGTTTGCTGAGATAGCTTCGACCGTGTGTGTGGCGTGGACAGTGACGTGCGTACAAGGCTTCTAGAGTCTGGAGCATGTCGTACAGTCGAACGAGTTCGGCTTGGTCGGACTAGACAGTCTGACGGATCGACGTAAGTCGGTTGGTACAGAAGACGGTGGTGGGATCGGCGACGACGACATAGGAGCGTGATGCTGATGGTGACCGACTTCTGGGGCGTGGAAACACGTGGCGCAGGCCCCGAGGGCTTGTGCGGCTTCGACAAGACTATGGCGTGGGGTTGATTCAAGATGGCATACGCATGTGAGCTTGAAGTCGACGGGACGCGTGGGTGGATTGATCATCTACCATGGATTCATGTTGAAGGTGGAGCTGGAGTCTAACGGAAGACTTCACTCGATGTTGCTTGTCAAATGTTGCTTGTCAAATTGAGGGGCTACGGCGTAAGACGTCAGAGAGTTGAAGCCTATTCAGTGGAAAAAAGCGAGTGACACGTAGTTCGGACTGGAGCCCAGTGGTCTGATGGAAGCGTGAAACTCGTCATCGGTCGGTGATGATCGGTGGTACTCTGCAGTGGAGGTTGAGTGGTGTGGGTTCGCGATCCTTGAGACTCGACCAGGACAGTGGAGGCTCGACGCGGTAATAGCGGCGAGGCGTGCGGTAGCACGGGACATGGAGACGGGCCATGGCTCTGGTGGTCATACATGTGGTGAGACAACTGCGAATTTGACTCGGAGTGACTACAAGCAATGGTGAAATTCTTTCAAGTTTCAGTCAGACGGTCAAAAAGGGAGCGGTGATGTTGAGTTCAAGTAACTCTTATGTGTGATACCCAGTATGTGAGTTGTTCACTTTCACGCAGGTCAGTGATCAGTGTGTGATGGCGTTGGACGGGTACTCTGGAAGTTGGGAGCACAAGCTAGAGTAACAAGGAACTTAATTTTGCTCGAGCATTGACTGGGGTCAAGAAAAAAAAGGGACTACAAGTTGCAGGTGGAGTCATATGGAGTCTTTGGAGTAGCAGCGATGCTCATGGGATAAGCTCAAGTCCAATGTACATGGAAGTTTGACGCATGGACAAATCTAGGATGGTGGAGTATATTCGCCAAGGTGGAGTTTGTTGGAGTTGTGTCGAATATAGTGTACGAGGTAGGTTACAGTTAGACTTGTAGTTGTATTGTGTTTAGATAGGATATGGACTCGTGTCCTAGTAGGACACTTATATCCTAGGCCTCTCTTATATAGCGAGGGTAGACACACGATCTAACCTATGCCAACATAATAGCACCGGGACGCAGGGGAAGCCGGCGGCATGTGCGGGTGTCCAGGGCGACCGGATGCGGTATTGTAGCGGTGTCTTGGGGAGGAGCGCCCATAGTCAGGCCCCGGGGATGTAGCCATATCGGTGAACCTCGTTAACAAATCTCGGTGTCGTGCCTCGTGTGATTGCTTGGTCCTCGGATGATCAACGGAGTGCCTCGAATTTATTCTAACAGCATCAATCGTCAGGCAAACATAAATTTGAGGTAGATTTTGGTGCTGAAGCTGCAAGATAATGAAGCTGCAGAGTCCCAGCTTTCATAGTTCCCTCCAAGTTTGT
The DNA here is from genome assembly GCA_021437245.1 of Aegilops speltoides. NCBI lineage: Eukaryota > Viridiplantae > Streptophyta > Magnoliopsida > Poales > Poaceae > Aegilops > Aegilops speltoides. Next base: position 67,537,124 of record CM038146.1, on the reverse strand, counting down.
CAGCAAAGTTTAAAAATTCTGTAACATGGTAGATTCAGATAAGGAATGCACAAAGAGCATGGCATCACAGAAAGAGTGAATACCTGCAGCCATGATTGCCCTTGATAAGTTATCCATAGTGACAGGGCCAGTGATGGGTTATTGGTAGTCGCTGGTACTGAAGCTGATTGCAAAACGAAGGAATGCACAAAGGGCAGAGCAGCTGGGCATCACGAGTTAACAACAGTGATGACCTTCAGCTCCGGTACATGCAATTCCTCGTCTTCATTTGAAAAGCCACATATATAGCTCAGTGTTAGGCCTGACCTTCAGTGCCGTCTACCCGCATCTCTCCCCTGGGTCGCCCCGGCGCGGCTACCAGGGGGAACCCTAGCGCCGCCAAGTCCTGCCCATAGCGGCCGGACCTGGCGCGGGTGGCGTTCCGCGGCGGTTCGCGGCGCGTTGGCGGCGGGGCTTGCCGGGGAGGACTTAGGGGCGACGGCAGGAGCTCCACCGCGCGCTCGTGAGTCCCCCTGGTGGTCGCGTGGGGGGCTGTTCGGGACGCTCCTATGGTGGCCGGTGGTCGATCTGTTTCAGATTTGCCCGCCGGTGCCTCTGGCGGCGTGGGGATCTCGGTGCGGCAGCCTCGATCGGTGGCGCGCGTTGCGGCCTGCCTGGCGGGCGGCACTCGCGGGTGCAGATGGGGGGCCTTCCACGGCTGTGTGGGCGACGTAGAGGCGGCGGTGCTTCGGCGGCTCCTCGATGGCCGACCGGAGTTCAATGGGAGGCGTTGTCTCCGACTCGATCTACTCAGGTTCGTGTTGGCTATGGTAGCGACTACGATCGATGCCAATACCGCCTGGACGGATCTGGCGGGTGGGCTTGGATCTGGGGGAAACACCAGGATGGCGTGGCGGCCGCACCAAAGTCGACGCCCTCGGCGCCGATTCCCTTCCTGGAGGCTTCGGTGTGGATCATATGCCCCCCACCTTTCCATCAGCGTAGGCGAAAGCCTTTGTTCCTCTGTTTGGGCAACCATGGCACTTTGGTGTCGTGTTCCTTCCTGAAAGTGTCGGCCAGGGACTGCTCAGCGTGGTGGAGTTGTTGGTAGTTCGGAGTCGACGCGAGATGGCAAGTAGGTGGCGCGGTGTGGCATCAACCGTATCATCAACGGTGGGTCTTGGCGGCATGGCGCAGTGGAGACTCGACGTCTGATGCGCGGAGATGGATTCACGCAGGAGGAGGAAGTTGTCTGACATCATGGTGGCGTTGATGGCAGAGACGCCTGGGAAGGTCGGTGCATCAGTTCTGCTATGGGGATGGGCCGATGGAAGATGGAGGTGACGTCCTTTAAATCGTGCGGTGCTCATTCGAAGTGAGTAAGACCGGTGTGGGACCCAATCCAGGTAGTGGCTCGGATGGAACACCCGGCTTCGATGTTAGACTTTGGTGCGATGTCTGTTTGGTATTAGCCCCAGACATTCGGCACACCTTCGTCAATGGGATCGAAGTAGCAACAGTGTTGCCAAGATGGTGGTTTCAGGCTTATTGATGTATCACCTTAGACGGTCTTTGTGAATAATTAATAATATGACGGCATGCATCGTTCAGATGCAGAGGCTGGGGTACATCCTCCTTTTCAAAAAAAGAAAAATACAAGCTCCGATACATTGCAGGCAACAAGCTCAACCCCCAAAAGGAAACAAAAAATACGGGCCAGCCCGGTTACATTCAAGTGCAAGGTGAGACATATTGAAGAGGATCCATACCAGTATCAAAGAGATCACTTCGAGTCCCTTAAAGAGATCAATTCAAGGCTCGGGTAGGATCAGCCTGGCGATGGTAAAAATCAAGAGAAGAATGATAACGATCAGGCCTGCCCATGGTAAGAATCAGGACAGGGAAGGATTGGAAATCTGGGCGGTGTGCCGATCTAAATCAACTCTGGAAATCAACCGATTCTTTCCTCCTAAATCAACTCTGGAAATCCACCGATTCTTTCCTCCCGAATCCTTCTCCTTCGCCCACGATCGAACCGTAGCCTCCATTAACCTCCCCATCTCACGCAATCCGAGTGGGTCATTCTTGTATTTCCAATAGTTTAGGTATAATGCCTAAATTAATTCCGATGGCATTGGTATATGATAGGAATAGGATGATACTTAAATAATTAATAACATCGTACCTCTATGTTAAGTATAGTGACTAGTTATGAAATATAACATACACTAGTATATGTTCTAACTTGTCTTTTACTCCAACCAGATCATGAACTTAGAGCATCTCTAATAGATGGTCCAAATTTTGACGGTCCAAACCGGTGATGGTCCAGATTTGGAGCACCAAACAATGCTTTTTTACATCTTCGAAAAAGGCTCAACTCCAACAGGTGGTCCAAAACGGAGATGTAAAAGAAGAGCATCTCCAACAGACGGTCCAAATCAAAGATGCAAAACCGGCCGGCGGCCGTGCGACTGCTGTTCGGCCACTGTACAGCCGTGATTTTGCATTAAAATATCACTTCAAATTTGAAATAAAGTGCATCATCATCATAGTTCAAATCATAAACAAGGTGCATCATCATCATCATAGTTTGAAATCCCTATACCAAAAGTGCAACGTCCCAATCAAAGTTTTTTGGCCTACAAATTAAAATATGCATGAGTATCATTCATGCGGATCATCAACACCACCGGCATTGTGAACCGTGGTACGATCATCATCATCATCACCGGCTTCTTTGTCGACGTTGTGAAGCGGTGAAGTATCGTCGCCGAGAGCATGACCGGAAGCACCTTTATTGCCTCCCCTGTCGCTCATGTTGCCACCCATCGTGTTGCCACCAAAGCCACCTCCCATGCCGGTCATGTTTCCTCTGAAGCCGCCCATCATGTTGCTGCCAAATCCACCTGCCTTGCCAGTCAAGTTGCCTCTGAAGTCGGCTCCCATGCCACCAAAGCCACCTTCCATGTTGCCACCGAAGCCACCTCCCATATTTCCGCCAAATGCACCATTCACGCCACCTCCGATCATGTTCACGTAGCCACCCATGGCACCTCCCATGCCTCGTCCCAAGCCACCTCCCATGCGCCCTCCCATGCCTCCTCCCATCATCATTTGCCTCATGAGCATTTGCTTTGTCATGAGCATTTCATCGCGACAAAGTTCAACATAGGCCTTTGCCTTGGGATCAAGACTAGATGTGTCCATGAACATAAACTTGAGTGCACTCTCCTCGACCATCTTCATCTCCTCGGCCATGGCCTTTTTCTCCTCTAGTTCCACCTTCCTCTCCTCGGCCGCCACCCTCTTCTCTTCGGCCGCCGCCCCTCGCCGCTCGGCCTCACTCCTCTCCTTTATTTTATTGAGCTTCAACATCCTTTTTTCTTCGGCATACTCTTTCCTCACTGTGACAATGGCATCAAATCCTTCCATGAGATCATTGTCTCCGGCCTTGGTTACCTTCACTTTCTTGTTTCCATCGGGCCTATATGATTTTGTGGCAGAGTTAGGAGAGGGGCTCGTATCCTCAATGGCATCATCTTCTTCATCCTCAATCACCACACTCTTCTTCTTCGAAGCACCAAAAGTTTCTCTAGTTTTCGACTTCTCCTCATCCTTGAGCTCTTTGAAGCAATGATGAAAAGTGAAAGCTTTTCCTTTCCTTTTCTTCTTCTCGCCTTTCATGTTCCGCTCTCGAAACAATCCTTGGGCAATCATTTTCTACAATTGAACAACCAACACGTCATCATCAAAATTTGGAACAATCTAATATTTGGAAAAACACGCACGAAGAGGAAATATTTACCAAATCACTATCACCGCAACCACTTGGGTTCATGCAAGCAACATTTGACAAGCAACCGACCCACTTTTGGTATTCGGCGTTGACGGTGGACCAACGCTAGCGAATAGAGTCGCTCGAACGGAAGTGACCACTTTTGTTGCGCTCATCGAAGTAATCCTTGATGCGTTGCCAATAGGTGTTAACCGTTTGATTCTTACAACGGATGCATCTTGAGAGACTTTCTTCCATGCGGTGCATATGAACACATCCTCCACATTGGTATAATTTCCACTTCTTCCCTTCGCAACAAAGCCCTCATCATCCATGTCAAGATTGTCATCACCATATGGGGTTTCATATTCTTGTGACACATACTCGTGCGATAGAAAATAATCATACCACATTTTTCGCGTCCAAAAAAGCTTCGTCATCAAGACTACAATTGAACGTACAAACATTCAACATCATTTCAATTTGAAACAACAAACGAGAGCACAAAATAACTATTTTTACCTTTGCGACATTCCATCGAACATGTTGGAGGCGGTGGCCGCTGGTGTGGGCAAATCTTCCTCCATGGCCGGCGGTGGCGGCGGCGGAGGTGGAAGAAAGGCTCCTTGGCTGCTGGAGGACGTGGCCGGCCCTAGCTGCGAGTCATCGGCCCGAGCCGACGCAGCTGCCTTCGAGTTTTTGGCCGGCTGTGCCGCAGTTTTGGCTGCGATTAGCTTGCCGGTTTCGTACCCTCGGCGCCTTCGTAGGAACCGCCGGCGCAGGAAAGACCGTCCGGGGCGGCGCAAATCCGCGGCGACGGGCGGGGGACGGCGGCATGAACCTGGCGGAGGAGGGCGAGTTAGCTGCGGCGGCGGCCACGGTGAAGGCGGCGGGGTCGCCGGCTTTGGCCATGGTGACGGCGGAAGGCGGGGTGGAGGGGGGGGGGGGGCGGACGGGCGGGTCGCGGGCGGGCGTTCGCAAGGCGAAAGGCGAATGAACTGGCGGTTGGGCGTTGGCGCGCGACCGCGGTTTTTACCTCACTTCCATCCCGTGATGTAAATTTGCATCACGAAGTTTTAGAAAATGGGAAAACTTATATTAGGAGAACACACGAATTGAGAGCTGCCGGACATACATATGAGAGAGATGGCATTTGCAAACCACTGCAAAATTACTTCTAGGTCCGCCATATTCGTTGTAGCTCTTCTAGTCATGGCTACTATTCCCGGCCACCTAGGAGTGCTAGGTGAGTGCGGATGTATATAAATTTCAGGTGGATGCTATGCTAACGGTCTGATTTGTGAATATGTATCTATGTATAGATGAAGTGATGAGTCATACAACCAGAGGCACATGTGTGGCTGACTATGATTGTGATATAGCGTCATGCCGGGCTAGGTGCCAGCACATGAAGATGAACCCAAGTGCAGCCCACTGCAACATAAAAACTGGATCGATTCCCTATTGTTGTTGCCACCCTCGACTACCAACTCCTCAAAATTTAAGCCTATCTGGGAGGCCAGGATTCCTTCTAAGATCAAAATCTTCCTCTGGCAGGCCTTTAGGGGTCGGTTACCCCGCCGATCAGATCTAGAAAAGGAACGGGCCAGGATCAGCTTACTATGCTTTATGCTCTTCTGTTGAGGATACTTATCACATCTTCTTCCATTTTGTTTTGGCCAAGCTTGTCTGGGGGTGTGTCCGTTCCTGGTACAATACCTCCTGGGCCCCGGCTCCTTTGCCGATGTCCGGTTGTTGACGGCCGGTCTGTATGGCCGTTCAAGGAGATTATTTTGGACCGGATTGGGGGTCCTTTGCTGGGTGCTTTGGACTACTCGTACCAAATTCACCATCAAGGATGTCTTCCCAATAAGTCTGCAGATGTCTTGTTTAAAATGTCTATCTTTCCGTAGCAGTGGAAATCATTGACTAAATCGGCGGATCGTGACAGCATGGAGATGTTGAGCGACAAAGTGCGGGTGTCTGCTAATTTGATGTCTTCTCCGTCCATCGGCGCTTTGTCGTAGCTGCTTGGATCTTTCGTGTGCGGAGGTGGTGGCCTGCGTGCCCCTATGCTGTTTTCGGGCATGCATGCCGCTGAACTGCTGCCTTAATTCATTACCGGGTGTGGGGTGGTTAGGGTGACTTTGGGTGGTCTGTGTTTGTTGGTTGGATGTTGACTCTCTCCGTATGGCTTTATTTAGAAAGTGAGGCACTCGCCTATTCTCTAAAAAACATGAAGGACAACACATATAAGAAAATGGAAATGATATGTGATCATAAGTCGTGTATCTTCTTTATGCATGCTTATTATTCAATAAGAATGATAAGATGAAACTTCTGGCAAAAAATATTAAATAAACAGTTCACTGACGATGTGAGTTTGTTACAAATTGATACTATATAGTTTAAACCAGATTTAAACATCCCATACCACCAATGGTTTTCATGTTTGAACTACCTGAATGACCTGGCATGTGAATTGTTTTCTTATAGAAAAATATTGCTTCGGCGGGAACAAGAGCGACCTAGAAAGTATTTACTTTGACAACACAAATTAAGTTTATGGTGGTTGGGGTAATAGATCTCCATGTTATAAATTTAAGTCGATTTGGCAAGTTATTATTGGAAAAGAATGTGTGAAAATTCTACTTGGGCCCAATATCGGCAAACTATAGCAATGCCTATATCCACACCAACTGTTTGATGACACCACAATGACAACGAGGATCTTCAACATCAACGCCTTCAGGAATGGAGCAACACTTGTGCGTTGTCGTCACCAGATCTAACCACCAAGGCCAAAGTCTACGTTTTCACCCTGAAGAATCAGTCTGAGCATATCCGAGCAATGCCTTCAACAAGGTAACGATGCAAAAACATCTCCGTTACCAGGGACAACTAGCTCAAGTCAGACCTAGATTTTTGCCCGGGAGCTCGACACCATGTACACAGGAAGTACCACCATCGGAGTCAATCATATGTAATCGCCGTCACTTTTCTACGATCGTAATAGTTGCTAGTGTCGGGTTAGAAAACTGGTCGCCGCTGCTGGACAATCATATCCTCTGTGTCAAGTCACCGTCCATAGAATGCATCTCACCGCCAAAGGAAACCAATCTGATCTGTAGAGAGTAACCCTCGCGAAGACTTTTCGATAGTCATTCCAATCTGTAGCGAGGCTGCCATCGCAGGCCGAAGTGATCACCACATGGACCAACATCGACGACAGACTACCTCACCACCGACTGCCACCTCACCATAGAGAGCCTTGGCTAGACTTGCTGGCGTAGGGGCTGAGATTGCCGAATCAAGAGCATGGAAGGCGGATCTATCTCCTCGCCAAGAGAAAAAGCGCCACAGACCGCCTGTCCGCAACAACCATCGCCCCTGGCCCACCTCCACCGAAGTACCTGACGACCAAAGCCAATGTACACTACCACACACTGGAGCAGAAGCCCACTGCCCATCCACATGGAACTCCGATCGAGCCTACGTGACACCGATAATGACCCATGCCATAGTTCACAAGCCATCTGATCGGGCTAGGCCACCAGATCTGCGACTCAAATACGGGATCGTGAACGCCAGTGACAGCTGCTATCCATGGAGCTCACGCGCTAGCCAGGGCAGCCAAGGCCACACGACAAGACAAGACAACGGGGCGAGCCAGAGAAGGCTGGGACGGGCCGGCGGCCACGCAGGGACGACACGGGGGCATGTACGCGTATTACGGATCCCATGAACTGGTCTCGTGCAAAACTAAAAATTCTATATGCTGAACAATTTTACCCACATAAGATCTAGATTTTGCCTAGCCTTCTTGTTATTTATTATTCCTCTTATTGCATTACAAGCAAGTTCCAGCTGATGCATCCTCAAGTGATACGTTGCATTTTCCTTCATCTACCTACAAATTGATGTCCTTCTTGGCCACTTCTTACTTGACTACTCTTCTTACTCTTGCATGGTTATATACCTAGGCGAGGGAAACCAGAAAGTGAAAATGGGAAGTGAGAGCATTTCGACACAAACTTGTCCACAATCTTGAGTAGCTTCTGTGACAGTATACGGCCCAACAACTTTACTAATTGTGTGAATCAGGGGATTTGGGTACTGAGGAGCGAGCTCTTATCTTTCTGCATAGAGAACCAATTAGAATCCAGCCATAGGGGGCATGGGGAATGGAAAAGTCACCATTTTCGATGGAATTTCTACATGAATGTACTGATATACATATCTATTACTCACTCCATCCCATAATATAAGACGTTTTTACAAGCTAACATATCTTGCAAAAACATCTTATATTGTGGAACGCAGGGAGTATATATTAAGAGTAAATGACGTGTCAACTAGAAAAAGAGAAATAGACTAGAAAATCTTACAAAACCAGACACATATCATCAACGATTAGACCTTCTCTCAGTTAACAAACATAGCCTTTAAATCTTGGTAATCTGGTGCACCCTACTTGAATTAACTATGCAGCCGAGATCTGCTTAAACATCTCAGGACATTTCACATGGAGACGACATGCTAGCATCTGACGTGGCGTGGATCTTTGCATGAAGTGCATTAGCCAGCGACCAAGAGACGGGCGTCACCGAGGAGACGTTGAGGACGGTTTCCTACAGGCATATGCCCTCTCTGCCCGTTGAGAATGATTGCCCACTGTCGATGCTCAGCGCAGGGATCCGTGACAAGCAAGGTCTCTGTCGGCGGCAGAGACGGAGAAAACATGACTCATATAAACATGGAGGGCGTACAAGAAAGGGTCCTTAAGAATTCCTCTCATCTTGGAGAGGCATCGTCCAACAAGTCTTACAAATTTATAAGAACTACGATTTGATATTTTATCACATATATAGATAGCTGAGTTGAATCGATGCCTTAATTTGAACAAATGGATATATTGCCCAAATCAAAAGGTAAGTGCACAAGAGGCTTGCACTTGGGCTGAATGGGCGCTGCTGGCTAGTGTGATGATGGAGGACCCTGGCAAGACACGTCTTTGGGAGGTGCTGCCGTCCTGCCTAGAAGACTAAGGTCATCTCTAAGGTTGACCCATAAATGGCTACGGTATATGTCTGTTTTTATGCCTGGACGTGGTCCATGGATATGATGCCCGAGAAAGCCATCCAAAGCAATTCACAAATTAATCCCGTTGGAAGGATAGAGAGTGGTGGGATTTGCGGTGTGGCGTCGGGTTGTAAGGACAAAGGAAAGGGGGGCTATGCATGTGAACATAGAGAAATGGGAGGACGATCACATTGTTACTTTTGGTTGGTCAAGTGGATGTCCGGACTCCGGCAAAGCTCCCCACGTTTCCCCAGATTTGCTAGAAAATGGACGTACGGACTACTTCGTAGACCGATAGGGTCCCCATTGGATGACAAAAGTAGACACAAATGGCCCGGACACCATAACCCGAACAGGAGGCATGCACGCATCGACGTTGCCTGATCCAAGATCTCGTGTTTATACTCTAGCGCACAAACTCGTCATTGAAGCCGCCTGTACCATCATCACCCGTCCGGCTACCAACATCTCGACTTGATATATCTGGAGAAGATGCCGAAAGACAAAGACAGCACATACCATCTCGATTCACGTGACTGTCACACAATGGTCGATCCAACAACGACATGCTAAACATGACACCTCCATCAGAGTCACCGTGGAGCATCTGCCACTAGCAGGCATGACTTGACGACTCCGCATGAGCCGTTGTGCGTAGCATCCACCGGCAATGCACCTGCCGGCGGCTTCACCTGCCGACGACATGCACTACCTAACGTCTCTGGAAGAGATGCATGCGTCACCAGCAAAATGGCTTACATGCATGTTTCTTGACCAAAAAAAGATTGTAGTTAATCACCGGCTTTTGCGTCCCCATGTGAAATGGTGTCTCAGGCTGGTTGTAATGGTAGTATAATAATAAGTATCATGCATGCCAACTACATACCGTATCATAATAAATGTTATGCTACTATGTGTCATCCATGGCAATAAATAAAATACTGCATGATACTAATATATGATACTATGCACTAGGGAGGTAGTATCGTACACTATTATCATATGCATGATACTAGTATATGATACTCCCCATTACAACTAGCCTCGGCGATGAATGTGACGTGCCATCATCATGAATGCAAGAATGTGCAGCACAACACAACAGGACAACTGAGGCTGTTGAACGTTACACGGAGTAAACTGATGGCTGTCAGCTGGGACCGAGATGAATGGAGTTGTAGTATGCAAAATCACTGAGCGTATGCATGACTGCCGATGTGAAACGCATGACTGGAGTAGTTGGCTCGAGCAAGTTCTTATCACCATCCAACCCCACCTAGTACATTTCCCTCACTCCCTTCTATATAAGCTCTCCGTTCTTCTTCTTCTTCGTCGTCGTCTTCTTCTTCAACACCTTCTTCTCTGAGAATGACATGCTTTCTAAAAACTGTGAAGCACGTGACCACAGGCTCGAATGACAAACTCTTGACGATGGGTGATGTTCTTGTGTGGGCAAAAGTTAGAGGCTGCTTGTTGGGCCCAGCTTAAAGGCAAGTCAGCTTCAAAACACTGCTAATGCCCTTAGTGCCTCTAGGCATGGGAGATACAAGGAAGGAAGAATCACTGCATTGACTCGTCTACGTAAGGATAGGGAAGGTGTGAGTTTTCTATTGTACGTACGACCTTTCATGTTTGTTCCCCGGTCTCGGCTGATTGGCGAAGAGTAGACGCAAAAGTCCGGCTGGACGAACTGACAGTCTTCCATATTCCTTCTCGAGTTGGTGGTCTTCTCATTTCTGTAGTTGTTTCAGTAAGTGTCAATTCTACTAATGAAACACAGCCACATGTTTGAGCGTGCAATTAAAAAAAGATTTGCATTTGGCTTTTATTATATCTGAAGCATCCATCCACAAACTTAGAAGTTTTCACTTCATCGTCAACATACTTCCACATAGTATCGCTGCTATGTCCATGTACCTAATATCAACACGAGATGAGCAGTAAATTATGCGGCGGCACCTGCAGCTAAGATTCAGTCATGTCAGTTGTCCTTTTTGCTGTTTACTTGAGTGTCCACTACACTTGCCGTACATACATTCCATCTTAATTAGAACCTCTTTTTTGTTCTTCAGTTTAAGACGGTTGGCTTTGAGAGTCAAGAAGTATTTTCGCTTCATTCTTGATTAATTATGACGCAGTGAGGTCTAGTTGCAGTTTCATTAATTCGGTGCAAGTAGTATATGATAACTATTTTTCTATTATTAAATGTGCGGCTAAGATTGTCAACACATCATGTTTCCCCTCACACCGTCGTACCTTCGCCATGAGCAACACCGGCGGTGGCTCCTCGAGCGCTTCGATCCGGCGGCCAGTCTCGTGCGGGTGCTCTCGTGGACGCGATTACCACGGACGGCTGTCCACCACGGCGGATCTGGCCAACGTGCTTTAATCCATGTTGAGGGTCTGTGAGACCGATTGGTGCTCCCGGCTAGCTGGCGGACGGCTTGCTGACGCTAGCACATTTCTTGATGTGCGTGGTTCACGGTTAGGGCACATCATCATTCTTGTAGGTAGGACCACAGTCTTCGTTGGGAAGGTGACTTTGGGTTAATTTTATGTATTTATTTTGTAAAACCTTGTTGAATAATGCCAGGAGTGATCAAACTTTGTCTTTTGTGCACAATGCTTTTCTTTTCACACACCTGTCCTGTTTGCTGAAATGCTTTCTTACATGGCGAAACACCTGATGGACTAGAGTGGTGGTTCTGGAGAAAGCCTGAAACAAACTCTAATGGATTGTTGAACTAATCAATTTCAAAGCTAGTAAATCTAGGCTTTCTCATGTCACTATCACCATGTTTGGGTGACAGTTATCGAGCTTTACTATGTGATTCCATTAACTCCTCTATCTAATTCATGTGGCATGCTTTCATCTGTTTCAGTTATATGAAGATGGCAGATCCAATGAGGTCCCGTTTGCAGATGAAAAACAAGAGGTATGTATGTGAGTGTTGCATATACTTTTCTATGATCTTTTCATCCAATATGTACCATGCCGTGACACACATAGCTGGAGCACACATTCCTCAATGTTTTGGCACTCTTGAAGCGTTCCACTATCTTGTCACGAGTTGCAACACCAATATACGCTTGGGCTTAATTCTCCAAATAAAAAAATGTAATTTGCTTTGCATTAATTGGTTTATTAGGCAAAAAACAAAGATTACAAAACAAAATCTGGTTATTAGCCTTACATAATTAGAATTATATGTTAAAATATCAAGTTCTGCCTGGTGTTTCTCATCTACTTGACAAATTTTCTTTCAAAAAAATTACTTGACAAATTGAAAACATAAAAATAGAAAATCATTGAAAACTACTTGTCTTTGTTGTTAGTTTTTATTGTTGTCTGTTTTCGTAGGGTGGGTCTGGAACTCCGTACTGTATATTTTAAGGTAAAAGTTATAGTTGCATCGGTGGACCCATGTCTAGAAAAAAGAAGTGGTCCAACCATGCGTTCTAGAGCATAATATATATGTGTGTTTTAAGTTGACTCTTGACCATTTTACAACAGCAAGGGAACATGTAGGATAAACTCATTTAATTAAAACCAAAGAGGAATTTCACATCTCCACTAAAAATGGAGTGAGTACGGTTGTTAACTCATTTAATTAGTACATGTTATATTTCCTAGAAGCACCTGCGATGATTTGGGGCGGATGATTCGTAGCTACTGGTGGGGCGCGTACAGAGGCAAGAGAAAAACCCACTGGAAATCTTGGGACTCGCTGCTGAGGCCCAAATCGGCTGGGGGTATGGGATTCAAGGACTTCAGACTCTTCAACCAAGCAATGTTAGCTCGGCAAGCATGGCGTATTTTGGTCAACCCGGAATGTCTTTGTACGCGTCTTGAAGGCAAGGTATTTCCCTAATGGACGATTAGAAGATACTGTTTTCACTAGCAATGCGTCGCAAACTTGGCAGGCCATTGTGCATGGGTTGGAATTGCTGAAGAAAGGCTTAGTCTGGCGCATCGGTAACGGGCAGTCGGTCCGAATTTGGCGGGACTCCTGGATACCACACCCTGTTGGTCGGCCACCAATTACCCAACAGGGAAGGTGCCGTCTCCGCCGAGTCTCAGAGCTACTAGACGAGCATGGTGCATGGCGCGGAACCCTACTTCAACAGTACTTTTTGCCCGTTGATGTTCAGGAGATACTAAAGATTAAAGCGTCCCCTCGGCTGGGGGCAGATTTCCTTGCATGGGGTGCAGAACGTACTGGTATCTTCACCGTACGTAGCGCGTACCGGCTGGCGCTTGAGGACAAGCTTCGTCCCTCTTCAGTCGCAGCGAGCAGGGCACCGGACGGGCGACGTGCCGTCTGGGCATTATTATGGAGGTGCCCTGCTCCTCCTAAGGTGCGTGTGTTTGCATGGCGTTTGGCTACTAACTCCCTTGCCACATGGTCTAATAAATTCAGTCGACACATGGAGGTTACTGATATATGCCCATTATGTGGTCTCGAGCGCGAGGACACTTTTCATGTGTTTTGCAGGTGCCCTCGGGCGGTGCATTTGTGGCGGACTATGGCGGAGGTGTGGAGTATACCGGACATCGAGTCAGTCCGTAACACCGGCCCAGAGTGGCTCCTGAACCTAATTGCAGAAAGCAATGAAGGGGACCGGCTGCGCCTGATTATGCTGTTGTGGAGATGTTGGCATGTGCGCAACGAGATCACTCATGACAAACCAGCGCCGCCTGTGGAGGTATCTCGTCGCTTTTTGCAGAGCTATGTAACCTCACTGCTCGGGATCCAGCAGTATCCGCAGGGAGATTGGGACAAAGGGAAGATGACCATCCAACAAGAAGGTGCAGAACAACCTATATCACATGTGGGAGGTGTGCCACGAATAGTCCACAAATGGAGTCCCCCACCCGTCAACTGGACGAAGCTGAATGTCGACGGCTCCTTTTCCCATGATGACGGGAGGGCCGGGACGGGAATGGTGCTCCGTGACCAGGAAGGGGCCATTATTTTCTCCGCGTGTCGCTCGCTATGGTCTTGCCCGGACCCTCTACATGCCGAGCTGGCTGGGTGCATGGAGGGCATAGCTTTGGCCCTCCAATGGACGGAGTTGCCGTTTATCGTCGAGTGCGATAGTCTGCAGGCAGTGCAACTGATCAATGCATCAGGACAAGACCGCTCGCAGTATGCCATGGTGGTCTCGGAAGTGAAGCATCTTATGAGTGAAAGGGAGTGTCATGTTATTCATATTTCTCGAGAGCAGAATAATGTAAGCCATGCGTTGGCGAACTTTGGAAGGACGGAGGACCGTACTGTGGTCTGGCTCCGCTCCGGCCCGGACAATATCCCTAGCTTGTGTAGGGATGACTTTCTTGGCTCTTGAGTAATACAAATCCCTTTTACCCCGCAAAAAAAAAAAATTAGTACTACCTCTGCAAACTAATATATGACCTTTTAGATCACTACTTTAGTGATGTAAAAGGTCTTATATTAAGTTCACATAGGGAGTAGATGCTTTAGTTCAATTTCGGTTACCCCCATGGCAGTTGTTCTTGTCTTGCTGTCAACAGATTGTTCATTCTTAAAGAGTTCTTTCGTCTCCCATCTCATGAATTTACTCAATTTTGCGTCCATTTTCTCAGGTGGCCCACACATTTAATCCGCCCTTCCCATCTCATGTATTCAGCACACCGTACTGCTCCTGCTGCATAGGTAGTTATCATGCATGGGCCACAACTTATGGCTCCATATTGTTCATGCACGCCAATGTGAAAGGAAGAGACACCGATCAACTCCTCGTCGTCCTTTCCTTTCACCTAGCCTATCTAGCTAGCTGGTATTTTCCCACTTAGTACGTTTGATTGAATATCAATCTAAATGGTCACCATCTGCGTCAAATTGTAGCGTTCCACCTCAGTTTTCTGATGCAAATCAAGTTTGTCATGCAATTTTTTGTCCAAAGACATTGCACATCTTGTTAAAAAAATTGGTTGTTTTATAATCATCGGTCCTCCCAGGAACATAGAGGCAGAGGAATGTAGTGAATGTCATTGAACAGTTCAGTGTGTAACTCGGCAATGAGGGCCATTCAAGTAGTGTACACTAATTATCTTCTATCTTACCATACACACGAGTATGTCAGTGATATAGTTGTTTTTCTCCTTTCTATCTCCGTATTGACGTATGCGTGCGTGTGACCGTGTTGAAGATGGACTGATTGTAGGCTTGCATGTATCCAGGTTGTATATGAACGCTGATTAAATGTGTTCATCCATGCTAACCCATGCATGTACACGTGACCGGGCAGTACGTGTGTGAATTTTGTATCTGTTTGCTTAAATATATTTCAGAAGTCAGAAGTAGCTGGTAAGCTCACCAAGCAAAGAGTGTAGTAGCTACGACCAGCAGGGTGGTAGAAATCAAACAAGCTGCCACATTTTTCTCTCCACCTATCCTCGTATCTAGAAATCTGATTAAGGCAACCTGAAAAACCCAAGGTGGCTCTATGCTGTGTTGTCCCAGAAACCTGTCTAAGGAAATGTGCAAGTATGTCGAAGCCATTTCTACGAGCGTCGGTATCATAGCTGCAAGGGAAACTAAGAGGACCCCTTGGAGTTAAGCTTGAGCTACCATGCAATGCAAGGACCAAGGAGAAAGTAAGAAGAAAGTTGCCTAGAATGGAGAGGTCATGAAGCTCCAAGGGAAAACTACTCGTGAGGAGGTGGAGTTGGATTCAACCGCACACCAGCATGCATATATGCTTAGTTCTCACATATGCACATGGTACAAAATCATCTAGTTCCGTAGTACCTATCATCCTCAACCAACATGCAGTAATCATAACAGTGGCATGCAACTGCCTCTTTGGTTGTGTTGGATGATGAAATTACTCCTCCATGCATTTTCTATAGTAGCGGTGTTCTACCTTGAATAGAAACAAGGACAGAAGTCAAAAAACACCAGCCACCAATTGTTGTTATAGTGTTACTGGTGGATATTAATTGTGGCGTTTGCATATTTACACAAACAAGAGAGTAACCTTGAGAATGAAATTGATATATCAAAACGCCTCCTAACCTTTACTAGTAAATGCGCACGTGCAACGCACGTGTAATCTTAGGATTTGTTTTTGTTTATTCTAGTTAGAAGTCATATATTTATCATCATGTTGAGGCCTTGAGGTTCTAATAATGTAACGAAGTCCCACTAACCAAAATTCATGCAAACATGATGTAGTATACTACTTGACCTACAATTCTCAGTGTAAATTTACAAATACATTATGCCGGCTACTATAGTAAACCTTGATAAATTTAAACTACTGATCTTTATATAAGACATAAGAAACATCTGGCACTAAGTAATGAATACACAAGAATTCAAAACATCAAGCAAGAAAATTACCCATTATTGCTAGATTAACTCTACCTTTTTATTAATCCACCGCTGATTCGTCTTAAATCTGAAAAATAATCAAAATCTTCAGTGTCTGCATCCCCTATTCCTATTTGTCGCCGCCGTCAAGCTGTGATGTTTGTGTCCTCTTTGTGGACTAATGTTGCCAAAACCTCCCATATTTTCGTTTACTGAGTTGTGGTGTTTGCAATCCAAAATTATGGCGGCAGCTGCGCTTGCATTATGGACGCAACAACAATGGTATCGTGAAGACACACCTGAATCTTCTTTAGAAAAGTAGCACCAAAAGGCATTGTCTATCTCACACCACCAATGGCAACTCCATCTCTTCATACAAATGGGTTAAAAATTATACTGAATCCTATGTGGTTAATTGTACAGGAAAGTGACCAGATGAGGGGGCACATACCTCGTCCTCAAGCTGTCAGAGGGAAAATCTGAAAATGTAAGCACAATCTATTCAAATTAGTTCAACTGATCCACTACCCAGCTGCTATCAAAAGTTCAAGTTCAGTGCTTAAAGTTATTGTTTTATCGAGCATCATCCATGAGAAACCACTAATTCCGCAGCCATGGACCCCTTGCACGGCCAAGTAATTAGGCTAATGGTACATAAGATATGATTCGGATCAAACCAGAAGATGCTAAAATAAAATGAGCACATCTCCAGATCACATTCAGTCAATGAAATAAATATACCACCAAAATATGCCCATAGAGTAGAATATTTGGAGTTACATCTTCTATAAAATAAAGGGGAAAACATGTACAGATTGTTTTTCAACATCTATTAGCCTACCTTGACGAACATAATTACCATAATCATGGTGGCATCGAGTTGCTGATGCGACGGCGACATCCAAATCACGGCGTCCACGTGACGACGATGGCATTAAGGCCACCGCATCAGCACGTGGAGTGGAGCGGAAGTGGCGGCATCCATGCGGTGGATGCCATGCGAGTGGTGCGCGCCTCATATGCGGTCCTGGTCGTGATGGAGAAGCACCTTAATATTTATTTTCGTTCTTCTTGAATGTATGTACGAAATCAGTACAATATGATCAAGTCACGTCTTCAAGCTTAATTGTTGAATGTGTGCATTGAAATAACTGATCGAAGAGTTTTTATAACCTTGGTAACAAGCTTTGCTTTGGCTGGCTTCAGTTTTATCAAGTGTACACAGGGCTGATTTCGGTTAAGTGAAACGTGAAAATCAGATGTGAAGAATCACTACATGAAAAAACAAGGTGAACGCGAACGAAAGAAAGCAGAGATGGTAGACCTCCGGCCCTGCGGCTGTGTAGTTGGAGGCGGCGCGCCCCCTGACTATGCCCGACGACAGTCAAGGCGTTGTAGGCGGCGTACCCGAGGGCCGGCTAGGCGTTGTAGGAGATGGCTTCTCCGGTGGGCGGCTGTACGGGGATGCGCCGTCCCCGCCGGCCGGCCAGTAGGAGTAGGAGTAGGCGTCGCCCATGGCCGAGGAGAGGCGAGACAATGGGTCGGAGATGTGAGGGACGGCAGCGGCGGGTCGAGGGGATGGGGGCGGCGTCCTTCAAGGTGCGGCGGCCGGAGGCGATGGGGGCGAGTCCGACGAATCGAGGCGATTGGGAGCGGAGAGATGGTGCGGCAGTTCCTTTCCTTTCGTGTGTGTCAGTTCCTTTTTTGTACGTGGGCAGTTCCCTTCCTTTAGTGCCCAAGGAAGGGGATCATCGAGAAGAGGAAAAAATTGTTTAGTGCTAAACGTGTTTAGTCGCTCGCCATTAGGACAATATAGACTGTTGGATTAAGGCGAATGGATGGCAGAGATCTGTTGGATCTGCCTCTTTGGATCTTTTTATATTGATATATATATATATATATATATATATATATATATATATATATATATATATTTAGTTGCTACTTATACGAATAATAGCCTCTCTCCCTCTCTCTCTCTCTCTCTCTCTGGAAAATAAATCAAAATATGCTCCCAGACAAGCTAAACATTCCACAATATGTCAGGTCATAATTACATCATTGTTTAGTTGGCAACTAGGTGTTGTCGGGACCCTCCTCCCCAATATAGTGACCTACTCATGGAGGAATGCAGCAGGAAAAAGAGTGTGAATGAAGGGATCATCGACCTAGCTCAGAACTATCTAGTAAAACCAACATCTCGGTAGTACCACAAGAGAAAGAGTAGTTCTTACTAGCAAGTAATTCATGAATACCAAACTCACGACTCGAAAATACCACGTGAACATGATCGGTGGAATCATACTTATACTATGACCTGGCAGAGAAGCAAACAAAAGATGTTTGGAAGTACCGTGAGAAAAGTTAGGATTGTGAGCTGTAGCTAACAGACATGATCAGTGATTCCAAACTTTGGAAAAAAAGGGTCTCAATTTCTAGGGTTAGCACACTCAGATACGCTTAGGAAGATGTCATATGTAGAGTGATTAAAGTGGATACTTTTGAGGATCTTTCGCTCGGGGTTTTCATGGCATTTTAACCGAAGTACATTTGCTTGTGCTCCTCTTGATAGTACGGTTTCCCTACACCCAATCTGAATCTTGGATTCACCAAACTCTTATAAATTACAATTAGTGCATGTTGTCCCCCTTGGCTTTTCACATGGATATGCATCAGTGCTCATTTCTCGCACATACAAATGAGTCAACTCCATATTACATGGCCCCACTTGTCTCCCTGCATTGTTGGTCTATCTCTGAAAAGTTGATTGGTATACGATAGATATAAGCTCTTATAATTTTTTAAGAACCTTGAGATGCTTACCTTCATAGACACTATTTGTGACGCCCCCGATTCAATCGTACACTAATCATGCACGCAAATGTGTACGATCAAGATCAGGGACTCACGGGAAGATATCACAACACAACTCTAAAACATAAATAAGTCATACAAGCATCTTAATACAAGCCAGGGGCCTCGAGGGCTCGAATACAAGTGCTCGATCATAGACGAGTCAGCGGAAGCAACAATATCTGAGTACAGACATAAGTTAAACAAGTTTGCCTTAAGAAGGCTAGCACAAACTGGGATACAGATCGAAAGAGGCGCAAGACTCCTGCCTGGGATCCTCCTAAACTACTCCTCGTCGCCGCCGCCAGGCTGCACGTAGTAGTAGGCACCTCCAAGATAGTAGGGTCGCCGTAAACGGCGGTGGCGTCGCCTGGACTCCAAACATCTGGTTGCGACAACCAGAAAGAAAGGAAAGGGGGGAAAGGGGAAGAAAGCAACCGTGAGTACTCATCCAAAGTACTCGCAAGCAAGGAGCTACACTACATATGCATGGGTATATGTGTAAAGGGCCATATCGGTGGACTGAACTGCAGAATGCCAGAATAAGAGGGGGATAGCTAATCCTGTCGAAGACTACGCTTCTGGCAGCCTCCGTCTTGTAGCATGTAGAAGAGAGTAGACTGAAGTCCTCCAAGTAGCATCGCCAACTAGCATCTCCAAGTAGCATCTCCAAGTAGCATCTCCAGTAGCATCGCATAGCATAATCCTACCCGGCAATCCTCTCCTCGCCGCCCTGTTAGAGAGCGATCACCGGGTTGTATCTGGCACTTGGAAGGGTGTGTTTTATTAAGTATCCGGTTCTAGTTGTCATAAGGTCAAGGTACAACTCCGGTCGTCCTTTACCGAGGGACACGGCTATTGAATAGATTAACTTCCTGCAGGGTGCACCACATAACCCAACACGCCGATCCCATTTGGCGGACACACTTTTTCGGTCATGCCCGCCGCGGAAGATCAACACGCCGCAGCCCCACCTAGGCACAACAGAGAGGTCAACACGCGGTCTAAACCTAAGCGCGACAGTGTCAGGCCCATCGCCCAATGCACACCAAGACGTTGCGTGGCGGCCGGAAGCAGAACTAGCCCCCTAATACAAGAGCAGGCTTACGTTCCAATCCGGCGCGCGCCGCTCAGTTGTTGACGTCTAGAAGGCTTCGGCTGATACCACGACGTCGGGATACCCATAACTACTCCCACGTAGATGGTTAGTGCGTATAGACCAAATGGCCGACTCAGTCAAATACCCGATCTCGTTAAGCGTGTTATTATGAAGCAACATGACGCCGACCAGGCCAGGCCCACCTCTCGCCTAGGTGGTCTCAACCTGCCCTGTCGCTCCGCCACAAAGATCCACACAGAGGACCGTCGGGACAAAGGTCCTTTCAGCCCCCAATCCGTGAATCACTCGCGGGTACTCTTCGAGCGGACCCGACTTTAGTCACCATCTGTAGTATGTGTCTATGGTATATACTCGTGATCACCTCCCAAGTGATCACGGCCCGATAGTATAGCAAGGCGGACTGACAAGAATGTAGGGCCAATGATGATAAACTAGCATCCTATGCTAAGCATTTAGGATTGCAGGTAAGGTATCGCAGATGTAGCAACAATGTCCGGCTATGCATCCAGAATAGGATCAACGGAAAGCAGTAACATGCTACACTACTCTAATGCAAGCAGTATAGAGGAGAATAGGCGATATCTGGTGATCAAGGGGGCTTGCTGGTTGCTCTCGGCAAGAGAGAGGGTCGTCAACTCCGTAGTCGTCTTCGGGCAGCAGTGTCGGTCTCGTAGTCTATCGAGAGAAGAGGGGGGAAGAAACAATGAATACCATGCAAACAGATGCATATCGATGCATGACAAGACAATAACGATGCTAGGTGTGCCCAATCGCGGTAGTAGGTGATACCGACGAAGGGGGAAAACATCCGGGAAAGTATTCCCGGTGTTCCGCGTTTTCGGACCGGTGAACCGGAGGGGAAAGTTGCGTGTTCGGTATGCTAGGGGTGTGTGGCGGACGAACGGGCTGCGTAACCGGATTCGTCTCGTCGTTCTGAGCAACTTTCATGTAGAAAGTATTTTCATCCGAGTTACGGATTAAAAGATATGATTTTCTAAAGATTTAAATCATTTTCTGATTTTAATTATTTATTTAATTCCAACATTATCCAAAACAGTGTGTGATGACGTAGGCATGACATCGGAGTGATGTCAGCAGGTCAACTGGTCGATTGACCAGTCAAACCAGACAGGTGGGTCCAGTGGGGCCCACATGTCATTGAGAGGGTACTAACAGGGGGGTTTAGACTAATTAAATGGATTAATTAGTGGGTGGGACCCAATAGTCAGTGACTGTTTCGTTAATTAAATTAATTAATGAAATAATTAGCATTTTATTTATTTATAAAACGTTTTAAATGACATGGGCCCGCATGTCAGTGCCACTGGCTGCCAGTCGGCCAAGACGCTGACCGGTCAACCAGTCAACGGGCCCCCATGGTCACCGGCAAAGGACCAGGGTGGGGGCCGCCTAGCCACGTCGGCGGACGGCGCCGGAACTACGCCGGCGAGGCAAAACGCAGCGGCGCGGCTCGGGAGGTGGCCGGAAAACACCTACAGGGCACCGTTCGTTGAGTTTTTGGGCGCGTTCGAGAGCTACGGCTGTGCCGCGTCCAACGGTGGTGATTGTGGCGGCAGGGGTGACCGGATTCGAGCGCGGTGAGCTCATCGGCGGACGGCCGGAGTCGGACGCAAGAGGAAACTTCGACCCAGCCCGCTAGCGAGCGAACTGAGAGGCCAGGCGAGGCATGCGACAGGTGGCGAATGCAACGGCATCGCCCCGTGACCATTTGGTCACGGAAGCACGCCGGCGACGAGCGCAGGCGGCGACGCATTCGGATGAGCGTGGAACGGTCGCTACAAATGAACAGAGGAGGCAGGGAAGGGCGCATCTGGCGCAGAGGCTCACCGAGGGAGCGTGGGGTCTGGGCAGAGGGCTCGGGGAGGACCGGTGGCGTAGATCAAGGACGAGGACGATGCGGTGGCCGAGCCGGAGAAGAAGAAGAGTGCGGCGACGCGAGGGGCTCCGGGGCTCGATCCAGCGGTGTAGTGGAAGCAGAGGACCACGGTGGAGCTGTAGGACTTGCCGGGGCGACGAACGGACGACGGTGGCCACAACTACGGTGATCGACGGCGACGGGGGCGCTCGGGCATCTCGAGCAGAGGCGAGGAATGGGACGAGAGGGGGATTGCGGGCGCACTAGGGTTTCGGGGGAGGGCGAGGGGGCAAGTGGGGTGGGGAGACGAGTGGAGCCCGTGGCTTTGCCCTTATCCTCTTCGGCGCCGCCCGGCAGGTGGTCTCGGAGGCCTTTCGGCCTTCGGTCGCTTCTGACGATGAAAGGGGAATGACCCCGAGGCGCTGCCCGGCCGGCTGGGCCTGCTGGGCTAAGGCCCAGTGGGGCAGGGGGGTTTGTCTTGACTTCGTTTTATTTCCTTTCTTTTTATTTATTCTTTCCTATTTTATTTTAGTTACATTTTATTTAGTTTTAGTAAAATTTATCACTAACACCTAAATTGGTACTTTTAAATAAACTACTAGCACATTAATTCTTATCCCAACTAAAATAGTTTAATATTTTATAAAATTCAAAAGGCATTTATTTTATTATTTAACCTACAGTTTTAATTATTTTGAACACTTAAACATTTTATTAAATTTAGGTTTCTCCACCATAATTACCTATGCATTAGTTGGATCACTCCGAACATTTAAGTTTTAATATTTGAAAACTTTTATTGATTGATTGATTTTGAATTTGAATTTGAATCGGTTTCGATCTAACGCGAGGTTAGCAACAGTAACCGAGGTGATGTGGCATCGTTAACGCAGGATTACTATAGCCTAATTATCCGGGCGTCGCAATTCTCCTCCACTACAAGAAATCTCGTCCCGAGATTTAAGAGGTAGTGAAAGGGGGAAGGTTTGGTAACGAATCTAGCGGGTCTTCCCATGCTGGCTTGCTCTTCACGAAGAGGCCGGTCCAATACATTGATGTCTTCATTTCTCTGCTTCAGGTCATCCTGATGAAGTCAGCGTCCTTTCTTCAGGAACTCCATCGTACTTATGAAAGAATAAAGGGTGGGCATTCTGGGAGAACGGACCTCGGCAAGGTTGACTATCGGGTCGACAACATCAAGGAAGGTGGCGGAAAGTAACTCTCGAATCGAAACTTAAGAAAATATCGAGAGCAAAGTAAGGAGGTATCCTGGGAAGTTTCGAGCGGGCAGGCAATCGTTCGATGCCTATTATAGGGCGTGAAAGGGTCAAAACAACGGGAATAAGTATTGTGTCCGATATCAGACCTGAAGGTGGCTCATGAATTACATATGAGGCCACGCGCGAGGAACAACCTTGGGAATAGGGGGTGTACAGGAGAGTCAGGTTTCGATCCTGTGGAACTTGTGGGTTATGGGCCCACCATGTAGGAAGGGCGGTGACATCTTGCACGATCATGATGGCAAGGCATGTCAGAGGGTAGCCTGTCAGTTATGTTAGTAACAACGTTGGTACCAAGGGCAAGGGACGAAGAGAACCATTTTCCTGCTCGTTGAACGAGGTGGACCATTAGGCAAAGTTCTCGTCCATCGGTGGCTACCGGAATGTCATCAACAATAGTAACAGGGTCTTGCTGACAGGATTGTGCACCGAGATGTTTACATAAGCAGGAGAATATTACTGCTTAGATCATATAGATCACAAGCAACATTAAACCAACCAATGGGAAGGACAATATGATTATCATATTAAACAGAACATTGGAAAGGAAAATGTGTTAAACACATATTTCAAGGTTATATCCTTCCCAAGGACAAGCAGAGCATGATATCCATGTCAGGATATAATGTAGAAAACTCTTTAGGTAGGGGGAAGAATTTTCATGACATTACCCATACAGCGGTGTTTGGATAATTGAGCAGGAAACATTTAGCATTGGGCCTCAAATGTTCCTGTTGAAAATCGAAGTGCCATAGACATGCTTCGGGATAGCATTGACATGGTCAACAGGTGAAGATCAGACTTTGGAAACAAAAAGGACCCATCAGGAACAACATATAGAATAAGTCTTTCAATTTCCTCCAGGAAGAATGGTTATCCTTGCAAATGATATTAAAATGATAGGTCCTCCAGCCAGGGGTGCTAGGCATGACATCATATTACCGGGTCATCAAGGGACCAACAACATAACTCCTGGAAAGTTGTCCCAATCATCATATCTGACGGAGATTCAGATCCGATTGGTGTCATAATACCTCAGACTTAGGATGTCCG
Organism: Aegilops speltoides; assembly: GCA_021437245.1. Taxonomy (NCBI): domain Eukaryota; kingdom Viridiplantae; phylum Streptophyta; class Magnoliopsida; order Poales; family Poaceae; genus Aegilops; species Aegilops speltoides. Next base: position 67,512,763 of record CM038146.1, on the reverse strand, counting down.
AGAAGAAAAGGTGCAACACAAATCGATGAAATGGCATTGCAAGATTCTTGGGAAATGAACTATGGGAGTGGGTTCCTAAAACAATAGTTCATCATTAAGCCAAGGAGAGGAGGAGGTGGCTGATGGGCTCAACGACAATTCATCAAGAATTCCAAACGGATGGATTTCCACAATAATGTGAACAAGAAGATGACACTTGTCAATTCAAATGATATAATGTTGTATGCTCGAAGAAAACATACACCATCAATCACTAGTTGAAAGGTGTGCCCAAAATATGACCTTAGGCAGCAAGATCAATTTTAGAGTGATGATTCAATAACCAACAGTCTAAGAACGAACTGTCGATCGTTGACTTTAAAGCAATAGGGTTGCTAGCAGTACAGAACCCAAGCAGCACCGTTCATTTGTTAGTATTCCGGTTAGAATCAACATTGGGACCAAGAAAGAATGGTGATGGTGAGAAGTATCACTATACCAAGAAATTTTAAGAGGCGGAGCAATTCTCACAACCTTCTTGACATAAAAGATGAAAATACTCCAAGGTGAAGAAGAACAAATGCTGGATAGCAAGGAACTCAAGATTCAATCCAAAACATGAACACGTTTGTGTTGAGGGAAGACAAGGATGTGGTCGATGATAAAACAATCATCGAGGGGCAAGGATGGTATTTCCCATCATGAATTTGATTGATATCCTGGAAGGAGTTAAAATGTTGATGATGATCACCACAAATTTTGTCAAGAGGCTCCATGGAGATGCAATCGCTCGGCGACGGCATCAAGCCAAGGGAATGGTGAAGCAAAAGGCTATTATATCCGTAGATAAGATGTCATCTCAGAATTTAGAGTTGTCTCTCGAGACAAACAATATGATGGTGAAAGTTCGATGTAAGCTTAGAGCACTATCGGGATTGTGTCCCGAGGATGAAGGACATAGGTAGAATAGTCAAGCAGTCAACCTGACGATGATGATGTAGTCAATCAGCTGGGAATGACACGATCGAGTACAAACTAGTAAGCAATGAAGATTACTAAGAGTTGTTGAATCACAGTGCGGACTCGATTCAGTTATCGGTGCCCTTGAGTGTTTAATGACTTAGAGCCCATGAAAAAAAATTGGAATCAGTGAGAATGTAGTACTTGATGGAGAACTCATAAGAAGTTATGCAGTTCCGTGGTAATCTCGAGATACCAGGGTGTAATGCTCGACGAAAGATCAAAGTAAAAGTTGGACTGGTGTATTGATCCACGGAAGACAAGTGCTCAACTTGCCCGAGAAATGGGATCAAAGAAGAACATATGGTCAGAACCACAATTGCAAAGGATCAACTTCACCGACACCAAAGGATATTATATCAAGGAATTAGTTATTATTACAAGAAGCTTCCATGATAGGATCTACATCATGTCCATGGGCATGAACGCAAAGTTCAAGGTCGACTCCCACTTCTGTAATGCATAACCTTTCATTCACTTCCCATTTTCGAAGAAGTTGTGATGTTGAAATTTTATCTAGCAAAATACCAGAAGAGCATGGCCCGTGAAATCTTTCGGGCTCACATAGATTAGGTAAAGCATTGGTTCAACCCATCGGGGCATCATAGGAACATATACCATGATTTTTTTAGAAGTAATTAACACAAGCTCGAAAGTAGAGCATGGTTCTCAAAAGCAAATGATACAATTTACCAAAGGCACTACGTATCAGGGAAAGAACTTCCAAAGTGATTGAATATGAAGGACGTTGTCGGATAAAATCCAACAAGGCTCTGATGGTCCATAAAGGATCTGATGTGAGTAATCGGCTCACAACCAGAGGAAGAATCAATGCAAAGACATTGGATTATAGAAACAACTGAGTAACTTAGAGCTCAATTGCAAAGGAATTATGATTTACAAAGCGAAGGATCAGAAGCAGACGCTCCGATCAAGGATGGATAAGTTCAACATACTTAGGGGCACAATCGACGACAAATTGATTGGCGAGAACCAGCTCACGTTTGAAATGACGTCTGAGCCGGAAGGACGAATTCTAGGATATGACTGAGGTTTGAGAGCATTCACATCATATTGGATCAACAGGCTTAAAATGATAATGACAAAGGATGCCAATAAGATTACCAGACTTATAGGATTTAAACCCAACGCAAGCAACCAAAAATTTCAAGAGCAATAGGTTGTTGAGGATCTTCGGAAGATCGAATGGTATTTCAAAAGCTTTTGTGAAATACCAGAATCAACTGGAGATGAGCAGATACTCGATGAGTGCGATAAATTATCCGTAGGGGTATTCAGGTGGCAAAGAACTCCAAGGCAGTAGCCACAAAGTATTCTCGGAACAATAGAGAGAATTTTCGGTGTATCTTGTATTAACAAGAGCAGCCGGGAATAAAGGTAAGAACGACAAGTGTATGTATTTATCCACAAGGATATATCGATGATAGGGAATTGCAAAAGCGACGGGCACAAGGTCTCGAGAGAACATCGCCGAGTAAGTTCGAAATTTTCTGGTGCAGCAGGCGATCATCTGTAATAAGTGGCTCTCCGGAAGAAATTTGTTACGAGAACCTAATGTTAGAGTTTTAGCAAATTCATTTAACCCGAAGAGAAGAGAGTTTAGAGTCCCAGAGTAAAGGTCGAGGAGTAAAAGATCCTAGTACCACCCGATGGCGACGTGGGCCCGTAAGGCACACAGCCAAGTTAGTAAAAGTTTTTGCAATGTCTAGACTCGACTTCGGCCAAGGAGTGTGGAAGGGGGATTCCTACAGGCAGTCGACTCTGATAGCAACTTGTGATGCCCCCGATTCAATCGTACACTAATCATGCACGCAAATGTGTACGATCAAGATCAGGGACTCACGGGAAGATATCACAACACAACTCTAAAACATAAATAAGTCATACAAGCATCTTAATACAAGCCAGGGGCCTCGAGGGCTCGAATACAAGTGCTCGATCATAGACGAAGTCAGCGGAAGCAACAATATCTCGAGTACGGACATAAGTTAAACAAGTTTGCCTTAAGAAGGCTAGCACAAACTGGGATACAGATCGAAGAGGCGCAGGCCTCCCGCAGGATCCTCCTAAACTACTCTGGTAAATCGCCGCCAGAGCTGCACGTAGTAGTAGGAACCTCCAAGATAGTAGGGGTCGCCGCCGACGGTGGCGTCTAGCTCTGGACTCCAAAGATCTGGTTGCGACAACCGTAAAGAAAGGAAAGGGGGGAAAGGGGAAGAAAGCAACCGTGAGTACTCATCCAAAGTACTGCAAGCAAGGAGCTACACTACATATGCATGGGTATATGTGTAAAGGGCCATATCGGTGGACCGAAGCTGCAGAATGCCGAATAAGAGGGGATAGCTAATCTCGTCAAGACTACGCTCGCAGCCTCCGTCTTGCAAACATGTAGAAGAGAGTAGATGAAGTCCTCCAAGTAGCATCGCCAACTAGCATCTCCAAGTAGCATCTCCAAGTAGCATCTCCAAGAGCATCGCATAGCATAATCCTACCCGCAATCCTCTCCTCGCCGCCTGTTAGAGAGCGATCACCGGTTGTATCCGCACTTGGAAGGGTGTGTTTTATTAAATATCTGGTTCTAGTTGTCATAAGGTCAAGGTACAACTCCGGTCGTCCTTTTACCGAGGGACACGGCTATTGAATAGATTAACTTCCTGCAGGGTGCACCACATAACCCAACACGCCGATCCCATTTGGCGGACACACTTTTTCGGGTCATGCCCGCCGCGGAAGATCAACACGCCGCAGCCCCACCTAGGCACAACAGAGAGGTCAAGACGCCGGTCTAAACCTAAGCGCACAGGGGTCCGGGCCCATCGCCCAATGCACACCTGCACGTTGCGTGGGCGGCCGGAAGCAGAACTAGCCCCCTAATACAAGAGCAGGCTTACGTTCCAATCCGGCGCGCGCCGCTCAGTTGCTGACGTCTAGAAGGCTTCGGCTGATACCACGACGTCGGGATACCCATAACTACTCCCACGTAGATGGTTAGTGCGTATAGACCAAATGGCCAGACTCAGATCAAATACCCAGATCTCGTTAAGCGTGTTATTATGAAGCAACCGCGGACACCGACCTGGGCCAGGCCCACCTCTCGCCTAGGTGGTCTCAACCTGCCTGTCGCTCCGCCACAAAGATCCACACAGAGGGCCGTCGGGACAAAGGTCCTTTCAGCCCCAACTGTGAATCACTCATGGTACTCTTCGAGCGGACCCGACTTTAGTCACCATCTGTAGTATGTATATATGGTATATACCCGTGATCACCTCCCAAGTGATCACGGCCCGATAGTATAGCAAGGCGGACTGACAAGAATGTAGGGCCAATGATGATAAACTAGCATCCTATGCTAAGCATTTAGGATTGCAGGTAAGGTATCAGCAGATGTAGCAACAATGTCAGGCTATGCATCAGAATAGGATCAACGGAAAGCAGTAACATGCTACACTACTCTAATGCAAGCAGTATAGAGGAGAATAGGCGATATCTGGTGATCAAGGGGGCTTGCCTGGTTGCTCTGGCAAGAGAGAGGGGTCGTCAACTCCGTAGTCGTACTGGGCAGCAGCAGCGTCGGTCTCGTAGTCTATCGGAGAGAAGAGGGGGGAAGAAACAATGAATACCATGCAAACAGATGCATATCGATGCATGACAAGACAAGTAACGATGCTAGGTGTGCCCAATCGCGGTAGTAGGTGATACCGACGAAGGGGGAAAACATCCGGGAAAGTATTCCCGGTGTTCCGCGTTTTCGGACCGGTGAACCGGAGGGGGAAAGTTGCGTGTTCGGTATGCTAGGGGTGTGTGGCGGACGAACGGGCTGCGTAACCGGATTCGTCTCGTCGTTCTGAGCAACTTTCATGTAGAAAGTATTTTCATCCGAGTTACGGATTAAAAGATATGATTTTCTAAAGATTTAAATCATTTTCTGATTTTAATTATTTATTTAATTCCAACATTATCCAAAACAGTGTGTGATGACGTAGGCATGACATCGGAGTGATGTCAGCAGGTCAACTGGTCGATTGACCAGTCAAACCAGACAGGTGGGTCCAGTGGGGCCCACATGTCATTGAGAGGGTACTAACAGGGGGGTTTAGACTAATTAAATGGATTAATTAGTGGGTGGGACCCAATAGTCGATGGATCGTTTCGTTAATTAAATTAATTAATGAAATAATTAGCATTTTATTTATTTATAAAACGTTTTAAATGACATGGGCCCGCATGTCAGTGCCACTGGGCTGCCCAGTCAGCACGTTGACTGGGTCAACCCAGTCAACGGGGCCCTCATGGCCCGCTGGCAGTGACCCAGGGGTGGGGGCCGCCTAGCCACGTCGGCGGACGGCGCCGAAACTACGCCGGCGAGGCAAAACGTAGCGGCGCGGCTCGGGAGGTGGCCGGAAAACACCTACAGGGCACCGTTCGTTGAGTTTTTGGGCGCGTTCGAGAGCTATGGCTGTGCCGCGTCCAACGGTGGTGATTGTGGCGGCAGGGGTGACCGGATTCGAGCGCGGCGAGCTCATCGGCGGACGGCCGAGTCGGACGCAAGAGGAAACTTCGACCCAGCCCGCTAGCGAGCGAACTGAGAGGCCAGGCGAGGCATGCGACAGGTGGCGAATGCAACGGGCACTGTCCCGTGACCATTTGGTCACCGGAAGCACGCCGGCGACGAGCGCAGGCGGCGACGCATTCGGATGAGCGTGGAACGGTCGCTACAAATGAACAGAGGAGGCAGGGAAGGGCGCATCTGGCGCAGAGGCTCACCGAGGGAGCGTGGGGTCTGGGCAGAGGGCTCGGGGAGGACCGTTGGCGTAGATCAAGGACGAGGACGATGCGGGGGCGAGCCGGAGAAGAAGAAGAGTGCGGCGACGCGAGGGGCTCCGGGGCTCGATCCAGCGGTGTAGTGGAAGCAGAGGACCACGGTGGAGCTGTAGGACTTGCCGGGGCGACGAACGGACGACGGTGGCCACAACTACGGCGATCGACGGCGACGGGGGCGCTCGGGCATCTCGAGCAGAGGCGAGGAATGGGACGAGAGGGGGATTGCGGGCGCACTAGGGTTTTGGGGGAGGGCGAGGGGGCAAGTGGGGTGGGGAGACGAGTGGAGCCCGTGGCTTTGCCCTTATCCTCCTCGGCGCCGCCGGCGAGGTGGTCTGGCGGGAGCGCGCTCGGGCGCTCGGTCGCTACAGCAGTGAAAGGGGGAATGACCCCGAGGCGCTGCCCGGCCGGCTGGGCCTGCTGGGCTAAGGCCCAGTGGGGCAGGGGGGTTTGTCTTGACTTCGTTTTATTTCCTTTCTTTTTATTTATTCTTTCCTATTTTATTTTAGTTACATTTTATTTAGTTTTAGTAAAATTTATCACTAACACCTAAATTGGTACTTTTAAATAAACTACTAGCACATTAATTCTTATCCTAACTAAAATAGTTTAATATTTTATAAAATTCAAAAGGCATTTATTTTATTATTTAACCTACAGTTTTAATTATTTTGAACACTTAAACATTTTATTAAATTTAGGTTTCTCCACCATAATTACCTATGCATTAGTTGGATCACTCCGAACATTTAAGTTTTAATATTTGAAAACTTTTATTGATTGATTGATTTTGAATTTGAATTTGAATCGGTTTCGATCTAACGCAAGGTTAGCAACAGTAACCGAGGTGATGTGGCATCGTTAACGCAGGATTACTGTAGCCTAATTATCCGGGCGTCACACTATTATTTGAGTTTGGTAATAGCTAGAGTAGGATGAGATGTAATTCATACAATTATATGACAAGTTATGCAACTGGAGAATGTGTTGCCATGCCATCCTTGTTGCTTCCGGGAATCCTTATGATATCTTTCATAGCTGAGTACTAATCTTGTCTTAATGCGAGATCACAATCCAACTTCCACCTTCTTCATCACCATCCATCAGCGGCCGGTTTCTCTGTTGACATGTCTCTTCAATTATACTGTTTGCAAAACTTATCAGGAGAGAGATTAATTTCTGGCGCATGACCTAGCTAGCTTCCTTTGCCAGACGTTAGGGGCCACATAGCCCATAATGGATCCCGAAACCTTTAAAATGTGTTATAACGAGTTTAATCATCAAAACATCAATCTACGATGCTCCCCTTTACCATTAAGAAAAGGAATTTATGCATTTCTCTGAATGTGGCGTAATGTTTTTTATGCTTTATACTGGACAGTATGCAAGCATCAAGCAAGATTTTTTTTATTTGTAAACAAAATGCAAGCGGTTCTGATGCTTTGTTCGGAACAGTTATTGCACTGGGGCTCGTTCTGAAGTTGTAGTAATCTCATCAATAACTCTTTGTGAGGGTACTACAATCCACTGATGAATCATGTCCCTGGTATAATAGATATATTTGTATTAAGAAAGATCATCGACATACCAATAAAAAAGGATTGTTGTAAATCTTGAGATTCACAAGTGTTGTAAATGTATGTCCCGGAATACTCTCACTATGCTCGTAGTTTCATAAGTAAGAAGTCTGATTAAAAGAGCAAAATTGAGTTTAGAGTGAGAGACTTGGCAAAATTCAGTTCAACTGGACTATTTGTACATCAATAGCGAGCATGACTGAGTTAGCCTACTTTTGGACAATCAACCAATTGCAATGGAACCGAAAAGTGGCTGTGGACATTTGTGTCCTAGTGACCTTGTTAAAAACACACGGTGGGAATCCTAAAGCCTTTTGGACAAGATCTGTCGCCTCAGCTAGCCATTTCATTCCCCGTGTCTCCCATGCCTAGATGGTTGAAACGCCCCCCCCCCCTTGCATACAAACAAGTGTTTATCTCTTGATCCCCTGATTCACACTTTTATCCGGGTGGATACAAGGATTTTTTTTTTTGCGAGAAAATTTCCGATCTATTCATCTTCAATCATGGCAGTACAACGAATATCAGAAATAATAGAAATTACATCCAGATCCGTAGACCACCTAGCGACAACTACCAAGATCTGAAGCGAGCGAAGGCGCGCCGTCATCGCCCTCCATCGCCGGAGTCGGGCACAACTTGTTGTAGTAGACAGTCGGAAGTCGTCGTGCTAAGGCCCGTGAGGACCAGCGCACAGAACAGCAACCGCCGCAGATGAAGAATAACGAGATCAGAAAAATCCAATCCGAAGACACACGAACGTGAGCGAACAACGGCGAGATCCGAGCAAATCCACCAAAGATAGATCCGCCGGAGACACACCTCCACCGCCCACCAACGATGCTAGCGCGACGCCGGAGCGGGGCTAGGCGGGAGACCTTTATTCCATCTTCGAGGAGCCGCCGCCGTCTCGTCTTCCTGAGCAGGACACAAACCCTAGCAAAACTGAAAGAAACGATTAAAAACGGAACCCTCCCGCCGACCCTTGCCGAGATCCACTGCGCCCCCATGGCCCTAAGGCCATCGGAGAGTAGGCGGACCTGCGGCGGCGGCGGCGGGAGGCAAAAACCCTAGCTTTTTGTGGAGGAGAAGGAGGAGGCGGCGGCTACTGTAACCCCAGGGAGGTACGTGGGGTGGATACAAGGATTAGCAGGGAGAGATTGACAAAGAAACAGCCAGGGTAACAAAACTAGGAAGCTCACTTGGTGTTATATACATGCTTCACTAAAATAAGAGCATGCAATGCAATGAGAAGGAACAAACAGAGTTAGCTAGAAATATAGAGGTTAGGAATTAGGTCTAAGTGAAATCTACTTGGCAGCAGGAGGAGTAGATCATGAGGAGTGTACTGAGTCAAGCACACACGGTTACACATATATGCTCTATTCTAACACATGCATAGGGTGCAAGTCCATCTAGCCTGGCCGCACATGTTGTCCTTGAGAAACATCAATGAAATCTACTTATGTTTGATGACGCCTTTACTTCTCCATGAATTTGCTACGTACCGATGCACCTAAAAATTGCCATAAATTGGACCTGCGAACCCACACTGGTATGTGTGTATTGAGTCGCTCTAAACGGAGCAGGTTCTGCTATGTTAACCTCCTTGTTTGCCAGAAACAATTGGTGTCCATTTTCACTTAGAGTAGATTCATTGCTTCATTGGTTGGTCTGGGAAGCTTTTTATGTCTAAATAAACAACATTAACATACAACTAACTGTGTTTTCACAAATTCATCGGTCGCTGCCGTGAGGCTTTGCCGACTTCTGTAATGCTTGTTAGAAGTATAAACACGCTAGTTAGAGATAACTGCAGATGGAGATAGATTTGGTTTACACCAAAAATGACTTGGGTTGTGCTGCAATCCACTTCCCATGTTGCACTCTATATATACCCCAGCGAGTTTTGATCAGTACGACACAACACAACATAACTATTCAGCTTATGTAAAACTTTTACATGGTATTACAGCGGTTAATTAGTCCAATGACCCAGTTCCTAATTCCTCCACCCGAGTCCTATCAAGTGTGAGTTCAAGAAGGCATCTTCATGGTGGACCCAACCAATTTCCGGTAGTGGAAACACAGTATCTAGATGAGAGATTATCGAAGTAAACGAACACATAACTGAAAACAAAAATGTAAAATCAAGCCATACACATGACAATAAGGAGAAAGAAATTTTTTCCGATATAGTGTCTACCTTTTGTATTTTTATTTATCCAAATTTGAGAAACATTAATCACATGTAATTCAAAAATTGATGTTCAAGTCGGCTAATACCCTTCTTTTGAAATAAAAGGAGTCTCCAGGTGATGCTCAGTGGAACTAAAAGATGTTGCCGTTCATTGACAATTAACGAAGTGTAGACAAATGATGAATTTTCATGTATTCTATCTAAAATGATGGAATATAGAAAAGAAGTAAGTTATGAGATTTAGAATAACTATAGCGCAACTGAAGTAATCAGTAGATGCACTTAACCACCCTATGGATGTCCTAAGAACTTTAGTAGAAGATTAGATGCAAGAATTGATCCCTGTTTTACCTGTGCCTCCCATGCCTAGGTAGAATCTCAAAATGCAACCGCCCCCACCCCATGATAAACATGTACAGCATAGCCATCTAGTTCTTCATTGCTGTTCGTTCTACTGATGACGTCGTAATCCCTATATCACTCCTGTGCCATGGTCGGCACAGGCTGCCAGGCAGCTTTCGAGGTTGCTTTTGGCAATGAGTTGTTTCAGCCCACTATTCCACAATGCTATGCTCCCTTGAGGCTGGATTGTGGGACAGCCTTACAACTACACATGCACCAACCTCCGCTACGTGTTCATGGGGAAGCAGGGCGGCGTTGAAGGGATCGCCAGCTACACTACCATGCCATGCTGGTGTGCCGTATCGTGGCAGGATCAATTGATGCGTCAGCCATCAGAACGACACGGGTCACTGCAGCAAGGTGGCACACGATTCCATGGCACCCGTGCCGCTAGCTGGCAGAGAACAAGGACAATGAGTTGCTTGTGTTCCTTGTCGACTCGTGCGATACCCTATGCACACAGTTCAAGGATATTGTTGACCTTTTGTTTCCCTTTACCTCCCAAGCCTATATACAGGCTTGAAATGGTTCTCACTCGAAACAATAGTTCTTAGTAGAATGTTGAGAGAGTAATGACAGGAAAAAAAAAGACAAGACCAGGTTAGGAAGATCGTTGTTGAACGAAGAGTTCAAGATGTATCTAGCCCCTAAGTCCTCTTATATATGAGCTGCAATTTTAATAATACTCCAAGTAGTAGGAGTGTGTTAGGGTATGGGGAATGATAGAGACACTTAACTGATAGCTGCACCCAGTAAAAATGATTTATATATTTTTTATTGAAAGCCCTAGGAAAGGTGAAAATGATTTCTATTTTTTCTCCAGTCCGTTGGAAAAGGGTCACCAGAGGTGTCACATAGGCGAGGTTGCTAAAGGTTTTGCAATATGGGTGTGACAAATGTGCATTACAAGATGGTTGTAGCTGCTTTAATGTCAATCAACCAAACAAATGAAAACAATTATTTATCACATCGCTGTCTTTCCTCCTCCCCACGAAAAATGTTCCTCCTCCTCCATATGGTCCGTCCGATCTGCGATGGCATTTGTGATATTGAGGTACGGATGATCTCGGCCTGCTATTGTTTTTATAGGTTTTGCATCTTGGTTGGGGCTGCGTAGCAGTGGTGATATCCCTCGGTAGGAATAATGTCCCCCACGTTCAATCCTCATCCCGATGGTACGTCTAGCATAGTCGGAGAATGCACGGAGGTATGTCTCCGTCAGATGTCACAGGATTAGTCGGTGCTTTTGTCCGGTGAATCAATTTAGATACAATTTTCGCTCCTTGTCGTTCGGGTGGTCATAGGTTTGTTCGTTGTCGTTCGTGTGGTTGGGGGTTATTACGTGGTCGTTCGTGTGGCTATTGGTTTGTTTGTCCATTCGGTGTCTCCGGATTTGGTCGTTCGATAATTCATTGTCGTGTGGCGTCCTTTGCAATCTATGACTCTGTTCATCCATGATGGTTGCTGCTCTGGTGTGTTGGTCCTTCGGAACATTTCCTCGATGACTTCCTGACTGTTTACTACAACTATGTCCCAGCTCAGGCGAAGGAGGCGGGACGTCTTTGGCTCACTCCAGTGCTTGTAGTTGTCGCTAGGTGGTTCATGGATCTGGTTGTAATTTTTATTACCTCTAGTGTTCTTTGTACTGTCATGATTTGGCTCACTCAAGTTTCTCTCACAAAAAAATCATTTGTCCGTCACAACTACCTAGTGGACCTTCAATGCGACATAACATTTCCATCCAACACCTTGAATGGTTAATTGGACGATCAAATGAATGTAATTTTACTGATAGAATAGTTAACATGACATATTAAAAGGTGTCTCCAGTGAGAAAATATAATACGTATAGCTGGTTAGCAGGTTAACGAAAAGTGAGTGCTGAGTGCTGATGAACTCTGTATCTAGCAAATTAATTGCTGGAAACATATCATCTTCATCGCAATATAATTGCTACATTTATCTTTACTAATTCTGAAAACAAGGGACACCGAGTTATATTACAAAATTTCTGTGAGCTTCTACACAAAATAATAGAGCAGAAAACTTCAGGGCCGTGAGGTTCTCCTATACATGGCCAACGGTGCAATTAAACCCCGTATTCTGGTAGTAGTATAGTACATAGATATGTTGGATGCATGATGGTGATGCGTGGTGCCTCTTTTCTTTTATATATTGTGCAAAAGTTGGAATCTGTTCCATAAACTATCGACCTGTTAGGTTTGGCTACTGTAGCCTACTTATCCAATCAGGAAGCTCCGCTTCTGATTAGTTTTACGAAGGACATGCTTCTTTTGGTTGGTGCAGATGTGTTAGGGTTTTCTATTCATGTCTGTCCGAGCATCTTAAGTTTCGTGAAGTCATGTATCAAAAGTAAAAAATAGCTGCTACGGAAGAAAGTACTTGCGAACTAGATTATCGTATGGTTTCACGAAGCATTGCAATCGGAACTACAATTTTTCCGCTGAACCAAACGTGGAGTATGCGTGTTCGATGTTTCCTATGCCATACAAAACATAGTATGTGTACATGGGCTTCATCGTACACCTCGTCTCAGTCAACAATTCATAGTTTTGGAAAATCCTAGAATTAACAAAATTACGACAAATAACTAAGTATGCTTAGAAAATCTAAAATCTAAATTCATGGTATGGCGGACAGCGCTTGTTTGGATTCTTTGTCTCACCCAGTTTAAGAAACTGATTTCTATACTGATCATTAAAGTGGTTCAAAAGAAATAGACATATGGAAGGACTGGCTCAGCTAGCTAATATCCAGCATAACCAAGGCAGTCGTTTAAAAAAGGGTTTGAGATAAACCAGACCACTTGATCCGTTTTTAGAAATTGAACCATGCACAATCCCTTTCCATTAACTGATAGCCAGTACTAACTGATAACGGAAATTCAAAGTCCAAATCCACAGTTTAATCGAGATGAGCAAGAGGAGAGCAAGTTCAATGCATCGTCGAGAAACACACCACAGGAACTCGCCTATGGGGCGAAAACCCCATGACACCGTAACCGCAAAAGAACACAATGGCAGGCAAGGCTCAACAATCGAGCAGCACAACACTTATGCAGGAGTAGGAAAACGGGCACCTGAGACAAAAAGAGAACCATCATCATAGCTGGTTGGCACGTTGCATCTAACAATGATAGTTAAGTACATAGCATTGACATCAGGTTGTTGGGCTATGGGTATGTTTGGTTGGAGGCCTGGAGACTGTCCTTGGGAAAAAACTGTTGCTTGGATCGAGCATGAGATGATTGGCATTTTTTGCATGCCGGGGCTAGCCTGAGCAAGGCGTGTTTGGTTCCTTCCATGGATCGAGCGTGAGATCAAATATTTTTTACACAGTGGGGTATACTGCTCAACATCCAGAAAAAAGTCCAATGTTCCACCAAGCTCTCACAGCGATTTGGATTCTGGGCCGTTGGATCTGGTTGCTTGATCGGATCTGGGCCGTCGGATCGAGCCCTTGGAAGACCTCGGCCGTCGGATCTAGGATGAGCACAATAGGAATGAATAGTTACCCCCATTTCATGCCACCGCCTGTAAAATTGGGTGGCCGCCGAGGGCATTTTCGACATTTTGCCTAGGGGTGTATAAAAGGCGACGGCTCGCGTGGACATGACCTAGCCGTCTCTCCTCTCCCACTCGCACCTGCCCCTCTCCTCTTCCCCCGCCTCGCCTCTCTCCCTCCCACCGTCCAAACCCTAGGCCCGCTCTCGCCGGCCGCCGTCGCCGCCGCCGCTCACCCAGGCCATCCTCCCGCTATGAAGGAAGCGGCCAGAGAGGAAGGGCGTCGCCGGGTGTGCGCGTGCCTCCGCGGGTTCGCGCCTCGGTTGACGGAGGCGTGGGCGCCGTTGGTCAACCGCACCGGGGAGGATGGGGGCCGCCGCCGCCTCCGCTCGCCCTCGCCGCCGCCTCCGCTCGCCCTCGCACCATCGCGTCTTCTCCTCCAGGCCCTCTCGATGCTCCTACCAGGCGAGAGTGAGCACGAGCAGCCAGAGATGAATGGCCACGGGCCTCTCCCTCAGCGGCGCCGGTGCCGGCGGCTCCCTACTCTACAGGCCCCCTGCCTCGTGGGGCCCATGGTCCTCTCCCTCCGCGGCGTTGGCGCTGGTGGCTCCCTCCTCCGCAGGCTCCCTGCCTCGTGGGGCCTGGCGGCCTCGCGCGCGGACGAATCGTCGCAGGCGCTTCCTTCAGCTAGATCTCGCGCGCCAAGAAGGCCGTTGCCGCCTCCTGCAAGGACGAACCAGACGTCGTCGCCCAGGTCCCTCCTCCCTCCTCCGAAACTCCTCCTCCACTCCATGTTGTATTTCAATCCCTGGACATTAGTAAATTTCTGTATATATAGTTGATTATTGTTTCACCTCCATTTATTTTTGATAGATGAGGACATGTTAGTGATGGATGTCGGGATGGTGGTGTACTCATACTTTCATGAACTTTTGTGTGATTAGTGGTTTGGAAAAGATGAATCACATGAATGATTGCTGGAAGTATATTGTCTGATGCTATATTGGTGATGTGGGCGAGCTGATTTGGAACTTTTCATCTTGGTCTGTGCGGAATTTGAGCCTTTGAATGATTTGAAAGGAGCTTATGTATGCATGCTACGGTTCATCTTAGGTGAGTGCAAATCTTCAGCATCTGTCTCATGTCTCTTCTGGGAAGATGCTTTTAATTGTTTTATTATCGATGATATCAATTTGGTAGCAGCCTTTGAGTGGTGGCAAGATTATGTGCATAGCATACTTTCAGCACTTGCATATCCTTGGTTCCTGGCTTGGGTGGGATATAAGAACTTCTTGTTTTATGTTCTTTGGATGCACAAGCAGCAGAATTCAAACTTACCATTTCTAACTTTTGTTTGTGTTGGGTGCTTCCTAGCTTTTTCTTTGTGAGTGGGCTAATTTTGGGTTATATTTTGTGGGTGGCAGGATTTTGGCTGTGAGTTGTTTGTATGTAGATATGTTGGTTGTGGTTGCCTCCCGGTGTTCGTTGCCATTCTATTCATACTCGAGAGAGATAATGCATGATGGGTCGTGCTCGGAGGTGCCCGGAAGAGATTCCCTGAGCATGATGAGGTTTTAGGCTCAAGACAATGTA
Source organism: Aegilops speltoides (assembly GCA_021437245.1). Taxonomy (NCBI): domain Eukaryota; kingdom Viridiplantae; phylum Streptophyta; class Magnoliopsida; order Poales; family Poaceae; genus Aegilops; species Aegilops speltoides. The sequence continues at coordinate 67,497,629 of CM038146.1, read as the reverse complement.
GATTCATTCTCGCTTAAAGAGAAGGCTGCTTTCCAAGCTATTTGCTTTTACTCGGTTTGGATGGGTTTGTTATTTTAGACTATAATTATGAATATACGTCGACTTACAGGGAGCTTGCTCCCTCTTCAGTTCTTTTAGCTATGATTATGGTCCGGTTTGCAGTTCAAGTTGGCTGTGCTGATGGCCCTGCCGCTGTGATTGACCCTCATGTCCTTCTGCAGCGGCAAATTTTTCACACCAGATTGGTCTCGATAGCGTGCAATACTTAGTTTTAGCTTTACTGTGTGAGTTGTTTCTATTTTTCTGGTTTTCCGTTGCTCCTAAAATGTACATTGAAATCAGTGTGGCCGCATTCAGAGATATGAGCTACTATGTAGATATTATTTCATTGTTTGTTTCTGCTATGTACCTGGTTACTTAATAATCATTCTTGATATTGAAAAGGGACATAAATAAGCCGAGTATTGGACCTGATGAGTAGTGTTTGCCCGTTAACACATCTATGTTATTGGACCTGAATTAGCCGAGTACTACATGTTATCGAAAGTCTTAAGTCCCCTGGTATCTTTGCCCTTTTAAGCTATTTTTATTAAGTGGTGATGGTAAAGAACTGGAATTATCTGAGCATATTGATACTTACATGCCTTAAATTATATAATCCATTTTGGTGGGAGATCCACTTTTTAAAATTTCTGTTGTATAAGGTTCATGTTGGAGAGACGACGGAGTCACCGTATTGACGAAAGTTAGTCTGGCATCAGATTTTATATGGTCTGATGCTCAGACATGACTGAATTTCATCATTCTGTTAGTAAAATTTCGTTTGATGATACATCATATGTACCTGTCAAGAGTCATAGGTTACTAGATATATGAGGTACTGCAATAATGCCTTTGCTCTGTATGCCTATTGCCTAACTTGTATTCTATCTTACTTATGATATCCTGAATTGACGACTTTCATTCATTCATAGAAAAAGAAGAAGAGGGAAGAAGCATCAAGATATCATGCAATGGTACTTGCATTATGAAATATAACTGTGTTGCATTTGGCGCTCATTTGAATAGTGTGCTAATACGTTAGTCTCTTCGTTGCTGGACAAAGCAGCTGGCGCTTATTTGGCGCTGTTTTTGTAGTTCTGTCTGTCTATCTTTGCCTTGCACACTCCAGAAAATGCATCATTCTATCTCTGAGATTTTTCTTAGTCGTATACACTTATTATTGTTACTTCTATTAAAAAGCCAATTGGAAAAGTGATTTTGGTTTTGTTGTGATTTCTCTGAAGTTACCGACCATATATTGCTTTCCGAGTTGTTCATATTCCTGTGACTCATAAGTCATAACGCAAAAAATAATTTGCGTCCAAAGAAGCAGGTCATGATATATATATAGTCATGTCTACTTCCTTAGTCCTCCCTGTTAACACTAAGTTTTTTTGTGTGTGTGTGTGTGTGTGTGTATTAGTCAAGTAGCAGACCAGGATTTGACACATTGGTTGAAACTTCTCTACTGCTGAGAAACTTATTGCTTAATTGCCGAGGTAGGATCTCTATTATTATGTATATTCTTACTAAAATAAACTCATGAAAATACTAAGTAATGTCCATGATATTTTACAATCAACTATGAACTTCAATAATGCTCTACCATCTGTGGTATTTTGTTTCTCGGATGTGTATGAATTTAGTGATTATGTAGGTTTGTCGTTGAGATTTTACTTTCAAGATGGTTCCAATTGGATATATGAATTAACAAGAGATTACGATTAGTGCGGACCAGTTGGTCAAAATAAAAAGCTTGAGTTCCTTTCAGTTTACTCAGTGCGTATATTCTTGCCACATTCGTAACTATCAATTGCAACATTGATAATGTTAATTGGATGATCAATATTGGATAAGAAAAGAGGTTGTATGAACTGAAATAGGAAATAAGCCTTTAGTGCAAAATTTGTTTGCTCAACTAATTTAAGCTCAGATTCTCTCTGTTTTACTATGTATCCAATGAATTATTATATCATTGGCATAATCTTGGAGATTCAGTTGAGTTAAAAATAATGATGACATATTTTCCAACTTACCACTGGACTAGAAATTATATCGCACACATGTTCACTTTTATCTTGCAGTTTGCGTCAGTCATGTTTTACGCATATTTCCTTTCACACCCCTATCATACATGGGTTCTCACACATGTTCACTTTGATCTTGAAGATTGGTTCAGCCATGGGTAAGTACAAGACTCACAACAAACCGCCTTACTATCCATGACCCAACGACAGAATACTTCGAGCCTAGGTGAGCAGTTGCTAGCCCTGCATTTCAAGCCGAGGAACTGAGTTAGTGTCTACTTTCTACGATTAGTTTCTTGTGCTTCATGGTATCTAGGGGAAACACAACATGATGCCTTGTTGGTTGCCTGAGCAAGGCCTTTTGGGACTAATCTCTCTCTCTAACGATAATCAAAGAAAGATTCATGCATATTCCCGTAAATGATATCAGAGAGCAGACAACTATAGGTCTGGTTATTAGTTGAAGTATAGTAGCTGCTAGCTATTCTATATGCAACACAACATATTGAATTATCCAATAGAAGTTAGGTTCATGTTCAGACTGCTTAGATGGCTTATTGTAACATATGCAAACCCCTGATGTACATATGGAAGTGTTTGTTCATTAGTATGGCAGCATGTGTACAGATGTGGTTTTGTATATTTCATTTTCCTTACGTGGAGCATATTTGTATAGATGTGGTTTTGTATATTTCATTCTTTTTTCGTGGAGAAAACCACATACTGCCGAAAAATTATTTATTATATTCTTACTTTAGCTTTTCTTTTATTGCGGTGTAGGAGGAGCTGGACATGGATGGACGGGGAAGGAGGAGCTAGACATGGATGGCGCCAAAGCGGCCAGACCCGAGATCGCCTCTCCCTATTGTACGAGGACCACGACGTCGCCTCTTGTGTACATCTTGAAGACAACCCCTTCGAGACCCATGGTCGGTACCACCAATTAACCTGCTGCATCTTTGATTATTCATTAGAGGGACAAGATTGATGGAGTTCGTAGTTTGTTTGTGTATGTAAGTGTGTCTAGCTGCAAGTTTTATCGTTGTTTGTGTATGCACCACCTGTGCTTGAGTATGCCCATAAAACAAATCAGATGTGAGCAACCTTGCTGAGCTCTCTCTTTCTCTTTCTCCTCATCTTCCCTGTCCTGCCACATAATAGTTGAGGCTACAGTGGCAATTTCTAATTACAAGAAGGTAACACGAAATAAGTTAAGAGACATACAATCTAATTAAATATTGCCTGTAACATAATCACATTGTAAATATCCTATATATCTGCAGCCATAACGACATCTTTCAAATTCTATAGTTTTATCCTGATGGTAGCAATGCCTTTGGTAGTTCTTGCGTCTGGTTGCTCCAATGCCAGCAAAACAGTGGATGAGCTGCTTCCCTTTCAGTCTGTAACCGCCAAAGAGACATTGAAAATGGCTGAGTTCCTGCTTATATATAGGTCTCAAAAGATGTTTTATCTTGTGTTCTTTTCTCAAACATACTACTATGTTTTTTATAGAAATGGGGGTCGAATATGATATAATATGTTCATTTGCAGGGTTGGGGGGATCGGATCCCTTGGGGCAGAGATGCAGTCCTCTAGAGCTGTTGGGAAGAACAAGATGGGTAAGCTCCTCCTATTGCTCTTCTATGTTGATTTAGCAGAAGAAAATAAAATTAGGAAGTGTATCTGTAGATCTATTTTGATGCTCTCAGTCTCATTCATGATTTATCCTGTAGCTAAGTCTCTTTCATATGCATATCCTATGTTTAGTGAATTGCCCGCTAGCTGTTGATTTACTCTTTGTTGTAAATTGGTTAGAAAAAAATACTTTATTACCATGGTTCTGATTGTGCACCTTTTTGGCTTAGAAAAAAGAATAATTTCTTGAGCATGAGCAATTGATTGCAGGTACTGATTTCCGTCTTGGCTCCATGCAACAACTCAGCGATCGATTCGATCCAATTTTCTGAGCTCATATCAAAATATTTCTTGAGCAGCATGCCTCGAGTATATTGGAATCAATTGTGATCTATAGCAGGTGAGTAAATCATGCTTAGTAATATAATTATGTTGTAAACTAGAGAAATATGGTGATGTTTTAATTATCGAGGTTGTACACCTGTATAGCTAATGATGGGGTATTCTTATGTTAGCTAAAACTGCTTCTGTTGTGTAGTTCATCTAACCAAATTTTTAGGGACAGAAAAACATATATTGTACCATTGGAGAAGCACAGAGGTCAACCCGCTTCAAATATGGAACATGGATTCTGGCAATGCAACGGAGTTGGGTCCTCATATCGATCCGAATGAATCAGTCTTTCTACAGAGGTCAATCTTTGCCTATTAGGCAAGAGGATAGCAAGTTCTAAATTCTGTCTCGGTAGGACATGGATTTCTATTACTATGAATGAAAATGAAGTAGTTAATGGGAGGGCTACCGTTATCCTTTTTCTTGTATGTGTTCCTAAGAGAAGTAATTTGTCCTCATGTTTCGAGGTCTCAAGAAAAGGGCGTGGAAATAGATAGAAACTCTTGAATGGAAATTGAAAAGAAATGTAGCCCCAGTTCCTTCGGAATGGTAAGATCTTTGGCGCAAGAAGAAGGGGCGACCCATATCATCTTGACTTGGTTCTGCTTCCCCTCTTTTTTTAAGAATACCGAGTCGGGTTCTTCTCCTACCAGTATCGAATAGAACATGCTGAACAATATCTTCTTCATGGAAACCTGCTCGATTTAGATCAGGAAAATCGTACATATTTTATGAAACCATGTGCGATGGCTCGAATCCATAGTCAATCCTACTTTCAATAGGACCAGTTGACAATTGAATCCAATTTTTCCCATTATTTGACTATCCATAATAGTGCGGAAAGAAAGCCTGGAGGAAGAGTGGCCTTGAGTTTCTCGCCCCTTTGCCTTAGGATTCGTTAATTCTCTTTCTCGATGGGATGGGGAAGGGATATAACTCAGCGGTAGAGTGTCACCTTGACGTGGTGGAAGTCATCAGTTTGAGCATGATTATCCCTAAACCCAATGTGAGTTGTTTCTATTTTGACTTACTCCCCCGCCACGAGCGAACGGGAATGGATACGAGGCTTGTGGGATTGACGTGATAGGGTAGGGTTGGCTATACTGCTAGTGGCGAACTCCAGGCTAATAATCTGAAGCGCATGGATACAAGTTATCCTTGGAAGGAAAGACAATTCCAAATCTGCTTTGTATACGAATAAGGAAGCTATAAGTAATGCAACTATGAATCTCATGGAGAGTTCGATCCTGGCTCAGGATGAACGCTGGCGGTATGCTTAACATATGCAAGTCAAACGGGAGGTGGTGTTTCCAGTGGCGAACGGGTGAGTAACGCGTAAGAACCTGCCCTTGGGATCCCACTTGTGAACGCTGGCATTCGAACTCACGAAATAGGGTCCGTGCACGCCCTAGCAAACCACTGCACCAACAACACTCCATGTCTACTTGGAGGCACGTTTGGCTTTATATTAGACGCAGATTTTGTTTAGATTCTTTTTTTCTGGGTACGGACAGAAAGCCGGATACATGAAACTCGGCTTTGTTCGTAAAAAAAATTCTAACTAAAGAAACTGCGTTAAAATGTATAATATTTAACCCATAACGTACAAAACTTCTTCATGAGAGATTTTTTTATTCATTTTTTTGGAAGTTGCTAAAAAAATCTGGGTTTTGAAAATCTTGGCAATTCCAGTCTTTTTCGCCCGAAAATTCCAAATGAGTTAACGTCTAAATATGGTTTAAAAAAACGTCCATATATATAATTTATCGTTTCCCATAGAGTAATTGCCGTCTCCAACATATATAATTTAGCGTCTTCCTTCGCGGACATGAATACGTACGTGGTGTAGCGGTTAGGTTCTGCGCTTCGCCACTTCGGAGATCGAAAGGTGTCTACGTTTTTTCTGCAAAATACCAATGCGCCCGGGTTAGTAACTCCTGATTGGCCCACTGGCAGGTGGGTCCATTTATCTGATTGACCGAGACAAACTTGGTAGCGTTGACCGCAGCGCTGGATCCCTTGTCATTCAATCTCTGCGTTGGGGCTTTTCTTTGTAATTAAATAAGTTTTAGTTATGGTTTATCAAAAAATAAATTAAGTTTTAGTTGACAAAGGCAATGAGCACAAGCTGGATGTGTAACCTGTTTTATTATATTTGAGGGTTTTCATGCAATTAAGTAAATTGTGAGCATCTTTTCCAGAAAAATCTGACATGCTATGGTCACCGAACGCTTTGTGCACTCCCGGCCATTGACATGTGGGCCTGCGCCAAGCTGGCACGCCAGTGGACATGCCATGTAGCTGTATACGAGCGAAGTGACCGTATTTGCACGAAAACACAAGTTGAATGACCATAAATCCGTATTGTGCAAGTTCTATAACTTTCGGTGATATTATCTTATAAATGGACGGTCCTCATTTACTTGTTGCCTCCTACTCCCACACACTTGTACTTTCACGATTTCTTCTCTTCCTTCCCCTCATCCTATCTACAACTTTTTAATACTAACAAAGAAGTTTGCACGCAAAACCAGGTAGCTTTTACCTGGGTGAACGTTGGGGTAAGCATATAGGGAAATGTATGGTGATGTGTTCGTCCCAGCCCCCCATCCTCTCCAAGCCATGTAGGTGCATGTTGTACGCTCGAGTGGGTGGATCGTACCATCGTTTCACTGATTTATCGATCTGGCTGAGTTGGGGAAGGTAGACAAGTCTTAAATGCCCATAGCTGCTTTTACAAGGAGTAGTGAAATATGAGCTACAAGGCAGCTCTATAAATTACAAAGCGATGAAGCAGTAATTGGGAGCTACTAATAGACATCAACTAGGAGATTGTACTATTGAGCGGATGCAACACGCATGGTACACCGCTCAACTCAACCTGTTGAACGTGGCAAGCCATTGGCATGGTCATTTTGCATGCATGTTGGAGCAGGTGGCTCTAGGCTTGAGAGGCAACCAGGAAATAAGATGCTCGCTGGCCCATCTACTTTGATATCTTTACAATGCATTGTCTAAGGGTGAACAAGCATTCGTCACCACAATCGCAGCAATTTGCCGTGCGAATTGAAGGGTCTCGTTAACAAAATAAGGGTCTCACAGGGATGACAGCACTTCATGTAGCAGAAGGCATGGCTCTGGCTAGGATGCATTTCATGGGGCTAGACCCAGGCATATCTAGTTTGTACACAAGGGAGTGATATTAACAAAGGATAACTTGATAAAGCGAAGACGGGTCGGTAGTTACTGATGCTGTTTTTGTGACCATGATGAAACGATTCAACACCTCTTTCTTGATTGTCCATTAGCCAAACTTCTTTGGCGTACTCTTCATATAGCCTTCAACGTGAATCCTCCCATTATCATCAACATGTTAACCGGGATGTGGCTACATGGAGTGGATTTAAATATTGCGGGACATATTGGGATAGGGATATATGCACTGTTTTGGGCTTTATAAAACTATAGGAATGGTATGATCTTTAGCGGGAAAAACTTTAACAACTTTTTGCACGTTGTCTATAGAACCACTGCTTGAATCCATACGTGATCGTTACTCACTCATGCGTACTCCAGGAAGCTTTTGATTGCTGCGTGCAACCGGTGGGAGATGGTAGCACGGGTTATCTTCAACCGATTAGAATGACGAGCTAATAATAGGCTAGGTGTTTAGTCATCGTAGCTTATTTTTTGCCGGCTGTGGCATCTTTTTATGCTTTTTGTTATATCTGGGCACTGTTTGTGAGCCAGGACTAGACATGAGATTTTGTTTTCGTACTTTCATTTAATAAATTGGCTGCATGCATCGCTCTAATGCAGAGGCCGGGGGCTATCCTCTTTTTTGAAAATAAAAAAAGACCAAGGCATATGTGTCACGGCTGTCTTAACCTTGTACTATGTTAATTGGTCTGATTTTTTAATTATCAAATATCAACCAACTCAGTCCACCGATCTCTCTCTTGTATGTTAGTACATGAACTACCGAAAGAAACCCCTATGCCGATGGCCCGGGCCGTCGGCATAGCCCAGATTCCCGTCGGCAACATATGCGTCGGCATACCCCAGGATGCCATCAGCATAGAAAAGCCGTCGGCATAGATGATATCCCGATGACGTTCGTACATCTATGCCGACGTCCTGGGCCGTCGGCAACGTTCCACGCCTAACGGTGGCTGTCGGCGCCACTGTCAAGTGTTGCCCAACCAGGAGACGCCACGTGGCAGGGCTATGCCGACGGCCTGGTCGTCGGTCTAGATTTGAAACTACGCCGACAACCTAGTCGTCGGCATATCTCTGCCACGTGTCACCCTCTGGTTTGTCCTGGGGCAGGACTATGCCGACGGCTAGGCCGTCGGCGTAGATTTGAAACTACCACTACTAGGAAAAGGCATGCTAGTGGCGCACCAGTTTTGCCTTCTAATGGCGCACTACTGGTGCGCCACTAGCATCACGCCATTAGAATTAAATTCTAATGGCGCACCACTGGTGCGCCATTAGTATCTGGTGTTCTAATGGCGCACTACGTAGTGCGCCATTAGTATTGCCCACAGTGCGCCATTAGGATTCTTTTCAGGGGGCCATATGTACCCATGTGCTTTGGCATACTAATGGCGCACCAGTGGCTGATGCGCCATTAGTGTGATTATCACAGCGCGCCATTAATGTCTTGCGTGGTGCGCCGCTAGTATGAATATTAGGGATATTTTTTTTTCTTTTCTGATATTTTCACAGGTTGCAAAATATATTATTGGACAGAATTTAGACAACACCACACAACAACAGCAGATTCATCGAATACAATAGAAGATTAGTCTCCGAATACAAATCATCATATTAGTCTCTGAATTCAAAAGACCGAACAAAGATTGAACATTACAAGTCTCGAGACCGCGAGTAGCTAGTTTGTCTTCACATTACAAGTCGATATCGACCATCTAAACTACCATCACATAGAAGAGAGTTGTGGTCATCACGATGAGCATCATCGCGATCAAACTGGTCTTCATCCGGTTCCTCCAACGCTCCCTCCTCTCTCCCGCTAGATAGCGGGCGTATCTAGATTCGGCCTCCGCCCTAGTGGTGTACCCTTTGTAACTGTTACCGCTGAAACGGTGAACCTGTCTCCGACACTCCTCCCAGTCGTCATAGACTCCGGGAACCTTACCCTTGTACACGACATACGACGGCATCTCTATGCACAAGCCAAACAACAGACAATACATAAGCAATATGTAAGTATGCAACAAAAGGATCGAAAGAGAAAAGCAAGACATTAATAACACGATTCATGGTCCTACTAATAAATAGCATCGATTACATCTAAGTTGAACGACTGTCCAAACAAAAGAGACATACGAATTCATTAAATTTAATTACAACATGAGCCAATCAATGTTTCAGAACTACACATCACTACTTTCAACTCGACTCATCGGACAGGAGCGTGGATGAAGCCGCCGTCTGTCGCGATGGTTATGAAATTGCGGTCGTTGTCACCCTGCATTTGTAGCATTCCATCTATCTCATTGTTGGACGGTTGATATCTGAGGAAGAACTGCCCCGACGTATGAAGGACATCTTGATGGATGATGTCCGCAAAGTCCGACTGGATGTGAAAGAATTCTGGTCTGAGGTCCGCGTCCTGGATTGCCGACAAGTTCGCGGCCCAATCTTTGAGATTATCTGGTAGTAGAAGTTGATGATGGTCCCATACGATCGCCCGCATGTGATGGAGGGTGTAGTAGGCATCCTTCTGACCGCCAGGCGGCTGTTTGACACAGTAGAACTTCGTATTGTGTGAGAACATGTGCTTGCCGTACTTACGAATAGTCCTCGTGAAGGTGCCTCCAGATTTGGCGTAGCCGGGGAGAACAACATCAAGAACTTTCTTGACATTTGTGTAGTCTATCTTGGAGTTACGGTTCGGGTCGAAATACATGGCCATGGAATATTTAGGGCTTAAGAGGATGAGTGTGCAATGTGTGTCACTGCACAGAACACGGAATGTTAGAAAAAAAAGAACGATTGAAATCTAAGAAATCATATGTTACGGGGCGGTTAAGGGATGACTTACTCAGGAAAGTAAGCCACAAGGAAGTTATCCATATCTGGGTTTGCCAGAATGACGCCTTCGAGGTGTGAACTCGCAACTTGGCGGTCCCGAAAGCTGCTCAAGTGCTTGGCGCGCATGTAGAAGGGGTCGACTATCACGATGTCCGGGGTCTTGTCTCTAATGATCCGCATCTTCATACTCAGCGAAAATAGCCGAACGAAGGTGTAGTGCAGCGGATGAAGGTTAAACATAGCAAAGATGTCATCAAACTGCAGGACGATCGTACCCCCGATGTCGCCATCCACAAAGCCCTTGCCCTCTGGCACCTTGGCCACGAAAACAGGGTATGCCACATCCTTCTCTCTGAGACGCCGCTTCTCCAAAGAAAGAACACTGTCGTGTAGACTCCGCATAGCACCGGTTGCAGCATTCAGCATATTTGGCGGTCGCATCGCCCTACCCGCCACATGCACCCTCCTCGAGATATCCTTAGGTGAAGGTCGCCCGTCCTGAGCACGGATCATACTCGGTGCCGGCTGGCTCGCACCGGCGCCCTTGTTAGTCTTTCGTTTCCGTCCCTTCTTCTTGATCTCCTGTAATGGGACCGAGTTCTGCTCACAGACCGCCTTCTTGAGCGTGTTGGGGCTAATAATATTTCGCACCTCATCTATCTGAGGCTCGGTGACGGCGGGAGCTCGAGGCGTCTCCTGAGAACTGAACGCCAGACGACGCCTATTGCAATTGGATTTCTCCGCCGTACCAGCTAGATTGCGGTCGTCTTGGTTGGGTTCTTGAGAAAGAGGCCCGCAGAACTCGTCAGCGTACCCATGTTCGGCAAAGTACTTATCGACTTTGGTAAATGTACCGTCGTCATTGTCATCGTCGTCCGGATCCTGTGCCGTAGGGTTGTCCGGATCCTTTGCCATAGGGATGTCTGACAGGTCCGGTAGCGTTGCGGCGTTCTTGCCATGGCTTGGCGCCGGCACGACTGGCGGTCTTGTCTGTGGGGTGGTGTCCCCCGCCCCCAAACGAATCTGGCTCTTCGGCCAAAGCAGCGGCCAGTTTACGCAGGCGCTGAGGGTCATCTCATCTTCTTCATCGGCCCCAGCGGGTCGAACCGGAGGTAACAGCTCGTCGCAGCCTAGCAGCACCCGAACCACTTCAACCCTATACATTGTGGGAGGCATCGGATTACCGTGGAACATGCGGTTGCCCGGTTGAACGATTCTGCCCCTGGCGACATCGACCAGCTCGGCGCCCACGAAGTGCAGAAGAGTGCAAGGAACGTTGGCGGTGCCCTGCGAAAACATGTACAGGGCGTCAGGATGCCCAGTCAAAGGCAAGGAGATGAAGTCATTGAAGGAAATATGCCCTAGAGGCAATAGTAAAGTTATTATTTATTTCCTTATTTCATGATAAATGTTTATTATTCATGCTAGAATTGTATTAACCGGAAACATAATACATGTGTGAATATATAGACAAACAGAATGTCACTAGTATGCCTCTACTTGACTAGCTTGTTAATCAAAGATGGTTATGTTTCCTAACCATGAACAAGGAGTTGTTATTTGATTAACAAGGTCACATCATTAGTTGAATGATCTGATTGACATGACCCATTCCGTTAGCTTAGCACACGATCGCTTAGTATGTTGCTATTGCTTCCTTCATGACTTATACATGTTCCTATAACTATGAGATTATGCAACTCCGTTTACGGAGGAACACTTTGGTGCTACCAAACGTCACAACGAATCGGGTGATTATAAAGGAGTACTACAGGTGTCTCCAAAGGCAGATGTTGGGTTGGCGTATTTCGAGATTAGGTTTTGTCACTCCGATAGTCGGAGAGGTATCTCTGGGCCCTCTCGGTAATGCACATCACTTAAGCCTTGCAAGCATTGTAACTAATGAGTTAGTTGCGAGATGATGTATTACGGAACGAGTAAAGAGACTTGCCGGTAACGAGATTGAACTAGGTATTGGATACCGACGATCGAATCTCGGGCAAGTAACATACCGATGACAAAAGGAACAACGTATGTTGTTATGCGGTCTGACCGATAAAGATCTTCGTAGAATATGTAGGAACCAATATGGGCATCCAGGTCTCGCTGTTGGTTATTGACCGGAGACGTGTCTCGGTCATGTCTACATTGTTCTCGAACCGTAGGGTCCGCACGCTAAGGTTTCGATGGCGATGTTATTATGAGTTTATGTATTTTGATGTACCGAAGAAGTTCGGAGTCCCGGATGTGATCACGGACATGACGAGGAGTCTCGAAATGGTCGAGACATAAAGATTGATATATTGGAAGCCTATATTTGGAGTTCGGAATGGTTCCGGGTGAAAACGGGAATTTATCGGAGTACCGGGAGGTTACCGGAACCCCCCGGGAACTTAATGGGCCATAGTGGGCCTTAGGGAAAAAGGAGAAAGGGCTGCCCTAGGGCTGGCGCGCCTCCCTCTCCCTAGTCCTATTAGGACTAGGAGAGGTGGCCGGCCCCCTCTCTCCCTCTTCCCCCTCTTTCCCCTTGACAAGTCCTAGTCCAACTAGGATTGGGGAGGAATCCTACTCCCGGAGGGAGTAGGACTCCCTGGCGCGCCAAGGGCTTGGCCGGCCAGCCCTCCCTTGTTCCTTTATATACGGGGCAGGGGCACCCATAGACACACAAGTTTGATCTACGGATCGTTCCTTAGCCGTGTGCGGTGCCCCCTCCACCATATTCCACCTCGGTCATACCGTCGCGAAGCTTAGGCGAAGCCCTGCGCGGTGAAACATCAAGATCGTCACCACGCCGTCGTCTTGTGGAACTCTCCTCGACACTCGGCCAGATCGAGTACGAGGGACGCCATCGAGCTGTACGTGTGTCAAGAACTCGGGGCGCCGAGTAACGGCGCCGGGATCGGTCGGATCGCGAGGAGAACTTACAACTACTTCCTCTACGTTGTGATCGCTTCCGCTTCGGGTCTACAAGGGTACGTAGACAACACTCTCCCCTCTCATTGCTATGCATCACCATGATCTTGCGTGTGCGTAGGATTTTTTTTGAAATTACTACGTTCCCCAACAGTGGCATCCGAGCCTAGGTTTTTATGGTTTGATGTTTTGCACGAGTAGAACACAAGTGAGTTGTGGGCGATACAAGTCATACTACCTACCAGCATGTCATACTTTGGTTCAGCGGTATTGTGAGATGAAGCGGCCCGGACCGACATTACGCGTACGCTTACGCGAGACTGGTTTCACCGCTACGAGCACTCGTTGCTTAAAGGTGACTGGCGGGTGTCTGTCTCTCTCACTTTAGTTGAACTGAGTGTGGCTACGCCCGGTCCTTGTGAAGGTTAAAACGGAGTCTATTTGACAAACTATCGTTGTGGTTTTGATGCGTAGGTAAGAACGGTTCTTGCTAAGCCCGTAGCAGCCACGTAAAATTTGCAACAACAAAGTAGAGGACGTCTAACTTGTTTTTGCAGGGCATGTTGTGATGTGATATGGTCAAGACGTGATGCTATATTTTATTGTATGAGATGATCATGTTTTGTAACGAAGTTATCGGCAACTGGCAGGAGCCATATGGTTGTCGCTTTATTGTATGAAATGCAACGCCTGTAATTGCTTTACTTTATCACTAAGTGGTAGCGATAGTCGAGAAGCAATAGATGGCGAACGACAACGATGCTACGATGGAGATCAAGGTGTCGCGCCGGTGGACGATGGTGATCATGACGGTGCTTCGAAGATGGAGATCACAAGCACAAGATGATGATGGCCATATCATATCACTTATATTGATTGCATGTGATGTTTATCCTTTATGCATCTTATCTTGCTTTGATTGACGGTAGCATTTTAAGATGATCTCTCACTAAAAATTATCAAGTAGTGTTCTCCCTGAGTATGCACCGTTGCCAAAGTTCGTCGTGCCGAGACACCACGTGATGATCGGGTGTGATAAGCTCTACGTCCATCTACAACGGGTGTAAGCCAGTTTTGCACACGCGGAATACTCAGGTTATACTTGACGAGCCTAGCATATGCAGATATGGCCTCGGAACACGGAGACCGAAAGGTCGAGCGTGAATCATATAGTAGATATGATCAACATAAGATGTTCATCATTGAAAACTACTCCATCTCACGTGATGATCGGTTATGGTTTAGTTGATTTGGATCACGTGATCACTTAGATGACTAGAGAGATGTCTGTCTAAGTGGGAGTTCTTAAGTAATATGATTAATTGAACTTAAATTTATCATGAACTTAGTCCTGGTAGTATTTTGCAAATTATGTTGTAAGATCAATAGCTTGCGTTGTTGCTTTCATATGTTTATTTTGATATGTTCCTAGAGAAAATTGTGTTGAAAAATGTTAGTAGCAATGATGCGGATTTGATCCGTGATCTGAGGTTTATCCTCATTGCTGCCTGTAAGAATTATGTCCTTAATGCACCGCTAGGTGACGGACCTATTGCAGGAGCGGATGCGACGTTATGAGCGTTTGGCTAGCTCAATATGATGACTACTTGATAGTTTTGTGCACCATGCTTTATGGCTTAGAATCGGGACTTCAAAGATGTTTTGAACATCATGGACCATATGAGATGTTCCAGAATTGAAGTTAATATTTCAAGCAAATACCGAGTTGAGAGATATGAAGTCTCCAACAAGTTCAATAGCTAAAAGATGGAGGAGAATCGCTCAACTAGTGAGCATGTGCTCAGATTGTGCAGGTACTTCAATCGCTTGAATCAAGTGGGAGTTAATCTTCGAGATAAGATAGTGATTGATGAATTCTCTAGTCACCATCACCAAGTTAGTAGAACTTCGTGATGAACTATAGTATGCAAGGGATGACGAAAATGATTCGAGCTCTTCGTGATGTTGAAATCGATTAAAAGTAGAAATCAAGAAAGAGCATCAAGTGTTGATGGTTGACAAGATCACTAGTTTCAAGAAAAGGGCAAAGGGAAAGAAAGGGAACTTCAAGTAGATTGACAAGCAAGTTGTCACTCCCACGAAGAAGCCCAAAGCTGAACCAAAGCACGAAACTAAGTGCTTACACTTCAAAGGACAGAGTTCTTTGGAAGCGGAACTAGCCTGAATATTTGGTGGATAAGAAGGATGGCAAGGTAAACAAAGTATATTTGATATACATGTTATTGATGTGTACTTTACTAGTGTTTATAGCAACCCCTCGGTATTTGGTACTGGTTCAGTTGCTAAGAGTAGTAACTCAAACAGGAGTTGCGAATAAAATGAAACTAGTTAAGGGTGAAGTGACGATGTGTGTTGAAAGTAGTTTCAAGATTGATATGATCATCATCGCACACTCCCTATACTTTCGGGATTAGTGTTGAACCTAAATAAATGTTATTTGGTGTTTGCGTTGAGCATGAATATGATTTGATCGTGTTTATTGCAATACGGTTATTCATTTAAGTAAGAGAATAAACTGTTGTTACATTTACATGAATAAAACCTTATATGGTTACACACCCAATGAAAATGGTTCATTGGATCTCGATCATAGTGATACACATATTCATAATATTGAAACCAAAAGATGCAAAGTTAATAATGATAGTGCAACTTATTTGTGGCACTGCCGTTTAGGTCATATTGGTGTAAAGCGCATGAAGAAACTCCATTTTGATGGGATTTTGGAATCACTTGATTATGAATCACTTGATGCTTGCGAACCATGCCTCATGGGCAAGATGACTAAGACTCCGTTCTCCGGAACAGTGGAGCGAGCAACTGACTTATTGGAAATAATACATACTGATGTATGCGATCCAATGAGTGTTAAGGCTCACGGCGGGTATCATTATTTTCTGACCTTCACAGATGATTTGAGCAGATATGGGGATATCTACTTGATGAAACATAAGTCTGAAATAGTTGAAAGGTTCAAAGAATTTCAGAGTGAAGTGGAAAAATCATCGTGACAAGAAAATAAGGTTTCTACGATCTGATCACGGAGACAAATATTAGAGTTACGAGTTTGGTCTTCAATTAAAACAATGTGGAATAGTTTCACAAATTCATGCCACCTGGAACACCACATCATAATGGTGTGTCCGAACGTCATAACCGTACTTTATTGGATATAGTACAATCTATGATGTTTCTTACTGATTTACCAATATCGTTTTGGGATCATGCATTAGGGACAGCTGCATTCACGTTAAATTAGGCACCATCTAAATCCGTTGAGACGACACTATATGAACTGTGGTTTAGCAAGAAACCCAAGTTGTCGTTTCTTAAAGTTTGGAGTTGCGATGCTTATGTGAAAAAGTTTCATCCTGATAAGCTCGAACCCAAATCGGATAAGTGCGTCTTCATAGAATACCCAAAGGAAATTGTTGGGTACACCTTCTATCACAGATCCGAAGGCAAGATATTCGTTGCTTAAGATGGATCCTTTCTAGAGAAGGAGTTTCTCTCGAAAGAAGTGAGTGGGAGGAAAGTAGAACTTGATGAGGTAACAGTACTAGCTCCCTTATTGGAAAGTAGTTCATCACAGAAATTGGTTCCTGTGACACCTACACCAATTAGTGAGGAAGTTAATGAT
This sequence comes from Aegilops speltoides, assembly GCA_021437245.1. Lineage (NCBI taxonomy): Eukaryota > Viridiplantae > Streptophyta > Magnoliopsida > Poales > Poaceae > Aegilops > Aegilops speltoides. Next base: position 67,480,892 of record CM038146.1, on the reverse strand, counting down.
GATCATAAAACTTCAGATCAAGTTACTACCGAACCTCGTAGGTAAAACAAAGTGAGATCCGCACCAGAGTGGTACGGTAATCCTGTTCTGGAGGTCGTGTTACTTGACCATGACAAACCTACGAACTATGAGGAAGCGATGATGAGCCCAGATTCCGCAAAATGGTTTGAGGCCATGAAATCTGAGATATGATCCATGGATGAGAACAAAGTATGGACTTTGATGGATTTGCCCGATGATCGGCAAACCATAGAAAATAAATGGATCTTCAAGAGGAAGACGGACGTTGATAGTAGTGTTACTATCTACAAAGCTTGACTTGTTGAAAAAAAGGTTTTCGACAAAGTTCAAGATGTTGACTACAATGAGATTTTCTCAACTGTAGCGATGCTTAAGTCTGTCCGAATCATGTTAGCAATTGCTACAATTTATGAAATTTGGCAAATGGATGTAAAAACTGCATTCTGAATGGTTTTACGGAGGAAGAGTTGTATATGATGCAACCAGAAGGTTTTTTTCGATCCAAAGGGAGCTAACAAAGTGTGCAAGCTTCAGCGATCCATCTATGGACTGGTGCAAGCATCTCGGAGTTGGAATATACGCTTTGATGAGTTGATCAAAGCATATAGTTTTATCTGAGACTTATGGTGAAGCCTGTATTTACTAGAAAGTGAGTGGGAGCACTATAGCATTTCTGATAAGTATATGTGAATGACATATTGTAGATCGGAAATAATGTAGAATTATTCTGCAAAGCATAAAGGAGTGTTTGAAAGATATTTTTCAAAGAAAGACCTCGGTGAAGCTGCTTACATATTGAGCATCAAGATCTATAGAGATAGATCAAGATGCTTGATAAGTTTTTCAATGAGTACATACCTTGACAAGATTTTGAAGTAGTTCAAAATGGAACAGTCAAAGAAAGAGTTCTTGCCTGTGTTACAAGGTGTGAAATTGAGTAAGACTCAAAACCCGACCACGGCAGAAGATAGAAAGAGAATGAAAGTCATTCCCTATGCCTTGGCCATAGGTTCTATAAAGTATGCCATGCTGTATACCAGATCTATTGTATACCCTGCACTGAGTTTGGCAAGGGAGTACAATAGTGATCTAGGAGTAGATCACTGGACAGCGGTCAAAATTATCCTTAGTGGAATAAGGATATGTTTCTCGATTATGGAAGTGACAAAAGGTTCGTCGTAAAGGGTTACGTCGATGCAAGTTTTGACACTGATCTGGATGACTCTAAGTCTCGGTCTAAATACATATTGAAAGTGGGAGCAATTAGCTAGAGTAGCTTCGTGCAGAGCATTGTAGACATACAAAAATTGCAAAATACATAACGGATCTGAATGTGAAAGACCCGTTGACTAAGACTCTCTCACAAGCAAAACATGATCACACCTTAGTACTCTTTGGGTGTTAATCACATAGCGATGTGAACTAGATTACTGAATCTAGTAAACCCTTTGGGTGTTGGTTACATGGCGATATGAACTATGGGTGTTAATCACATGATGATGTGAACTATCGATGTTAATCACATGGTGATGTGATCTAGATTATTGACTCTAGTGCAAGTGGGAGACTTAAGGAAATATGCCCTAGAGGCAATAATAAAGTTATTATTTATTTCCTTATTTCATGATAAATGTTTATTATTCATGCTAGAATTGTATTAACCGGAAACATAATACATGTGTGAATATATAGACAAACAGAATGTCACTAGTATGCCTCTACTTGACTAGCTTGTTAATCAAAGATGGTTATGTTTCCTAACCATGAACAAGGAGTTGTTATTTGATTAACAAGGTCACATCATTAGTTGAATGATCTGATTGACATGACCCATTCCGTTAGCTTAGCACACGATCGTTTAGTATGTTGCTATTGCTTCCTTCATGACTTATACATGTTCCTATAACTATGAGATTATGCAACTCCCGTTTACCGGAGGAACACTTTGGGTGCTACCAAACGTCACAACGTAACTGGGTGATTATAAAGGAGTACTACAGGTGTCTCCAAAGGCAGATGTTGGGTTGACGTATTTCGAGATTAGGTTTTGTCACTCCGATAGTCGGAGAGGTATCTCTGGGCCCTCTCGGTAATGCACATCACTTAAGCCTTGCAACCATTGTAACTAATGAGTTAGTTGCGAGATGATGTATTACGGAAAGAGTAAAGAGACTTGCCGGTAACGAGATTGAACTAGGTATTGGATACCGACGATCGAATCTCGGGCAAGTAACATACCGATGACAAAAGGAACAACGTATGTTGTTATGCGGTCTGACCGATAAAGATCTTTGTAGAATATGTAGGAACCAATATGGGCATCCAGGTCCTGCTGTTGGTTATTGACCGGAGACGTGTCTCGGTCATGTCTACATTGTTCTCGAACCGTAGGGTCCGCACGCTTAAGGTTTCGATGACAGTTATTATGAGTTTATGTATTTTGATGTACCGAAGAAGTTCGGAGTCCCGGATGTGATCACGGACATGACGAGGAGTCTCGAAATGGTCGAGACATAAAGATTGATATATTGGAAGCCTATATTTGGAGTTCGGAATGGTTCCGGGTGAAAACGGGAATTTACCGGAGTACCGGGAGGTCACCGGAACCCCCCGGGAACTTAATGGGCCATAGTGGGCCTTAGGGAAAAAGGAGAAAGGGGCTGCCCTAGGGCTGGGCAGCGCCACCCTCTCCCTAGTCCTATTAGGACTAGGAGAGGTGGCCGGCCCCCTCTCTCCCTCTTCCCCCTCTTTCCCCTTGACAAGTCCTAGTCCAACTAGGATTGGGGGGAGGAATCCTACTCCCGGAGGGAGTAGGACTCCCTGGCACGCCAAGGGCTTGGCCGGCCAGCCCCTCCCCTTGTTCCTTTATATACGGGGGCAGGGGGCACCCCATAGACACACAAGTTTGATCTACGGATCGTTCCTTAGCCGTGTGCGGTGCCCCCCTCCACCATATTCCACCTCGGTCATACCGTCATGAAGCTTAGCGAAGCCCTCGCGCCGTGAAACATCAAGATCGTCCACCACGCCGTCGTCCGACGGAACTCTCCTCGACACTCGGCTGGATCGAGTACGAGGGACGTCATCGAGCTGTCGTGTGTCAAGAACTCGGGCGCCGAGTAACGGCGCCGGATCGGTCGGATCGCGAGGAGAACGTATAACTACTTCCTCTACGTTGTGATCGCTTCGCCGGGTCTCACGAGGGTGCGTAGACAACACTCTCCCTCTCGTTGCTATGCATCACCATGATCTTGCGTGTGCGTAGGAAATTTTTTGAAATTACTACGTTCCCCAACAGTCATCGGCCGAGAGGCTTAGTTACCGTGATGCCGTCGAGCTCGGCTAATGTCGAGGCACCGCCAACGGCGGGCGTGCAACTGACAGAGGGGGTGCTTGCTGGCGAGGTGCCGGCCGGCGTACACCCGGGTGCATTAAGCTCCAATGCCCGTGTCGGCGCCGGAGACACGAATACCGCCTCCGCCGGAGACACCAATGGCGCCGCCGCCGGAGACACCAATGGCGCCGCCGGAGACACCAATGGCGCCGCCTGCGCATTGTGCGAGTTGCTGGCCGTGAAGCTGGGAACCGAGGGAGGCCCCTGTTGGCCGCTCGCAATCCACGTCGTCAGCCCATGAATCAACGTAGGCACCATGGCGTTGAGCTTCGTTCCCAGCTGTTGTTCCACTTGCTCTTGGACAAGCTCCGGAATCCGCGCCACTTGTGCCTTGAGTGCTTCAACCTCGCGCGTCTGGCTTTCCGAGCTGGCCTTTTTCTCCTTTCGCACACCAGCGGTATAGTATGACCCCCATTTTGTGGACAAGCCTTTGCCGGCCACACGACCAGCTGACGTCGGCTTAGTGAGCTTATCCTTGTTTTTCATTATGTTCAACACCCTATTTAAAGGGGTGTCGAAAGGGGAGCACTGAGACGACCCCGCGCTACTGCTTTCAGTGTCCTGCGAAAGGAACGTGAACCATTTAGAAATTTGGGGATTAATTAGAGTGCAACCATATGGAGCTAATTACGCGGGGGTGTATTCCTTACCAGAACAAGCTCAAGTGCCCTGGTCTTCGGAACCGTGGTAAGCTCCTTTGTTATCGGGTCCTCCTTGTACCGGGCCCTAACATAGTTCCTGGTCTGCTTGTTACCGCTGTATTTCTCGAAGCGGGGCGGTAGGCCTTGCTCGGCACGCTCCACGTCCTCCTTGTCCCATATAGGCTCCGCCACTCTATAACCGCCGGGACCGAGTTTGTGTTCCCCTAAGTTCAACTCCCGCATTTCTTTCCCCCACTGACTTGATTCGGAGGTTGCACTGCTCGAGCACTTGATCTCGAACTCCTTGTACTCATCTTCGCTCATCAAAGGATATTTCGCCTTGATCTTCTCATAACTATCACCTTTATCAATCATTTTCTTCACCGCGCTTCTCCAAGTAGACATGGCCGTGCTCATCTTCGTGAGGGCGGCACTGTTCACTTTATTCCCTGAGAGGCGTGTGTTTTCAAATTCGGCGGGGAACTTGTATCGTTCGTGCAGCTTCGTGAAGAGGAGATTGCGCAAATTCCCTCGGTCCTTATGCCTAAGGTTCTCGGTGTTGATCGAGACGGTGCTCCGGAGAATATACCCGAGCTGAACCGAGTACCCCTTGACTATATGTTTGGGCTCCGTTGGATCCCCGTCGGAGTCCACTTGAGTGAATTCCTCCTTGACGGTGCGGAGCGCATTCGGACGCCGGTCCTTCCTTTGCTTCTTCGATTGGCTGCCATCTGTGTGTGCGCCGCCATCATCAGTGGTGGCATCCTCGGCGGCACCATCAGTGGTGTCATCCCCGACGCCACTAGGGGTTGTGTAATCAAGATCGGTGTCTTCCGCAGCGTCCTCATAGCGGTGAGGTTGTTCCTCCATCTCCTGGGACAGCTCCTAGAATTGCTTGCCACCCGAACCACCGGCCTCATTGTTGTGGGCCATGTTTCGCTCTAAATAGGAAAAAAGTTTGGTCAAAAAGTTGGTTATTGTCAAGGAACAAGATCATGGTCTCATCATTTAGGGTTTGTCGACACCGAGGCACCCTAAAAGCCTAAGCTTTCATCATTTAGGGTTTGTCGATGCCGAGGCACCCTAAAAGCCTAAGCGTACATCATTTAGGTTCTCATCGACACCGAGGCATCCGGGGCAGCCAAGTTAAGTTTTCATCATTTAGGGTTTATCGATGCCGAGGCACCCTAGGTTGGGCCTAATCACTTGGCACTAATCACTTGGCTCTATTGCCACCTATGTTGGGTTTATCATCTAGGGTGCATCGATGCTAAGGAGAATTCTAAGTTGGGCCTAATCACTTGGCTCTATTGCCACCTATGGTTTAATGCAGCAAGAATAAAGGGGCAGTTGATCCTACTTAATTAAGTACTAAGATACCCCGGCCCATGCATTAGTCGAAAGTACCCCATATGTCCTATTTTTAGCAAAGTCATGCTAAAATTCACGGAAAATTTCAGCATGACCTTTGCTGAAAATAGGACATATGGAGTACCCGAATTTGCCGGAACGGAAGTTAATCAACATTCCGGCAAACTCAAGGGCCGGAACGGAAGTTAATCAAGTTGACAAAATTCCCAAGTAGTACAGCAGCAGCATCACAAGTAGTACCAATGAACATATAGTCCAGCAAGTTGAAAAAGCTGAAGTTCTCAGCATGAAGAATCACACAACACAGCACCTACATTATGATGATACATTTGGAGATTGCACATACAGTTTTCGCATAAGCATAATTGTTCTGGAGATTGCACATATAGTTTTGACAGCACAGCACCTATGACAGCACATACAGTTTTTCACATTTGTAGATTGCACATACAGTTTTTACATAGAGCAATGTTCTTTTCATTTCACCTTCCATTTTTTTGCAATTCAACTCACTTCCTTTTCTTATAGTTACTGCTCCCAAATGAAATGACACTTTGACATGGTTGCAATTGTCAGTGTCTACTTATCTGCAATTTTTTTGTGTCTGCTTAGGAGAAATAGATTTCAAACTTCAGCTTGTTTTGTATAAGGAGACTAAAAAACTATCTAAGGAGTTCTTCAAGTTCAAGTTACAGCCTGCATGACATTTTCCTACACAATGCTTGTTGTAAATAGTTACTTAAAGTAAACACTTTTTTATCTTAGCTTACTTACAACAGAATGCCTATCTTTCTGGTTTTCCAATTCCTTTTGTTTCATTTTCAACATTGCTCTATTTGTAATTAATAGCACTGTTCAAGAAATCTGTATATGCTTACAGCAGCACTGCTAATGATACAAGCCCATGTGCTTGTGCAAATTGACCTGGTTGGAATTCATACAGCAATAGTAACAGTTAACTAAACTTCTTTTGCATGCATTTATCACTCTAGAAAACTTTCAGTAACAAGTGAGAAGCATCTGCATTTTCTTAGTGAACTTTTGAGTGCATTTATCACTTGTTCGAGTATGCTACAGCTTCTGCAAATCACGAACTCCTTTAGTTTACATCTCAGTTTTAGCAAACACTACAGTTTCAGTGAAGGAGTCATAACTGAATAACAGGCACTATAGTTTCTCTACAGTATTGGAACACTGAACATTTTCAGCTAATTGTAGCAAGAACACTGAAGAACACTGAACCCACTAGCATGCCTAAGCAAAAAGCTTCATCACCTACTTCTCAGATACGAGGGAGTGGTACATTTTATTCAGGCTGCCGTAGGGGGAAGGAGGGAAGGGGCAGAGGTGAGGAATCACCTGTGGGATAACGGCAGTTGTCGAGGAGGACGCCGTGTCGAGGAGGCGATGTGGCGGCAAGACGAGGAGGAGGAGGCGTCGAGGAGGAGGAGGCGTGCGAGGAGGTGGCGCGTCGAGGAGGCGGCGGCCGAGGAGGAGGCGGTGGAGGCGGGCAGCGGAGGGTTCGGCCGGCTGGCGCAAGGCTTGGCGGGCGGGCGGGCAGCGATGGCGGCGGTTAGGAACCCTAGCTGTCGCGCTTCGGGAGGGAGGTTGACGCAGCGGGCCAAGGGGAGGGGGACGCGGCCGGCGGGCGCGAGCGAGGGGGCGGTGCTCGGCTCGGGACGGCGAGGAGGCAGCGAGGGAGGCGGCGCTCGGCTCGGGACAGCGAAGGAGGCGAGGAGGGCGGCGAGGGGGACGGCGAACACGGGGGGCAGCGGAGAGATTAGAGATTGGGGATTTAGTGTGGGAAACTTTCTAATGGCGCACCTCCATCTCGTGCGCCATAAGAACGACTATTCTAATGGCGCACCAGCTCTCGGTGCGCCATTAGAATTTTGTTCTAATCTAGCACACTAGCCCTATCTACCACCTAACCCTATCTACAATAGAACCCACCCACTAGCCCGACTGGTCAGCACGCAGCACACACACCAGGAGGTCTTGGGTTCGGTTCCCAGGCTCCCCAATATATTTTTTATGCATTTTAAATGCTGTTTTTTATATTTATTTGTGTTTAAATAGGTTCAAACTTGTTTAAATCATAACAGTAATATTTTTTATAAAAACAGTTTTTAAAAAATATGTTCAAATTTGTTACTTGAAAATATCATCGGCGGCGGCGGTGGAGCGGGGGAGGGTGCGGGGATCGAGATCGAGATGGAGGGGGAATCGAGATCGAGATGGAGGGGGATCGAGATCAAGTGTCCTCATGAATTCAAAGAGTGCCCATGAAATTTAAAAATATTCATGATATCAAAAAGTGCCCATGAAATACAATCGAGAAATGAAGACTACGATTTAAATACAATCGATCTTAGCTAGCTATCTGTTCACAATCTTCTTGCCCTTCTTTTTCGCAAATGGAGTTCTTCTGTGGAACAGACATCCTTTAGGTAGGGTGGTCTTGCTTCTTCTTGTGGTGTGTTCTGCTACTTCATCATCGTCGTCATGTTCGATCTTTGGGTCACCGTACTTGTCGAAGTCTTGCTCATTGGCTACTCCATCCATTCAGATGATCTTCCTTTTGCCTCTCCTCACGACAACACGACTGGGCTTTGACGGGTCGGTAATGAAGAAGCATTGGTCCACTTGGGAAGCCAGTACCCATGGCTCATTTTTCACGGTGACGTTTGCACCCACGGTCTTGGATTTGGCTTCGGGTATAACCATGGTAGTGAAATATCGGTCTTCTTTTAGGACGCTCTTGGCCCATTTGACACGGAACATCGGCACCTTCTCTCCAGCGTAGCTCAGCTCTCAGATCTCCTCGATCCTTCCGTAGTATCTGTCCTTGTCCTTACCGGTGTTGGATTCCATCATTACCCCGGAGTTCTGATAACCATCGCTCTTCATGTCCTTGTCCTCGGTGTAGAATGTGTAGCCGTTGATATCGTACGCCTCATAGGTCATCAGGTTGTGCTCGGCGCCCTGTGACAAGGCGAATATGAGTTGTTCTTCCGCGGAAGAATCTTCATGTAAAGGGTACGACAGAAGCTTCTGCATGAACCAACGCGTGAAACATGAGTTGTGCTCTTTGAGTATATCTCCGTCCGTCCTCTGTTGGCCTCGGTCATTGTACGTCTTCTCAATAAAGGTTTTGTGCTCTACCACCCAAGGATCGACCACGTCTATGTGTTGTAGCGCGACTAGGTTTGCTCTTTCAAAGTCGGCGAGTCGACCCTCGAAGTCGACATGCATTTCGTGGCGACCCTCACGGTGTCCCCATCCAGCGAGCCTGTCGAGGTGCCTGTTGACGGGCAGACCAACGGGGTTCTTGATGCCTATATAATTCGTGCAGTAGGAGATGCACTCTTCGTTCAGAAAGCCCCTGGCTATACTTCCCTCTGGACGTGACATGTTGCGAACGTATCCTTTGATGACACCATTCATCCTTTCGAGCGGCATCATCTTTGTGCAGGAACGTCGCCCGAGTTGGATGATATCCTCCACGATATGGACCAGCAGATGCACCATAACGTCGAAGAATGCGGGGAAGTACATCTCAAGCTCGCATAGTATCACCATGATCTCTTCTGTAGTCTTCGAGTTGCCTCACGCCAATCGACTTAGAGATGGCGTCGAAAAAGTTGCATAGGCCAAATAGCATTTCACGGACGTGCGCGTCCATGATCCCTGGATTGCAATCGAAGTATCTGCGTCATCGGCATGTGACGATCGTGAGACTTCATCTGTTGAACTTCGCTTATTTGGGTCTAGGTATCTGCTTATCTTCCCACAGTAACCGAAGGAAGTTTTACTCCTAGGAGGCAGGTGAAAAACTGCTCGATCTCCTCCTGACTTAGAGTGAAGCACGCGGGAGGGTAGTCATTTCTGGTCTTCTTGGCCTTTTTGCCTTTGCGATGACTTTCTGTGTCCTGCTTCGCCTCATCATCATCATCATCATCATCATCATCATCATCATCATTAGCGTGAAGCTCCTCCCTGATGCCCATGGATTTCAAGTCTGCCCTTGCTTTCGGCCCATCTTTGGTCCTCTCTGGCATGTTGAGCAGGGTACCAAGAAGACTCTCGCACACGTTCTTCGTGATATGCATGACATCAAGGCTGTGAGGCACACGGTGGATCTTCCAGTACGGCAAGTCCCAGAAAACAGACCTCGTTTTCCATACCTTTAGCAGCGGCTCTGGCGCCTTTCGCTTCTTTCCCGGCTCTGGCGCCTTTTGCTTCTTTCACGGCAGTGGGCAGTCTTTCCAATTTTTCAACAGCTCGTCTATTTCCTCGCCGCTCCTCGTACACGGGCGTTTTCGGGGTTCGGTTTCACCATCGAACATTTCCTCCACGGGTCATCGTCGCGAAGCCACCTTCGATGTCCCATGAACACGGTTTTCGAAGACCCGGGATCTCTATCTAGCTGGCGATACGTTGTGTCATCCATGCACCTTAGGCATCCAGAAAATCTGTGGACTACCTGCCCCGCGAGATATCCGTAACCGAGATAGTCGTGCACCGTCGGGAGCAGTGCGGCTCTCATAGGAAAATATTCTCTCTCTGCGGCGTCCCACGTATTGGCTGGCGTTTTCCACAGCGTGTCTAGCTCCTCCTTCAGCAGCCCCGATCTGATTGATGTCGTTCCTGGTTGTTTCGCCCTTCAATTAGCATACTCATGTGAATGTACTTCCTCTTCATGCACAACCAGGGGAAGGTTGTACATCCACACAAACACAGGCCAGGTGCTATGTGTGCTTCTCTGGCTGCCAAGCGGATTGACTCCATCGGTGCTCGCGCCCAAAGACGATGTTCCTTGGATCCTTCCCAAATTCTGGGTATTGAAGTTCAATGCTTGCCATCGCTCGCATCCTTAGGGTGACTCAGCATCTTGTCTTTTTATTTATCTCCGGATCATTTCCGTCATCTTCCGCTTCTTCTCCTCCCTATCTGCGTGCTAACGCAGGAGCTTTGCTACCTTAGGGTCCATGAAATACCGTTGCAGAGCGAGGTGATCGGAAAGTACCACACCGATTTTCGAGGAGCTTTCTTCCTCTTCTTGTATCGAGTGACGCCGCACACCGGACATATGGTAGACTCGCGTGCTCGTCCCGATAAATGATACAATTGTTGATGCACACATGGTATTTCACGTGCGGTAAATCCAGAGGACACACGATTTTCTTCGCCTCCTCGAAACTGGTCGGGCACTTGTTCCCCTTGGGAAGACGTTCGTGCCAGAATGACATGTTCTCGTTGAAGCATGCGGTCATTTTGTGTTTTACCTTCATCTCGAGCCATGGCGTTACTTTCGGCGGGTATCCTCGGGCCTGCATCCTTCATACAATGGAGTAACCGCGTCTATCTCCAGTTGATCCACCTTGGCTTTCTCTCGGGCGGCAGCTCTTGCGTTATCCATCTGCTTAAGAAGCAGCTCTTGAATATGAGGGTCCTGCACCCAGCCTCCATCGTCATCTGCTCCGGCATCTTCATCTTCATGATCATGCCCTTCGTCTTGATCTTCCTCATCATCATTTACGACATCTTCTACATGATGACTGTGTACAGCATCACCATCGTGATCATGTCCTGGAGATTCTTCGTCTTCTCGCCCGCCCTCGCCGTGGTGGTACTTGTCTTGTTGCCCTTCCTCATTTCTTGCCTGGCCCCCATGGACGACTTCATAGTCATCTTCATCACCTTGCCACCGATAGCCATCCATGAAACCACGCAAGAGCAGGTGGTCCCGCACCTGCCCGGAATCCGGGTCCGCAATAAGGCTCTTCAGCTTGCATCTTCGACACGGACATCTTATCTCCGTCTCGTTCTTATGAAGCATCTCGGCCTTCGCGGAGCTCAAAAACCTATTCATGATGCCTTCAGTCATCGTGCGAACCATGGTCGCTTGCGGGGTAAAGCAAAACGATATTTTAGAAACAAGAAAAAATTTGGCATGACCTTCCCTAAAAATAGGATCAAAAAGAATGCATAGTGTAAAAATTCTCGCCGAAACAGAAATAAATCAAAACATTCCGGCAAAATATTGGCAACTATCGCATTTCAAATACCGGTACCTTCAAACACAATCATATATGCAACACCACAAACACATGCAACACCACAAACATACATAGATCTAGCTAGGCCACAAAAAGTGCGTGTGCACATTGTTGGAGCGAGCTAGGGAGAAAAAAAGTAGATCTACATCATGAAGATAGCTTTCCCGTTACTTACCTATAAAAAAAAGGGTAATTTCACCACTTAATTTTGATGAATTTATGGTGGAAATGAGGTGAGGAGGAGGAGGCAGCCGAGACAAGCTTGGAGGAGGAGGTGGAGAGAATGAAGTGGGGAAAGTGAGTGGGTAGGTGGGCTGTCCAAAATATCTTGTTGGTCCCAGGTTACTAATGGCGCACCACCACATAATGCGCCATTAGTACTTTTTGCAGAAAAGTAAAAAAAAACATATGTATACTAATGGCGCACGGTATCACAGTGCGCCATTAGTAGTTTAAACTACTAATGACGCACTGTGATACGGTGCGCCATTATAGGTTATATATATATATATATATATATATATATATATATATATATATATATATATATATATATATACTAATGGCTCATTGTCTTGGCCGTGCGCCATTACTAGTTCTAACTAGTAATGGCGCACTTTGTCATCATCGCCATTAGTTTGTATGGAAAAATGGAAAAAAATCAATAGTAGTGACGCACCGTGAGACTGGTGCGCCATTAGTGTGGAAGACACTAATGGCGCACCGGAAGTCAGTGCGCCATTAGTATATAGTAGTGGCGCACTGTCTACCTGGTGCGCCATTAGAATCAGTCCTATCTATAGCCCTTTTCCTAGTAGTGTACGCCGACTGCTAGGCCATTGGCATATCCCTGTCCCAGAAGCTACCAGAGGGTGCCACATGGCACCTATGCCGACGGCTAGGCCGTCGGCGTAGATTTGAAACTACGCCGACGGCCTAGCCGTCGACATAGGTGCCACGTGGCGCCCTCTGGTAGCTCGCATCAGCCCCGTCGGCATAGGTTTTGTCTGATTTTTTTTCTTTTTTCTGTTTGTTTTCAATTCAATTCAATTCAAATACACAACACATATATATGATGAAAATAGACATACACAACACATATAAGTATCATCCTCACAACCAACACCAACACCATCACAACAATATAAGTATCATCACAAACATAAGCATCATCACAAACAACATAAGCTTCTAAAGAAGCATACAAGTCATCTAAAGGACCATAAAAGACCACAAGTCATCTAAAGAACACAAGTTTATCATCACCACCACCGTCACCCACTAGTGCAGAACCGGGCATTAGCACCGGTTCGTAAGGCTTTATAGTGCCGGTTACATAACCGGCACTAATTTGTGGTCACTAAAGGCCCCCCCCCTTAGTACCGGTTCAGCACGAACCGGTGCTAAAGGGCAACCACGTGGCACGAGCCAGCTCCGGGGACCTGGAGCCCTTTAGTACCGGCTGGTAAGACCAACCGGTACTATAAGGTTTGGGGGGTTTTTAGTTTTATGATTTCTTTTTCATTTAATTTTGTGTTTCCATTTTAATTCTTTTTCGTTTGCTGGTATTTTACGATACTACACATTGTACACGTTATGCATATATATATATATATATATATATATATATAGAATTTCTAGTAGAACCAATCATGCATATATATATATATATATATATATATATATATATATATATATATATATATATATCACATCAATGTCTCACAAATTAAACCACCATATTAATTAATTCACACATACACACATTTATAGCTATATATGATTTCTCCTACATATGAATATTGCCTTCGGAGCCAGTGGCATTAGCCTAATTGGTGCCTTCGGAGCACGATGACAATTGAAAGTGGTTTTCATGGGGGCGGTAGCGGGTAATAGAATTCTCCATTCGGATTTATGACCTGGTCGAGCAAAAATCCGCTATTTCCTCTTGAAGTGCTTCTACGCGCCCTTTCTATGAGCTTCTCCCACACCTCTTTGAACTGTTAAGAAGGAGATCAATATGCATGTGTATTAGTTGTGTGACTAGATATCGATAATGGTGTAAAAATTGTGAATAGTGTTCTGACAAGCGTACCCATTGCTATCTTTGAGATCTGCTCCTTTCGGACGCCATCATGCGATTGTTCTCGCAAACGCAGAATGCACACAGATCAGCCCCCTGCGCCTGCTTCAGGGCCTTTACGAGATAAAAATTAATCAAGCATGATAATTAAAGAGATGGCAGCTAGCTAGCTAGCTAGTACTACTTAATTACTTACCTTGGGTCAAACCCGTTGAAGCTTTTGTTTCCATTCACCTTCCGTGACGCTGATGAATCTTGCCCAAGCCCTGCCCGCCGACAAAGAAAATGAATAAAGGGGTTATTAAATAGTTCAGATCATGAAATGACGAACTAAATAGGCCGAGATATATAGTTAATAATGATTGAAATTACCTGTTGACTATCCCATACAAGATGTTAAAGTCAGTTTTTTTTTAGATTAGTGAGTCCAGTACTTCAACTATTCCGGCGTCAACTTTAATGATACACAAGACCCAGTGAAATCTGCATGCACACACGTTTACATGTCTTAATTAAGCGGGCATATGTAAGCAAAAACATGTAGCTAGCTAGTAGGCAAAAACAGAGAATTTGTAGTACAAGACAGTGTGACTCACCCAAAGTGGTAAGGAAGTAGTATATCTTCATTGCATTTGAGGCGCTTCAAGAACTCTAGCATGCTGTCCTCTACTTTCTTTGCATGATGTTCATTTATCTTCCATGTGAATTCATTAACGGTGTTTGGGTCAATGAACCCAATGCCAAAGCGTCCACCTTTTCTCATTTCATATATCTTCATCCTGCATAATACCACAGAAAAGAATCTAGTGAGGATAATTATAGGTAATGATTGATCAAAAGGATGACTACAGCTAGCTTGAGACTTAAATTATAGAAAGAGATCACTTACAGACAATAGCAACTGACGATAGATTTGTCGAGTGCGTCCTGATTGTATAACTGAAACAGTTCTAAATACTCAACGGACCCAACTTTCTCATGGTAGTAATGGTCCTTCTTGACATTCACCATGAGGGACACTCGATCTGAAATCTTGGTAATGTTCATGTACCATTGATGCAATTCATACATTCTCGTTGGGAGGTTCTTGACCATGTCTGGCACGACCAAAGGTTGGCCCCGGACATATTTCCGTTTTACTTCATCCTCTCTAAGCAAAGGCATGGGCTCGATCTCGAGGAGTTGTCCAACAGTGATGTTGAGAACTTCAGCCTGCATTATATGCTCCTCCGTTATTACCACATTGCCCACCTCGGGAACATGCAATTGTTTGCCCACAATAATATTGGGGCGCAGCGTTTATCACTGTTGTTGGCACAACAAGCGAGGGATCGATTTCGCCGCTGTTCTCCCAGTGGGAATGGTTTTCCCACATTTTTGGTAGCTGCTTCTTGTTTGCTCGATCCCGATGTAGGCGTGCTCGCCTCCCTTTGTAGGCGTGCTCGATTTAACTTCGATGTGGCGCTCATAGTGCGTGTCAACAGGCTTGGAAGCTGGTGGTTGAGCCATCTGAATGAAGTGGTCAATCGTTTCCTCGTGCACTTTCTCCCTTGGCGGCGGTGGCGGTTTGGTGCAAAATGGGCTTCCACCTCGGCCTTGATATGGCTGTGATTTCCTCCTCGGACCTGTCATAAGACCTCTGCGGAAGAGGCTTGAGGCTTGGACAATATTTATATCGCTTGCCTCCGCCTGTACTTCCTGTACTACCTTGACTCGTACCGCTACACACCATAGCTGCGGGGTGTCTCTTCTGCGATTCCGAGGCGGCGGAGACGGCCGACGGACTGAGTTGGACGAGGAGGAGTGGCTGAGGTTGTGCAGACTTGGAGGAGGAGTGGGCGTCGACGCTGTGGCGGACTTGGAGGAGGAGGATTGTCCGACACTTTGCGGACTTGGAGGAGGAGGATTGTCGACACTTTGCGGACTTGGAGGAGAGAGAGTCTGCTGACTCGGTGGCGGACTTCGACGAGGACTCGGGTGACGCGGTGTCGGTGGCCTTGGAAAGATGATGCAATCCTTTTTCCATAGGATGATACGATGTTTGGCCTCTCCGAGAAAGCGCTCGCCGCCACCTCCAGCAATGTCAAGCTGTAGCCCCGAATATGGTGGGCCCACCACCTCATCAACCAAGACACGAGCATAGCCCGCTGGAATCGGGTTGCAATGGAAGGTTGCCTCGGGGGGATTTGTGAAAGCACAGCCGTCCGCCACCTTCATGGATATGTTCTTCATTTTGACGTCTAGCTCGCAGTTAGTGTTCTCCGTGATGTCATCCACGGGGTATCTACCCAGCATTGCGTCGTCCGGGACGGAACCCACGCTGCTTCTCGGCATGGATGGGCCGGTGCTATCCAATGCTGGATCATCCGCTAGCTGCCGCTGGAATTTGACTGCCAATTCCGCTTGACTTGCTTCTAGGCCTTGAAGGCGTTCATAGTCCCGCATCCTCTGCTCCTCCTCCATCTTCCTCTCCTTCTCCTCCGCAATCTTCTTTCTCGCACGGGTTCTGTAGTCGTTGTTCCAGTCTGAAAACCCCTCATACCACGGCAGAGCGCCCTCGCCTCGTGTTCTTCCCGGGTGTTCAGGATTTCCCAGGGCACGCGTAAGCTCATCGTTCTCTCTGTTGGGCTGGAACACCCCCGTTCGTGCCTCTTCTATTGCAACAAGTATCGCATCGTCGGGTCCCTTCAGACTTGCCCTCGTCGAAACATTGCTGTCTCCGGTCCAACTCCCCCATGCGCATAGAACCAAGTCCCGACCTGGCGGGCAGCTCTTAGTAGCCGGAGTGACACTGCATCCTCCATCTCTTTCTCGGACTTATCCCACTTAGGCATTGCCAAGATAGCCACCTGGCCCCACTTATGGAACTTATCCTTTTTTGGCATTCTTCTTGTTTATTCTCGACCGTTCCTTAGCTAATTCCGAATCCTTAAATTTCACGAAATCGTCCCAATGATCACGCTGGTTCTCCGGTGTTCCCTTGAATCTCGGAGTCTTCCTTCCTCCGTTGACGTACTTGTTCCATTCACCATTCATGTAGTTCTTGAATGCGATCGCCATCATCTTAAGAGCAGCCTCTTTGACTTTCGCACATCGCTACGTGAAATGATCGGTAGGGTGAAATGTTCCATGAGAGTATCCCAAAGCAGATCTTTTTATTCTTGTCGACATAAGTAACATCTCGGGCGTGGCTTTCCGGCGCTCTCCATTCTTGAAGTTTGATTGGGAGTTGGTCCTTCACAAAACTCCAAGACCGACGAACGAACTTGTTCGCAATCTTCTTAAGGCGCTAATGGTTTGCTAGTAGGGCGCATGCCTCGATATTGTACTTTACGCCCGGCTTCAACTTTTGTTCGGGCCTCGTTTAAATCCTTTTGCTCGAAGATTTGCTCGATCCGGATGGCTAAAAGAACAAAGATCGATTCGTTAATATATCTTCAAGTCATTTAAAACATGTGATGATCACCAGATGCCTGCTTATATAAATATATATACCTCGTCGGTGTTTGTTGTTTCAGGATCATGTTGTTCGTCATCGTCATAATCATAGTTCATGACTTCGTCGTGATCGAATATCATATCACCCTCTCCGGTGTTGTTTAGAAATTCGGAGCCGTCATAATCTTCTTCATTTTGATTATCATCGCGCGTATCATATCGAACATGGTCTTTCTCCTTCTCTGTCGGTATTATGCGCCATAGCTTTTGTTTAACTAATCCAAAAGAAATATAAAACAATTTAGTATTCAAATCTCGAATAATAGATATAATCTCGAATACATCGTCGAATAATAGATATAATCTCGAATACATCGTCTCGAATAATATATAATATTGAATAGTACATCACGGCTATTAGCTAATAAAGATCGAATACTACGAGAAGAATCTAGGACACTCGCGGTTCCTCCGGGCAGGCGGTGGACACCCAACGAGAAGGAACCCTCACGGGATCATAGCTGAAGTGAGATCCCGAAGATCTTGCCACGTATTGGAGAACCTGCCGCCCTCTAACGCAACCATGTAGCGATGGGCGTGCTCGTCCTCCTCCACGACACGGCGACGTACCACCTCCGGCGGGGCGGGTCCCTCCCGACCAAATCGCCCCGCGAACGCCACCAAGCGAGATCGGGTCGACGACGGGACCCGCGGCGGGTTCCTCGTCAAGCGGCGCGCCCTCCAAGCAGCACCTCCAGTGCCAGCCAGTGAGCCAGTCCGGACATGGGTTGGCTGGGCGTCGTCGCAGACGGGTCGACGGCGAGGATGCGGGCGGCATCGTCGAGAACAAATACTAGCTATATGCCCATAAAAAGTAACATTTTTTAATGATTGGATTTTGATAACTAAAATTTCTAACATTTCTATATAACTAACATTTCTATAACATTTCTAACAATGCTATATATAACTAACATTTCTATAACATTTCTAATATTTCTATAACTAAAAACAGAAAAATATTATAACATTTCTATATATATAACTAACATTTTATAACTATTTCTATAACTAAAAACAGAAAATTTTCTAACAATTCTAACTTTTTATAACTATTTCTATAACTAAAAACAGAAAAATTTCTAACAATTTCTAACATTTCTAACAATTCTAACAATTCTAACATTTCTAACTATTTCTAAAAACAGAAAAATGTCTAACAATTTCTTAAAAACAGAAAAATCTACAACTAAAATGTATGTGTGTGTGTGTGCGCTCACCGGCAGCAGGCGAGGCGAGAGGCGCGAGCGGCAGACGAGCGGCGGCAGGCGGCAGAGGCGGCGGGGCAAGACGGCGGCGGCGACGACGGGACGGGACGTCTGGGGGCGGCGGCAGCGACAGGGGGACGGGACGTCTGGGCAGGCGGCGGCAGACGACGGGACAGTGGCGACGGCAGCGGGGCGGAAGCGGCGATGGCGGCAGGGACAGACGGGACAGGACGACGGGCGGCGGCAGACGGGACGAAGCGGCGTCGAAGCGGCGACGGGCGGGCGGCGTCGAGGATATGGAGGCAGCGGGGCGGCGGCAGTGCAGAGGAGAAGAAGCGAGAGGAGAGATGAGAAGCCAGCGAAATTTGAAGTGTTTTCTTATATAGAAGCACCTTTAGTACCGGTTGGAGCCACCAACGGTACTAAAATCTGTTTTGCCTTGCCAAGCGGCGGAAGCGACCCTCTTTAGTACCGGTGGTGGCACAAACGGTACTAAAGGCCCCTTTAGTACCGGTTTGTGCCACGACCGGTACTAAAGGTGTGCGCTGCCGAGCGATGGCGCAGAAGTTTAGTCCCACCTCGCTAGTTTAGGAGCGCCGGGACGGTTTATAAGCCCGGCGCAGTAATCGCATTGAACTCCTCTCAATAGCAGGCCTTACGGGCCTACCTCTTCCACTCTGCTGTGGGCCCTTGGGCTTGCGGGCTCTGCATCCTGGCCCAACTACAGGTTGGGTTTCTAGTCGTATCTGAGCCGCTATGGCGCGATGGCGGGCTTTATTTTTTTTTTTTTTGATTTATTTATTTTTGTTTTATTTATTTTTGAGTTTTTTTCTGTATTTAGAGTTTCTTTGTGAATATTTTTGCTTTAGGTACAAAAATTACAAACTTTCTGTTAGTCTTTGGTAGATTTCAAATTTGAATAGTTTAAATTTTGAATTATTTGAAATTTGTGTGAATCACTAGTTTGTGAATAACTTAACTTTGAAAAAGTTTTTCAGTGATTCTTTTTTCTTATGTTTAATATTAGTGTGTTTTATCATTATATTAAATTTAGTAATGATTAGGTTATTTAAAAAATGAAATGCCTTTGTAACAGTTCAGTTTTCGTGGAAACCACGATACTTCGAAAAAGATTGTCCATTTTGTACACGAAGTGTATCCAGTTTTCGCCGTAACCCTCTCTACTTTCTTGCACATGCTATTTGTATAAAATTATGATACCATGCCAACTTTCAACCTTTTCCGAGTTCATTTGAATTGCTTTTCAATTTCAGGGTCATTTATTTGGAAAAAATCTGTAAATGCATGAAAAGAATTTGTTTGCACATAAAATTTCTTGGCGTTTCAAATGCCAAAACACATAACTACCCTAACTACTACAGACATCCCTCACGGGTGTGAAACACGAAGAAAGTGATGATAGTGAAGCCGATCACATCCCAGATCTTTGGGTGTGAAACTTTTCTTCGCATGTGTCCCTTTGCGCGTAACCATGGAAAATCTTCATCATTTAACGGGATGCTCGGGTCAATATTCACTTTGTGAATGGAGCAATTTCATCAAACTTTTCATAATCTTTGACTTGTCTGTCTTGTCATCCACTCCCACGATGTTTCTCTTCCCAAAAGAACTATGTGCGCTTTGGCTCATCGTACGATGCATTCGCTTCCTTATCTTTTCTTTTCTTGGCTTGGTAGACATGTCCTTCACATAGAAAACCTGTGCCACATCATTGGCTAGGGACGAATGGTTAAATGCTGCATCATAAGATTGTTGAGATCCTTGTTGTCATTCCGCATCTGCGGGTCTTCCGTTACCCGCCTCGTGTCATATTGACCCATTTGCACGAAACAAAGGGACCTTTAAACCACGTCGATAGTCAAGTTCCCATATGTCCTGTATATAACCATAATATGTTTCCTTTCCGTCTTGGTTTACGCATCAAAGGACACCACTGTTTTGGTTGGTGCTCTTCTTATCTTGGGCGATCGTGTAAAATGTATTACCATTTATCTCGTACCCTTTGAAAGTCATTATATTCGAAGATGGTAACTGGGACAGCAAGTACAGGTCATCTTCAATAGAGATGTCATGCATGGTACGTGTTTGCAACCAGTTGGCGAAACACCTGGTTTGTTCACGTGTAATCCAGTCATCAGACCGCTCCGGGTGTTTGGAGCATCGCAAATTCTTGTGTTCATCCATATACGAAGCCACCAAGGTGGAATTCTGTAGAACTGTGTAGTGTGCTTCAGTGAGAGAATGTCCGTCCATACATATTATTTGTTCCCCTCCTAGCGTGCCTTTTCCTTCGATCGCCCTTATGCGCGATTCAGAACACCAATCGGCTTAAGGTCGGGAATAAAGTCAATACAAAACTCAATGACCTCCTCATTTTGATGGCCCTTGGAGATGCTTCCTTACGGCCTAGCACGGTTATGAACATATTTCTTTAAGACTCCCATGAACCTCTCAAAGGGAACATATTGTGTAGAAATACAGGACCCAAAACGTTAATCTCTTCGCAGAGGTGAACTAGGGCGTGCGTCATGATGTTGAAGAAGGATGGTGGGAACACCAACTCGAAATCGACAAGACATTGCACCAAATCATTTCGTAACCTTGGTATGATTTCGGATCGATTACCTTCCGAGAGATTGCATTGAGAAATGCACATAGCTTCACAATGGCTAATCGAGCGTTTTCGGTAGAAGCCCCTCAATGCAACCGGAGCGATTGCGTCATAATCACGTGGCAGTCATGAGACTTTAGGTTCGGAACTTTTTCTCTGCCATGTTTATTATTCCCTTTATATTCGACGAAGCCGACGGTACCTTAATCTTGGCGAGGCATTCAAAGAAGATTTCCTTCTCTTCTTGGTAAGGCGTAGCTTGCATGACCACGATGTATGCCGTCTTCTCCGTGCATCGTTGCTGGTCCTCCGTGCCTCGGTGTATCTTTTGTCTTCCCATACATGCCCAAGAAGCCAAGCAGGTCACGCAAAGATTCTTCGTCCGTGCATCACGTCGATTGCAGAGCGGACCTCTAGGTCTTTCAATATGGCAGGTCCCAAAATATAGATTTCTTCTTCCACATGGGTGCGTCCGTTCGTTCGCGTCCTTCGAACAGGTTGTCCGCGGGACCCTTTCCAAATATCACCTTCAAATCCTTGACCATATCATGTACATCAGCACCGAAGACGGTGGCGAGGCTTCGTCGGTGATCCGCCTCACCTTTGAAATGCTTGCCTTTCTTTCTTACGGGATGCTGCTCGGAAGAAATCGGCGATGTCCGGTACACATTCTTCTTACAACTATTCAAATATATCTTGTCGGTATCATCCAAACAGTGCGTGCATCCGCGGTATCCCTTGTTTATGCGTCACGAAGGTTCTTGAGAGCAGGCCAATCATTGATGGTCACGAACAGCAACGCCTTGAGGTCAAATTCTTCCCCATGTGCTCATCCCACGACGTACACTGTTCCATTCCACGGTTGTAAGAGTTCTTCAACTAATGGCCTTAGGTACACATCAATGTCGTTGCTGGGTTGCTTAGGGCCTTGGATGAGCACTGGCATCATAATGAACTTCCGCTTCATGCACAACCAAGAAGGAAGGTTATACAAACATAGAGTCACAGGCCAGGTGCTATGGTTGCTGCTCTGCTCCCCAAAAGGATTAATGCCATCTGCGCTTAGACCAAACCATACGCTCCTTGCGTCATCCGCAAACTCCTTCCCGTACTTTCTTTCAATTTTTCTCCACTGCGACCCGTCAGCGGGTACTCTCAACTTTCCGTCTTTCTTACGGTCTTCTCTGTGCCATCGCATCGCCTTGGCATGCTCTTTGTTTTGGAACAAACGTTTCAACCGTGGTATTATAGGAGAATACCACATCACCTTGGCAGGAATCTTCTTCCTGGGGCGCTCGCCCTCGACATCGCCAGGCTCATCGCGGCTGATCTCATAGCGCAATGCACCACATACCGGGCAAGCGTTCAAATCCTCGTACTCACCGCGGTATAGGATGCAATCATTAGGGCATGCATGTATCTTTTGCACCTCTAACCCTAGAGGGCAGACAGCCTTCTTTGCTTCGTACGTACTCTTGGGCAATTCGTTGTCCTTTGGAAGCATATCCTTTATCATTACCAGATCTTTCCAAATCCCTTGTCAGATACACCATTCTCTGCCTTCCATTGCAGCAATTCGGTGTGGTGCCCAGCTTTTCTTGTCACCCACGCAATTCGGGTACAACAATTTTTGTGATCCTCTAACATGCGCTTGCAACTTCTTCTTGTCCAAATCACTTTGCTAGTTTCTCTTTGCACGGCAATGGCCCGACCTAGATCATCAGCGGGCTCATCGATGCCTCTTCTTCAGCTTCTTCCGCATTGCCGCTCAGCTTCTTCCGCATTACCGGCTCAGCTTCTTCCCCATTGTTGTATCATCGTATTCAGGGAACCCATGGCGGGATAGCTGTCGTCGTCCTCTTCTTCTTCATTGTCTTCCATCATAACCCCTCTTTCTCCGTGCTTGGTCCAAACATTATAGTGGGGCATGAAACCGGACTCAAACAGGTGGACGTGAATGGTTCTTGACATAAAGTAATTGCGATCATTCTTACAGATAGCACATGGACAAGGCATAAAACCATCCGCCCGCTTGTTTGCCTCGGCCATAGCGAGAAAAGTATGCACGCCCTCAACGAACTGGGGAGAGCATCGGTCATCGTACATCCATTGCTGGCTCATCTTCATTACACAACACCGAATAGACCAAATTAATACAAGTTCATACATAAAGCTCATACAACACTTAAATGCAACAAACAAATAACTCTCTAGCTAAAGCATTTAAATGCAAGAACAAATGCGATCAAGATCGCAACTAAGGTAACAATTGATCCAACAGCATAATGATACCAAGCCTCACTATCGATGGCATATTTTCTAATCTTTCTATTCTTCAAGCACATTTTCTCCATCTTGATCTTGTGATCATCGACGACATCGGCAACATGCAACTCCAATTCCATCTTCTCTCCCTCAATTCTTTTCAGTTTTTCTTTCAAGTACTCGTTTTCTCTTTCAACTAAATTTAACCTCTCGACAATAGGGTCGGTTGGAATTTCGGTTCACATACCTCCTAGATAAAAATATCTATGTCAACTTGATGGGCATAATTTGTCATAAACACGAAATGCAACTAATAGTTTTAAAGAGAATATACCACATCCGAATCATAACAAGGGCGAGGGCCGACGGGGACGGATATCAAAACCATGGCACTATGTATAACAAACAACGTCGGGTAAGATAATTATTACATGATTAACTATATATCCAAATCACACAAACATCAATTTTTATATAAAATTACATGAACAAGAGGCTCACCACAAGGTGGTGCCGTGGTGGAGACGCAGTCTTGGGCGATCGGCGGTGGTTCTGACGGAGATTTAGAAGGCACTAAGTAAACCACACCTACATATGCAAACTAAGTGTTATTTTTGACGTCAAATTGCATATAAATCAAATACTAGCACATATATATATTTCCTCCCAAATTACTAAACTCACAAATTAGTAACTATACAAAGCATGGGAAGAGCTAATCTAGCAATGAGAGTTGAAAGGACAAAGTTGCTAACCTTTGTGATCACTTGAATGGATGGGGGCCTTCAAATCTTAACAAATTTTGGGCAAAATTTGTGAGGAGCTCGAGGGGAAAGGGGAAGAACAGAGAGGAGAGGAGAGGGGAAAGGGGGAAGAACAGAGTGGCTCGGGTGGACGAAGGGTTTATGTACGTCGACCTATATTACCGGTTCGTGACACGAACCGGTACTAAAGGTGCTGGAGGGGGCCCAGACTGACAACATCCTGCCACCACCCTCATTAGTACCGGTTCGTGGCACGAACCGGTGCTAAAGGTTAGCCACGAACCCGTACTAATGAGAGCGGCCCGGCTAGTCGTTGGAACCGGCACTAATGTATACATTAGTGCCGGCTCTAATACAAACCGGCACTAATGTGCTGCACGTTTGACCCTTTTTCTACTAGTGACCCAAAGGCTTAAGCGCCAGGATGTCCACCATCGCCGCCAAGTCCGCCAAAACCCATGTCGTCACAGCTAGCGGCAGCGCTACCGCCACCGCCTCCGTGGATCGGAGTGACCGGGCTCCATGACTCAGGAGTGATGCCAAGACCAGCACCACCACCAACGGTAGATCCACCAGTTCCATGGATGTTGAAAAGACATGTTAAGGGGATATATGATTGTGTTGAATAAACGGTATGCTTTGGGTGAATAGTTTGGGGATGTACTAACCGGCAACGGGCCCAGGTGTTGTGCCAGAAACTCCTCAAAGGTAAGCAACACTGGTTGTGGTGGAGGAGATGGTGCTGGTTGCAATTGAGGAACCCTGTCGGCAGCCATGCACTCAACAATGTGTTGCATGTTAATTGACCAAGCAAACAAGAATGTTAGAAGAAATGCAAGTGCAAATATAGAAGTGAAATGAAAGGGGCCAAACTAACCGTCATCATGCGAGTGTTGTGCTCATGCACTGCTAAAAGGCTCGCGTGCCACGCCATGGTCTCCTCGCGTGTGTACTCCATGTAGGCCTATGGTATGACATGATGGAACTCATAAAACATCTCAATGCGGAAAATAAAGTTAAGAATGAAGATAAGAGGGAAAATACTTACAGACTGCAGCTCAACAAAGAGGAAGTGCGACCGTGCACTAGTCATGGGCGTCCTTGTGCGCTGGCTCAGGCTTGGGTCGGTAGCTCGAAGCTGTGTGTAGGATATAGAAGGAGTGATCACATCATCCATAACCGGCTCCTGGGCGTGCTCCTTCGGCTCCATGCCCATCACCACCCTTCCATCCAGATCCGCCCTAATGGGGTTAGGTGTGTCAGGATGTAACCTCAGATACCCCTCAGAGTAGGCCTTCTTCTTCTCCACGGTCTTGTCGTAGTACTTGGCCTCTCCAGGCTTGGGCTTCCTCCGCGTATGGGCGATCTCCCTCTCCTCCACGTGTGAGAGCGGTCGCTTCTGTTTCTCCTCCTGCACCACCAAACAGAGGTTAGTCATACATAATAAAGTGATGGTGATGTGGCTGTGGTTTGGAATATCTTGTGATGCTCTTCTCTCTGAATATTCAGTTCAACTGAATCCCCATACGTGGCACCATACCTGTCATGTTCAAACCCAACCCCTGTTTACTTAGACTCGTCAACTTAGTCATGTTCAATCCCCTGAATCTCTCCTCTTTGTGTCAAGTTCAGTTGGTAAACAGCCTTACCGAGTTTGCTCTGGAGACACAAACACCAGTGTTATCATTAGGCTCTCCTCTTTGACCATCCCCCAATTGCTGCTCTTCTCCTTCTCCTGGTCCTCGACACGACGATTGCTCATCATGGACTCTTCTGCAAGTTTTTCATCTCTGCTCCATACATATAGATAATTGTTATAATTTTCGGATTAATTCTGGAGTTATATTTTATTGTCAACTATCAGCACATTGCCTTCATGCAGTAAGTTCACTAGTGAAATTTATTATCTACTCTAAATGAATATGCATAAATGTTGGAGAAATAAGAATGTGCAAAGATAGCATTTGTACTTGGATTTCACACATGCCTTCAATACTTTTCGCTCAAAGACACAAGAGCTTTTCGCTCAAAGTCCTCTAATGAATGATGTAGTTTAAGATAAGTGATTTCTCAACATGATTAGTTAAGCCTAGTCCCAATGTTCTGAAATGGTAAGAGCTTGTGTCATACAGACGCCGCTATTATAATGGAAAATACCGATAAAATGGTTGTGGCTCTGAATCGTCTGAAGCAAATCACACGTAGAAGTTGGCCATATTAGGTTCTTGCAGCCAAATATGAAACATGCCACTGTTGGGGAAGAGGAACAGTTAAAAAACTTTGTTGTAAGATCTCTATTTTTCAGCTCTGATTCGAGTTAACTTGGATCCTGAAAGATTTTTAAACACATACTTACTACTCCCTCTGTCCATAATATAAGACCGTTTTTGACACTACACTAGTGTCGAAAACACGCTCTTATATTATGGGACGGAGGGAGTACTATATAGCTTCACACTTGACTTGGGTATAATAAGTTTCAGAGTTCACACATGAAGTCTGAAAGATTCAGGGCTAATGTTCAGCTCTGATTCAAATTCAGAGTTCAGAGTACAAAATTTACGTGCCACTTACTGTTTACATGCATGTGTCACTCGTTCAAATTGTTTACATCCAAGTGAAGATCCAACAAAATGTACAAAATTGATGAAAGCACCAGATGCTAGAAGGATTATTCAAATCTATAGTATAAAATACTAGAAGGATTACTTAACTTGCAAGATTCAGGAAAGAGAAAAGTAGGAGCTTCCCTGATTAGAACGCATGCCATCAGCAGGCCGTACTTGTCACTGAAGCTTCAGGCCACCATCAACTAACAGAGCCTTCAGAATCATGTATAGTCAAGCAAAGCCATTGCCGCCATGGTTCCTCTCGTTTCCTGAAAGAAGAAAAAAAAGCACCATCAACATGCAGTTTTAGCACATCTTCACCTGGAAGAAAGAAAGCACCATCCACATTCAGTAAATCAGTATGCTCCTATTGCCCAGCCACTTTTTGCTTGAGGAAGAACTCCACATCTTCTCACCTGGTGGTAAGTCACTTCATCCATCGACCTGTTCACCTCGCCTACATTTCATTAATCTTGACTCTATAATTTCAACAAGCACTAGAGAAGGGACACACAACTGATCTTTAAATCACATCTCTTCGCCAGTATAGCATGAACCATCTCTTTTGCTTTACAGTAAGCATACACACCTAACATCTCATTTCTTCCAACTTCTACAGCCTCAAATCAGGAACAAATAAATGTGCACCATCCTCGCACAGGTTGGTTTGTAAACTGAGGTACACACTATTCCTATATTTGAAATTCTGCAAGACTCTATACTACTCCCTCCGTCTCAAAACAAGTGTCTCAACTTTGTATTAGCTATAGTACAAAGTTATACTAAGCTTGAGACAGTTATTTTGGGACGGAGGGAGTACATGACATCCCATCTGGCTTTTTTTTCTTTTCCTACTACGACTTAATTTTTCCTTGCGAAAATCATAACGACACTATCTGTCACTGAACTTCAATGATATCTTTCTCAAGTACAGATCATGTGGTCAGCTGGAAGTAATCTGTCCCAAAAGGCTAGCAGATTATGTGCGGCATTCAAACAAACAGATTACTAAGGGGAAGTAATTAAGAACCTGCAGTCTCTGCAGATATTCAGACCATGTATTCAGAGTATGGATATAGTACATGATACCAACTGTTTGGTACCTAGCTATATTCACAATCAAACTGATCAAAGTAGTAAATTAAGCACTCAGTTTTAGCCAAACTGAAGAAGAGGTAGCTTGGTTACAGAAGGAAGAGACACGAACTAGCTGAATTGCCCAAAGGATCAAAACACAATAATGAACAAAAAAATCTATAGCTGCCATCCACAGTAAACACATGATTTATCATTTATGGCCATGATGCAGAGCATGAACACAATACACACCAGTACAAAATTAGTGCTTCATTGTCTCAATAACATCACTAGCAGCAAGTGCTTCTTCATTGTCTCAATAAACAAGATGACCGATGGCTCCAAACCATTCCCTCTGATCCAACTAAAGGAGAACTCACTTGTACACACTTTCTATAGTTGAATGAGCAAGTCTATCTTTAGTTCGTTAGTTAAAGCAAAAAATGGATCTCTATGAATCAGCATATGAGCAAACCAAAATGACTTTTATATGAAACCATAACTGGTAAATAGATTAAGCTAAAGCCAGGTGAATTGAACATTGCAAAAAAAACTATTTATCTAAATTTGGGAAGGGCATCAGATTGATCCTCCAATTATCCACTATGAATTGCAAAATCAGAAGTAGAATATTAGGAATGCACCACCCACATGAAGGAAACCTTATTGTGGCTCATTGTCTCAATGCACCAGCAACTAACTTGAAAACTGAAATTTTAATGCACTGCAGAATGGCCTGATCTCACACTTACTTTATTCCAATTCCGGAACCAAATTATCAATTCCATCACACGTTAGCAACGACCAACCCAGCATCCTAACAGTCATACAACAGCGGACAACCAACACACAATTAAATCATAATCCGTTCTTGGCTCATGTGAATCTGAAATTAGTCGGCAGTTCCCCTTTACAAGCAGCATCATAGTCTTCTTCGAGGTGTGGTGCAGCTTCCTTATGAGGGCATATGAACTTCTCCCTGAATGCCTTTTCCGTCAACGTGAAAACAGTGCTGTAGCTCGGGTTGCGCTTGAGCAATCCATTTTCCTTGAGAAACTTTACAGCATAGTACCGGGGCCTGAGCCGGCCCTGTAGGCTGTAACAGACAATTGCCGGCTGTTGAGCAATGTAAGCCGGTTGCAAGCCCACCTCAGAGATGAGGAACTCGGACTTGCGCTGCAGCGATTCCTTGGACATTGCTAGCACCATGGGAGCCTTAGAAAAAGCAATGCCCACCTTGGCATCCGACCACCTGAACATTTTTTTCAAGTGCTCTATCTTGGTGGTGATTTTCTCCTCGTTGAGGAATGCAACAGCTTGTAGTGCATGTCTGAACATGGGAAATCCACGAGATACACCAAGACCTTCAACGCATGCCACTGCTGTCCGGATGCGTTCCGTGCTGATGTTGAGCAGCCATGGTGTCCGCACGTAGAGCTTGGCAATATCGCAAGCACCTAAGCCCGCACTCTTTCAGGAAGGTAACATTGGTCTTGAGCACCCGCTCGAGGTCGGACCTGAGAACGGAGCCACCCTTGAGGGCTCGGAGGAGGTTCTCGGAGGAGCCGGAGAGGGGCAAGCAGTACTGCAGCCCGGAGATGATGGATTTACAGCGGAAAGTGACAACGGACGAGGCACGCGATCTGAGAACGCGAGAGGCCGAGGCCGGTGAGCTCCGCGACATTGGGGGCCAGGGTGCCCTCCACGCTAGCTTTGAGGAACTTGGGGTCCTTGGCGACGAGGGCGGCGAAGTCGGCGGCGGAGAGGCCGAGGGCGGCGAGGAAGGCGAGCACGGCGTCGGGCTTGGAGGGGACCTGAGGTGGGAAAGCTTAGCGCAGGCCTTGAGGGCCTGTGCTCGCGTGAGGCCGCAGGTACGGACGAGGTAGTCGTCGACGGCGAAGGCGAAGGCAGGGATGGGGGAGACTGCCGCGGAGAGGAGGCGATGGAGAGGGGATACGGGAGAGGTGGGTGGACGAGGTGAGAGGAGGTGGGTGAGTATGGAGCACCGGAGGCGCAGCATGGCGCTGCGGCTGAGAGATTTGGCGCCGCGGCGGCGGCGGCGGCGGCGGCGAGGGAATGGGGAAAGCGGATGGCTGCTCTGCTTCTGGTTGGTCTCCAGTCCAGCGTTGTTCAACCAACCTGAACCCAGCCACCGCAAGTGGCCGCCCGTCAGTCTCATGCTGCCATTTCTATAATGTGAGCGGTCCCTTTTGCATTGCAGCTTTAGTTAGAAACTAGATCATGATTGGCGCGCGTTGCTGCGCCCGTATATTTTTACTGTAAAATAATAGGCACATTTGCAAATATATTAAGGCATACAACCTGAAGGTTGTGTTTGCATAAAGAGCCATATAGTGGTGAATTTTGGCTTATAACCTGAATGTGAGAGTATTATGATTAATTGCCTCATAATTTTGAAAGAATTTGTGAACATTGTGGTTGCTATATACATCTATTTGAGCGACAAGTAATTTGGACGGAGGGAATATATGAAACCAAACCATACATTGTTTAGAGAATATAACATTATTTTGGGTTGAAGGGAGTGGGAAACAAACATCCGCAACTGCCATAGTGACGCAACAATCCTAATGACTCGTACCATGCACATATATACAGTATAGTAGATTTCATAAATAGTATAAAGCCAAATAGAAAAAATTCATTTATATTGTCATTTGAAAGGTAGATCAATCAAAGAAAGGTGAAAGAGAATGTATCAGAAAAGTTGCAGCCCGATGATTCCTATGTTGGGCTTAGAGTTACAAATTGCAAGAGCAGATCCATGGCTAGAGAGCAGGGCATGCAAATTGTTAGGCTAGAACTTTCCCGAACAAATACACCTTAAGCCAAAAACCATAGTCTAAGAATTTCCCAACAAATTGATCACAATCCAACACTTTAATTTATATAGGACCCGCAAATACGTGAGACAAAGGAAACAACATTAGTTAGGAGTCTGAACAAAATAGAATCAGGTTGGATAAAGGTCGTACAAGGAAGAAAAATGAGCAAATTAGCCCAGAAGCATAGTCACAGAGGCTAACATAACCACGGAACAAATGGGTCATTCAACAATATCCGGGCGTTAAGTGTAATGTGATAAATTATATAACCAATAAACAACTATTTTATATACCCAAATTATTGTTTGAATACATAGATACCCAGTCCTGATGCAAGATTATGCACTTTAAATCCTAATGGTTTATGGGCAAAAGAAATTAAATAAGGCTTCAAGATTATCATCATTTGGCTATGGCACTTTATTTCCAGATGATCTCGAACAGCAGATTCATATATAAGGCATACATATTCTGTCCATTCCAACTCAACTGACTAATGAATTTTAATTTTGTGCCTCGAACGATTTTAAAGTGTTGATAGTAATAGTGTAGGGAAGAACAAAGCCAAGAGGAGTTATCTAGTCTTACAAAGCCAAGAGGGGTAGCATTGAAGCAATCTATTTTCCAAGGAAAACAATAGATTATATACTAATATGCTGAGAACACTACGGATCTACATGTGGCTTGGGTTTAATAGCTTATCAATTCCACAAAGCATGTTAATCAGCTTGCAAGAATTTTGACATGAAGGATTTTTTGTACAGAAAATATGAATACACCAGACTTAGTGCTCTGCCAAGGGAGGAAGATGTAGACAAAGAAAAGAACACACAATAAATGGAACCGAACAAAATTGTAATGGGTATTTCAGATATAACCTGGGGATCAAAGCATAGCATGCATTGGATTTTAATCGAGAGACGGTCTCATTCTCTAAGCATGCACACTTTTGGAACTATATAAAGCACTTGCGGAAAAGTTAATATGAAACGATAAATAATTAATTTCGATCTCTATGGACCAAGAAAACGCTATCCAACTATTCTTTGCCTAAAAGTAGAGCAATTGTAAACTCCTAAAACTGAAACTACATTAATCAAGGGATAACAACATTTACATGTCCAAACAAAGTGTGTCATTGATGGGCTATAGGTTGTGCGTAATTGTATATAATTTAAGAAAATTTACTCATCAATATGATTATTCACTCTGTTAACTTGAATGACCTTATTGCTGGTGACACAATATACAATGGGTTAGAATTCAGAGATCAAGTGCTTACCTCAGATAGATTTTCTCATGCCATATATCATGCTTTGACAGCTTTCTCTCAAGCATGAGGTTCTTTTCCACCACTACTTGATATGATAGGAAGCATTTTTTTAAGATAAAATTCCCTATAGTAAAGATATCAAAAAAAGTGATCAGTCAAATAAAAATCAATAGTCAACATAATATTTGAGTTGACAGCACGCTGACAATACCAAGCTAGGAGCTACATCAAAATTTAATTGTTGCACACGATATATTTTGGGGCGTTGGTGCCTAGCATACGTGTTGCATGCATTGGAATTTTTCACTTGTCAGCCAAAGTGACGCATAACAGACCTTGGAGGCATTGCTATTGTGGTGGCATAAAGTCAGATTAGCCAAGTACCAACTGAAGACTCCCATTGTTGGTCAATGTGTTTGCAAAAAAAAAACTTTGCAAACTGCATTGACTCTCTGCAAAAAGATAGAGAAACTCATCTCGGTTCTTCACAGGCGAAAAGATAGACACATGTAGTCTACAAACAAAATAACTGATTGCTGGATAGCAAGGATATTCCTAAATTCATGTGTAATTATCCTGTATAAAATAAGTTATGTGCCAGCATCATGGCAGGCAACGTGATTTGATGTCAAAGAAGAGGCTGTCTGGAGTGCTTTGCTGCAACAATCTTCTTCAAACAAGCATGCGAACATACTCACAGAATAAACAGATCGGAGGGCATGAGCCATGGCGTCTTTGTAATGATTGTTTTAGGGCTCCTCAAGTGTTAATCAGATCTTCAAATTAACTACTCACAGAATAAACAGATCTCAGTTTCAAATCATCCGAAGAGAGCATGAGGGAACGAGGTGTGGGGAAGTTGTAGCGGAATACCTCTGGGTACCTACTGGAACAAAATCACTAAGCGCTGTCGAGCGGGATCCATAGCCCTGCACAATCACTGGATCAGGAGTGGGGGAAGCAAGACGATGGGGTGGGTCAGAAGGAGGTGGGAGGGAGGGTGACCTTGCATGTGCCGCGTTGTGGTCGGGCGGTGGCGAAGATTCCTGGGTACTACATTGTTTCAGCTGCCGCGTCGCTTGCAAATCAATGGACAGACGGGAGAGGAATCGATGTACCCGTAGCAGCCAAGGATCTTCATCTTCAGAGGGCTGGTAGGGAGATCGACCGCCACAGATACCTAGCAAAGGAGGCGAGGCGGCGCAGGGAGGGCGTCGATTGAAGGGAGGAAAGGGGTGGCCTATTTTGAGACAGGAGGAAAGGGGTGGCCGTTCGATGTTGTTTTGCCTCATGAGGTTAAAATGGGCTTCGTCCGAGACTGAGGGCCCAATTAACCACAGGCCCCCAAATTTGCCGTGGGAGTAGCTGCCCATTCCAGTTGTGGGAAGTGTTGCGCTAGAGTTTCATCGGACGGCTGAAGACGTCCAAAACTGTAGATCTGATGGTCGTGGCGCTGATGGCCTGAGAAGGCTCGATTAGTGCGCAGTTTTAATATTTCTAAATTCTTATGAATTATGTATCCCTAAATTATGTGACCTGGTTCCCGATGTAGTAATTCTCACTTAAGTTCAAGAAAGTGTGTCACACCTTCAAAGGCGTACACCATAGAAAAAAATAGATTCAAAATGTGAAAATACATTCATGATTTTAATTTGGGTTGACTAGTAAAAAATCAACCCCTTTCCCATCTCCCTCCCAAACCGCTCTTGCCCGCGACACCAGAGGGGCAACCCTAGCCACTCAATACCCTCCTCGCGTGCTCCTAGGCCGGTGCCGACGGTGGTGCAGCACTCGGCCCGTCAAAGACGAAGGGTGTGGGTTCGACACGCCCTCGGGTGGGGGTAGTGGCATCAAGCGGGTAGCGCGGGGAGTCCTTTGGTATGGCAGTGCACGACGAGGGGAGCACGAAGCAGTGGAGCATGATTGGGAGCTAGTAAAGGAGAGGGTGGTGCGCGATGGTCCTCGAGAAGACGCCGATGTGGGAGGCGACATGGTTGGGCTATGCAGATGGGTAGCGGCATTCGACTAGGTGGCGTTAATGCGGCGGCGATGGGAACCTTGGCTGTTGTGCGGTCCATTGGTGAACGTGTTGCCGGAGCGGCGGGCGGGAGGCTGCGGTGCGGGAATTGTTTGCAGTGGTGCTGATTGGAGTTGGATCCATCCGGGGTCGATCTGGGTCCCTGCCCGCCTGGAGTGGTGTGATCAGGTGATGCTTCCAATGTCGGCGGCCTTGGCGTGCTGGTGATGGAGCCTAGGCTGGTACTGCTAGATCTCGACCGTGCAAGATGTGGAGATGGAATGTGGTTCCTCGGCCGTACAGGGTGTCGATGTTTCGTTACACCATCGACATGATGAGGAGGTGTTGCGGCAGCAGCGGTGTGCCACAACCTATACAATATGGTCGTTTTCCTATCGGATGGGTGGGATGTGTGCGACGTTGCTGATAAAAATCTTGCATATCTTCGGTTGGTGTTGGCGGCGACGGGGCCGTGGGCGTCGTACCCCTTGAAGGAAATATGCCCTAGAGGCTATAATAAAGTTATTATTTATTTCCTCATATCATGATAAATGTTTATTATTCATGCTAGAATTGTATTAACCGGAAACATGATACATGTGTGAATACATAGACAAACACATAATCACTAGTATGCCTCTACTTGACTAGCTTATTAATCAAAGATGGTTATGTTTCCTAACCATAGACATGTGTTGTCATTTGATTAATGGGATCACATCATTAGGAGAATTATGTGATTGACATGACCCATTCTGTTAGCCTAGCACTTGATCATTTAGTATACTGCTATTGCTTTCTTCATGACTTATACAAAGTTCCTACAACTATGAGATTGTGCAACTCCGTTTACGGAAGAACATTTTGTGTGCTACCAAAGCGTCACAGCGTAATCGGGTGATTATAAAGGTGCTCTACAGGTGTTTCGAAGGTACATGTTGGGTTGGCATAATTGAGATTAGGATTTGTCACTCCGATTGTCGGAGAGGTATCTCTGGGCCCTCTCGGTAATACTCATCACCTAAGCCTTGCAAGCATGTAACTAATGAGTTAGTTATGAGATGGCGTATTACGGAGCGAGTAAAGATACTTGCGTAGCGAGATTGAACTAGGTATTGGATACCGGCGATCAAATCTCGGGCAAGTAACATACCGATGACAAAGGGAACAAAGTATGTTGTTATGCGGTTTGACCGATAAAGATCTTCGTAGAATATGTAGGAACCAATATGGGCATCCAGGTCCTGTATTGGTTATTGACCTAGAATGGTTTTAGGTCATGTCTACATAGTTCTCGAACCCGTAGGGTCCGCACGCTTAACGTTTCGATGACAGTTTTATTATGAGTTTATAAGTTTTGATGTACCGAAGTTTGTTGAGTCCGGATGTGATCACGGACATGACGAGGAGTCTCGGAATGGTCGAGACATAAAGATTGATATATTGGGCGACTATATTCGGACACGGAAAGGTTCGGGAGTTTTCGGAGAAAACCAGTCTGGGGGGTTACGGAACCCCGGGAGATTAATGGGCCACATGGGCCTAGGTGGGAAGAGAGAGGGCAGCCGGGGTGGGCGCATGCCCCTCTCCCTCTAGTCTGAATTGGACTAGGAGGGGGGGCGGCGCCCCCCTTTCCTTTCCACCTCTCCCCCTTCGTTCCCCTCCTAGTAGGAGTAGGAAAGGAGGAATCCTACTCCTACTAGGAGGAGGATTCCTCCTCCTTGGCGCGCCAAAGGGCGGCCGGCCTCCCCCTCCTCCTTTATATACGGGGCAGGGGCACCCCATAGACACACAAGTTGATCTACGGATCGTTCCTTAGCCGTGTCGGTGCCCCTTCCACCATATTCCACCTCGGTCATATCGTCGCGGAGTTTAGGCGAAGCCTGCGCCGATAGAACATCATCATCGTCACTGCGCCGTCGTCTTGTGGAACTCATCTCCGGAGCTCGGCTGGATCGGAGGCGGAGATCGTCATCGAGCTGAATGTGTGCTGAACTCGGAGGCTCCGTGACGTTCGGTGCTTGGATCGGTCGGATCGTGAAGGCGTCACGACTACATCAACGCGTTGTGCTAGCGCTTCGCTTACGGTCTCACGAGTGCGTGGGCGAACACTCTCCCTCTCGTTGCTATGCCATCACCATGATCTTGCGTGTGCATAGGAATTTTTTGAAATTACTCGTTCCCCAACGGTGGTATCGAGCCTAGGTTTTATCGTTGATGTTATATGCGATTAGAACACAAGTGAGTTGTGGACGATATAAGTCATCTGCCTACCGCATGTCATACTTTGGTTCAGCGGTATTGTGAGATGAAGCGGCCCGGACCGACATTACGCGTACGCTTACGCGAGACTGGTTTCACCGTTAAGAGCACTCGTGCTTAAAGGTGGCTGGCGGGTGTCTGTCTCTCTCACTTTAGTTGAACCGAGGGTGACTACGCCCGGTCCTTATGAAGGTTAAAACGGAGTCTATTTGACAACTATCGTTGTGGTTTTGATGTGTAGGTGAGAACGGTTCTTGCTAAGCCCGTAGCAGCCACGTAAAATTTGCAACAACAAAGTAGAGGACGTCTAACTTGTTTTTGCAGGGCATGTTGTGATGTGATATGGTCAAGACGTGATGCTATATTTTATTGTATGAGATGATCATGTTTTGTAACCGAAGTTATCGGCAACTGGCAGGAGCCATATGGTTGTTGCTTTATTGTATGAAATGCAAGCATACTGTAATTGCTTTACTTTATCACTAAGTGGTAGCGATAGTCGTAGAAGCAATAGATGGCGTAACGACAACGATGCTACGATGGAGATCAAGGTGTCGCGCCGGTGGCGATGGTGATCATGGCGGTGCCGAAGATGGAGATCACAAGCACAAGATGATGATGGCCATATCATATCACTTATATTGATTGGATGTGATGTTTATCCTTTATGCATCTTATCTTGCTTTGATTGACGGTAGCATTTTAAGATGATCTCTCACTAAAATTATCAAGAAGTGTTCTCCCGAGTATGCACGTTGCCAAAGTTAGTTGTGCGAGACACCACGTGATGATCGGTGTGATAAGCTCTCGTCCATCTACAGCGGGTGCAAGCCAGTTTTGCACACGCAGAATACTCGAGTTAAACTTGCGAGCCTAGCATATGCAGATATGGCCTTGGAACACGGAGACCGAAGGTCGGCGTGAATCATATAGTAGATATGATCAACATAGTGATGTTCACCATTGAAAACTACTCCATCTCACGTGATGATCGGTTATGGTTTAGTTGATTTGGATCACGTGATCACTTAGATGACTAGTGAGATGTCTGTCTAAGTGGGAGTTCTTAAGTAATATGATTAATTGAACTTAAATTTATCATGAACTTAGTACCTGATAGTATCTTGCTTGTCTATGTTTGTTTGTAGATAGATGGCTCGTGCTATTGTTCGTTGAATTTTAATGCGTTCCTTGAGAAAGCAAAGTTGAAAGATGATGGTAGCAATTACGGACTGGGTCCGTAACTTCGAGGATTATCCTTATTGCTGCACGGAAGAGTTACATCCTGGAAGCACCGCTAGGTGCCGAACCTCTTCTTGATGCAACCGGCGGCGTTAAGAATGTGCAGCGAGCAAAGCTGATGACTACTCTATAGTTCGAGTGTGCCATGCTTTACGGCTTGGAACCGGGTCTTCAACGACGTTTGGAGCGTCATGGAGCATATGAGATGTTCCAGGAGTTGAAGTTAATATTTCAAGCAAATGCCGGATTGAGAGATATGAAGTCTCCAATAAGTTCTATAGCTGCAAGATGGAGGAGAATAGTTACGTCGGTGAACACATACTCGAGAATGTGCGGGTATAATAATCACTTGATTCAACTGGGAGTTAATCTTCACGATGATAGTGTCATTGATGTAATTCTCCAATCACGCCACCAAGCTACAAGAGCTTCGTGATGAACTATAATATGCAAGGGATGAACAAGACTATTCTCGAGCTCTTGGCGATCTTTGAAAGCAGCGGAGGTAGAAATCAAGAAGGAGCATCAAGTGTTGATGGTCAACAAGACCACTAGTTTCAAGAAGAAGGGCAAAGGGAAGAAGAAGGGAACTTCAAGAAGAACAACAAGCAAGTTGCTGCTCAAGAGAAGAAACCCAAGTCGGACCTAAGCACTGAAACGAGTGCTTCTCCGCAATTTGGACCTTTGGAAGCGAACTGCCCCAAGTATTTGGCGGATAAGAAGGATGGCAAAGTGAGCAAAGGTATATGTGATATACATGTTATTGATGTGTACCTAACTAGAGCTCATAGTAGCACCTGGTATTTGATCTGGTTACATTGCTAATATTTGCAACTCGAAGCAGGACTAGGGAATAAGCGAGCATCGCCAGGGCGAGGTGATGATGCTGGCGTGGGAAAGCGGTTCCAAAGTCGATGTGATCGCGGTCGCACGCTACCTCTACATCTACCTTGAGGATTAGTTTTAGACCTGAATAATTGTTATTTGGTGCCGCGTTGAGCATGAACATTATATCTGGATCTTGTTTAATGCGAGGCGGTTATTCATTTAAATCGAGAGAATAATGGTTGTTCTATTTATATGAGTAATATCTTTTATGGTCATGCACCCTTGAAGAGTGGTCTATTTTATTGAATCTCGATAGTAGTGATACACATATTCATAATGTTGAAGCCAAAAGATGCAGAGTTGATAATGATAGTGCAACTTATTTGTGGCACTGCCGTTTAGGTCATATCGGAGTAAAACGCATGAAGAAACTCCATACTGATGGACTTCTGGAATCACTTGATTATGAATCACTTGGTACTTGCGAACCGTGCCTCATGGGCAAGATGACTAAAACACCCTTCTCCGGAACTATGGAGAGAGCAACAGATTTGTTGGAAATCATACATATAGATGTATGTGGTCCGATGAATGTTGAGGCTCG
Source organism: Aegilops speltoides (assembly GCA_021437245.1). NCBI lineage: Eukaryota > Viridiplantae > Streptophyta > Magnoliopsida > Poales > Poaceae > Aegilops > Aegilops speltoides. The sequence goes on along the minus strand of CM038146.1, from coordinate 67,442,195 downwards.
TGGCGGATATCGTTATTTTCTCACCTTCACAGATGATTTGAGCAGATATGGGTATATCTACTTGATGAAGCACAAGTCTGAAACATTTGAAAAGTTCAAAGAATTTCAGAGTGAAGTGGAAAATCATCGTAACAAGAAAATAAAGTTTCTATGATCGATCGTGGAGGAGAATATTTGAGTTCTGAGTTTGGTTTACATTTGAAACAATGCGGAATAGTTTGCAACTCACACCACCGGAACACCACAGCGAAATGGTGTGTCGAGCGTTATGTCGTACTTTACTTGAAATGGTGCGATCTATGATGTCTCTTACCGATTTACCGCTATCGTTTTGGGGTTATGCTTTAGAGACGGCCGCATTCACGTTAAATAGGGCACCATCTAAATCCGTTGAGACGACACCTTATGAACTGTGGTTTGGCAAGAAACCAAAGTTGTCGTTTCTTAAAGTTTGGCGCTGCGATGCTTATGTGAAGAAACTTCAACCAGATAAGCTCGAACCCAAATCGGAGAAATGTGTCTTCATAGGATACCCAAAAGAGACTGTTGGGTACACCTTCTATCACAGATCCGAAGGCATGACATTCATTGCTAAGAATGGATCCTTTCTAGAGAAGGAGTTTCTCTCGAAAGAAGTGAGTGGGAGGAAAGTAGAACTTGATGAGATAACTGTATCTACTCCCTTATTGGAAGGTAGTTCATCACGAGAACCGGTTCCTGTGACGACTACACCAATTAGTGAGGAAGCTAATGATATTGATCATGAAACTTCGGATCAAGTTTCTGCTGAACCTCGTAGGTCTACTAGAGTAAGATCCGCACTGAGTGGTGCGGTAATCCTATTCGGAAGTCATGTTACTTGACCATGATGAACCTCACGAACTATGAGGAAGCGATGATGAGCCCAGATTCCGCAAAATGGCTAGAGGCCATGAAATCGAGATGGGATCCATGTATGAAAACAAAGTATGGACTTTGGTTGACTTGCCGATGATCGGCAAGCCATTGAGAATAAATGGATCTTTAAGAAGAAGACTGACGCTGATGGTAATGTTACTGTCTATAAAGCTCGACTTGTTGCAAAAGGTTTTCGACAAGTTCAAGGGGTTGACTACGATGAGACTTTCTCACCCGTAGTGATGCTTAAGTCTGTTCGAATCATGTTGGCTATTGCTGCATTTCATGATTATGAAATTTGGCAAATGGATGACAAGACTGCATTCTTGAATGGATTTCTAGAAGAAGAGTTGTATATGATGCAGCCGGAAGGTTTTGTTGATCCAAAAGGTGCAGACAAAGTATGCAAGCTCCAGCGTTCCATTTATGGACTGGTGCAAGCATCTCGGAGTTGGAATAAACGCTTTGATAGTGTAATCAAAGCATATGGTTTTATACAGACTTTTGGAGAAGCATGTATTTACAAGAAAGTGAGTGGGAGCTCTGTAGCATTTCTAGTTTTATATGTTGATGACATATTATTAATTGGAAATGATATAGAATTTCTGGATAGCATAAAGGGATACTTGAATAAAAGTTTTTCAATGAAAGACCTCGGTGAAGCTGCTTACATATTGGGCATCAAGATCTATAGAGATAGATCAAGACGCTTAATAGGACTTTCACAAAGCACATACCTTGACAAAATTTTGAAAAAGTTCAAAATGGATCGAGCAAAGAAAGGATTCTTGCCTATGCTACAAGGTGTGAAGTTGAGTCAAACTCAATGCCCGACCACAAGCAGAAGATAGAGAAAATGAAAAATGTTCCTATGCTTCAGCCATAGGCTCTATCATGTATGCAATCTTGTGTACCAGACACGATGTATGCTTAGCAATAAGCTTGGCGGGAAGGTACCAAAGTAATCTAGGAGTGGATCACTGGACAGCGGTCAAGAACATCTGAAATACGAAAAGGACTAAGGATATGTTTCTCGTATATGGAGGTGACAAAGAGCTAGTCGTAAATGGTTACGTCGATGCAAGCTTTGATGATGATCCGGACGATTCTAAATCGCAAACCGGATCGTGTTTTTATTAAGCGGTGGAGCTGTAAGTTGGTGCATTTCTAAACAAAGCGTCGTGGCGTGATCTACATGTGAAGCGGAGTACATAGCTGCTTACAAGCAGCGAATGAAGGAGTCGGATGAAGGAGTTCATTTCGATCTAGGTGTCATACCTAGTGCATCGGGACCAATGAAGATCTTACGTGACAATCTTGGTGCAATTGCCTTGGCAAAGGAATCCAGATTTCACAAGAGGACCAAGCACATCAAGAGGCGCTTCAATTCCATTCGGGACCAAGTCCAAGTGGGAGACATAGAGATTTGCAAGATACATACGGATCTGAATGTTGCGACCCGTTGACTAAGCCTCTCTCACGAGCAAAACATGATCAGCACCAAGACTCCATGGGTGTTAGAATCATTACTATGTAATCTAGATTATTGACTCTAGTGCAAGTGGGAGGCTGAAGGAAATATGCCCTAGAGGCAATAATAAAGTTATTATTTATTTCGTCATATCATGATAAATGTTTATTATTCATGCTAGAATTGTATTAACGGAAACATGATACATGTGTGAATACATAGACAAACACATAGTCACTAGTATGCCTCTACTTGACTAGCTCATTAATCAAAGATGGTTATGTTTCCGACCATAGACATGTGTTGTCATTTGATTAATGGGATCACATCATTAGGAGAATTATGTGATTGACATGACCTATTCATTAGCCTAGCACTTGATCATTTAGTATCTGCTATTGCTTTCTTCATGACTTATACAAAGTTCCTACAACTATGAGATTGTGCAACTCCGTTTACGGAAGAACACTTTGTGTGCTACCAAAGCGTCAGCATGCTGGGTGATTATAAAGGTGCTCTCTGGTGTTTCGAAGGTACATGTTGGGTTGGCATAATTGAGATTAGGATTTGTCACTCCGATTGTCGGAGAGGTATCTCTGGGCCCTCTCGGTAATACTCATCACCTAAGCCTTGCAAGCATGTAACTAATGAGTTAGTTATGAGATGACGTATTCGGAGCGAGTAAAGAGACTTGCGTAGCGAGATTGAACTAGGTATTGGATACCGACGATCAAATCTCGGGCAAGTAACATACCGATGACAAAGGAAACAAAGTATGTTGTTATGCGATTTGACCGATAAAGATCTTCGTAGAATATGTAGGAACCAATATGGGCATCCAGGTCCCGCTATTGGTTATTGACCGAGAATGGTTTTAGGTCATGTCTACATAGTTCTCGAACCCGTAGGGTCCGCACGCTTAACGTTTCGATGACAGTTTTATTATGAGTTTATAAGTTTTGATGTACCGGAGTTTGTTCCGAGTCCCAGATGTGATCACGGACATGACGAGGAGTCTCGGAATGGTCGAGACATAAAGATTGATATATTGGACGACTATATTCGGACACGGAAAGGTCGGGAGTTTTCGGAGAAAACGAGTCTTGGGGGTTACGGAACCCCGGGAGAGTTAATGGGCCACATGGGCCTAGGTGGGAAGAGAGAGGGGCGGCCAGGGTGGGCCACACGCCCCCTCTCCCTCTGGTCCGAATTGGACTAGGAGGGGGGTGGCGCCCCTTTCCTTCCCCTCTCCCCTTCCTTCCCTCCTAGTAGGAGTAGGAAAGGAGGAATCCTACTACTACTAGGAGGAGGATTCCTCCTCCTTGGCGCGCCCAAAGGGGCGGGCCTCCCCCTCCCTCCTTTATATATGGGGGCAGGGGGCACCCCATAGACACACAAGTTGATCTACGGATCATTCCTTAGCTGTGTGCGGTGCCCCCTTCCACCATATTCCACCTCGGTCATATCGTCGTGGAGTTTAGGCGAAGCCCTGCACCGGTAGAACATCATCATCGTCACCACGCCGTCGTCTTGTGGAACTCATCTCGAGCTCGGCTGGATCGGAGGCGGAGATCGTCATCGAGCTGAACGTGTGCTGAACTCGGAGGCTCCGTACGTTCGGTGCTTGGATCGGTCGGATCGTGAAGACGTACGGCTACATCAACCGCGTTGTGCTAACGCTTCCGCTTACGGTCTACGAGGGTACGTGGATGAACACTCTCCCCTCTTGTTGCTATGCCATCACCATGATCTTGCGTGTGCGTAGGAAATTTTTTGAAATTACTATGTTCCCCAACACCCCTTGTCGGTGTCAAAACCGGCGGATCTCGGGTAGGGGGTCCCAAACTGTGCGTCTAGGCGGATGGTAACAAGAGACGAGGGACACGATGTTTTTACCCAGGTTCGGGCCCTCTCGATGGAGGTAAAACCCTACGTCCTGCTTGATTAATATTGATGATATGGGTAGTACAAGAGTGGATCTACCACGAGATCAAGGAGGCTAAACCCTAGAAGATAGCCTATGGTATGATTGTCGTAATGTATGTTGTCCTACGGACTAAAGCCCCTGGTTTATATCGACACCGGAGGAGGCTAGGGTTACACAGAGTCGGTTACAATGGTAGGAGATCTACATATCTGTATTGCCAAGCTTGCCCTCCACGCTAAGGAAAGTCCCATCCGGACACGGGACGGGGTCTTCAATCTTGTATCTTCGTAGTCTTGGAGTCCGGCGGACAATGATAGTCCAGCGGACATTGATAGTCCGGCTGTCCGGACACCCCCTAGTCCAGGACTCCCTCAGTAGCCCCCGAACCAGGCTTCAATGACGATAAGTCCAGCGTGTTTATAGTCTTCGGCGTTGCAAGGCGGGTTCTCCCTTCAAATTCCATGTACCTGCCGAACAGAGTCCGGCTTCTTCTTGAATACTGTGTTCCTCGGCTTCTACGCCAAATAATGGCCCTCTTCCACGCGTCGCACGAATGCGAAACGCCAGGGTGTCTTTTGCATTTCACCCCCTAATTGTGCGAGTCGCCCGCCTATAAAAGAGGCGAGAATCCAGATCCAAACCACACCGTCTTCCTCCATGAATACTCCATCGAGCGCCTTTGACCTAGAAATCCATTCCACCATGGATCGTCAGCGTGGCTCTTCTTCACGCTCCCAGCCCACCGCCGGGAATTGGAGGAGGTGCTCTATTTCGCTGTGAGCTAGCTCCAAGCGGAGGATTCCTCCTCCGGCCTTCATAGTCCCGATCCGGGCGGACTGGTTACTTATCAAGGTGGGAGGCAGGCGGAGGACACTCCAAGCCCCAATAAGGGGGAGCGAGTATGTTTTGTCCCTTATCTGATAAGGGGACTCGGATTTCCAATACATCCGTTCCTCCGCGGGCTCCTGAAGTTCTCGGACTCCAGCTCCACCACCTCCGCCCGCCTCATCACGCATATCGCGGACTCACGTAGCTCTTCTTGAGCTGTTCCTGGGCATCGAGCCCCATTTTGCATTGTGGAAGAGGCTATTTTGCCTCGTGTCCCGTTCTCACCAGGGGTCCATATATCAAGTGGGCGGCGCCGAAATATGGCGCATCGCCGGGACCGGATACCTATCCGGTACTCCCAAGAAGGCGTCCGAAGACTGGCCCTCGGGTGGTTTATATAGGAGGCGCTCCTTTGCGGACCCAGTTCGGATCGGCCTCCGGAGTTTAGTGCTGCTCCCTTAAAAAGCGCCTCGGTGGCGCCCATGAGCCCCGATTGGAGGAAGACAAGAGCGTCCATTACTTGATGGGCGAGATAAGATTAATGGCTCATTCGGCTTGACCATGATCGAGTCATGGCGACATGCATCAGCGAGGGGTACAGCCACTGCAATCTGAGGCCACCCATGTGGGATTTCAGCGGGAAGAGCGATGCTACGGCACACGGCCGCAAAGGGCGGATTCGACCAAGGATCTGGTAAAGATCTGTCGGCCTGTACAAGGGGAGAAGGAGGACTTCCTTCGAATGAACCCTTTGAATGGGTTTTCCATGATCAACCCTAGAGGATGGGTAAGCGAACACCTTGAAGCGTTTAAGCTTCTTACATCATGTCTTGGCGCGGGATCTCGCGGACTGTGGAGGACATGGTGAGTCTGCTCCGCAACCCGAGGATCGAAGGATCCCGGATCCGACCTCAAAGAGGACCCGGACATCGAGGTGGAGCTGATCGGCGGGTGTATCACCAGCTCAGCATAGACAATGCTTTGAGTCGCCATTACGGCGGACTACCCGGACTAAGTCCGGCTTCCCAGGTGACCGCGACCGAAGTCCGGACACCGTTATCTCTTCCCTGCCCATTTCTGACCTTCGCGGACGATGGTATTTTGCAGGAAGCGCCTTTACGGCAGGAAGCCGAGCCCGCGGCTAACCAGCGAGGCCATCCGAACCAGCGAAGCGGAAAAGGCGCGATCGCGGACGGAAGCGTCGCCGCAAAGGTATAGCTCGTATTTGAATTTTAGAAACAGCGTTCGAGAAGCGTCGAGTGCTCATGATCTTTGTAGGAGAAAAAGCGCTCGCCGGACTGCGAGTGCAGGAATTGCCAATCCGACCAACACCGGACAGGCTCCAGCGCCCGGCCTGGAGGGTGAGGCAAGCGCAAGACGCGATCCGGATCCTTCTCCAACGGAGGATACCGACAGACTGTCCGCCACCAAGTGCGAGGTGGAGGCGCCATGAACCATAGGCGCCACGGACAATATTTCAAGCGTGCTTTTCCACGAGGCATTGGATGCCTTTAGCGCAGGGGACGCGCATCTCCGTGCTGCTCAAAATTGTTTTACGAGCCACGAAGCAGTATGTGAAAGACATACGGGTAAGGGAATTTTAATGGTTGTATATACCAGTAGCCCCGAGGCGCTAACTGATTTAAGGATCATTGGAAATTTCAGGCACTTAACGAGAGGCACGCCCTGTCTCGGGGCTGCAAGATTGCAAGGCCCAACTTGAGGCGCACTTGCGCCTTGAGGAGAGCGGAAAGACCCTCCTGGTAACACATTTTATTAATAAATATAAGCGCTGTGCGGCGTGCGCATGAGTCTAATAATGACATTGCGGTACCACGGACAAGATCCGGACAGGCAAGCATTGCTCGCCAGCTAAAGGCGGCGAGTGTGCTGAATAGGGTTCAGCAGAAAGGAACAAGCTCCAGGATGCCAGCGCCAAGCTCGGAGAAGAGCTAAAAGGCGCTCAGCCGAGCTGTCCGGCTCCATTAAGGAGAATCAGCGGCCGTCGCGACATTTATAGTAAGTGCTTGGCGAACTCTTTTGAAAAGAAGAGTTGGCGAGGAAATATTTTGACATGATATGTCTTGTAGGTATACTCACGGGTCGTCCTGCGGAGGAGATGCCCATATCAATGGGTGATCAACTTCCCGAATTGTTGCAGCTACTCGAGCGAGTTCGGCGAGCAATGGCGGCGTCGTTCGAGCTTTATGGCCAGCCCTCACCCTACCCGAGGGCCTCGGGGAGCTTCGGAGAAGCTGCAGGAGTGCGGCAGCGCTTCCGTTTGTGGAAGATTCGGCTTGCCGTCAAGGTGCCAGGAGGCTTGGCCATGGTGAAGCAGCGGTACAAGAAGGCGGATCCCAACCATATGGCGAAGTTGGACGGTGGGGCCCGATGGGAAGGAGATCCTGTGAGTTTAGTGTACAGCCAAGTAGAGTTGGCTGCTAAATTTTCCCTAACAGGACTGTAAGCTAGACAACTGTTAGGCGGGATTGAGGAGGAATACAATCGATAAATTTGACAATATATGTTATCCTTCAAAGTGACATGTGAAATGCCTTCTAGCGGATTGTAGATCGTTTGTCTTTGCCGACCTTTTAAGCCGACCTCGGGACCCTAGAGTCCGGAGTGTGTCCGAATACCTTTTTGGTTAAGAAACAACCGTGGTATGCATGGACACTAGGCGTAGGGGTCATTAGTGCTTTATCAGACAAGTGCCCAACTAGTTATGTTATATTACATGGTTAGTAAGAAACATCTTCCAGGGAGAATAGTTCGTTAAGGGTTCCTTTCACTGGGAGGCATGCCCTAAAGTGCATGTCCGGGCTGCAAAAGCGATAAAACATCCGGGGCAAATAGATAAATAGGTAAAAGTCATCTTTTAAGTCACCGACCGAATATTCCCTTAAAACGCTAGCTTTCGGCTTCACCCAGTCGAGGTACACATCCGGTGACCAGCGAGTAACAATCGCAGAGGTGCTCCTTTACCTCCTAGCCGAACAATCGGGAGCGTGAGGGGTAAGCACAGAGAGCGAGCAACCCAGCTTGGCCAAAACTTAAGTCATATCGATGCATATAATGGCGAGTAAAAGGTACATGTGGAAGCTTGACACATGTGCAGGGTATCAAACCCGTATAATTGAGCTTCTGTAAAAGAAGCCCCCAGGAATAATGAGTGCGGATGGCACATCATTCGTATGTGAAGAATGCAAAAATAGGCCCGGAAGTGCTTTTAAGTGAAAAGGATAAAAAGAGAAACAAAAGACAGCCGAAGTGTAAAAGTTTGGACGGGGGAAGGGGACGAACTCTTAGTGCGGCGCTAGGCATAGAATCGTCGGAGGCGGGCTGCGTTCCATGGGTTCGGCTTGAGTCGGTTGTCCGATGCATTTAAGTGAGCGGTATGCTCCGCGGTCGAGACTTGATCAATAATGAAGGGCCCTCCCATTTGGGCTTGAGCTTGTCCTTTTCTTGTCCGTGAGCGTAGAACTAGTTCACCAACGTTGTAAGTCTTGGCCCGTACTTCTCTGCTTTGATATCTTGGCCTGCTTGCGATAGAATGCGGAACAAGCCTTGCGACGTCACGTTCTTCCTCCAATGTGTCCAAGCTGTCCTGCCGATCAAGCTCGGCCTCTCTTTCCTCATACATGCGCTTTTCGAGGTGAGTCATGAATAATGTCCACAGGCAAGACTGCCTCTGCGCCGTATACCATAAAAATGGTGTGAATCCGGTAATACGGTTAGGCGTTGTCCGCAGCCCCAGTCTGGTCGAGCTCCTCGACCCATTGTGTGTCGGTTTAGTAAGTGACCTCACTAATCTGGGTTTAATACCGCTCATGATTAGACCATTTGCTCTTTCCACTTGACCGTTGGTTTGAGGGTGATAAAGCTGAAGCATAGTCGAGCTTGATGCCCATATTTTTGCACCATGACTTAACCTCGTCGGCTGTGAAGTTCGTGCCGTTGTCGGTGATGATCTTTGTGGGGACTCCGTAGCGGTGTACCACCACGATATAAAGTCTATCACTGGTCCGGACTCTGCCGTTTTGACCGGTTTGGCCTCTATCCATTTGGTGAATTTATCCACCATGACCAATAGGTACCTTTGCTTGTGGGTTCCCCCTTTAGGGGTCCAACCATGTCAAGCCCCTGCTATGACGGCCGGGTAATGGGTATGGTTTTGAGGCGGTGGGTGGCATATGGCTCGATTAGCAAAGAGCGACAACCAACGCATCGCTGGACCAAGTCTGTGCGTCTGCCCGAGCCGTTGGCCAATAAAATCTGTCTGGAATGCCTTTCCTACAAGGGCCGGGCTGCTGCGTGGTGTCCGCCTAGTCCGCATGAATTTCAGCCGGAGGTTTCGCCCTTCTTCTTGGAGATACACCTTTGAAGGACTCGGTGGTACTTTTCTTATAAAGTTCTCCCTCATGGACCTTGTAGGCCTTGATCACCGGACTATCAGCGGGCCTCATTTTGGTCTTGGGAAGTTCTGCCTAAGTAAGTAGGCTAGGAAAGGTTACATCCTGTGGCGATTACTGCCATTATGGCGTGGGCGGAGGTGTTATGTCATCTGCCGAATCACCGGTTGGTGCGGTTTTCTCCGGTTTGTCACTACCGGGGTCCTCTTCCCATAGTACGGATGGCTTGAAGAGCCGTTCCAGGAAGATATTAGGAGGGGCGGCATCACGCTTCGCACCGATGCGTGCCAGTACGTCGGCCGCCTGGTTATTATCGCGAGCTATGTGATGGAATTCCAGTCCTTCAAACCGAGCTGACATTTTTAGGACAGCGTTGCGATATGCTGCCATTTTCAGATCCTTGGCATCAAAGTCTCCATTTATTTGGGATATTGCAAGGTTTGAATCCCCGTGCACCTCTAGGCGTTGAATGCCCATGGAGACTGCCATCCGGAGACCATGTAACAGGGCCTCGTATTCAGCTGCAGTGTTGGAGTCCGTGTACATTATTTGAAGTACATACTGGACTGTATCTCGGTTGGGGACGTCGATCTGACGCCAGCCCCGATCCGCCAACATTTTGGAGCCGTCGAAATGCATAATCAATTGGAGTATCGCCGCACTCTTTAGGGAGTTCGACTTGATCCATTAATGACGAAGTCAGCCAAAACTTGTGACTTTATAGCTCGTCGGGGTTTATAAGTTATGTCGAATGGTAAGAGCTCAATGGCCCATTTGCAATCCTGCCCGTTCGTCGCGGTTATTTATAATGTCATTGAGTGGTACTTGAGGCCCTTGTTATCGAACACTCTTGAAAGTAGTGCGGAGCTTCGGGGCGCCATGAACACCGCATATGCTATCTTCGATAGTGCGGGTAGCAGGATTTGTAGGGGTTAACACGGTGGATACATAGTACACTGGTTTTGAAGAGAATTTATGCCCTTACATCACTCGTTCGACGGCGAGGACTGCGCTTACAACTTGATGCGTTGCTGCGATGTATAACAACATTGGTTCGCCCAAAGTGGGCGCAGCCAGGACGGTTGTTGCCAATATGGCCTTTATTTCTTGAGTCCGGCAGTGGCGGCATCCGTCCACTCGAAGTGTTGGTGCGCTGAGGAGGCGATAGAGGGCAGCGCCTTTTCTCCTAAGCGGAGATAAAGCGGCTTAGGGCTGCCACACATCCTGTTGATTTTGTATTTGTTTGAGGTTTTTGGAATATCCAACTGTGTGTGAGCTCAGATTTTAGCGGATTTGCTTCAATTCCTCTACGAATCGATGAAGCCAGCAGCTTTCCGGTGATGCGCAAAACGCATTTTCGGATTCACTTGATGTCATATGCTCTGAGGTTGTCGAATGTGAGCCTCAAATCGTCTACTAGAGTTTCGGCGTGTTTTGTTTTGGCGACTCGTCGTCTCGTATCCTCAACTGTTTTGCCGATCTGGGTGGCGGACATGTTTGAATCATGCGCTGATATGTTCGCGGCGTTTTTGAGTCGAAGGGCATCGTGTTGAAGCGAATGGTCCATATGGAGTGATAAATGTCGTTGCGGCTTGGTCTGCTTCCGCCATCTTGATTTGATGATAGCCAGAGTATGCGTCCAGGAAGCACAACGAATCGTGCCCTGCTGTAGCATCGATAATTTGATAGATGCGGGGGACAGGGAAGGGATCCTTTGGGCAAGCTTTATTGAGGTCTTTAAAATCGACACAGAGGCGCCAGGATTTATCTTTCTTTGCTACCATCACCAGATTTGCTAGCCAGTCCGGATGTTTTATATCTCTAATGAATCCGGCTTCCAATAGTTTGGCTAGCTCTTCTCCCATTGCCTGTCTTTTGGGCTCGGAAAATCGTCGAAGAGCCTGTTTGACTGGCTTGAATCCTTTAGGATGTTTAGGCTATGTTACGCCAACTGCGAGGATTACGGGCATGTCGAAGGATGCGGCGAAGATATCCCAATTTTCCGAAGGAATTCGCGCGATCTGGCGTCTCTCGAGGTTCAATTGTGCCCCAATGGAGGCCGTCTTTGTTGGGTCCGTTGGATGGACACTGGAATTTTATTATCTCATCTGCTGGTTTGAAGGAGGTGGACTTGGATCTTTTATCGAGTATCACATCGTCCTGTTCACCGTGAAGCGCTTGACACGGTGAGTTCCTCTGCCGCTAAGGCTTGGATAGTGCCTTGAGGGCTAGTCGGCTGTCTTGTTTTCGGTAGCGAGTGCTATGTCCGGATCACTAGTGAGAGTGATTATTCCGCTGGGCCGGGCATTTTGAGCTTCATGTACCCGTAATGAGGTATTGCTTGAAAAATTGTGAATGCCTCTCATCCTAATATGGCGTGATACCTTTGCTGAGCAGGGCCACAGGCGTGACTTCTTCGGATCTGTAATTGTCGAGGCGAACACCACATCGAGTGTGATTTTTCCGGTGCAGCAGCGCTTCCGGCTAGGGATTATTCCTCTAAAGGTTGTCTGCTTCGCTCAATCTGGCTCAATCGATTTCCATTTTTGCATGAGTTTCCTCATAAATGAGGTTTAGTCCACTGCCGCCATCCATGAGGACTTTTGTCAGTCGAAAGCCGTCCACTATGGGACTAAGTACCAGTGCGGCTGGGGCTCTGGTTGTTCGGAATGTGGGCTCATCGCTGGCATTGAAGGTAATAGCTGTGTCGCTCCATGGATTTGCTGTTGCTACTTGGTAGACCTCGGCGAGTTCGCGGATTGTTTGTTTTCGCATATTATTTGATGCGAAAGTCTCAAGACTATTGATACCGTCTGGTATTGTTGGAGTGGTTTCCGGAGCTAGAAGCTCTTCGCCACCTTTGGCCACTGCCGTAATATCAACATGCTCGAAGGCTATGTGTTGGGGCGGCTCCTACGTACTATAAACTTACGGGGTCCATTGAGCCATCCCTCGATGCAGTTCCGTTTCCCTTATTGGGTTTTGCTTTTTCGTTTTTGCATCAGGGGTGCGAGTGTAAGGCGCCCTTTTACATGGACTGGGTTTGGGGCGGATTATCCCAAAATTGATTTTCGGTTTTCGGAAGCTCTCCATCGCCTGATACTTTCGTACAATGGATGCGGATCGGTGAAGCGCGCAATTTTGCGATGATCAATGGCGTTTAGTATTCCCTTATCCGTCAGATTATTGCGAGAAGATTGATATTGCGTTTTCCTCTCGGCAGTCCTTTATCCTGTCCATAACGGGAGAATCGCCCGATAGTGATGTCTTTGTTTGATGGCTCTTGCCGTATTAGAGATACATCGCATATATGCAGGCGGGTGGGTGGAATAAAGTCCGGATCCCTGCCCATCTTGAGGCTCAAAGGCCAATTGGTTTCCGAACTCGGAAGTTTGGTTTCTGGGCACAATCCAGCGAGTCGAGGCGATGCATGATTTTAAGTTCAATGCTCGATCGAAATCGTCCCTCCGCGGGAATCCGGCATGGAGGGTTCGGGAATCGGACATGAATTGTTTTCAATCTTGGCAAGAGTTGCCGTGTGCTCCTCTACCACTGCGACGTGGTGGGTGGCACAGGGAGAGTTAATCTCTCTCGGATCGGTTTTAAGCCCAATCTGGTTGTAGTCGTGGCGACTCCCGAGCGGCGATGCGATCAAGAGCTCGTTAACGAGCGAGAGCTCTATTGGATCTAAGCTGTTCGGCAGCTTTAGGGCTGACGCGAAGATTGCTTCCGGCGACTTGAGAAGTCGTTGCGAAGCGGCGGCGGACGGCGGTCATGAAAACCACCAAGCTCGATAGTTTGGCGGAGGCCAAGGCCCTCGGCGAAAACACCGTCTTTGAAGGCGGGTGGAGGCATCCGCTCTATCGGTGATGACGGAGAACTCTCAATGAAAGCACCAATGTCGGTGTCAAAACCGGCGGATCTCGGGTAGGGGTCCCGAGCTGTGCATCTAGGCGGATGGTAACAAGAGCGAGGACACGATGTTTTACCCGAGTTGGGCCCTCTCGATGGAGGTAAAACCCTCGTCTGCTTGACTAATATTGATGATATGGGTAGTACAAGAGTGGATCTACCACGAGATCAAGGAGGCTAAACCCTAGAAGCTAGCCTATGGTATGATTGTTGTAATGTATGTTGTCCTCTGGACTAAAGCCCTCCGGTTTATATAGACACGGAGGAGGCTAGGGTTACAGTCGGTTACAATGGTAGGAGATCTACATATCCATATTGCCAAGCTTGCCCTCCACGCCAAGGAAAGTCCCATCCGGACACGGGACGGAGTCCTCAATCTTGTATCTTCGTAGTCTTGGAGTCCGGCGGACAATGATAGTCCGGCGGACATTGATAGTCCGGCTGTCCGGACACCCCCTAGTCCAGGACTCCCTCACCCCTCCTTGGAGGCGTCATTGAGGTGTGTCCCCCTTGTTTGGATTATTGTCTCCGGGCAAAAGCCTAGCTTTGGTTGTCGGACCAGCGATGACTGCATCTTTTCTCTGCATCTATATGGTTTAGGGTTGTGAAAAAGGAGTAAGAACAAAATGTAGGGAAAAGTTGAAAGGGGTATATATATGCCGGCCCTCCAAGTTGTAAGTGAGCATTGCCGGACGATAAGCAATGTATGTCGGTTCCAACCCCAGCTCAGAGATGAGGAACTCGGACCTGTGCTGCAGCGATTCCTTATCCCTCGTCAGCAACGTTGGAGCCTTAGAAATAGCAATGCCCACCTCAGTATCCGACCATCTGAACGTGTTCTTCAGGTAGTCCACTTTGGCGGTGATCTTCTCCTGGCTGAGGAATGCGACAGCATGCAAGGCCTATCTGAACATCCGAGAGCCACGCGGCACACCTATACCTTCGGCGCATGCCACTGTTGCCTGGAGGCGTTCCAGGTTGGTGGCGAGCAGCCATCGCGAATGGATGCACAGCTTGGCAATATTGCAAACACCTAGCCGGCACTCCAGGAGGAAGGCGACGTTGGGCTTGAGAACCCTGTCGAGGTCGCAACCGAGGAGATGTTGGAAATATGCCCTAGAGGCAATAATAAAAGTATTATTATATTTCCTTGTTCATGATAATTGTCTTTTATTCATGCTATAACTGTATTATCCGGAAATCGTAATACACGTGTGAATACATAGACCACAATATGTCCCTAGTGAGCCTCTAGTTGACTAGCTCGTTGTGATCAGCAGATAGTCATGGTTTCTGACTATGGACATTGGATGTCGTTGATAACGGGATCACATCATTAGGAGAATGATGTGATGGACAAGACAATCCTAAGCATAGCACAAAGATCGTGTAGTTCGTTTGCTAGAGCTTTTATAATGTCAAGTATCTCTTCCTTAGACCATGAGATCGTGTAACTCCGGATACCGTAGGAGTGCTTTGGGTGTATCAAGCGTCACAGCGTGGCGGGTGACTATAAAGGTGCACTACAGGTATCTCCGAAAGTGTCATTGGGTTGACACGGATCGAGGCTGGGATTTGTCACTCCGTGCAAGCAGAGAGGTATCTCTGGGCCCCTCGGTAGGACATCATCATTATGTGCACAATGTGACCAAGGGGTTGATCACGGGATGATGTGTTACGGAAGAGTAAAGAGACTTGCGATAGCGAGATTGAACAAGGTATCGGTATACCGACGATCGAATCTCGGGCAAGTAAAATACCGCTAGACAAAGGGAATTGTATCACGGGATCGTTGAGTCCTTGACATCGTGGTTCATCCGATGAGATCATCGTGGAACATGTAGGAGCCAACATGGGTATCCAGATCCGCTGTTGGTTATTGACGGGAAACGTCTCGGTCATGTCTACATGTCTCCCGAACCGTAGGAGTCTACACATAAGGTTCGATGGCGCTAGGGTTATAAAGGAAGCTTGTATGTGGTTACGAATGTTGTTGAGTCCGGATGAGATCCCGGACGTCACGAGGAGTTCGGAATGGTCGGAGGTAAAGATTTATATATGGGAAGTCTGTTTTGGTCACGGAAAAGTTTGGGGTTTATCGGTAGCGTCTGGGACCACCGGGAGGTCGGGGTCCACCAAGTGGGGCCACCTTCCCGAGAAGGCTGCGTGGGCCAAGTGTGGGAGGGACCAGCCCCTAGGTGGGCTGGGGCGCCCCCACCAAGGCCAAAGCGTGGGAAGTGGGGAAGGGGGCAAACCCTAGGCGAGATGGGCCTAAGGCCCACCAGGTGCGCCTCCCCTCTCTCCCCCTCGGCCGCCACCAGTTGGATCAGGGGCTGGCCGCCGCCCCAGGGGTGGAAACCTAGGTGAGGCGCAGCCCCTCTTCCCCTATAAATAGTGAGGCCTAGGGGCTGCCCGGAGACCACAGAATACACGTGATTCGATCTACGCCTTTGGTTGCAGCCCTCTCCTCTCCCCAAGTACTCCTCCTCTCCCGTGGTGCTTAGCGAAGCCTGCTGGATTGCCACACTCATCCACCACCACCACGCCGTTGTGCTGCTGCTGGATGGAGTCTTCCTCAACCTCTCCCTCTCTCCTTGCTGGATCAAGGCGTGGGAGGCGTCACGGGCTGTCACGTGTGTTGAGCAGCGGAGGTGCCGTGCGTTGAGCACTTGATCATCGGTGATTTGAATCACGATGAGTACGACTCCATCAACCCCGTTCACTTGAACGCTTCCGCTTAGCGATCTACAAGGGTATGTAGATGCACTCTCCTTCTACTCGTTGCTGGTCTCTCCATAGATAGATCTTGGTGACACGTAGGAATTTTTTTGAATTTCTGCTACGTTCCCCTACAGGAGATTGGGGCTTTTTTGGACTACCCGGAGGAGGTCGTCGTAGGAGCCGAAGAGGGACAGGAAATCTGGCGGAGACTCGAGGGCAGCAGATCTGCGGCGGAACTTTTGCGGCAATCGAGGCAGGCGTGCGATCTCAGGACGTGAGAGGCCGATGTCGGTGAGCCCCGCGATGTTGGGGGCCAGAGTTTTCTCCACTTTGGCGCAGAGGAACTTGGGGTCCTTGGCGACGAGGGCGGCGATGTCGGCGCCGGAGGCCGAGGCAGCGAGGAAGCGAGGACAGCGTCGGGCTTGGATGGGGACTTGAGCTGGGAGAGCTTGGGGAGGCCTTGAGGGCTGGGCTCGGGTGAGGCCGCAGGTGGCGACAGTACTCCTCCTGGCGAAGCTAGGATTAGAAGAAGCAGTGGTGGCGGCAGAGAAGAGGCGGTGGAGAGGGGAGATGGTGGAGGCGGAGGGAGATGAGAGGATCTGGGAGAGGAGGCTGCAACGGAGCCGGAGCATGGCGGCGTGGTGGAGAGTGGAGATGGCAAGTGCGGCGGCGGCGGCGGAACGGGGAAAGCTCGATAGAACGCAAGTGGCCCCCACTAATCAGTACCCTAAAAAAGACTAGTGGATGCGTTAGAGTGACGCCTGGAGTGAAGAGAAAACCTTTTTCTTTTTTTTGAACTTTTATTAAAACATGTATTGTCATCAACCATGAAAAATGCATGAAGATTAACATTTAGAGCCAAAAGCAACAGCTCTTGCTTCATTTTTCTTTAGTGGAGGGGCGTTCTCTAGTGGAGGGAGGCTCGCTCCCGCTCGTCATGGCAACCTGGTAGATTCACGCCGCGTCTCCGGCGGGTGGCGTCGTCATCGGGATCCAGGGCTACGGCCTGAATCTCCTGCCGGTGAGTCGGGTGGGGATGGCATCCCACCCGCAGCTGTTCTTGCTGCTGCTGCGGTGTTGTGGCGATGGGATGTCGGATCTGGCAGGTCTCAGTCATTTTTGGCTTGCCGACGTCTGCTGGTGGTGAGGAGGTGGGTCCTTGGCGATGAGGGCAGCGACGTCGGCGACGGGGAGGCTGAGGTCGGCGAGGAAGGCGACGACGGCGTCGGGCTTCAAAGGGGACTTGAGGTGGGAGAGCTTGGCGGAGGCCTTGAAGGCCTGCGCTGTGGTGAGTCCGCAGGTGGAGACGAGTAGGGGTGGGCATTCGGTTTAACCGAGCTGTTCGGTTCGGTTCATCAGTTTTATAAAAAAATCGGTTTTCTGAGATTGGTCACCGATCGGTTATCTTGAAAACGAAGAACCGGCGATTCGGTCCATCAGGAATTTCGGTTCGGTGTCGGTTTGACCGAATAACCCGAACAGAATTGAAACTAGCAAGAAAAAATGGCAATCGCGAGCATTCCATGGCAAAAAGGATCGACGAACATACAAGATTATATTAAAGAAAGGAAGAGTAGGTGCAGCTGGATGTTATCTCACACTCGCCGGCCGCCAATGTAAGCAGAAGAGGAAGTGAGGGCGTTGGGCAAGTAGGGGGAGGAGGAGATTGTGCTAGCCCAAGAATCAACTACTGCGCTGCTTGGCTTGCGCGCGCAAGCTTCTGGACATCGTCGTATCTCTTGTGGTGGAGAGGAGGGTGTTGGGTACGGAGGGCTGGAGGGGTGGCGGCTGAGCAGGAAGGGTCGCAGCCTGGAAGGCTCGCAACCTAGGGTTCCCGATTGGAATCGAGTGGAGGGACTTGGGCTGGGGCTGTGGCGATGATGTGAGAGAGAAGGCAAGTGGTGACCTCACGTAATGGGCTGGGCTATTTTTGGGCCATTTAGGAATGCCCTCGGTTCCTCGGTGTATTCGGTTAGCCATCGATGGCGACCGAAGTAGCGAACTAGAATCGGTTTTCTAAATCTGGGCACCAGAAAGCAACCGATTTATTCGGTCCAGTCATTTCGGTCTCGGTCTGATACTTGGTCGGTTTTGGATCTCGGTTTTTATACCCACCCCTAGAGGCGAGTACTCCTCCACGGCGAAGCTAGGGTTCGGGGAGACAGCGGGCGCCGCGGCGGATATGAGGCGGCAGAGGTGGGAGGCGGGAGACGCGGAGGGAGATGATAGGAGGTGGGTGAGGAGGCAGCACCCGAGGCGGAGCATGGCGGCGCGGCGGAGATTTGGCGGCAGCCGGCGGCGGTGGCGGCGAGGGAATGGGGAAAGTGGATGGCTGCTCTGCTTCTGGTTGGTCTCAAGTCCAGCGTTGTTCAACCAACCTGAACCCAGCCACCCCAAGTGGGTCCCGCCCGTCAATCTCATGCTGCCATTTCTATAATGTGAGCGGTGCCTTTTGCATTGCAGCTTTAGTTAGAAATTCTTATGAATTATGTATCCCTAAATTATGTGACCTGGTTCCCGATGTAGTAATTCTCACTTGAGTTCAACAAAGTGTGTCACATCTTCAAAGGCGTACACCTTAGAAAAAATAAGATTCAAAATGTGAAAATACATTTGATTTTAATTTGGGTTGACTAGTCAAAAATCAACCCCTTTCCCATCTCCCTCCCAAACCGCTCTTGCCCGCGACACCGGAGGGGCAACCCTAGCCACTCAATACCCTCCTCGCGTGCTCCTAGGCCGGTGCCGACGGTGGTGCGGCACTCGACCCGTCAAAGACGGAGGGTGTGGGTTTGACACGCCCTCGGGTGGGGGTAGTGGCATCAAGTGGGTAGCGCGGGGAGTCCTTTGGTGTGGCAGTGCACGACGAGGGGAGCACGGAGCAATGGAGCATGATTGGGAGCTAGTAAAGGAGAGGGTGGTGCGCGATGGTCCTCGAGAAGACGCCGATGTGGGAGGCGACATGGTTGGGCTATGCAGATGGGTAGCGGCATTCGACTAGGTGACGTTGCGCGAGCGACGATGGGGCACTGGCTGTTGTGCGGTCCATTGGTGAACATGTCGTCGGAGCGGCGGGCTGGAGGCTGCGGTGCGGGAATTGTTGGCAGTGGTGCTGATTGGAGTTGGATCCATCCGGGGTCGATCTGGGTCCCTGCCCGCCTGGAGTGGTGTGATCAGGTGATGCTTCCAATGTCGGCGGCCTTGGCGTGCTCGTGATGGAGCCTAGGCTGGTACTGCTAGATCTCGACCGTGCAAGATGTGGAGATGGAATGTGGTTCCTCGGTCGTACAGGGTGTCGATGTTTCGTTACACCATCGACATGATGAGGAGGTGTTGCGGCAGCGGCGGTGTGCCACAACGTGTACAATATGGTCGTTTTCCTATCGGATGGGTGGGATGTGTGCGACCTTGCTGATAAAAATCCTGCATATCTTTGGTTGGTGTTGGCGGCGACGGGGCCGTGGGCGTCGTACCCCTCCTTGGAGGCGTCATTGAGGAGTCTCCCCCTTGTTTGGATTGTTGTCTCCGGGCAAAAGCCTAGGTTTGGTTGTCGGACCAGCAATGACTGCATCTTTTCTCTGCATCTATATGGTTTAGGGTTGTGAAAAAGGAGTAAGAACAAAATGTAGGGAAAAGTTCAAAGGGGTATATATATGCCGGCCCTCCAAGCTGTAAGTGAGCATTGCTGGACGATAAGCAATGTATGCCGGTTCCAACCCCAGCTCAGAGATGAGGAACTCGGACCTATGCTGCAACGATTCCTTATCCCTCGTCAGCAACGTTGGAGCCTTAGAAATAGCAATGCCCACCTCAGTATCCGACCATCTAAACATGTTCTTTAGGTAGTCCACTTTGGCGGTGATCTTCTCCTGGCTGAGGAATGCGACAGCATGCAAGGCCTGTCTGAACATCCGAGAGCCACGCGGCACACCTATACCTTCGGCGCATGCCACTGTTGCCTGGAGGCATTCCAGGTTGGTGGCGAGCAGCCACCGCGAATGAACGCAAAGCTTGGCAATATTGCAAACACCTAGCCCGCACTCCAGGAGGAAGGCGACGTTGGGCTTGAGAACCCTGTCGAGGTCGCAACCGAGGAGATTGGGGCTTTTTTGGACTACCCGGAGGAGGCCGTCGTAGGAGCCGAAGAGGGACAGGAAGTACGGCAGACTCGAGACGACAGATCTGCAGCGGAACTTTTCGCCAGCAATCGAGACGAGGCGTGCGATCTCAGGACGCGAGAGGCTGAGGCCGGTGAGCCCCGCGATGTTGGGGGCCAGAGTTTTCTCCACTTTGGCGCAGAGGAACTTGGGGTCCTTGGCGACGAGGGCGGCGATGTCGGCGCCGAAGAGGCCGAGGCTGGCGAGGAAGACGAGGACCGCGTCGGGCTTGGATGGGGACTTGATGTGGGAGAGCTTGGGGGAGGCCTTGAGGGCTGGGCCAGTGAGGCCTTGGTGGCGACAGTACTCCTCCACAGTGAAGCTAGGGTTGGGGAAAGCAGTGTGTGGTGAGAGAAGAGGCGGTGGAGAGGGGACATGGTGGAGGCGGAGGGAGACGAGAGGATCTGGGAGAGGAGGCTGCAACGGAGCCGGAGCATGGCGGTGTGGTGGAGAGTGGAGATGGTGGCCTTGGTGTGGCGGAATGGGGAAGCTCGATGGGAAGTGCGTGGGTGTTCAGTGCAGTTCAACCCAGCATAAGTGGCCCCACTAATCAGTACCCTAAAAAAGACTAGTGGATGCATTAGGCGGCGCTTTGGGTGAAGAAAACCTTTTTCTTTTTTTTTGAACTTTTATTAAAACATGTATTGTCATCAACCATGAAAAAATGCATGAAGATTAACATTTAGAGCCAAAAGCAACAGCTCTTGCTTCATTTTTCTATAGTGGAGGGGCATTCTCTAGTGGAGGGAGGCTCGCTCCCGCTCGTCATGGCAACCTGGTAGATTCACGCCGCGTCTTCGGCGGGTGGCGTCGTCATCGGGATCCAGGGCTACGGCCTGAATCTCCTGCCGGCGATTCAGGTCGGGATGGCATCCCACCCGCAGCTGTTCTTGCTGCTGTTGCGGTGTTGTGGCGATGGGATGTCGGATCTGGCAGGTCACAGTCGTTTTCGGCTTGCCGACATCTGCTGGTGGTGAGGAGGTGGGTCCTTGTCGACGAGGGCAGCGACGTCGGCGATGGAGAGGCTGAGGCCGGCGAGGAAGGCGAGGACGGCGTCGGGCTTCGAAGGGGACTTGAGGTGGGAGAGCTTGGCGGAGGCCTTGAAGGCTGCTTGTTGGGTGAATCCGCAGTGGAGCAGTACTCCTCCACAGCAAGCTAGGGTTTGGTGAGAAAAGCGGGCGGCGGCGGATATGAGGCGAGAGGTGGGAGGCGGGAGAGCGGAGGAGATGAGAGGAGGTGGGTGAGGAGGCAGCTTTGAGGCGGAGCATGGCGGCCTGGCGGAGATTTGGCGGCTTGTGGCGGCCATGGCGAGAATGGGGAAGCGGATGGCTGCTCTGCTTGGTTGGTCTCGATCCAGCGTTGTTCAACCAACTGAACCAGCCACCCCAAGTGGGTCCCGCCGTCAGTCTCATGCTGCCATTTCTATAATGTGAGCGATGGCTTTTGCATTGCAGCTTTAGTTAGAAATTCTTATGAATTATGTATCCCTAAATTATGTGACCTGGTTCCCGATGTAGTAATTCCCACTTGAGTTCAACAAAGTGTGTCACACCTTCAAAGGCGTACACCATAGAAAAAAAATAGATTCAAAATGTGAAAATACATTCATGATTTTAATTTGGGTTGACTAGTCAAAAATCAACCCCTTTCCCATCTCCCTCCCAAACCGCTCTTGCCCGCGACACCGGAGGGGCAACCCTAGCCACTCAATACCCTCCTCGCGTGCTCCTAGGCCGGTGCCGACGATGGTGCGGCACTCGGCCTGTCAAAGACGAAGGGTGTGGGTTCGACACGCCCTCGGGTGGGGGTAATGGCATCAAGTGGGTAGCGCGGGGAGTCCTTTGGTATGGCAGTGCACGATGAGGGGATCACGGAGCAATGGAGCATGATTGGGAGCTAGTAAAGGAGAGCATTAGTACAGAACTGGCCTTTAGTGCCGGTTCGTGACGGCCTTTAGTGCCGGTTCGCCAACCGGCACTAAAGAGTGAGGACTAAAGGTCCCCCCTTTAATACCGGTTAAATCACGAACGGTGCTAAAATGCCACCACGTGTACGAGCCGAGCCAGTGCGTGTAGGGCATTAGTACGGTTGGTAACACCAACCGGTACTAAATATTTGAGTTTTTATTTTCTTTAATTTTGTGTTTTCAATTTAATTTAGTGATTGTTTTACATTATAATGAGTTATTAAATCATTAGGTGAAAGTACCGTGGATTAGTTTCAACTGGATGCATTGGATCTAGCTACTAGCTATAGCTAAGTGATCAAGTATATGCCATATCCATATTATACTTGATCAAGTATAATATATACGGATATGGCATATACTTGATCACTTAGCTAGGTAGGATCCATCCAGCTGAAACTAATCTGCGGTTTCTTTCATTAAATGATATAATAACTCATCATCTTCATCATATTAATCATCATAGTCATTACCCCTATCTAATCACCACCAACACTATTAGCTTAAAGAAGAAACATTCACTTGTACCAGAAGCAAAAATATCATCAAGTTCAACATGATTGTCATGATATTATAAGCATTCATATATAACACCACAAAAGCAAATCACTTAAGTTCAGAACGAAGAACACGGACATGAAAGGACAAGTATTAAGAGCAGCATGAACTAGCTAAATCACTCCTGCTAGCTACTCTTTCTCTGGTAAAATAGCATAGAACATGTATAGCTCTCCTGATTCATCATACTGGAGCATGCAGATGAACCTGTCTCCTAATCGTGGGCTGCGCTTCTCATTCCTGCCCCCTAGTACTTCTCTGCGATCGTTAACAATTTTCCTCCAATCTTTCACTATTAAGCATTCATCGTTTCTAGAAATCATGAATGCATTCATGTGCAATGCAGGATATCTTGGCCGTAAGCTAACAATTGACATGTGACCTTTAGTCTCGATCCTGAGGCACAAGCTGTCATCGGAGTCCTGTTGAAGAACATCGTATAGTACTTAATTAATATACTTAGCAATGAAAGTTTAGCAAAAAAATTATGTATGTAAAATATGCACTCAGGACAAATAGTAAAAATCTTACCATCATTCCTAAATAGATGTGACCGTAGTTCAATACCATCACTATTGGTCGCACGTTTTGAGTACTGACATTTCTAAGTGCAGGAAGAAAATTTGTTTTGACAGTATGAAGATCCTCAAGCCATGAAACATAATGACTTATCTCCTCGCAGTTTAGTTTAGCTCCGGGATAGTAGTAGGTCCTGTCTACCAAGCGCCGGACATGTTTGGTTGAATGGAGATAAGCTGTCAATAGAAATTAGTTGTCAATTATTTTTGAATAAGCAATATCAAAGACAAAAATATAGTTGAGAAGAACTCACATAATGGTAGAACTGGAGGCGTTTGCACATCGACCCATATGTCTCTATTACCTTCAATATCATCTTCCGGACGAATATCAAAGATGATAACCATACCATGCTCAAATGCATAAGCCTTGCATAGTGCTTGCCAAGTTTTGCATTCAAAATAGGTGTACATGTGTGCACTGTATGCTTTGACGTTGAAAGTATAACCATGCTCAATTTTCAGGTAAACTCTCTTTACCTCCATAGTTTCCATATCATTGAAACCTATCTTATCCAAGACAAAAATTCTTGCATGGCAGGGGATGCGCTAGTAGAATAGTGAAAATTAAAAATTATAAGTGAGGCAAATGAAGCATATATAAGTCATGCTTAATTATGAAAACAGACTTGTCATTGTGACATACTGTATCGAATTCGAAGGTCTCATCCAGCTTGATGCTGAATCGGCTATCATCAACAAGAAAATTTCTGTCGCACTGGCCGCACTGGTCTTCACAGTATTCGCACATAATGAAATTTTTTCCGTCGTCAGATGACATTTCCTATGTTCATATTAAGCGAAACATTAAACACTTACTAATTCAATTAATTCAACTACTTATATTAATTCACTAAGCATTTACTAAAAATAAACTAGTTATATTAATTCAACTAGTTCAACTAAACATTTACTAAAAATAAACTAGTTATATTAATTCAATTAGTTCAACTAAACATTTACTAAAATAAACTAGTTATATTAATTCAACTAGTTCAACTAAACATTTACTAAAAATAAACTAGTTATATTAATTCAATTAGTTCAACTAAGCATTTACTAAAAATAAACTAGTTCTATATATTAATTCAACTAGTTCAACTAAACATTTACTAAAAATAAACTAGTTATATTAATTCAGTTAGTTCAACTAAGCATTTACTAAAAATAAACTAGTTATATTAATTCAACTAGTTCAACTAAGCGTTTACTAAAAATAAACTAGTTATATTAATTCAATTAGTTCAACTAAGCATTTACTAAAAATAAACTAGTTCTATATATTAATTCAACTAGTTGAACTAAACATTTACTAAAATAAACTAGTTCTATTAATTCAACTAGTTCAACTAATCTCATATACATAAATTTTCTTACTAAAAATAAACT